>JADMNL010000027.1:321875000-322475000 GCA_016271365.2 Neoceratodus forsteri
GCTCCCCCTGGAAGCAGAACCTCAGAAACTTTGTGGGGTGGGGGTTGGAGAAGGAGAGACCCCGATGTGCATGTAAGCATCTTGCATGTCCAGGGAACAGAGCCAGTCTCCCTGGTGCAGCAGAGGAATGACACCTGGAAGGGTCACCATCCTGAACCTTTGTTATTCTATATAATTAGAGAGCTGAGGTCCAGGATGGTCTTCTTTGAAACCAGGAAAAAATGGGAGTAGTATCCCTTTCCACGCTGTCACAGAGGAACTGGCTTCTATTGTCTTTTTCTGCAAGATGGACTCAATTTCTCCTATCAGAGAAATGTAAGAAGGCCGGTATCTCGAAGACCTTGGTGGAGTTTATGGAGGAATCTGGGTGAACTCCAGCGTGTGACCTCTCCTTATGATGTCCAACACCCACTGGTCTGATGCGCTAGAACTCCATCCCTCCAGATGGAGGAGATCGACCCTACTGCCTCCCTGAAGCCTCCACCCGGGGGGGGGGTCAGTGGCGAATTACTGGGCGGAGCCAGAGATGAGCGGTGTTGGAGGACTTGGGGCCTCAAAAAGGTGTGCCACCAGGTTGCTGGTTGCCAGCCTTCCTTTGAAGCCACACCTCTGTCCCTGGTTGCTATCATGGGCTTGTTGGCCCGAGGATTTACGAAATGGCCATTTTCGGAAGCGTCTTTGGTCCCCCTTATATATCTGGCGGACAGACCAAATAGACTTGCCCAACTCCTGGGGACGAGAAATCAGAGCCTCGGTCTCCTGCCCAACTCCTGGAGATGAGAAATCAGAGCCTCGGTCTCCTGCCCAAAGAGGATGGAATCTTGCAACAGGAGGCCCCCTATTCCGGACTGCAGATCATTCTGAAAGCCGGAGGATCTCTGCCATGCATGGCAGCGAAGGCAGACCCCCTGATGCTGAAGCCCTAGCCGCCGTATCCGCAGTGTCGTATGAGGCACACAGAACATGCGTGCCTATGTCACAGCCAGATTTTAATATATCCAGAAGTTCAGCCTTTTGTGCGGAATCTGGCAAGGCACTGACAAGCTCCTGTCCCTTTTCCCAGAGCGCATTTTGGTACTGGACCATATGCGTGAGGATATTAAGGGACCGGATGGAGCGGTGGAGGCAGAATAGACTTTCTTGCCCACCTGGTCCAAGAAATGGTACTCCTGCTCAGGAGGCTGGGAGCTTAGATGCTTTGGCTGCTTTGACTTGTCATGAGCAGCCGCGATCACTGTGGAATCTGCCCGAGGGTTTCCTGCCAAAAAAAGGCTCATCCCTCGGGGCCCTGTATAGCCTATCAGACCTTTTGGGAACAGCCAGGACTGAGGCTGGATGCTTCCAAGTTGTCCTGGTAAGGTCTTGGAAGCTGTCGACCAGAGGAGGCACCACAAGGGGTTTGGGCTCCTTCTGTCTCAGGCAACGAGCCAGTCAGTGGCACTCCGGATCCAGGTCCTCTGTCTCCCATTCATTAGTGGCCTGGATGTGCCTCATGACGTCCATGAATGTGGGATCGTCTAGAGGCGAATGGTGTAGATCCCTATCGTCAGGAGATCCCCCAACTCCTGAAAAAGAAGAGGAAGACCTGCTCCTCGAGGTATCTGAACTATGTTGATGGGGACTACCCTCTGCGGAACGGTGACTCCTAGACCGAAGGAGCGGGGACCAGCGTCGGCTACGTGAGCGGGCCTGCCTGGAGGACGACCTGCGGTAGCTGCAGGATCTGCTCCTGGGTTCAGACCGACAACGGCTGACCAACCTTGAGTGGTGCCATCTGCGTTCTCTAGACCGTGACCAGAAACGTTTTGCCAAGGGGAAGCGAGGTAAGGAGGATGCGCGCTGGTCCTCAGGGGTTTTGGCCAGTGAAATGGCAGGCAAACCTCCAGGCTCCTGGTTGTCTGGTCAGTCTGGAACCGGTGCCAGCTCTGGCTGAGGTACATCTTTGTGGACCCGACTCCACAAAAACAAAAAAGGTTCACCCAGCTCCTCACTAAAAACGGGCCACTGCCACCCCCTTGGGGGGGGGGGGGAGAATCGGAGAAGTCGGGAGCTCTGGAAGAAGTTGCGGGGAGGAACCCAAGGATGAGCCCTCCGGAATAGAGGCCAGAGGGGCCAGTGTCGGCATCTTGACCGGCACCAGGGCAACGGAAGCCCCGTTGGCTGCAGGCACTTTGACTGGCACCAGTGTCTTAGTCAGTGCCGGATCCGACGCGGCTGACTTAGGAGGAGGGCAGGACCCAGAGGGGGCCTTGGCCTCCCTGTCCTTGCCAGGCGGCTTACCAGAATCCGGTGGAGCTGTAGTCAGGGCCTTTTTTGGCAGGGCCAAGGCTTGTGCTGAGGAAGTGGCTTTGGTCGACCCCACCGGGGCAGAGGACATGCGTGGCAGAGCAGCCTTCGATTTGGACAGCTTGGAAGTAGAAGCAGCTCCTGATGGGATTGACACCAGTGTTTTGGTGGGAGCTTCAGGTCTCGATTTCTCTCCATGCCTGGAATGCTTGGAGCGGTCGGACCAGCCCAAGCTGGAGGAAGAGGCGTTCCTGTGGGAAGTGCGGGATCTTGAGCGGTGATGGGACCGGCTACGGCCCTTGTTGCGTGACTTTTGCAACTTCCCCTGGCTTTTGCCCTTCTCCCCAGGGGAAGACTGCAGGGCATCCATCCCTTTTTCAAGCAGGTGGACTTTCAAGGCTTTCAGAGGTCTGAGCCTCTTCCTGCTAATAAAGCCTTGACGAATCTTGCAAGTTTTCAGGTCGTGGTCTGGTCCCAGGCAGAAGACACACTGGTCGTGGCCGTCCTTGGATGGGATTTGTCGGCCACAGGTGCACTTAGTCTTGGGACCAGAGAAGGAGACCGACGACGGTGACGACATGTGACGTTAGTGAAAACGAGGAGAGAATGAACTGCAGGAGGAACGAATGTGAAGAAGGAACACAATAGATACGATGAAAAACCAGAGAAAAATTCACTGGAACTGCAACATGAGCGGGTTGCAGCAGGAAAGAACTGAGGTGGAGCCGGGGTCCACCCCCTTTTGTAGCATGACCAATGTCTGGGCAGAGCAGACACTGGGGGGGGGGCAGTCCCTGCTGGGTACTGCTAGCCAAGTTTTTTCCGGTGGATACTAATGCCTGTGGCAATAGTCCTAATAGCAATAACCTGCTGCAAGAGCTCCCACTCGAAGTAAGATCATCTCTTCCATTCTTTAGTATGTTTTTCTTGTTGCTGGTTTTCTAGAACCCTTCAACACTCATCATTTCCTCTGATAAATTTAGGCCAGAGAACTCCAGTCATGTGAGAACCATGCCCTCAGGTGTAGGATTTTGCAGACACAGGAATAGCAAGTTGTGCCTCCGTGGCAGATTTACTGGAGACTTGCTGGATAGGGCCAAAACCATGGAGTACCTGGTCTGCTAGGCCCAGTCTGGTGCTGTCAGAATCACTGCTGCTGGCTCCCTCCTGAGCTTTGAGAGCACCCACTGCAGGAGTGAAAATGCAGGGGAAGGCATAAAGAACTTCCCTGCCCAGTCCAGAACAAGGGCATCCTCTAGGACTGTCCCCACTGCTGGGGGCCTGCGACAGAAATGTGAGAGTTGGTTGTTTTCCCAGGAAGCAAACATTGGTGTATCCCATAGTCTGAACACCGATGCTGGCACCTGCTGGTTCAGAGTCCACTTGTGGTTTCTCTGCCTGATTCTGCTTAGACAGTCTGCCAAAACACAGTCTTTCTCCGGCAGGTGTGGGTGTACTGCAGATAGCTCTACACCCAGAAACAGGTTAGGTTCCAGATCTTCATGGCTTGTGTGTATGGCCTATGTAAAACATTGTTCTAGTGTTGTCTGTTCTGGTCTGGACAAACTGACCATGGATCTGGGAAGAAGAGACTTACATTGCTATACTACTACCCTGGGCTCCAGGAGGTTTATACGTTTGAGTCGCCTGTATGCTCCAGGTGCCACACACAGAGATCCTCCAGGTGGGCACCCCACCCTGAGAGTGAGGCATCTGTTGTGGACACTTGTTGGGGGTTGCAGGAGGAAGCAAATACTCTCTGATGTCCTCTTCCTTGAACCCTCTAGAGCCCGTAGCAAAGTTTTTGTAACTGTCATTAGTTAGGACAAAGGATCCCACCTTTGAGAACAGTGGCCCCTGAAGAGGTACTGAATGTCCCTGATCTGGAACCTGCCCCTCAGTACCACTGCAGTGCAAGAGGCCATGTGTCCCAGCAGCTGCAGAAAATCCCTTGAAGGCTTTGACTGGCCAACTGAAGGATGCTACAGTGGAATTCAGCTCTGATACCCTTGTTTGTGGAGAAAGACCTTCCCCTGCAGGGTATGTAGCTGTGCCTGCGACCTCCAATACTTGAGCTGGCTCTGTGACTTCAGCAGGTTTAATCAGGAAGTTTAGGTTTTCCAGGGTGCTTTTTACTAACTGTATACAGCATCCTGCCTCCAGCCGTGTTTTTTTCTGAGACTAACCAGTTGTCCAGGTAGTGCAAAAGCCACTACACCTTGTCTTCTTAGATGTGCATCCAACACAGCTATGCACTGTGTGAAAACTCCTAGTTATTATTTATTTATTTGATTGATTCTAGGAGTACAAGTATCTTTGAGCCGGGGCTCTTTTACAAAGGTTCCACATCAATTCCGGGACAGTACAACAGAGTAGATGAGTTTTAGGCATGCTATACAGATTAACACTCAGTTACATTTACATAAATGCATACACTTCGGATAAGACAAGCAGGGCAGCAGAGGGAATACAATAGGGTTACAAGGATGGGTAAGACACTGGTAGTAGCATGCCAGGGGCAACTGTCGCAACACCTACAGAAGTGCATGTGGTGGGGCTGGGTGGAGAAGGGGGATGGGGGGCAGGGAGGATAAGGGGAAAGAAAGTGTGATGTGAAGACCTTAGGCAGGAACTGTGGAGTTGTAAGGAGGGCTGGTTAAGTGAGGCAGTCACAAGTGCTGATGGCAGAGAGACCAAGTCGAAGCCTTGTTTTGAATGGACCTAGCTTGGGAATGGAGGTGATCTCAACACTGAGACTACTCAACCAGCTAGGGGCCCTGTAGACAAATGACAGTTGTCCCAGAGAGGCTCTGCAGTGCGGGACCATCAGAAGTTAGCACTGAGGAAAGGCCAAAAGGAAAGGGGTGTGAACTGGTACTGGCAGTTTGCTAGTCTAAAATGGGTTGCTGCTCCCTATTTTTCTTGTAGGTCAGGAAATATCTTAAGAGACCCTTGCCATATTGTGTAGCAGGAACTTTCTGCACTGTTCTTGGTTGAAGTAGTTTCTTTATCTCCAGCTCGAACAGGATTTTCTCTGCTGAGGTGTGAGGCAGGAACAGTTTAGACTTCTGCAGTTTGGGGAAATTTTTTTTTTTTTTAACTGCAGCAACAAACTGTGGCTCACTACTTCCAAGACACACTTGTCTGTGAGTATTTTTGACCATTCCTGGAAACACTAAATTTGGTAAAAGTTGAGAAAAAGAGCCCTTCTCAGGCAGGTGAACAGGGGAGGAAGGGTGGGAGCTTACTGATGCTAAAGGACCCCTTGGAAATAAAAGATTACTGTGGTGAGTAATTTTTCCTTCTTACCCCAGGAGTCCTTTAGCATCAGTAACTTTTAGCAGACTACCGATTAGTACTAAGTGGGAGGTGGGCAGAGAACTTACTTAGGAAAGAGGCTCTGCAGAACCGCCCTGCCAAATCTGGCATCAGATCTGGTCTGCACATCCAAACAGTAGTGTTTCACAAAGGTGTGCACAGACTTTCAGAAGGGGAATGTCCCTTGCTGCTGCCAGCGAAGCCGCAATGCCCCTGGCAGAGTGGGCCCTGAGCCCCACTGGAGGTTGGTGACCAGCTTTTCCATAACAGAATCGGATACAAGAGATCAAACCGTGGGAAACAGATCTCTTGGTAGCTGGTCTTCCTCTGCCTACATCCCCGTAGGTGAGGAACTGAACAGAAGAGCCTCTGGACTGCCTAGTATGCTCTAGGTAGTGAAAGATGGCTCTTTTGACATCCAAGCTGTGGAGCATTTGCACGCCAGGAGTGGACTGCTCAATAAAGAAGACAGGCAGAGTGACAGACTGGTTTAAGTGGAACTCTGAAACCACCTTTGGCAGAAATTTCCTATTTGTCCCAAGCTCAACTTTATCGTTGTGAGGGATGATGTAATTTGGCTCACTAGATCTGAAGTCCTCCTGGCAGAGGTAATGGCCACCAGGAAGACCGTCTTCCAGGTCACAAACTGTTGTTTTGGTCGACTATTTTTCCCTCCCGTCACCGACGGCTGGGGCCCCATCAGTTGACTTACCTGATCCCCTCCTGTCAGAGACCCTTCCATCTGTACTGCGATCTACCATCGCCCGCAACACACTCGTGGAGCAACCCCCTCGGAATCTACCCCCTGGGGTGCCCTTCTGCTCCTCAGAGATTCTTCCGGTGCTCCTACAGGTGGCGGTGAATGGCAAGGCACGGTCACAGTGGGCAACACTGGAGGTGGTGGCAGACGATTTCTTCTCCCAGCCATTGGGGGTTTCCAGTGTTCCGAGAGTGAGACCCCCCCCCCCGAGCCCGGATGTGCAAGGAAGTCCACTGCAACTGCAGACATCTTCCAAGGCTCTTCCCAGCACCTGTGTGATCCCCAGGCTATCACGCTTCTAGCCTCCGCTGGGAGTCGCTACTGCTGGGGAGTCAACCCTCTCCAGGAAAGAAGAGAAGTCCATCGGACGCCATCCTCTCCTCCCCTGCCAACTCTCGACAACCCGTGCTCGCTCCCAAATACGGTCACCGTGTGGTACGAGGTGTGGCGCCCAGCGCCAACCCTCAGCACCACTGGGCCGGTCCAAGTCATGAACTTGATATGAGCAGTGGACACAGGCTCAAAGGGTGGCTTCATGAGCTTGTCTATGCAGAGGTTCAGACTCTGAGGGGGAACTGGTTCCATGACTGAAGGCTGAAGATGCAAGAGGCCTTTAAAAATGGCACGTGAAGAGACAGATTTTTCTTTCCCACCGAAAGGTAGGTCGAAATTGCAGCCAGGTGAAGCTGGTTTCAAGCCTGACGCCTGTAAGTGTACTAGGTAGTCTAGCAGCTGAGGGTCTGAAGACGATAGGGGTTCGACCTTTTCAGTCTTGCACCCGAGGGAAAACCTTTTCCGTTTGGCTGCATAAGTCTTCTTAGTTTTCGTTTTTTTAGCCATCCCCAGTATCTTAAGGACCTGTTCAAAGTACTGTGAGGATGGAAAAGCTAACTCCTCAAGAACAAGGCCTTGCCAGCCTGCCGGCGGAGGGGCTAGGTGCTGACCTGCGGCGCCAGCGACCCGGGTTCGGGAACAGACCTGGGTTGCTGGAAGGGCCGGCCGGGGGAGAAGGATAGAGCATCCCACGACCGCCTCCTCTTCGGGAGAAGGGTGGAGGCGTCGTGCACCAGGGACAACTGGCGGAAGCCAGGTGCACCACAGCACCAATATCAGCATGTCAGGGGGGTGGGGCGGATGCTGGCTGTCATTGCACATCCCTGCCCCTGTATACGGGAGAAAATCCCGCAGTTGGCCGCCTCCGTGAAGCCAGCCTCCAGCTTCAATTAGCCTCTCGGCCGGCTCCCTCAGTCACAAGTTTTGTGGCACCTAGGGCCAATGCCGCGACCCCACCCCTGGGGGGGAAAGCCAGGGGTCTCAGGGGCTGAGCACGGCTGGAGGTGGAAGCCAAGAGGCGCCGTGACCGGTGGATGATCTGTGGCCAACTGCGGGGGCAAAAACCAATTTAAAAAAAAAAAAAAAAAAAAGAGAACCAGGCCTTGAGGTTAAGACACTGTATGTCTGGATACTCCACTCCCATCTGAGGAAGAGTCAGCAGGGAGCGAAATGGAGGCAGGCGAATGGACCTGTTGCAGGATATTGAGAGAAGGAGAGGGCACCAGGCTTGCCTGGGCCAGTCCGGAGCCACTAGGATCATCAATGCAGGCTGCTGTCTGAGTTTCAGCAAAACCCTGAATATCGGGGGAAGGGAGGAAATGCGTATAGGAACCTCTCTGACCAGTCCAGGATCAGGGCATTCAGAGGAAGTGTTCCCAGACCTGGGGGCCTGCAACAGTACTGAGGAAGCTGAAAACAGAGGCGGCAAACAGATCCACATATGGTGTGCCCCACTGCCTGAACACTGCGGCTAGTACTTGCTTGTTAAGCGTCCATTCGCTCTGACCTTGACTGATGCGGCTTAGGGCATCCGCCAGAGTATTGAGTTTGCCTGGGAGGTGAATAGCTGAGAGGCTGACTCCCAGGGAGAATGCCAGAGACCATAGCTTCAGAGCTTCCAAACAGAGTATTCCTGATCTGGTACCACCTTGCTTGTTTATGTAGAACATTGCACTGGTGGTGTCCATTCGAATTTGAACCGCCTGCCCTTCTACACTGGGAGCGAAAGCTTTAAGAGCTAATAAGACTGCTCTGAGTTCCAAAAGATTTATGTGCAACTGTGACTCTTCGGGAGTCCAGTTGCCGCTTACTGAGGCACTGTCTAAATGAGCACCCCAGCCCAAATGGGAGGCATCTGTGGTGATCACCTTTGTGGGAAAAGGAGCTTGAAAGGGAAACCCTGCCTGCAAATTTGCAGGGTCCTTCCACCACAGCAAGTTTTGGAGGAACTGCTCTGACACAGGTATCAACTTTGAAAACGTGTTGCTTCTCTGAGACCAGCAGGCTCTGACGTAGGCTTGCAGGAGTCTCATCCTGTACCTGACCCCTGGGACTACTGCAGTCAGAGGCCATATGTCCCAGAAGTTTGAGGAAATGTCTGGCTGGTCTTGGCTGTCCCTGGGCGAAATAATCCGACACTAAAAGGAAACTCTGAATTCTTTCCTGGAGGAGGAAAGTATATCCCTTCTGAGTGTCCAGCTGGGCCCCTATGAAGGCGAGCGGCTGGGTGGGTTCTGGGAGAGATTTGAGATTTACCATGAAACCCAGAGACCCCAGAGTGCGTTCTGTGAGGGAAAGAGATTCCATGACGTGGCAAGTAGACTTTGCTACTATTAGCCAGTCGTCCAGACGGGGGTAGAGAGCAACACCCAGTCTCCCGAGATGTGCTGCTACCACTACGATACACTTGGTAAAGACTCTTGGGGCTAAGGACAGACCAAAGGGCACTGCGGTGAACTGATAGTGACCCGAAGGGAGTTTGAACCTGAGAAGCTTCCTGTGAGATCTCCTTATGGGTATGTGAAGTTGGTGTCCTTTAAGGTCGAGGGATGCTAGCCAGTCTCCCTGCTGTAAGGACTGTATGACTAGTGACAGAGTGACCATTTTAAATCTGTTTTTTTTTTTCAGATGTTTGTTTAAATAAATAAATAAATAAATATTGGAGATCCAAGATAGGTCGCCACTCCCAGCTTTCTTTTGGGGCAGAAAATACCTGGAGTAGAGGCCCTTGCCCTTCCCATGGGGGGGGACCCTCTCCACTTCTCGTAAAGCCAGAAGGTTTTCTATCCCCATTTCCAACAGCTGTATTCTTTGTTGGGGACAGAGGTCTTGACACCTGGGTATATGCTTGAGGTCTGGCAGTTCCTTGAACTGTAATGACAGATTCTTCTCCACTATCTCCAGCACCCACTTGTCAGACGTGATGAGGGACCAGTGCTGAAGATTGTGAGAGAGTCTGCCTCCAACCAGAAACGGGGAGGAGACCTGGACACTCACATCACGACTTAGACCGAGAGGCAGTTGGCTGGGTAGAGGTGGCTCTTCGGCCCCTTCTGCCCCTGCCTCTGAAAGACCCCCTGTCCTAGCTAAAGTCAGATTAGGGATAGGGATTGTAAGGCCTGGGAACAAAACTTCTGCCCCTACTACCCCTGGGACAGGATCTCTGAGGGGTGGCAGGTTTAGGCTTGGATGAGGGGCTCTGCCAGGAGGCCTTGTACTCGTTGACTTTTTCATGTAGTCAGTGGTTCTGTGATCAAATATATTTTTATCACAGGGAAAATCCATGGCCTTGTTCTGAGTGTCTGTGGTTAGACTGGTTGTTCTAAGCCAGGCGAAGCGTCTCAGAGAGATGGCATGGGCCATCGCCCTAGAGGCTGCATCACTGTCGTCATCTGCCATGTGGAATTGGTACACAGTAGCTTCCAGGGCAGTTTGATGTATCCACCAGCTCCTGCACCACAGAATCTGATCCGTTGCGGACGATAGCCTGGACAGATTTCCAAAGGGCTTTCTGATATTTGGCTGTGAATGCCATGTAAGAAGAAAGCCTGAGAAGAAGGGAAGCTGTGGCACACATTTTCTTTGCTATAAAGTCAATTTTCTTGGAATCCTTGTCAGGGGGAAGAGGGCGACAAGGAGACTCCAGATTTCTCACAAGCTGCCCGCTGCACTATACTCTAGTGGCTAGGGTGTGCAGTCCGGAACTCAGTACCATTTTTAGACAATTTATATTTTCTCTCAAGCCGCTTATCAACCCCTGATACTGAAGTGAGGTGTTAAAGCACCTTCATTGTATTTTTTCTAAATGCATTATAGATGGGGACAACCAGGGTGTTTGAGGATGAAAGACCCTTCATCTTCCTATCATCTTCATCGACACCCTGGTTGGGCTCCTGCGTAGGGAGGTCCAGGGTATCCAGCATATTTTGTATAAATGTAAACATAGAGGAAGGATCCTCATGGTCACCCATGGGATCCACAAGGTGAGGGTCCGGGGACTCCTGGGGCTCAAGGCCCTCAAATCCATGTCAGGGGCATCATAAAATTCATCATCATCTGCATCACCCTCACAGTCTACAGAAGAGAGAACTGTGGAAGAGTGCTTGCCAGCCCCAGTAAACTTGAGGACCTATCTTTTGAAGGGTCTGAAACAGTTGCCATGCTTTTTCCTATCTTGACTGACAGAAGAACCTGTGCAGTTTGTGTTTTGTTTTTTCTGTATGCTTTAAGCTGCCTGTTTTGCTATTGGCTCTCCCAGGAGCAGCGGGAGCATATCTGTCTTGACAGTGTTTCTTTTTAGCCACTTCAGAGGCTTGATCAAGCTTCCTTTTTTCGTCACCCTTATTTTCAATTTGTGAGGAAGCTTTATTTTTGGCTGGGATCTGGAGGGTCCCTCAGCATCTCAGCTGTTGGTATTAGTACTTTTGAATGGCCCCTCGTCGGAAGCCTTTGATTTATCCTCAGCCATAACAATCAAAGGTTTGTCTGCTATGTTTGCCAATTTAAGCAAAGCAAACCAGTTCTGGACCTATGAACAGAGTGCAGGTTTCTGTGAAAATGCCAGCAGCCAGTCCTGCCCCAGTTAATAAACTGTCTATTACTAGTGCCTTTTTTTTTTTTTGTTTGTAAAACTGGGATCTATACCAGTAATACTCAACTGCACACAGGTGGATGCTGAACCCTTATGGACAGTCCTGACACAGAGAATACCAAGGTCCAGTAATATAATAAAAAAGGTTTCCTCGTAATTGCCAATCTAGGGAGAAACCCCCCAGGCACTGTTTAAATTTGAAATCTATTGCAGGTGCCTCGTGGTAAACCCCGCGAGGTCAGAGTTAAAAAAAAAAAAACGGCAACTGTCCCTAATGCAATGTAGAATTTGCCTCACAAATGAAAAAAACAGTGGAAAATAAGCACCCACGGTAAAATTAGACTTTAAATTAAATAGTCGCAGTAAAATTAAAGTTAAAATAGCGCCATCGCTCTAATACATAAAATTGTGCAACGCTAATGAAAAAATAAAATTTTCACTCAGCACACTAAAGAAAATAATTCATGAGGAAAACTCTACTCAGATGAGCACTAGGAGGCTGTCAACAAGGAAAGTTGGGAGACATCCCAGAGGCAATATTGCTCAGTCCAGTGGAGAAAAAAAATTCTGAAGCATCCAATAGCTCTCACTCGGCTCACATCCCCTCCTGTCTTTTGATTGGCTTGGCCCTACGCTCATTTAAATCTCTCTTAAAGGCACACCTCCGGGGAAGTTGCACCTAGCCAGCTAAGTGCAAAAAAAGTTACTGATGCTAAAGGACTCCTGGGGTAAGCAGGGGTCGAAATTAAGTTTTGCAGCCACCAGCCAGCAGGGCTAGTGACTGGGAAAATCCATTAGCCCCACAGACTTTCACTGGCCCAGCTGGTGTACCTACTGAAATGTTGCCTTCTGCAGTACAAGCCTGCAGGGCTAGTTAAAGGAAATGTTTAGTAGTCAGATACAAAATCTACCAGCATTTGGCTAGTGGACTGTTGCCAATTTTGACCCCTGGGTAAGATGATGAGGATCTGGGGACTCCTGGGCTCAAGGCCCTCAAACTCCATGTCAGCGGCATCATAAAATTGTTCATCTGCATCACCCTCACAGTCTACAGAAGAGAGAACTGCAGAAGAGTGCTTGCCAGCCCCAGTAAACAGAGGACCCATCCTTTGAAAAACAGTTGCCATGCCTTTTTTCTGTATCTTGCACGAACAGAAGAACCTGCGCAGACTTGGTTTGTAAGGGTTTTGTTTTTTCTGTATGCTTTAAGCTGCCTGTTGTCTCACTATTGGCTTTCCCAGGAGAAACGGAAACATATCTGTCTTGACAGAGTTTCTTTTTAGCCACATCAGAGGCTTGATCAAGCTTCCTTTTTTTGTCATGTCTATTATTTTTTAACTTGCGAGGAACTTCATCTTTGGAAGCTTTATTTTTTGGCTGGGATCTGGGGGGTTCCTCAGCACCTCTACTTTTATTATTAGTACTTTTGGATGGCCCCTCATCAAAAGCCTTTAATTTATCCTCACCCATAATAAAAGACTTGTCTGCTAAGTTTGCAATTTAAGCAAAGCCATCCAGTCCTGGACCTACGAACAGAGTGCAGTTTTCTATGAAACTGCCACCGGCCAGTCCTATTCCAGTTAATGAACTCTGTCTATTACTAATGCCTTTTTTGTTGTTGTTGTAGTAGAACTGGGATCTGTACCAGTGCCAATCTTAATAGGTCGCACCTCGAGTACTATGTGCGATTCTGGAGACCACACCTAAAGAGAGACATTGCACTCTTGGAGAGGGTCCAGAGGAGGGTGACCCGGATGATCTGGGGCATGGGGAGTAGATCCTATGTGGAAAGGCTGGAGGAGCTCAACCTGTACACACTGGAGGAGAGAGAGCTAGGGGGACATGATAGAGGTCTTTAAGTAAGTAAAGGGGATCAAGAAATGGGGAGTGGAGGAGGTGTTCAGGTTTAAGAAGGGGGAAGAGTCACAGAGGGAGTGAAGGAAGCATTACTTCACAGAAAGGGTGGTGGATGACCGGCCCGTCGGTGCTTGTGATGGGATTTCGCTTGACGCCCGGCGACCGGGTCGAGGCCGGATCCGGGTCGGAGGGCCGGGCCGGGGAGAGGATTGCGCCCGCTGGGCAACCTCCTTCTCCGGGGAAGGTGTGGGTAGCGCTGAGCGCTGGGGATTCTGGCGGAGGCCGGGAGTTCTCACGCAGCCAACGCGACGGGGCGGGACAGACGCTGGTGTTATTGCACGCCCCGCCTCCTAGGGAGAAAATCGGGAAAGAAGGTGGGAGCACCACTTGGATGAAGCCCTCCTGGAGATCCTCGCATCGCCACCACCGCTGGACCCCAACCAGTCACAGTTCTGGGGTCACGGGGTGGCTCAGCCCCACGCCCTCCGGGGGTAAGCCGGGGGTGACAGAGGGTCCCCTGCAGCTATAGGCGGTGGTAGAGGTCTCCGGGGGCCGTGAAGAGGGCGGAGGAAGTAGACTGTGGACCAGCCAGGATAAAGAGGTAAAATAAAAAAAAAAAAAAGAAAGAAAGAAAGGGTGGTGGATCCATGGAACACACTGCTCAGGAGCATTGTAAATGAGGATACAGTGGAGGGCTTCAAGAGGGGATGGGACAGGTACATGGGGAAACTAAAGCCAGGGAAGTCCCTCTCTAGGGGAGGGGTAGGCGGCAAATCGAGCACCCAGTAGGGGTGCTGGCTACCGAGCAGACACGACGGACCAGGAGGCCTATTCTGCTGGCTGTTAGTATGTAATAGAAACACAGTAATACTGGTCAACTACACACAGGTGGCTGCTGGACCCTTAGACAGTCCTGTGACAGATGATACCAAGGTCCAGTAATACAATAAAAAAGGTTCCTCGAAATTGTCAATCTAGAGAGTATCCCCCAGGCACGGTTTAGATTTGAAATCCACTGCAGGTGCCTCACGGTAAACCCGTGAGGCCCAAGGTAAAACACAAAGCAACTGTCCCTAATTTGATGGTTCCCACAAGAATTTGGCCAAAAATGAAGGGAACCGTCGAAAATAAGCACCTGCGATAAAACGAGGGTTTAAAATGAATAGTCGCAGTAAAAAAAATAGTCATAATAGCGCGGTCACGCTAAAAACAAAAATTTAGCATGGCGCTAATGAAAAAGTAAAATTTTCACTCAGTCGCTATTAGAAATTAAAATGAGAAAAACTTCACCCAGATAGGCACTAGAAGGCTGTCAACAAGGAAAGTTGAGACACACCTCAGGGGCAATGTTGCTCAGTTCAGCAGAGAGAAAAAATTCTGAAGCCTCCAACAGCTCTCACTCAGCTCACCACCCCCTTCCTGTCTTGACTGGCTTGGCCCTAAGCTCATTTAAATATCTCTTAAAGGCACGCCTCCGGGGCAGTTGCACCTAGCCAGCTAAGTGCAAAAAAGTTACTGATGTTAATGGACTCCTGGGGTAAGACGACCTAGGTATTTTTATATCACAAGACTGAAGTAATACAAAGCAGATTAACAAAGCAATCAGCAAAACAAAGTTATTTGGTCAATTAGACAAAATATAAGATTCTAAGGTATTAATGACACGCTTTTGGTCTTAGGTCAGACCCCAATTTGAGTACACTTCCCAGTTATGGGGCCCTGTTGGGAAATCCAGTTGTAAACCGCTGGAAAAGGTTCAGCAGAAATATACAAAACACATCTCCGGATTTCAGATTAAATCATATGACGATAGGCTGGAAACATTAAATCTTATGTTGCTAGAGACAAGACTAAGAAGAGATTTGCAAGATGGGAGACTTGTCAGAAGGGTAAAAACACAGTGGGCTGAGGAAAGCAGAGACATCAGATATAGTGCAGAGAGAATAGGCAAGGCTGTGAGGTTTAAGAAGTTAAAATAGAGCAGGAAAGAACAGAAAAGATACAGTATCTGGCTTTTCTTTACATTGCTAGCTGGTTAAGTGAACAGGGAAAACTGAGCAGCTCAGCGAGGTAAAAATCAGCAGGTTATAGCAGCTAAATTCCAACACAGAGATATGTAAGTTGCGTGCAGAGACAGGCACAGTAATTACAGTGTAGGCAACAAAATACAAACACCCCCCCCCCCGTAGGTTAAGCGGCAGACCGAAGACAAAAGTCCCATGTTAAGTCAATGTTAAACAGCGCACCAATCAGCTTCTGCCTTCACTGCAATCCGGCCAATCGGATTCAGCTACCAGAAAGACGCACCAGAGGGTCCCAGCACAAGACGGTTCGGAAAAATGCTTGGCGGTAGTACCTGGGTATGGGATCCGCAGGGGAGGACGAGGAGGGCGGCCAAGAGGTGTGCTAAGAGTCAGTCGGCGGCGGCAGTAGTGGCTGTGGTTTGGACAGGTCCAGAAAGGCGCCACCATAAAGTAATGTTTAATAAAGTCCAAAGCATGTAAAAGGGGCTCTAAAAAATTAATTCCGATGCAATTCCCTTTTAAAACTGAACCCCTATAATACACATTTTTTCTAAATCTCAAAGCCAAGTTTAGCTGAAGAGAGGTTGAGGTAGTGTCAAACACCAACATTCCAACTAAAATTAGCTCCGCTCCCTCCTCATTGGAACCAAGCTTTGTGCACTTCACAAATCACTAATAAAAACCAAGTGGTAATAACCCAGCGGGAAGAGGGGATGAAGCCACACAAGCCAGGGGATCAGTCGAACAGGCAAGTCCCAGGGGTGACATGAAAGAGTGGGGAGAGCGGGGACTAAGCCTTTGGCGGATAACAGCAGAAAGCACACTAAGGTAGAATGTTCCTGGGAACTGGAGAAACTGCTCAAATTACACAACTAAAATTAACACCAACTAATGTAGAGTATTGTAACGCAACTCCGAAGTAAAATTAAATAATACATGTTCTGGAGGCCAGAAGAGTAAAGCTGTACTTCGGGGCAACTGCTCTTCAGCGGAGAACCAAATCAGACATTAGGCTGTTAAGGGAAGGGGGATATTTTCATACATTTTTATACCACTTAATGTTATGATGTTAATTCAAAGCGACAGACTGATGGGGATCCCCATCGGTTGCTTTGAATTCTAAAACATTTGTATGACAATATCGCCACCATAGAAGTCAATGGGGCACACTCAAACACAGCCTTCGTTTTGTGACATCACAAAACAGGGCAGCGTGGGCCGGCGTGAGGGTGTGGTTTTCGGAACAGGAACTCTTCCTTTTTTCAGGGCTATGCAGAAAAAGTTTACAAAGGGCATAACTTTTCTCTGCAGAGAAATAAATTTGCCACATTTCATCAGCGTACTCCTGTGAAGGTCAGTTATCAACCACGCTAGGGGAGAGGGAGGACCCTACTAGGAGCCTGCTCTTTAAGACAGTGGAACCAGCACATTGACAGAAATCTGCTGATCCAGTTGGGTAACAAGCACCACTGACAGCAGGGAAGTGAAGCAGCAGACACACATTGGGGAGACAAAAACAAGTTATGCTCATTTGTCCTATGCAGGTGCCACTATCTTAAGTTTCCAAAAGTGTTCCTGTTACCTGCCAGTACTTCAACCCTCCTCTAATATGGCAGAAGCGCGGCTTCAACTGAGCCATTGCAGTACACCCTCTAGCCCTCTAGTATACACCTGAATTCTACTGTTCCACTGCCTCAGCCTCACTGCGTGACCCTGAGCAAGTCACATGACCCTTCTGTGGTTTGGCTCATAACACCTGTGGTTAGATGTAGGACCCCAGTGAAAAAGAGACATTGTATTTCAGCTGGGCTAACAAATCTGTGCATGTGGAAAGGGGAAGACAGACAGACACAGACACAGACACAGACACACACAAACCAACGTCTGTAAAACAGTACAACTCCCTGGAGATGTTCTGTGTCATAAAGCTTATGAAGTACGAGCATGCTCACCCTGAAACAGGACATAAAATGCTACACAAGGACTCCCAATTCCTCGCTCTAGTTTCAAACTGTAGTGAAATGCCACAACGCAGAGCACCTAATAACTGATCTACCCCCTGGAATGGCTCTCATATCCTTCTCAGTAGGCTTACTCCCACTCTACAGGTGAGGTCCCGGTGACAACCGTCTCCGAACAGGAGCTGGTAAAAGCTCAACGGGAACAAAGCTGGAGTGTAAATCTGTGCAAATTGAAAACATACCGACTCCCTCTGCTTTATACTAGGAATGTTCACACAGAAAAATGTCCTGCGACTAGAAATATCCACTTGCAACATGTTCTTTACAAAATGCCATTTTTTTCCTGCTACAATAAACCCTGTCCAACAGTATCTTCACATATAGTAACCACATAGAGTAACAGTGACTCCTCCAACACACACACCCAGAGAAACACCAAACTGCAACCTCCGTTCTATATCCCAACCAATATCCTCATACACAGAAACCCCCACTATATCCTAGAGAGAACATAGTAAACTTTCCCATTATATCCCACCCAGAAACCTCACACACAACCCCCTACTATATTCCATTTAAGAGAAACACAGTACCAATTCTCACTATATCACAGCGCCCTGTGATCTCACACTAGTGATCCCCTACTATATCCCACTCAGGAAACTCATTGATTCCCTGAAACACTTTCCACTGCACTAAGTAGCATTTCAGGCCTAGTGCAGGATGTGCAGGGAAAAAACAACCCAATGAAAATGGGGCCAAACTGTGCAGCTTGCAAGGCTGAGACTGGCACTCACCCTGGGATTCTAAAATACAGCAGTGATTTCTGATTCTCACAAACAAAACTGCTTAACTTACAGTCTGCTGTCTTCAGCTCTGCCACATGGCAGAGCTCTGCTTGCAGAGTACCTGCCAGACTGAAGGCAGGAAGTAAACTGAGGATAACAGGAAGTGGAGGGCTGGATGTCCCCTGCTGCAGAGGTCTGATTCCTGCCTGTAGATCAGCATCAGGAGTAAGGAAGCCCGGAGACCAGCTTAGGAGAGAGAAACACTAACTTTTCCCACTGTATCACACCAGGAAAACTGCACACAGTGATACCCACTGTATCCCAGAGTAAACAAACACACACACACAAATGTCCACTACATATCCCGTTACACACTCGTGTGCGATTACCCAACTTCTGTTTTTGTTATGCTACAATACACAATACACCAGAGAAACCATCATTGTAGCAGACCCTTCCCTTTTAAATACACACGGCAAAGCCACTCACAATGTAGTGCATGCCATCTGGTGCAGCAAGCGTTACAACAGCACATTTAGCACTTGTTACATCACTCCTGACTTTACTTCCACTACCAAACTGTACCAAAGCAAATCGAGCATGGTTCCCTACTAACAAAAACATTCCAGAAGAACTTAGTGTGCAGATCAGCAAGCCCAAATACTGGCCATTCACGGTGCAACGGCTGGCCGCTTACTGTGCAACGGCGCCACTAAAATGCTGGCCGCCTACAGTGCAACAGCGCACCAAAATGCTGCCCACTCACAGTTCAACACACCAAAAGTAATGGCAGAGCTTATATAGACACTAATACCAGTGCAGGTGTGCGTTATGAGAATTTTTCCACACACCCGAGGTGTGTGATGATCTATTAACCCCGAAAGTGAAGCTCAAGGGGTTTATGAGATTATCACACACCGAGGGTGTGTAACAAGTCCTCATAAAATAAACTTTGCACAGGCATTATTTTTAATAATAACTGATGCCAAGTTTCAACAGAGAGAAAAGCTAAGATGTATTTGTGTGAGTGAGCAGGTCCATGAGCAGCCGTACTCGCACAAATGTACAGTGTGCTTTCTTTCACACTTCAGCGAAGTGAGTGCGCGAGAAGGAAAATGGCGTAATGACCCCCTATCGAGTTATTATGGAATTCAGCAGGTTATTACAGTATTTTTTCAGGAGTGCGTATGCAGTCATTATAGTGAATCACCAATTATTACAGTGCAATAACAAATCCAAAATAATGGCTGCTTTAGTACAATAAGCCAAAAATAGAGGTTTGTACAATAACTATATTTGCCGCCACCCCCAAAAAAAAAAAAAAAAAAAAAGGCTCTGCAAAGCTGAATCAAATCTCAGGTTGTGCAGAATGCTGCAAGACAAACACTCTTCTCCCCCACCAAGGTTGCTTTATACTGTCCTTCTAGGATTAAAGAGACACTACCTAAAAATGCCGTGCAATGCTCTTCCCACTGAAGTGCTGATCCCTTTATCCACCTCTCAAGGTACAGCTCCTTCTCAAGACAAACATACTATTATCCAAAAACTCCGGGTAGTAAACCCCTACCCCTAAAAGCCAACAATTCCCCCAATATTCATTCCACATCACTTCCTGTTAAGTGGGCTGTGTCACAGTTATTTCTCAAAAGGCAGAAGACTGTCTAGAAAACTCGACAGTTCCATGCTCAGGCAGTCTTTTCCCAGCCAAAGGCAAAGTACCAACAAGACCTAACAGTCCATGAGACACAGCCTGCTGCAAGGGCAAATATTTATTCTTTCCAGGTCGGGACTCGCAGTTGGATTCGACAGCAGTATACAGTAATATATTTGCACAAAGTCTTTGAATGGGTCATGGATTGATCTGCAGTACAGTGACCATGGAAGGCAAGGGGAAAATAAAATCGGGTAGCAGAGCACTAGTACACAAGATCTGTTCCAAGGTTACTGAAAGTAGCAGAAGTCGCAACGTGTGTTTATAAAACACATGGGGGGGGGGAGAGAGGATCACGTTAATGGACAGAGTATAATACAACATCAGGGCTTGCATTAGCACCGCTAAAGTGGGGGTCAGGTTGACCTTCTGCTTCAAATGTTGGAGATCAGACCAGAGAATCCTGGGGTCAGAAATTTGCTGTAAAGGCTTTGTAAAACATTACTCAATACTGTTTCTACTAATGAAATCCATGAAAACCTTTCCATATACAGAGTCAATGCTGAAGCACTGCTTTCATTTTTGTGCTTCAAAATTCTCAGAATTCCCATTTTGGGACTTCCACAGAGGGTTAACACAAGCCCTGTAACATTCAGGTGCATTAAAATATAAGCAACCAAGTTGTCCCCAGAACATAAGGTAAAACCATGGACAGCACAAAAACATTTTAAAATGCACAGAATTGATCACCAGCCAATTTCAAAATCACATGAAATACATACCACACTGATAACACCATCCCATCTAAACACACACAAGAAACGGAATGTTTTAAAGGTGACTAAGGAAAATATGTGGACCTGAAAAATCCCTACTAGTATTACCTCTTCTAAATTTGTTTGAAATAAATGTATTACTTTGTTGCTGCTGCTGTGCTTTTTGCTTCCATCTCTTCAGTATGCTGTCCATTTGTTTCCTGAAATCCAATGATGTCAGTTCCACTCTTCCGCACTGCTGAGTGAGCAGCCGCAACCAGCAGAACCATCACCACAGAAAGACCAGGAAACAGACAGCAGTAAATGGGGACAGGGAGAAAGGCCAACGGCAAACAGTGGCAGTAAAGATTCCTTTAGGCAAGATGGCCTACAAGTGACTACCCCAGCAGCCTTGCATCAGGCAGTTCGCATGTACAGCTAATTAAATCTGTGTGAAAGCATCCAAAAGGAAGGAATGGTGTGGAGGATAACACCCCCTCACTCCCCCCCCATCCTCCAGGAGTTTATCTGCAAAGGCTTCTTGGAGGACAGTAGGGAGTGTTGATATCTGGTGGACAAGTGTAGATTAAAGTGGCATGCCTAAAAGGTCAGAGAAGCCTTGGGATTACATTTTCTTCCAAAGGGTGTCCAAGTTACACATGATTACTCATTAGCTGTTGTTGTGGGGGAAATGTTTTTGGTTTTTTTAATTGTGGGGGAGATAAACTGAAATCTCTGCAGCAGCCAGAAATAATCTTCCTGCTGGGCAGGGCATGACAAAAAAGAAAATCCATGGCCTTCCCTAGTTATACCTCTCCCCATGTCTCGTCCAAGCTGGCATTTCAGGGTACTTTCACTCTTAGTAAAAAAAAAAAAAACTGAGAGCTGATGGGTAGGGGAGGGACCTGGATACCAGCCGGGGCCCACGCACCACTGATGACAGTGTGAGGTGCGGCTACTGTATCTTCATCAGTAACACTCCACCCAAGGAACCGTGTCCAGTTCTGGAGGCTGCACCTCCTCAAGTACAGCGACAGAAGCAGTCCAGAGGAAGGCTACCAAAATGGTGCAAGGTGAGGGTGTGGGATCTCAACACGTACTCCTGAAAGAGACAAAAGTGAGAGGGAACATGACTGAGACCTATCAGTACATCACAGGAGTGAACAAAGTGCAGTGAGAAGTCTCTTTTAGAGAAGGAGAAATACCAGAACACAGGTGACAAGCAATGAAGCTGGAATGGGTTGAGGGGGAAGTGAGGAACTACCACCTCACAGGAGCGTGCATGGAACAGCCTGCCACAAGAGGTGCTCAGGGCGAAACCATGGGGAGCATGAAGCATGCGTGGGATAGGTACACAAGCATAATAAGTCGAGGGAATGGGAGGTGGAAAAGATGCTGGTGACCAAATGGGGTCCAAGGGGTCAGAATAGCCAGGGAAAAATAGGGAGACTGAGTGGGCCTACCAGTCCTTCTCTGTTTCTATGTAGTGCAGGCCAAGCTGTTCAATCTTCTTGGACGGTTTCAAACACCAGCTCATTGGCTGGCAACCTGTAAATGTAAACCTAGGGATGTAGTCATAATCCCCCCCTCCCCATGTTAGGAAGGGTGGGTTGCAGAGGTTCAGTATGAGAACTTCCTCCGCCAAGTCTGCACTTCAACAGCAGATAAGACTGTGTGGTGACACGGGGAGGTACAACAAACAAAAAGATTTATTACCAGAAATGGGGGCATACTGCTGCAGTCCCTGCAGGCTCAAGGAGGACTTTTTGTTTCAGTAAGATTTTTTATTGACAAAGTAATCCATATTCACAAAGAATATTCATTAAAATTACATATTTAAACTTTTGACTTCAAGTTTAAAACTTTACACTTCAAAAGTACAGTCATATACTCTAACAGAATCTGAAGAGGGACATTAAGTTACTGGAGGGAGTGCAGCGCAGGGCAACAAAGATGATCAAGGGTCTGGGGGACTTATCATATGAGAGGAGGCTGAAGGAGTTGAACATGTACTCACTGGAGGAGAGGAGAGACGGGGGGGACATGACTGAAACCTTTAAATACATGAAAGGAATAAACAAGACAGGTACAGAGGGGCTGTTCAAAGTAAGGGAGGGGAGGGCCACAAGGGGCCATGATATGAGACTGGAGCAAGGAAGGTTCAGGAGGGAGATGAGGAGACACTTTTTTACAGAGAGGGTGGTGGCTGTGTGGAATGCGTTACCTGCAGAAGTGGTATGCAGTAGAACAGTGGACTGCTTCAAACGAGGATGGGACAGGACAAGGGGGGAGGGTTAATGAAGGGGAAGGGTGGAAGGGAGGGGCAGCTGCAGAATAAGGGGTGCTAGCTGCACATTCCAGTAGACTTGATAGACCTATAGGCCTTTATCTGCTGGCAAATTTCGTATGTTCGTAGAATACAACCGAGAAAATGAACATCTCAAATATGCTAAACAAATGAAAATTACTTAAATAATCCCTATATGCATTCTAACCATTTATCAATACTAATACACGTAATGCATAACTGTCAACCGTATAAAACAAGAGGCTATGTGTTACCCTGCATCATCTCAGGAACAACGTGGTGTCAAGTTTCTGCTGGGGTCTCACTCGCCACAGGCTTGAGACGGATTGGTGGAGGGGTGCATTGTTTCTGTGGTCGTAGAAATAATAGAGAGTTATTGTGGTCCCTGTGGCCTCAGCATGACCAGGCAGGGTTTATCGCTGTGGACTCTGTGGCCATACAGGAGAGGAGGAGGAGGAGAAATTAATTGTGAGGCTCTCGTGGGGTTATTGCTGCAGGGCTCTAGAAAGAATGGGACATGGGTGGAATTACTGCATGGCTCAAGACAGACAGTCCTAGTTTACACAAAAAAAAATAAAAAAAAAAGGATGCTGTGTTAGCGTGTGGCCTGAAAACAAAAAGACAGTATTAAATATTGCTATTTTATACAGCATCACAATCAAAATAGCATCCCAAAATGCTTCAGATATGTAGAGTAAGCAAAATAATCTTAGTCACATCTGTAGTGGCTCCAGGTCATTCCTGAAAAGGGGACACTGGCTCAGTGTACTTACATGGTTAACAAAGTAAGTGAATCTGCACAACTCAGTATGTACACCCAGAAAGAGAGGACAGCATTTGGGGACATAGAGTAGACCTGTAAATACCTCACAGGGCTGAAGGTACAGGAGGGAGTATTTTCAGAAAGAGAAGGTGTGAGACAACAAGGGGGCATGCAACGAAGCTGAAAGGGGGTTAAGAGGGTTGAGAGGACCTACTTCACTGAAAGGAGGGGTAGACACTTGGAGTATTCTTCCAGTGGAGGTGGTGGGAGCAAAAACGGTGGTTGGCGTCAAGCATGCATGGGATAGGCACAAAAATCTTGGTAAGAAAGCGAGGGGGGTAGCCATAATCAGTTATGATCTGTAGTGTGCCAGTATAGGCAGGGACAAACTGGGCAGACTATGGGGGCCAAGCGGTCCTTATCTGCTGACAAATTCTGTTTCTATGAGGTGAGAAGCTTAAAAAAAAAAAATCTCTTGACTAGTATCGATGTGGGGGTACAAAAGGGGTAAAGGCAAGGGAAGAAACATTTTGAGACCAGCTCTAAAAAGTGAGAGAAAGTCCGAGAGGTGGGAAGAGAGCATGTGAATTCCTGAAAGCAGAAGCAAAGTAACTACAAAATTGAAGTTGAAACACTGGCAGAGGAAATTGCAAGGTACAATAGCAGCACGGGGCTTGGTCCAAGGCACGATATTGGGGGGGGGGGGGGACTCCAAAGTTTACCCATCACATACATTCCAGGTTTTATAATGTGCGTGCTCATGTTGGGATTAGAACCACAGTCACTTGCTCCACAGGTTGTGACGCTGCCAGAGCTGCCACACACTTTGATGCAGCTCAGTGACACACTGATACGTCAGGAGTTCGCAAGAAACCAAGAGATTAAATCCAGGTAGGTGCACAACGTGTTACATGAAACCACAGAATGTCATCAGAAAAGGACGGCTAGGCCCAACTAGTCTGCCCAAGTGTTTCCTGCCTATTTTACATCCACAGACACGGGTACCCGGAGACCCCATACCTGTCTCCGTTCTAATATAAATTATTCCATGCATGTTTAAATCCCCCACCATTCTAGTCTCCACCTTGGCTGGCAGTCTGTTTCAGCCATCTACCCTACCACCCTTTCAGTGAAGAAATATTTCCTAACTTCTCTCCTGCCCCTCCCCCTTTCATCCCCCCATGCCCACTAGTCCTGGTGTGCTTCCTCATTAATAGATCCTGGAGTTGTCAGGATTTAAGGGCAGCCTGAACAGCCCAGTGGTCTTTTCTGCCATCATTTTCTATGCTTCGATTTGGAAGATTATTGTTTTGAATTCCAACAGTGACTTTAACATAAAAATAGAGTCCAAATTACACTCGAGTGGTGTCTCATGGCTGCTTGGAATACTCAATTTTGAAAACAAACTCGGTAAACACTGTTCCTGTCAAGACAGTCAATTACCCGAAAGGAAAATGCTGTACAACTTCTCAGCAGATTGGCGGAGGGCAACGAGACAGGACCGAGCCCCTGGGTAATAGAACGGAGGCCAAACTGAAGGCAACAGAGAAAGGGGACCAGCTTGGGGGGGGTTGCAAGCTGAAGCCAGGCCAAGGAGGAGACGGGGACTCAGCAGAAGGTATCTCTGCAAGGCTAGATGAGAGGGCTGTCTTTTCTGCGTTGCATCTTGCCCCCCGCCACCATGCCCACCCCCAGCAGTCACTATGACCAATACCCCCCCCAAAAAAAAAGTCAAACTGAAATTCAATGTAAACAATATATGCACAGCATTTGTATTACAAAAAAATACCATGCATCGGTTTTGAATCTCATGGCTGGTTTTCAGGCAGGCAAGCTGGCCACTTACTGAAATGTTAAACTACTGTAAAAGAAAATTCTGCAGGGGCTAGCACATAGAAGACACTGTAAATAAAAACACTGGAGTGGGGATATCACCGCGGGACCTGCGAGCTCCTGGAGGGGCGGAGCAGGGGTGTCTGTGTCCTGCACAAGCGGAGTGTGGGTCCCAGCACCGCGGACTGATGGCTCAGTACTGGTTCTGACCCCGACCTCCCTCACTCACCAGAGTCTCGGCGGGACCCTAATCCACTCTCTCAGGTACTGTGCAGATGAAGGACATAGTCATCTCAGGCACCACACAACGATGCAAATCCGACGGACACAAACGGAGACTGGACGGCAAAAATCATTACACTAACCACTTCCAGCAAGCACCGCTGCTACTGCTGCCACGCGGACACCCACAACGCTACCATTGGACCTCGTCCTCCTCATATAAATTCCGCTCTGCCAATATCCGACTGGTGCATCCGCTGGGGACTCAAGTGCATCCATACGGGGAGGGGTGCACGTGTTGGGCGAGGTCATGGGATGCACGTGACAGGGCGTCTACCCATGGCCGATGGGCTTGAGCTCAAGAGACCGACATCTATCGCGTAATTATTCTGTTTTCCTCACCTAAATGTGGAAATAATTCAAACTCTGAATTCTGCAAATACTATTAATCTATTTTAAATAATTTCTATCGAACATTAACATTACTTCTGTTCAGTCAGTGCCGTAGTCCATTTTTTATTAATTTCCGTAGAAACAGTTGGAAAATTTCACTGCTTTCCCATCTCATTTAGTATTCTGACCTTCAGAGTCAGACTGGCCCACCAGGATACCTGGAAATTTGCAGCCCCACCAGGATACCTGGAAATTTGTAGCACCCCCCCCCCATTGGGTACCTGCCCACCTTTTATCTAAACTCTAAAGATCTTTGCATTTCTTACACCAGGTGTCCTTTAGCATCTGTAACTTTTTTGCACTTAGCTGACTAGGTGCAATTGCCCTGGAGATGTGGCTTTAAGAGATATTTAATGAGCTTAGGGTCAAGCCAATCAAAAGACAGGAGGGGGTGTGAACTAAGAACTGTTGACTGCTTCAGAATTTTTTCCCTATTGGACTGAGCAATATTGCCCCTGAGGAGTCTCACAACTTTCCTTGTTGACAGCCTCCTAGTGCTTATCTGGGGAAAGTTTTCCTCATAAATTATTTCCTTTAGTGTGCAGAGTGAAATTTTACTTTTTCATTAGCGCTGCGCAATTTTTAATTTTTTTTTTTTTTAGCGCGATGGCGCTATTTATACCAACATACCAACATACCAAAATGCCAGCAGAATAGGCTTGTCTTTCGTGTCTGCTCGTCTGGTCAGCCCCCACCCTGGGAGCTGACCTTCCTGCCCCCTTCTCCCTCTCTGGCTTCTCCCTTCCCAGTCCCGGATATTCTCGCTGCATTGATTTGCTTCCAGAACCCTTCCCTGTACCTGTCCCACCACTCTTGAGCCTCCACCATGTCTGCCTCCACCAGCCCCTGGGCAGCGATTCCATGGCTCCACCACCCTCCCAGTGAAGTAGCACCTCCTCCTTTCTCCCTGAATCCCCTCCAACAGCTTCCACCCATGCCCCCAGTTGCCCCTCCTCCTTCGAGCACCCTGACTGCTCCCTCCCCATTTACCCCCTTCATGTACCTGAAGACCTCCATCATGTACCCCCGGTCCTCTCTCTCTTCCAATGTGTATATATTTAGCTCTTCGAACCTCTCCCCATAGGTCCTGTCCCCCAAGCCTCAAATCACTTTGGTTGCCCTCCTCTGGACCCTCTCCAGGAGTTCAATGGTCCTCTTTAAATGTGGCCTTCATATCTGCACACAGTACCCGGGATGCGGCCTCACCAAGCAGTTATACAGTGGGAGTATCACTTCCCTCCTTCTGGAGGTGATCCTCCTAGCGATGCATCCCAGCATCCTGTTGGCCTTTGCCGGTGCCCTCCTACAAGTCTCAGAGTTGTTCATCTTGACACCCCCCCCCCAGGTCCCTCAACCGTCGAGACTTTTAGCACTCCCCCCCCTCCCCCAGGTGTACACTTGGCCCAGGTTTCTGGCTCCCAGGTGCAGTACCTTGATTTCCCTTCACTGAACCTCAACTTCCACTTTCTAGACCACCTTTCCAGAGCCTCCAGGTCCCCCTGTAGGGTCACTCTCCCCTCCTCCCCATCCACCACCGCCCCCAGTTTTGAGTCATCCACAAAGAGACTCATCTCACTCCTGATACACTTCCTTATGTCAGAAATATAGGCCTTGAACAGGAGGGGCCCAAGGACCGATCCCTGAGGGACTCCACTAATGACACTCCTTGGGGAGGAGACTATCCCACCAACCACGACCCTCTGGGTCCAGCCCTGCAGCCAATTTCCTATGCATCTGATCATCTGGTTCCCCACCCCCATTTCTCCCGGCTTATCCAACAGGCCTCCGTGGGGAACAGAGTCAAACGCCTTGCTGAAGTCAAGAAAGAGGACTCCACTGGTCTATCCAGTTCCAAGGTACTCATCACCCGGTCATAGAACTCCACAAGGTTTGTCTGACATGATTTCCCAGGGATGAATCCATGCTGTCCATCTTCCAAGCACCCCAACTTTTCCAGGTCCCCCCAGTCTCTCCTTGACAATGCCCTCCATCACCCTGCCCACCACTGATGTCAGGCTGACGGGCCTGTAGTTCTCTGCCACCTCCCTTGCTCCCCCCTTGTGGATAGGCACTATATACGCCACCTTCCAGTCCTGGGACACCCACCCTGTCCTCAGAGAGGTGCTTAAGAGCTCCGCCAAGGGTTTTGCCAGGACATCCGCCAGTTCCTTCAGCACTCGGATGTAATTTATCCGGCCATGGTGCTTTCTCTGTCTTAAGGGACCTGAGGGTTTCCCGTCGCCCTCTGCCATGATTTCCACCTCCGCTACCTCATCCCCCTGCTTTGCCCCCCCCCCAATCTGCAGTAATGCCCCCCCGACCCACCGATCGGTAAGGGTCCCTCCTCTCCTCAGTTTCACCATCTCCTCCCATGTATGATGCAGCCCTCCTATTTTCCTTGGTGGAAACTGAGGTGAAGTACTCATTTAGTACCTCAGCCTGCTCCCCCGGATCTTGCACCCATCCCTCCCGTTTTAATCCTGCTAATCTGCCCCTTCACCCTTAGTTTTTCTCCAATGTATCTAAAGAACCCCTTGTTCCCTCTCCTAACTTCCCTGGCCAGGTTCTGCTCCATCCTTGACTTAGCCGCCCTCACCACCCTAGTGGCCCTTCTAGCCATCAGCTCGTACTCCTCTATTTAGACTTTATTTTTTTCACAACTACTTAGTTTAAAGCCTAATTTTATCACGGGTACTTATTTGACGGTTTCCTTCATTTTTGGCTAAATTTTTGTGGGAACTGACGAATTAGGGACAATTGTCTTATTGTTTTACTTCAGACCTCATGGGGTTTGCAGTAGATTTCAAACTTAAACAGTGCCTGGGGGTTCTCTTTAGATTGGCAATTACAAGGAAACCTTTTTTGTTATATTACTGGACCTTGGTATCATCTGTGTCAGGACTGTCCGTAAGGGTCCAGCAGCCACCTGTGCACAGTTGAGTATTACACAAAAAAAAAAAAAAAAAAGGGCACTGGTAATAGAGTTTATCAACTATGGCAGGACTGGCAGGTGGCATTTTCACAGAAACCTGCATTCAGTTCGTAGGTCCAGAACTGGTTTGCTTTGCTTGAACTGGTGAACATAGCAAACAAACCTTTGAATATTATGGCTGATGATAAATCAAAGGCTTCTGATGAGGGGCCATCCAAAAGTACTAATACCAAAAGCAGAGGTACTGAGGAACCCTCCACATCCCCGCCAAAATATAAAGCTTCCAAAGATGAAGTTCCTCACAAACTGAAAAATAATAAGAGTGATGAAAAAAGGAAGCTTGATCAAGCCTCTGGTGAAGTGGCTAAAAAGAAACTCTGTCAAGACAGATATGCTCCCGTTGCTCCTGGGAAAGCCAATAGTGAGACAACAGGCAGCCTAAAGCATACAGAAAAAACAAAACACTTACAAACTGCTCAGGTTCTTCCGTCAGTGCAAGATATGGAAAAAGCATGGCAACTGTTTCAGACCCTTCAAAAGATGGGTCCTCTATTTACTGGGGCTGGCACGCACTCTTCCACAGTTCCCCGTTCTGTAGACTGTGAGGGTGACGCAGAAGATGAATAGTTTTATGATGCACCTGACATGGATTTTGAGGGCACAGAGTCCCCGGACCCTCGCCTTGGGAATCCCCCGGGTGACCACAAGGATCCTTCCTCTATGTTTACATTTATACAAAATATGCTAGATATCCTGGACCTCCCTACGCAGGAGCCCAACCAGGATGTCGATGAAGACGAAGATTATAGGGAGATTAAGGGTATTTCATCCTCAAAGACCCTGGTTGTCCCGATCTATAATGCATTTAGAAAAAAAAAAAATACCATGACGGTGCTTCAACACCCCACTTCAGTATTAGGGGTTGATAAGCGGCTTGAGAGAAAATATAAATTGTCTAACAATGGTACTGAGTTCCGGACTGCACACCCCAGCCACGAGAGCATAGTGCAGCGGGCCAGCTTGTGTGGAGTCTCCTTGCCGCCTCCCCCAAGGATTCCAAGAAAACTGACTTTATAGCACAGAAAATGTATGCCACAGCTTCCCTGCTCCTCAGGCTTTCTTCTTACATGACACTCATAGCCAAATATCAGAAAGCCCTTTGTAAATCTGTCCAGGCTATCGCCCACAACGGATCAGATTCTATGGTGCAGGAGCTGGTGAATATGTCAAAAACTGCCTTAGAAGCTACTATGTACCAATTCCACATGGCAGATAATAATGCAGCGCCCAGGGTGATACCCCATGCCATATCTCTGAGACAATTTGCCTGGCTTAGAACAACCAGTCTGACCACAGACACTCAGAACAAGGCCATGGATTTTCCCTGTGATCAAAACAGGTTTCATTACAGAACCACTGACTACATGAAAAAGGTAGACAAGTACAAGGCCTCCTGGCAGAGCCACTCATCCAAGCCTAAACCACCCACCCCTCAGAGATCCCATCCCAGGGGCAGTAGGGGCAGAAGTTTTGTTCCCAGGCCTTACAATCCCTATCCCAATCTGACTTTAGCCAGTACAGGGGGTCTTTCGGAGGCAGGGGCAGAAGGGGCCAAAGAAGAGCCACCTCTACCCAGCCATCTGCCTCTCAGTCCAAGTCCTGATGAGAGTGTCCAGGTCGCCTCCCCATTTCCGGCTGGAGGCAGACTCTCTCACTATCTTCAGCGCTGGTCCCTCATCACGTCGGACAAGTGGGTGCTGGAGATAGTGGAGAAGGGTCTGTCATTACAGTTCAGGCAGCTGCCAGACCTCAAGCATACCCAGGTGTCAAGGCCTCTGTCCCCAACACAGATACTGCTGTTGGAAACAGAGGTACAAAACCTTCTGGCTTTACGGGCAGTGGAGAGGGTTCACACCCACGAGGAGGGCAAGCTCCTCTACTCCAGGTATTTTCTGACACTGAAGAAAACTAGAGAGTGGCGACTTTTCTTAGATCTCAGATATTTAAACAAACATCTGGAAAAAAAAAATTTTTTTCAAAATGGTCATTCCATCACTGGTCATACAGTCCTTACAGCAGGGCGACTGGCTAGCCTCCCTTGACTTAAAGGATGCAAACTTCCACATACCCATAAGGAGATCTCACAGAAAGTTTCTCGGGTTCAAACTTCCTTCGGGTCACTGTCAGTTCACCGCAATGCCTTTCGGTCCGTCCTCAGCCCCAAGAGTCTTTACCAAGTGTCTCGCAGTGGTAGCAGCACATCTCAGGAGACTGGATGTCGCTCTCTACCCCATCTGGATGACTGGCTCATAGTAGCAAAGTCTCCATGCCAAGTCAAGGAATCTCTTTCCCTCACAGAACACACTCTGTGGTCTCTGGGTTTCCTGGGTAAATGTCAAGAAATCTCACCCGGAACCCTCCCAGCTGCTCACCTTCATAGGGGCCCAGCTGGACACTCAGAAGGGATATGCTTTCCTCCCACAGGAAAGAATTTAGAGTTTCGTTTCAGTGGCAGATTCTTTTGACCAGGGACAGCCAAGACCAGACATTTCCTCAAACTTCTGGGACATATGGCCTCTATGACTGCAGCAGTCCCAGGGGTCAGGTACAGGATGAGATTCCTGCAAGCCTACCTCAGAGCTCGCTGGTCTCAGAGAAGCAACAAATTTTCAAAGTTAATACCAATGTCGGAGCAGTTCCTTCAAAACTTGCTGTGGTGGAAGGACCCTGCAAATTTGCAGGCAGGGGTTCCCTTTCAAGCTCCTCTTCCCACAAAGGTGATCACCACAGATGCCTCCCTTTTGGGCTGGGGAACTCATCTAGACAGTGCCTCAGTAAGCGGCAACTGGACTCCCAAAGAGTCACAGTTGCACATTAATCTTTTGGAACTCAGAACAGTCTTTCTAGCTTTCAAAGCTTTCGCTCCCAGCATAGAAGGGCAGGCAGTTCAAATTCGAACAGACAGCGCCACTGCAATGTTCTACATAAACAAGCAGGGTGGTACCAGATCAGCAATACTCTGTTTGGAAACTCAAACTTTGGTCTCTAGCATTCTCCCTGGGAGTCAGCCTCTCAGTTGTTCACCTCCCAGGCAAACTCAATACTCTGGCGAATGCTCTAAGCCGCATGAGTCAAGATCAGAGCGAATGGACACTGAACAAGCAAGTACTAGCCAGTGTTCAGGCAGTGGGGCACACCAGACATGGATCTGTTTTTGCCTCGCCTCCCAATTTTCAGCTTTCTCAGTACTGTTGCAGGCCCCAGTTCCAGGAACACTTCCTCTGGATGTCCCAATCCTAGACTGGTCAGGGAGGTTCCTATACTAATTTCATCCCTTTCCCCTGATATTCAGGGTTTTGCTGAAACTCAGGCAGCAGCCTGCATCCATGATCTTAGTGGCTCTGGACTGTCCCAGGCAAGCTTGGCGCACTCTCCTTCTCTCAATGTCCTGCAACAGGCCCATTCGCCTGCCTCAGACTCGCTCCCTGCTGACCCTTCCTCAGACGGGAGTACAGTACCCAGACATACTCTTCACCTCAAGGCCTGGTACTTGAGGTGTTAAAGGAGAAGTCCACCCAAAGCTTCAAAAAATATATGTTGTGCAAAGTTTTTTAATTTGTATGTGAAGTTCTAGTGTTTCCTTCCCTCTGACTGGTATTAGGAGTTTTTCCTAAATTAGCCTGCTAGTTTTAGGGTAGTTTTACGACCCCTGGAGAGCTCCATATCAAACAGCTTAATTGTATTTCTTTGTCCTACAATGCACCTCGTTTCATGTGATGGTGATGTAGCAGAGCCCATAAATCCAGCAGAAAGCATTGCTTTACAATCAGTTCACAACAATATTGATGGCTATATTTTAAAATCTATAGAATTCAGCTTGGTGACCACCCTCATCGTAAATGTCTTACTGTCCTGAAAAACTCTGCTGCTGGTAATTTTTGTGCAGCTTGTAAAGCTTCCAAGATATTTAGTTTGTTTGGCATGTGTGTGCTGAATGTTGGGTCTCTCTCACATCACTGTCACGAGACAAGATGCACTGTGAGAACAAGAAATACAATTAAGCTGTCAAGGATGAAGATCCCCAGTGGTCATAAAACTAGTATAAAGCTAGCAGGCTAATTTAGGAAAAACTCCTAATACCAGTCAGAGGGAAGGAAACACTAGAACTTCACATACAAATTAAAAACACTCTGCACAACATATATTTTTTCAAGTTTTGGGTGGACTTCTCCTTTAAGACTTTCCATCTTCACACTACTCTGAACAGGTCCTTAAGATACGGAGGATGGCTAAAAAAACCTAACACTAAGAAGACTTATGCAGCCAAATGGAAAAGTTTTTCCCTCTGATGCAGAAGCAAAAAGGTTGAAACCCTATCAGCTTCAGACCCTCAGCTGCTAGATTACCTGGCACACCTACAGGCGTCAGGCTTGAAACACTCTTCACTCAAGCTATACCTGGCGGCAATTTCAGCCTACCTTTTGGTGGGAAAGAAGAAATAATTCACCCCCACCACAACATTTTTAAACAATTTTTCAAAGGCCTCTTGCACCTCCAGCCTCCAACAAGGGAGCCAGTTCCTCCTTGGAGACTGAACCTTTGCATAGATGGGCTCATGAATCCACCTTTCGAGCCTATGTCCACAGCCCACATCAAGTTTGTAACTTGGAAGACAGTCTTTCTGGTAGCCATTACGTCTGCCAGGAGGATTTCAGAGCTACAGGCCCTGTGCACTGAGCCGAATTACATCATCCCTCACAACTGTAAAGTTGAGCTCAGGACAAATAGGACATTTCTGACAAAGGTGGTTTCAGAGTTTCACTTGAACCAGTCCATTACTCTGCCTGTCTTTACTGAGCCGTCCACTCCTGGCAAGCAAAAGCGCCACAGCTTGGATGTCAAGAGAGTCATCTTTCACTACCTAGAGCATACTAGACAGTACAGAGGCTCTTGCACTCAGTTGTTCCTCATCTACGGGATGTAGGCAGAGGAAGACCAACTACCAAGAGAACCATTTCTCGTTGGTTGGTCTCTTGTATTAGATTCTGCTATGAGAAAGCTGGTCAACAACCTCCAGTGGGACTCAGAGCCCATTCCACCAGGGGGGCTGCAGCCCCGCTTGCAGCAACAAGGGACATTCCCCCTCTGGATGTCTGCAAAGCAGCTACTTGGAAATCTGTGCACAACTTTGTGAAAACACTACAGTTTGGATGTGCAGACCAGATCTGATGCCAAATTTGGCACCGCAGTTCTGCAGAGCTTCTTTCCTAAGTAGGTTCTCTGCCTGCCTCCCACTTGGTACTGCTTGGTAGTCTGCAAAAAAGTTACTAATGCTAAAGGACTCCTGGGGTAAGAAGAAAAAATTACTCACCGCAGTAATCTTTCTTCCATGGGGGACTTTAGCATCAGTGAGCTCCCACCCTTCCTCCCCGGTTTACCTGTCGGAGAAGAGCTCTTAGGTCGCCTTTTACCAAATGTGGCGTTTCTTATTGATTAGTATTTACCTCATGTTGCTATTGTTTCTATTTCCACTTTTGGACATTTGCACGTTTGTTGATTCATTTTCAGGGCATTTGCCCTTGTTTTTCCTTGAAAAAATTCTGAAGCAGTCAACAGCTCTCACTCAGTTCACACCCCCTCATGTCTTGATTGGCTTGGCCCTACACTCATTAAATGTCTCTTAAAGGCACACCTCTGGGGCAATTGCACCTAGCCAGCTAAGGGCAAAAAAGTTACTCATGCCAAAGGACCCCATGGAAGAAAGAAGATTACTGCGGCGAGTCATTTTTTCTTGGCCATCAGGACTGCTCTGAAACCATCTAGGTGTCACAATCCCACTCAGCAGGTCAAGCCCCCTGCTCCCACAGTTCCAACCTCCGAGCATAGTACTGTGAACAGTTAACAGAACAGGGTAACCCTCCTGTCTGTTTTGTGGGTTTGAATCAAACTTTGGTCTCAAGTTCTGGAGGGATTCAAACTGTGAACCTCTTGCTAGCATACCCAATGTACAGGCTCAGATAATTCTGCTCTCCGAGGGGGCCAGATATCTTTTGCCTACGGGCACCTAACCATGCATACAAAATGAACCCTTAAAAACTATTATAATTTTATTTATTTTTATTTAGTTGTTTAACCAAGAGTAGCACACTAAGCTGAAAGCTTTTTCACAGGTGCGACCTGGGAGCACAGGGAAGTCAAGTGACTTGCTCAAGGTCACACAGTATGCAAGTGGAAACTGTGGGATTCAAACCCAGGTCTAGTCTGCTGGATGTCACCAGATTTGCAGCTCAGAGCCTTAAACCACTGCTCTATACGGTCTCCCTCCATCCTATTAAAGACCTCCAAATAAACTCTTACCTTTTCCAGTTTGGTAAACCAGTAAGCTATGCCCAGTGTCAGCTTTAATCATATATGCTTCCCTTGTCAAAGAAGAGAATTTCAAAGGCACACCAAGTAGTCTCAAAAATTAGATGATTACTTAAAAATACATTAAAATATATATATATATTATATATATATATATATATATATATATAAAACACGGAACCATATATCACAAAACATACAATCTTTTAAAACAATAAGGTTTAAAAAGTGAAAATTCCTACCAATAATACACTTAGACCTGTCTACCTAATGTATTCTTATCTTCTTATAGCGCTGTAGATGTTTCTTTTTTCAGAGTTCAAACATATGCGTGTGTGTGTGTGCGCATAAAGGTCTGTTACATACAGCATAATTAAAACACTGTGTTGACCCTGCTTTCTCCATGATGTCACCCAGCTCCTCCTCTGTTTATTAAAATTATACAAATCAGGATGTCTTGTGTCAGGAGGTAAATTAATAGGTTACATCAGCAGAAACACTTGTTTCCCCATATGACTTCCCAATTAAGTCTATAATTTTCCAAGTCCTTTCTTTCATCCATGAGCAGCATCCTCTCTCAAGGACATCAAAGGACTTTTATGACATAGCACCTAAGTGTCATAACCTGTATTCTTCCTCTAAACACCATAAATGTTTATGATTTCTAGCCTAGCAGCTGGCAGCTACAATGAAGCTAGATAAACAGGAGATCCTTACTTTAAGTCTCTTCTAGCCTATAATTATCTCCTGGCTTTTATCTTTTAGCTGAAACAGCATGTCTCATGAGAGACACTCAAAAACACATTTTTATATTACAAAAAGCATAGATTAATCAGAACCAGCTGTACAAGCGTCACACTAGGTACTCTTACATATGTTGATACAGCCACCAAGACCACTCTTACAGTTGTACAAGTGGTCTGATGCATATTCTTATGGCATGAGAACTGCAAACCAAAGGGGAGCAGTTCAGATATACTAAGGATGCGAGACCACTTACAACCGTGGTTGTCTCCACAGCTGAATTCATACTGATCAATATTTTACAATTAAAACAATAATTGCCCCAAACATGCCCATTTCCAGGGCAGCTGCACATGACACTCCACATAATAAGTGCACTCACCCTATCTGTAATGCCCACAAGAGGCTTCACAAGTTCAGTTAAAAGTGATTCTAATATTCTGCAAATTAAAACATTTTGATTTTATAGTCAAATTCACTTTAGCTTTTTTACAGAACAAAGGTATTTAACTTGATTTATAATATGTTTAGATATATGATGTATATGCCTCTTATGGTCCTAAGAGTTTCTTCTCAAGTGTGTGTGCCAGAACTGCTCAGCTTTGCAGTTCTTTCACCCAATAAACTCAAGAATGCACTCACAAATTGCAAAATAATTTCAGAGGATTAACTTCATTCCATCTCACAACAATTTAACTTTTTCCCGTTGGTGAAGATTAGTTCTGGAGCAGGCTTTCCAATTCTTGGGACCAAACAGAATCCTACCATTTGAAGAATTAAAACTTAAATTTAATCTTCCAAAAGCTGACCATTTTAGGCATCTTCAAGTAAGAAACCACCTACTACATAATAGAATTATTCAGGTCAAACTAACTTCCCCCCCCTCCCCTTTTAAAACTATTCCTAGACCATTCCCGGGGACAATACTGGAGTCATTTAATTGGTCATCTATATAAAATGATGCGAGCTCAAGCTATAGAATCTACAAATTCAATATTAACAAGTTGGAACAGAGATTTGGAACTTGATGTATCTAATGCAGAACGGTCCTCTTCATCTTTGCGAGCGGTCAAAATCACCCAGTCTTATATTTGGAGAGAATATTCTTGTTTATTGTATTATAGGAATTAATACCTTTGAGCCAAGGCTGTTTTACAAAGGTTCCGCGCATCAAATTAGGTACAAACAATGGAGTTACAATGAGTTGCACATTTAGGTTACATTGTGGAAATAAACATAGACATGAAACAGTTAAACATCAAAGACATTTATGAACGAACAGATAATTACCAATTAAACACTTTCATCATTCAGAAAACATATGGAAAGGGAAAGATAGGCAAGGGAAGTGTGATAAGTAGTGTAAGGGGGTGGGGGGAAGTGGAAGTGTAGATCAAGATTTTTCAGGTCTCCGGCTAGTCTGACCAAATATCTTCTGATTGAATTTGGGGTCTGCTGGAGGGGGTGTGGTTCTGAGATGGCTGACTTGGCACACATAATGTGGCAGTGTCCAAGTCTAATGCCTTTTTGGATATGTATACAAAAAGAAATTAGTGAGGGTCTTGGGGAGTGTGTTGCGCTTACAGCCGAAATGGTGCTCATGGCTATTTACCCGGATCGCACCCCCCCCCCCCACCGGACAAAAACCCTACTTCCCATTTTGCTGTTGGCTGCAAATAAATCCTTAACAAAGAAATGGATGACCAAAACAATACCGAGCATTCAAGAATGGAGACGAATAGTGCATTCAGTATATCAGATAGAAAATATCACAGCAAAACTAAATAACCAAATGGACAGATTTGCCTCTCTCTGGCAGAGATGGTCACTATACCAGGCCAGAGTTGACCCTGATTTTTGTCCATAGCAGACAGGAACCGGAGTGGTGAGGGAATGAGATTTGAATGAAGATGTGGAAGTATTTGTTTTTCAGTAACAACCTGTATCAAATATAAAAGATCTAAATGCATTTTACATCTGTATCATACCAAATCTAAAGTTTATATAGAAAATGACCTTATTGTATTATGTCTCCAGAACTAAAAGAAAAGGAAAAAATTCAATACAAATAAAAGAAAGAAAAAAAAAGAATGCGCTCACAACCTTAAGAGACACAGTAATGATACACATAAACATGCACAAACCACAGGTCCCAGACCTGTACAATAGGGGATGGAAAAGTGCTTGCACCAGTTATAATTCTCCGCAGGTCAAGAAGGGTCAAGCAGTATCATTGTGACATCAGAATGATACTACAACAACTTTTCTTGACCTTTGAACTGTCCTACAACAGCTTTTGGAAAGCCATCTCTTTTTAGCCACAGTAAGCCCCAACCACATACTATAAAATGATACCTTGAGTTAAAGAAAAATCTTACATGTTTTTAACCACAATGTTGTTGAAAGTTATTCTCAGTATTAGACTAACACTGTAACCACAATGTCTATTATTACACCCATTGTAAAGAGACTATCAACCCTCTTAAGCCTCAAACTGTCCTAGTTTAAAAACCATATTTTATAATTGTTCACAGTCAGTAGCACGTGTGGATGCAGCTGGTAGTAAGATTGACTTTCTTTTTGATGGCAGTACAGCCTACAGATTAGAGGAACGAGATGTGAACTAGCTTGATACATCCCCCAGACCAGAGTTTGATTTCTCACAACCTCCACTTGCACACTCTGTGACTCTGAGCAAGTCACTTAACCTCCCAGATCGCCCACGAAAACAGGCACTTGTGCCTAATGGACCTTAACCGGTTACCAAAGACCAACATAAAAAAATAAAAACTTTTTTTTTTTTTTTAAGTAAAAATCAGATTGCTCACCATACTGGTGTTACCACACCAAACTGTTTTTGTTTACATGCCTTAATCAAGCCGACAATCTTTACCGAACTTGGAACACCCTCAACACAGTCTAGCCACTCAAGATGCAGTTGGAGAAAAGAAGGCTGTTGCATCATGTGAGACTTCTCTGGAGGTGCTCCTAATGTTCAGGAAGTATGCAGTAAAAGTGGAGCAAGGATTTGAAACCAAGCAAGGCTGGGTATATTACACCATCAGCAAGCACTGCAGTTCTAAGAACGGAGGCAGATGAATCTCAGCAACACCAAATAATTTTAGGGAAGGTAGGCAATCATAAAATGCGGGTTTTCAAAAAAAAAAAATTGTATGATGCAAAAAGGGTCGACAGTAAATTGTTTGTGAGATCACTGGAAATGCGCCTAGGTTCAATGGCAAGTATTTCAATAAACGAACTTCCGTAGCGGGCTGGAGACGCTGGGCAGCAGGCGCCTGCCTCGGCAGCCCCGCCCCCTCTCTCTCCGCCGCGGGTTCTGCGCCCCCGCCAGTCAACGCGTCATTTCACACCGGAGAACAACTCAAAGTTGCCGCCGCGTACTCCTCCTTTCCCCTCAGTGTCGCCCGGCTCCACTCATCTCCCGGTCACACCACTCAGTTATCCGCTCACCGGCTCCTTTATGCCGTACAAAGCCACTACCTCCGCCGTAACCGGGGCCCGAGTTCCCCTAATAACCTCCGCGGCGCGGGTCTCACCCGGATTATAGCCGCCCTTCGTACCGCCTGAACAAGCGAAGTCAGTCAGCCATCACTTCCCGGCAGGTCGCCTCCAGAGCCCCGAGCCTTCCCCGCAAACAGCTCTACTCCGAAACATAAAAATATACCTGGGCTTTGAGGGGGCGGATTTCCCCCGACCGCTGAGAGGACCCTCAGGCACATCTCGAGGGCAGCAAAGTTGCTCCCTGACGACGAGGACCCAGCAGGACCCAATCACAACAAAGAGCGAACCGTTGACTTTTCCTGTCTCGCTGTTTATTGGCCGTGTGGCGGCTGTTCCCTCGGCGGGGGGCGCACTGCTAAGCACTGGTTACTGGGGAGGGGGTGGGCAGGTAGGAGAGATGCAGCAGTAGGGGACATATGGGGGTAGTTCAGTGTCGCAGTAAATTCTCTTGGCTTTAGTTCTCCAGTGTTTATATGTCTTTTTTTTTTTATTTTGGCCAGTTGTAAGGCCAAAGCTCAATTGTATCTACTACACCTACCTGTTGTACCGTTTAGCCTATTTTTAAGGTACTGCTCTCTGTGACCGCATAATTTATTTTTGTTTTTTAGTTCAACGTTGATCAGTTGTATAATCTGATATACAAATACTAAATGTACTAATGTATACGCCTATATGATTGTTCTACAATAATGTTAAATGAAAAACCATTTTAAATAAAGAGTTAAAAAATGTAATGTTTCGATTTTCAATGTCTTTATAAGCGACATTGCAGATGGACTGGAAGGAAAAGTATGACTCTTTGCAGATGACACAAAGATCTGCAACAGAGTTGATGCACAAGGTGGGGTGGAAAGGATGAGAAGGGACTTGGCAAGGTTAGAGGAATGGTCAAATGTATGGCAGCTTAGATTCAATAGTAAGAAGTGCAAGGTAATGCACCTGGGAAACAAAAACCCAGGGGAAAAGTACACAATGGGGGGTGAGATACTAACAACAACAAAAATGGAAAGGGACCTGGGGGTAGTCATATCAGATGACCTAAAGGTGGGCAAGCAATGTGAGAGGGCAGTAAGGAGGGCTGGGGGGATACTGGGATGCATAGGGAGAGGCATCACCAGTAGAAAACAGGAAGTTGTTATCCCTCTGTACAGATAGCTGGTGAGACCCCGTCTGGAGTATTGCGTGTAGTTCTGGAGACCCAATCTCTGCAAACACATAAACAGGATGGAGGCAGTCCAGAAGAGGGCAACTAAAATGGTGCAGGTTCTGCACTGGAAGACATATGAAGAGAGACTTAAGGAGCTTAATATGTATAGCCTCAGGGAGAGGGAGGACATGATAGAAACTTTCAAGTACCTTAAGGGAATCGACAAAGTCCAAGAGGGTAGCATCTTTCAGAAGAAGAGATGTGCAAGAACAAGGGGGCACAATTTGAAGATTGGCGGCTCAGAGGTAATGTAAGGAAGTATTTTTTTCACAGAGAGGGTTGTGGATGCATGGAATGGCCTTCCGGAGGAGGTTGTGGAGTCAAAAACAGTGGAATTCAACCATGCATGGGACAGTCATAAGGCAATTCTAGGGGGTGGGGTAGGAAAAAGTAGGCTCTTGGTTAACTAGGATCTACAGCTTATCCATTAGGTAAGGAAATGGGCAGACTGGGTGGGCCAAGCGGTCTTTATCTGCCATCAAATTCTATGTTTATGGTTATGCTTCTTTGATATTCTTACTCTATTTGCTGCATGCGACTTCTATTTTTGTAATACTGTTAATATTTTACTTATTCTCTTGCGCTATCTCCCTTGCCCCTCGCTCCAGTTACCAGGCGGAAACATGGGGGCATTTTTAGGAGGCAGTATAGCGCAGTGGTTTAAAGCGCTAAGCTGCAGACCTGGGTTTCAGTCCCACAGCCCCCATTTGCATACTGTGTGACCCGAGCAAATCACTTAACTTCCTTGTGCTCCCAGATCTCACCTGTAAACAAGCGTCAGTTTAGTGTGTCTCTAGTGGTTAAAAAAAAAAAAAAAGTTACCAGTTCAGCACGTCTCCTGGTGAAACTTAAATAAAAAAAAAAAAAAACGCAAACCGTCTTATTTACGTGCACTGATAAAAGTGATGTCCCCCTCACTAATCGGGGACTTGACGGAACTCCTATTTAACAAGTATCTGGGGATTATCCTGAATGATGATTTAAATTGGGGAGCACACATAGAGGCCTTAAGGAATACAGGTAAAAAGTTAGGACTAATTAAGAATAAAAAAGTTATACCACTGTAGAAACGTGCTTAAAAATTATAAACACCATGGTACTCCCTGTGCTTGATTATGGGGATAGCTTCTATGCCAGGACGTCGAGGACGGAGCTTGCCAGGTTGGATGTAATGAATAACGGGCTGGCCCGCTTCGTCCTCAGTGCCCCCGGGAGGACCCATCATTGTGATCTATATAGCTCTTTAAACAGGGTCAAGTTGGAAGATAGAAGAAATTTTCACCTTTTGATGTATATGTATAAAATATAAAGAGATTGTTATCTCAATACGTTGTGGATTTTTTTTTTACAGTGAGAAAAATTAAGAGATTCCTTAGAGCAGCACATGGGGTGGAATATGCAATTCCAAGTTATAACTTAAGAATTGGAAAGGCATCTGTATGGTACAGAGGTCCTACACTGTGGAATTCAATACCCATTACCCTAAGAGGTGTGAATTCACCTGTATCTCTAGGCCAAATAAAGCAATGTTTTTGATAGGGCTATGAAACCATCTTTGTGCTGTCAGGCACAATTTGAGTACTGTCTAAATGTAGGTGTACAGCTTATAACATGTATTACTGATTGTTTCTAAGTCTTTTTATGTGATAGTGAATGTGAAGCCCTAACTGATAGTAGCAAAAGAAGTAGAATTTTTTATATATATCTGTAGTGCCCCAGAGTCCTGGTGCCCTCCAAAAATGGGCATCCAAGTGCTCTAGGGGCTGGCTAGGTAGGGATGGTACCCCGTTGTGTGCTCCAGCATTAGGTGGGCCCCAGGGTGTAGGGAGGTGCCCAGTCCAGTGTTAGGACCACCCCCCAGCTGGGCTTAGGTTTATTTTGCTGCTTTGTTTCCCTGGCTACAGCTCCTCCAGACTCCCCCTGCTACCTCACGCCAGACACCTGCCCCCATGGGCCCAGTCGTAAGTGCAGGCAGGCAGGGATGGACTCAAGAGGATTCCGACTGGTATCCTCAGCCCTTTTGAACGGCAACAACCATTCATTCCATTTGGGAGCAGCAGATTAGGAAACAGCAAGCGTGAGAGAGGAGCATCTGGCCGTGACTCCGTCAAAGGGAGGGACTTACTGTTGGTCCTGCATCCCTCTTGATGTCCTGGTTGGTCCTCCAGTTCATGGCTCCCTCTCCGGTATGGCGTCAGCAGTCCGTCGGGTTCCTGGTGCTGTGGCAGTGAAAAGTCCCGTCAGGAGTGTGGAGAATCCAGGCTGGCCCCAGTGTGGCAGGTCCAGGTCATCCCCTCCATCAGCAGTCTGGCACCAGGAGGTTCTTCAGAAGGGGCAGCAGCAGTAAAGGTAGGCCGTCCCCTCCAGCAGCAGGAGGTCATTTGGAAGGGGCAGCGGCAGCAGCATTAGGCCATCCCCTCCACCTCATCAGCAGCCCAGCACTTGGGGGAGGCCTGCCCATGGAGGCTTCAGCAGCAGTCCCAGCCCAGAAGGAACGCGGGCGTTGGGGTGAGTGGTGGCAGCATCATGCCTGGGTGCTGGCCCCCGGCCAGCAAGGAAGATTAGTTTTTTTTTATAATTAAATAACGCCGGGCACTCCATGCGCCAGCAGTGACTTTGGTCCGAGCAAGGCCCCAGAGGGAAGAACCGCCCACGGGGTGGGTCAGAAAACGACTCCATAGAGCCAGGGAAATGTGGGGGTCGGTAAGGCCCTGAGCAATGGACCGCCCATGGGGTGGAGTAAAAGAAGGCTCCCCTGAGCCAAATGACTGTGGGGGTGGGCAATGCCCCAGTCCACATAGGTGCTATGGCTGGGTGAGACTGGCAGACTAGTTCCTGGAGGGTGTCCTTTTCTGGTGGTCCGTAAAGACCTGCAAGCCGATGACCCACACTGCCTCGGAATAGTCCTTTGGCCTGTATCCTGTTTGGTGTTTTCTCCCTGCCCCGGACAGTTGGTTCCTCGTCTTGTTTCCTTCCCTTCCCCATTTGGACATGCAGGGGTGGCCGGTTAAATTTAGTGTACAGCAATGCATCTAGAGTATTGTTTTTTTGTTTTTAATATACTTTATTTTTATTCATTTATCATAGACATTGCATCTGTGAGTACCATATAGCAAACAGACCAACTACCAAAGGTAGAAAATCTTTTGGGGAATAATCCCCTTAATTAAAGGATAACATTTTGCATCTGCTACATATTGTTACATCATCAGTGATATACAAGATTTAAACTACTTCAGTATTTAAAACCTAATGTGTGCCTCATTACATCCCCCTAGCCATGCATTAGATCTGTCTAATGCACACCCCATCATGTCTTATTGCTTACATAATCCTACAGCTAAGGTGCGGGTGAATGGCACCACATCCAAAGAAATAAAGCTTGAAAGAGGGACAAGGCAAGGTTGCCCTTTATCTCCCCTCCTCTTTGCACTAAGCTTAGAACCCTTAGCCATCGCTATTCGCGAATCCTTAGACATACAGGGCATACAGATATGTCCCAGCTGCTGCAAAATCTCAATGTACGCAGACGACGCCGTGCTTTTTGTAGAGAACCCCACTATAACCATCCCTAACCTACTTCAGAAGCTCAAGACATGTGGGCACATTTCTGGATTTAAAATCAATCTAGAAAAATCTGAAGCATTATTGATAAGGGGGAGTTTGGATCCAGTACTTAAATCCAATTTCCCCTTTAAATGGGTTAAAAAGAAAGTCTATTATTTGGGTATATAGATCCCCAGACACTTGAGCAACCTGTATGAATATAATTATGGCCCCCTTATTCAACAGATATTCACTGATTTGGGCAGATGGGATAATTTATTGTTGACACTCTTTAATAGAATCCAAACCATAAAAATGAATGTACCGCCTGGGCTGCTTTTCCTCTTGGCATCAATACCAGTTCACATTCCCAACTTTGACTTAAACCAGATACAGCAAAAAATCACAAATTTCATTTGGGCAAAACAGAAACCCAGAATATGCAACCTGATATTGCAGAGAAAGAAAATTAAAGGTGGCCAAAGTCTTCCAAACATACAGCGATAGTATTGGGTAGCACAGATAGTCCCTCTGGCTAAAATAATCGCAGGCTCACATAACACCCAATGGAGCATGCTAGACGATGATAATAACAAGGCGATCCCGTTAAAATTATTACCCTGGTTGATTTTACCAGGTCAACTTAATGTTTAAAATAGATGGACCAGGCACACGATATCAATTTGGTTAAAAATTAGAGAGGTGTGGGAAAAACCAAATTATGTGTGGCCATACATTCCATTGCAATACCTGCCTAATTTTCCAGCAACCCATAAAGACTCAATCTTATTTAGATGGAAAAAACAGGGCTTGCAATTTTTACCACAGTTTTTGAGCAAGGGATAGATTAAAACACTTAATATGTTACAGCAGGAGTTTAACATCCCCCACAAAGATTTTTACAAATATTAAATAAGACATTATATCTGTCAAACATTGGCCACATCTCCCATGGGTGAACAGATAGAGGAGGATATAGTCACAGTATGGAATAGGGCACAGATGAGAGATTTGAAGAATTTGGTATCCTTGTTTTACCTAAAATTGGATGATGATTCATCTGAGCTTGCTATCCAGAGGATACAAAATGGCTGGATGGAGGAGTGCGGGCAGAATATACCAGATGAGGAGTGGTTAAAGATTTGGGCTAACCAGTCCAAAACAACAAACTCGCTAGGTTGCCGAGAATTTCGATGGAAGGTATAAGTGCAATTCATCACCCCGACTATCTCACAACACTACTCCAAACATCCCACAGACAGATGATGGAGGAACTGCGGGCAAAGGGGCAACCACTATCATATTTTTGGGACATGTCCTAGAATTCGGTCCTTTTGGTTACAAGTTGAGAGGGGGAAACAGAGAATGCTGGAATTGGTTCAAGACCTGGAATTTCATCATCTGGTACTTGCTAGCACTCCTCCAGAAATTAAAACTAAAGGGAAGGAATACTTATTCTTAATATTAATGGTAGCAGTCTGTAAAGTAATCACACAAAACTGGCTCTCACAGAATCAACTGACAATTACCCACTGGCTTAATAACATTAAGCAAATCAGAGATACGGAGGCCATCACAGCCAAATTACGGTTGGGAGTGGTGAGACATAATTCCTGGTGGCACCCCTTTTTTACTTATTTAGAAGAAACTGAGGGATTGTTGGTGTTGAGCCAAAAGTTAAGTTGAAGTGTAAAAGGTAGAGGGGAAAACCCTAATCAAAGAATAAATAAATGGCAAACACAGTGAAGGTAGTAGACAACATAGACAGACAGAGCTTAATGATTTTAATAAATGTTATTGTTTTTAATAAGTTGATTTTGTTACAGTTATAGGAGAGAAAAAACAGAGGCAGTATTAGGCATTGGACGCAGTAGAATGTAGAAAGCAATTGAGATTGTCGAGCAAGATTATCTGATAACAACAATTATTTCATGACAACATTGATCTTGTCTGTAAACTGTTATGCATCCAGGACTCCTGCAACAAGGAAAACATAAAGGTTAGTTAATGGATGGTATAATCACAATCAAGGTGCTCTTATGGAATGTAATCAATTTTAAACTGTATCCATTGTTTACATGTATAAATTATGCTTCTAATAAAATATTTCAGTTAAAAAAAGAAGAAATACAGTGCATTGCTCAATAGGAGGGTGGAGGGTGAAACCGGTAAAGGGAGACATTTATCTGTAGGTTGTTCTGAAGGTATAGATCAGTGATACTCCACAGCTCGCGAGTCCCACATGGCTCGTCAAGGTATCATTTATGGCTTTTTTTTGTATATATTTTATTACTTTTGTAATAAAAACAATTATATATATGTGTGTGTATATATATATATATATATATATATATATATATTCGTCTCATGCAAGAGATTCCAACAATTTAGCAGACAATACATCAGATATGTACAGAATGCCGAGTCCATGCAATCAGGATTACAAATGTGAAGGTATTTCCTTTACTTTAAAGCCCAAGAATCATTTAGTCCAAGATATGCAGCACTCTGCAAAACTATGGGTGGCCGTTTCAAGATAAAAATGTACATTCAAACATAGTGACTCAATATCCAGTGCTGATATGACCCCCTTCTAATAATGGTACTGTTAAACATTTTATGTGATCAAGGAGATATACAAATCTATGCTGTAAAAACATATTATTTAAACTCAAAGCTAGAAAGCCAGGAGTATAAACCGGGTCCTAGTGAGTATAAGTTAACAGTGTGCCAGTAACTACTCCGTAAAATCACTGCTTCTAGCATCCCACACGTAGCAGAAATCAACATTTTGCAATAATCATCAACTCAGGCTGCCTTATAATGGTTTTTAACTTTTTTTTCCTCGGGGAAATTCTCATAAACCACCAAGCATTAGCTCATCCAACTATCCACATTTGGGCCTTAACCTTGTGGCTATAATTAAATTCTTCCCCACCAAGAATCACATTGCAAGTTGGTTTTAACTAACAAACTTTAAATTGTAAATTTGAAAATCAAGTCCAACCAGCTCAACAGACAGGTTCAGGTGTCCTCTTCCGACTCTGATTCCTCCGGTCTAGGATGAGCAAATTCCCTGCTGATAGATTTGACTTTCTTTCTGGCACCCTCTGGGTCAGTGTATTGAAACGTGTGGCCGCCGTAGAACACTCTCAAATGGGCAGGCATCAAAAGTGAGTGCGCGACACCCAGATTCCTAAGCTTGGCCCTTACACCATTGAATCTCTTCCTTCTAACACGGGAAGCGTAGGACAAGTAGGGGAACAAGTGAACAGTCTTTCCCTGATAGGTTAGAGACCCCACTCGCCTGGCAGCTTGTAAAATTATGTCTCTCTTAGTTGATCTGGCTGCATGAAGCAGAATGGTCTGCGGAACATCTCCCTGGTTGACGGTAGCTCTGGGAGTGATGCTATATGCTTTTAAAAAAGCTAGTTGTTGGAAGGTCCTCTTCCAGGTCTAAAGTTGCAGGTAACCAGGTGCTTAAAAGTTTGAGCAGACTCTCCCCCTCACTATGCTCCGGCAGTCCGACTATTCAGACATTCTGGGCCCGCTGCGTGTGTTCGAGTATTGGAGTTGGAGTTGGGAGTTCTCTTGGCCATTTTAGATGTAGAGGCCAGGGCTTTTGTAGCCATCGACTCCGCCACTCCAGCTATTTTTGTTGCGGTGTCAGTTTTAATGTCTTGCTCTGCCATGCAGGTTAAGGTCAGTTCAATTTTGCTGTCTATGGCCTGCATAGATTTCTGCAGGGCCTTCCAGGGAGGTTCAGGCCCAGAGTGGAGTTGCAACTCTCCCAATGTAGTCACGCCTACTGGTGGCTGAGTTTTGGCAGTAGCTCCCACTGCTTTAGAATTACGACCCATCGCAGAAATCTGGTATCAATCAACTCCGTTTGGATAGTAGATTCCGTTTATGTCGTCCAAATTACCGCTGGATCATAAAAAAAAAAAAAAAAAAAGTTTTGTTTAGCTTTATAGCTTGATTTCCAGGAGCTCTCCTTTCACACGACTTCTTGTGTTGGTAGGAGTACTCCACAGTGCCCCATTTGTGGCTCTTTAACACTTAATTAACTCCTTATAACTCATGGCTCTTCAACATATAAAACCTTTGCTACGAGCCACAAAAGGGAAAGGGGAATTGTGAGAAACGCAAATGAGTCATCCATCTAAATTAGCAAAAGAAAAGATGTCTGTAAATTTCAGTACAGTATTGCATGAGTCACTAACACATATTGCTTCGCAATGACAATTCTGTAAAAAATGTTAAAAAGTTCAAAGTTTATGAAAAAGTTAAGGAGTTGCATAAATAAGTTTGAAAACTGAGGCAGTAAAATCAGAGCACTTCCAACACGATGCAGATTTTGGATTTAGTATGTTTGAGTTTTTAAAGGAGCAGTGCAACGAAATTGTGCAAACAATTTGACATTACATTTTTTCACTATAAAGGATTTCATACATCTAGTTTTATTTGGTGTTACTATTTTCTAATTCCACCAAATGTTGACCATTTTATAAATGATTTAACTTGAGTTTTTTCTCCTCAAGAAAAAAAGATGACTGCTGGCCCGTTGGCGCTGATGGTTGAGGTGCTGGACACCACGCGCCTCGCGTCATGCCGATGACCCAGGTTCTGGAACAGACTCGGGGCACCGGGGGGCTGGCAGGGGAGAGGAAGGATTGAGCATCCCATGACTGCTCTCCTTCCTCTGGGGTGGGTACGGGGTATGTGGTGTGCTGCAGTGGCGCCTAGCAGAGGCTAGGCACGCTGTCAGTGGCGTGCATTCCAAGGGGAAGGAGTGCGGCGGACATCTGCACACAGGTGCATCAGACGTCATTGCCTGTCCGGCTCCCTGGGGCAGTAATGGCAGACTAATGCAGGATGACCACGGTGGCTCATGGGCAAGCCCCGAGCCCCTGGACATGAGAGGCATGGCCACCTGGTTCCCAGTCACGGGCCCCCAGTGGGGGGTCCCACTAATTTAATTGGGGCCTGTGTGAGACAGGCGCATGCAGTGTATGCCAGACCTGATCTGGGGGCTCGGGTGCCGGCGGTCAACGATCATTGTGGCCCGCTCTGGAAACCGGAGGAGCAAAAAGTATAAAATGATAAAAAAGATGGCTGCCACATTTTGCATAGAAATAGTACCGTAGACCTGGCAAGGTTAGGATTGAAAAAATTGAAAAAGGCTCATGGTGTGCAGCATAGGAGGTACCTAGACAAGTACATCTGACAGGTATGCTAATATTTTTCTTAACTGTCGCTGAAAATAGCTTTTTTGGAAAAATATTTTTTCGTTGCACTGCAACTTTAAAACCCAAATTAAACACTCTGCACAGTACCAAACAATAATTGGGGTAAAAACTGTCACTGCTCAGCTCAGTTTCTCTTTGGAAGGCTAACTCAGAATAATTACATGTTTTGCCTAGTACTAGAGCCCCCACCAGCAGAGGTGGTCCCACTGTGAAACTGATGCAGCTTTAATCTCGGAGGAGGGTGGAATACAGCGATCACTTCTCCCATCAAACTGCTTGCAGATGATATTATTCGTCAGTATCTCTAACAAAGCCCCCAGCTATGAAATGAAACTCAAAGGAGGAGTGCCATGGGTCTAACTGACAGCCAGTCTAATAAAACAGTGCAGCACCAGAGGCGTACTTAAAGTATTTTCCACTGTTAGATTGTGCAATTGTTTTAAGTAAATAAAACAGATGTCTGTTGAATTACAGTAATGTTTATTTATTTTATTTATTAAATTTTGGTGACCGGGTGAGCCCACTGGGTCCCGGAGGTCCTTTTTTCAGGGGCGACCCGGGATTATGTAACATAGGATACATCACAATGCGGTAAATGTAGAAAATGCAATTATGATACAAGTTATACAGAGGTGTACAGTCAGCTGGTTACATGTGCTGAAATAGGCATTACAGCAGTGCATATGTATTGATACTAATAAAGAGGGGGTGTGAACCTCAAATACAGAGACAGGTTTCGCACAGTAGGTAGTAATGGACTGTGAGGTTAGGTGTCCATGTGGTGGACCCGTATCTCTAGCAGCTGCATTTGGAGGTAGCCATAATATGAGCCTTAAGCCTTGTGCAGAAACTTTTGATGGAGGGAGCTTCCTGCACTCCAGAAGGGAGGGAGTTCCATAGGGTGGGTGCCGTGTGAGCGAAAGACTTACCCCCCACCTTGGTTCTGACCCTTGGGACAGCTAGGAGCGTGCGATCCATTGTGCGGAGGGGCCGAAGGTTATTCTTTAGTGCAGTAAGTCCTGAGAGGCAGGGAGGTGGGGTTGGGCTGATTGGTTTAAAGGTTTGGCAAAGCAAGGGGTACTGGAGATGGGCTTCCCAGGAGGGCCAATTTGGTTGGGATAGAGTGTTACAGTGATGGTTCCTGGGGCTTGACTGGGCGGCGAACCGAGCCACCTTATTGTATAGAACTTGGAGTATATTCATCTCAAGTCTAGCTACTCCCTGGACCACTGGGGCCGCATAGGTAATTGTCGGGAGGAGGACGCTGGTGGCTATGGAGACCCTTGCTTCAGGTATCAACTGGTCTTTTAATCGGTAGAGAGTTCCTAGTTTCACATGTACGTTTTTAGTAACTTGATCCACGTGGTCCTTGAGGGTGAAGCCCTGGTCCAGGGTGAGGCCAAGGTATTTTAGTGACGCCAATTTTTTTGTTTTACTGTAAGGGCCATTGCCAACATTTAGTATGGTATGTACTGTATGGTGTGACTCCTTGGCTAACACTGATTGCCCTTGTGGCTCCTGAGCCAGTCAAGACTATCACTGGTATAGATGCATGCATATCTGAATTTGCTGGGAAATAAATGATTGTGCAAAATTGGTGTCAGCCTCCAATTTATATCTAACCCATCTTTGCCAAATTTCTTTAAAGACATGAGGTTTATCAATCAAACTATAAGGTTGATTGAAACCTGACTGAGTACGGAGCTCCATCTATCAGATCGCAGGCTGCGTCAGAAAACTCAGAAAAGCTTGTAAGATCACTCCTCGAAGGGCTGCGAGCGACACTAACCTGAGGACTTTGTTTATAGTCTGTGCTGGGGTCAGCGTCAAAGAAACAATTCTAAGGGCAGCTCGACAGCATCAGGGTGCAATGTTCAAGGAGACAAAGGTGGCCATTTACCCTGATTTATCCTACAGCACCTGTCCCCATTGGAAACAATTTGATAATGTCCGCAGAGACTTAAGAGACTTGAAGCTGCATCTCCAGCTACTGACTGGGATGTTAACATACCAGGGTACGCAACCTACAGGAGAGACAGGAAGGGGAGAAGAGGGGGAGGAGTAGCTCTCTATGTAAGGGAAGGGATAAAAGCAACTGAACAAAAGAGTAAACAGGGAGGAGAGGAGGCACTGTGGGTCACCTTAGAGACTGGAAATGGCACCACAAGTCACACAGGGGTTGTATACAGACCCCCATATCAGGGGGAGGGAATGGACAAGGATATGATGGAAGGCATACTTAGGATGGCAGAGAAAGAGGAGATACTGTTGATAGGGGACCTTAATATGCCAGATGTTAACTGGAGCACCTTTGCTGCAGCCACATCCAAAAGCAGGGCCATTCTCGATGCTCTTCAGGTGACATGCCTCAGACAGCTAGTTTTGAAACCTACTTGTGAGGGAGCAGTCTTAGACCTCGTACTCAAATGGGGACAGTGAGAGGATCTCAGATCTAGAAGTGGGTAGCCATTTGGGAACAAGTGACCACCAAATGGTGTGGTTCACGATAAACTCAGCTACAGAGTCAAGCCATACAAAAGTGAGGGTTCTGGACTTCAGGAGGGCTGACTTTGGCAAGATGGGAGAGTGCCTTAGAAAAGCACTAGCAAACAGGCTAGAAGGAGGGGTGGAGCAACAGTGGGGAAATATCAAAACTGTCATCGCAGAGGCAACAAGCCTTTGTGTGAAGCAAATAAACAAATCAAAATGAAAGAAAAAGCCACTGTGGTTCTCAAAAGAGGTGGCGGTAAAGGTTAGGGAGAAAAAGATAGCATTTAGGAAGTATAAGGAAACACAGAAGGAGCAGGACAGAGAACTGTACCAGTTAAGGCAGAAGGAAGCGGGAGGGTAGTCAGAATAGCAAAGGCCCAAACTGAGGAAAAGATAGCCAACTCGATTAAGAAGGGGGATAAAACCTTTTATAGGTATATCAGGGAGCGTAAAAAGACAAAGGGAGGTATAGTGAGGCTGACTAGAATGGATGGTGGGTGGGCAGAGAGGGACAGTGAAAAAGCAGGGATACTGAATGAATACTTCAGTATTCACAAAAGAGGAGGTGCCTAATCCAATTAACAGAAGCACTGTGGATAGGGGGGTCGATCCCAGTCCATTCACAGAAGAAAGGGTTCTGAAAGAACTCCTAAAACTGAAGGTGGACAAAGCAATGGGGCCAGATGGAATTCACCCCAGAATTCTAAAAGAATTAAGCAGAGAACTAGTGACACCACTGACTACCCTTTTAACAAATCATGGGAGGATGGTGTGGTACTTAGGACTGGAGGAAGGCAGATGTGATTCCCTTCACAAAAGTGGGACCAAGACAGAAGCAGAAAACTACAGACCTGTTAGTTTAACCTCAGTGGTAGGGAAAATGATGGAATCACTTCTCAAGGAAAGAATTGTTGAGTATCTAGAGGCCAGTGGGGCACAGGACCCAAGGCAGCATGGGTTCACAGTGGGAAGGTCATGTCAGTTGAACCTAATTGATTTCTTTGACTGGGTGATCAAAGTAGTAAACCAGGGAGGGGCTGTGGACATGGCCTACCTAGACTTTAGCAAGGCATTTGACACAGTCCCACACAAAAGATTAATAGTCAAATTAGCCAGCCTGGGAGTGGGACCCAGGGTGGTAGCCTGGGTAAAACATTGGCTGGACAACAAGACACAGAATGTAATTGTAAATGGAGTCCACTCTGAAGAAAGAGGAGTTACTAGTGGGGTACCACAGGGTTCAGTACTGGGTCCAGTCCTTTTTAATGTCTTTATAAGTGACATTGCAGAGGGACTGGAAGGAAAAGTATGCCTCTTTGCAGATGACACAAAGATCTGCAACAGGGCTGATACACAAGGAGGCATGGAAAGGATGAGAAGGGACTTGGCAAGGTTGGAGGAATGGTCAGAAGTATGGCAGCTTGGATTCAATGCAAAGAAGTGCAACATAATGCACCTGGGAAACAAAAACCCGGGGAAGTTTACACAAGGTAGTAACAACAACAAAAATGGAAAGGGACCTCAGGGTAATCATATCAGATGACCTTAAGGTTGACAAGCAATGTGAGAAGGCAGTAGGGAGGGCTGGGGATACTGGGATGTATAAGGAGAGGTATCACCAGCAGAAAACAGGAAGTTACTATCCCTGTACAGACAGTTGGTGAGACCCTTCTGAGTACTCGTCCAGTTCTGGATACCCCATCTCTGCAAGGACATAGGATGGAGGCAGTTCAGAGGAGGGCAACTAAAATGGTGCAGGGTCTGCAAGAGAAGCCATATGAGGAGAGACGAAAGGAGCTTAATATGTATACCCTTGAGGAAAGGGGGGGGGGGGACATGATGGAAACGTTTAAGTACCTCAGTGGAATCAACAAAGTCCAAGAGGGTAGCATCTTTCAGAAAAAGAGATGTGCAAGAACAAGGGGACACACTTTGAAGATAGAGGGGGGACGGCTTAGGAGCAATGTGAGGAAATATTTTTTCACAGAGAGCATGGTGGACACGTGGAACAGCCTTCCTGAAGAGGTTGTGGGGTCTAAAACTGTGGGAGAATTCAAGAATGCATGGGACACACATAAGGCAATTTTTGTGGGGGTTAGGAAGAAATAGGCTGTTGGTTAAATAGGATCTGCAGCTTATCCTCTAGGTAGGGAAGTGGGCAGACTAGGTGGGCCAAGCGGTCCTTCTCTGCCGTCAAAGTCTATGTTTCTATGTTACTCATGCCAGCTAACCTACTGGTAATCGACAGTGACCACATGTTCATTTTCGCAGACCTGAAGTCAGTGAAATTTGCACTACGGGAGCAAATGGAAAGGCATAAACCAGATGAAAAATGCATAGATTTGGCAACAAAGTACTAACTTGATTTTGCAGAACAATTTCCTACCCGTTCTTGAGTACTATGGGCCTAGGGTTTTGGAAGGGAATTTCGAGCCTGGCGTTCTGTTATTAAACATTGTTTGGACTGACTTTTACTGAACTGTGCCATATATTCTACATGGTGCCTGAATTGTTACCACGCACTGTCTCCAGCCCTCCCGTGACCCTCGCTTGGATCCTGGGACCTAAATTAGACCATAGAATGGAAAAGTTCATCAGTGTTGTATTCTACATTGCAAGCTCTGTTTAGACATTGCTGTGTTTCTCTTAGTTATGCTGAGCTGATAAATTAAACATAATCTTTTTCTTACAGGTTTTTGTATCATCAGGCTCTACTGTCACACTGTATTATTACATTTAATATACAGCAGTCAAATAATTATTGTTCATAAGTTTTAAACTTGCTTGCTAATGAACAGGCCTGTGGGAGATTGTACTACGATTTACCCTAAATGATTATGTCTTTACTTAACTTATGGGCCCTTGGAAATGTTCCTACTCAATGTTAGCTGAAGCTTGGTGTGAATCTAATATAGATGGCATGCTGTTTCACTGTTAAGACAGATTTGCCCTCTCTTGGTGGATGGCAACTAGCTTTGGCATACTGTATAAAATTGATGCCTACTTGTGGCCACTAGGTCTCCATGGTTTAAAGGGATCCTTAACAATTACTGTATCACTTAGTCACATAGAGCTCTATGGTTGCAAAAAGCAATTGCTGTAAATGTTGTATTCAGTTTATAATGTGTCTTCCCCCCTTGATGTTATTTATTTCAAAAGTGTCACCAGGAAAGATATACTAAGCTGCTAACAGCTAATTTCCAGATGTGTCCTGGGGTTAAGGGGACGTGGTTTGTCATATACAACAAATATGATAAATCCGGGACCATAATAAAAAAATTGAAGGTGGGGGGGGGAGAGGGCGCTGCAGAGCAGCAACATGGCGGACGCTTTGTAAAATCACTCTGTACTTTACTAATTTAATTATTTGTGAATCTATAACCTATAGCTCACCCAGAGACACTTTGGAATTGATCTAAAATCTGACTGAAGCGTTCAGGAATACGATGGGACAGAAGAAGGATCACAAGTCTGCTGCAATTCAGGATTTACACGCTGCTCACACTCGAAAATTGAATCACTGGAAAATATGCAGCGACAGATGGACATTAGGACTGTCGGTTTTCCACCAAGATTTGCTGCAAAAACAGAGCTGTTTAGTGTGGTTCACAGGTTGCTCTTTCTAGACTTACAGTTGCTATCTGCTGACTCAAGTGTACACCTCTTCAAAGTATTTGCCATCCCTCAAAGGCTGCGACCACAGAGTGATCTTGCGCAGCGTCCGTTTACTGTGAGAACCACCTTATCTTCCCCAGAGGCTCGAATTTTTCTTCTGCAAGCAACTCGGGCTAAAGGAGGTATTGTGTGGGAGGACAGCCGATTAACCCTTTTTACAGGCCTGTCGGCCCAAATTCAGGTCAGAAAGAAGGATATGCAGGTTTTATCAAGAAGAACCTGTTTGAAAACAGCATTGCGGCTCAACTCGGCTATCCTGCCTGGCTCAAAATCCATTGCAAGGCAAAAACTCATATTTTTGTGGATCCTAAGGGGGCGACAGCTTTCGCGGCAAAGTTGATTCAGGAACAGTCTCCACCGGAGGTGCAATCAGACGATGATGGGTATTGGACTGGGCCATTGCTTTGGAGTGATTCGCTGTGGTTGGCAGTGGGACTTGAGTATTCCTAATACGACATTTCTGTTTTAAATATTTCTAAGTTGGGCAGATGTCAGATTTGTTCTATTTGATGCAGGTTATGCTGGGTTATATACTGTAAGACTCTGTATACCTAGCCAGGTTTAACATCTATAGTTTTTTAAGGTGCAGCTCCTTGTTCTATGTGCAGCCATTGAATGCTGCTCTACTCAATAACGCTAAAATTACAGTTCTAGCTTTTTGGATTAGTACTTTAAAGTTGGTGTCTAGTATACCTCTCAATTTGTGAACATTACATAATACCTGTTGTTAGATCCTGTTTACCCACAGGGCGGGGTGCCTTGCCTTGATCTGTGGGTAATTTAATATAGCTTAATTGAGATCGGGCAGTCGTTGTAATTATCTGCCCTTATCTATGGGCTTTTCTGCCCCCCCCCTCCAAGTTTTCAGTTCTGCTTGGGACCTGTTACACTGGATTTTGTTCACTGTTATTCAAGCTGTGGGTGAGAGTGTAACGGATCTTCTGGGTAATCAGGTCAGACTTTACTCCTTAAAGGTTAAGCTGGCAGTTACTTCATACTTCATGGACATTTGGACCTAATGTTTAAACTGCATTGATTCTGGTAGTGATCCTGTACGTTCCGTCTGGGGGCCTGCGTGCCACCATTCTTGTCATTTTATGTAATATGGTATGGTCTGTATGCACATAAAATCTATAAATAAAAAGTAAAAGAAAAATTGAAGGTAAATCGGTATAAAAGATACGTGTAAGTATATAAAATTAAGTTAATTTAGGCGAGGTAACTACTCTTATGAGTACAGAATATTGAACAGGTACTGAGGGAAGCAGATTGTTGGGGCAAAACTAGTGGAGTGGAGAGGAAGAGGGTCACGGACAATTGCAGAAGGGAGAAGAAAAGTCAGGAGAGACTTTAAGGAGAAAGCAGAAGAAGCAGAGCAAATTGACAGTGGAAAGGAGGACCAGTGTTTAGGAAAGTGGTAAGAGAAAGCAGATTGACCAACAGTGGATTTTCTAGAATGAACAGAGAGAGGATGGGAAGTAATATCATGGAGACAGCTGCTGTACCAAGTTGGATGTGTTATACAGATTATTTTTTTATGAGAGTGCCTCTGTGAATTGTTGTATTTGTCCACTGTCATTGATATACTGTATGTGTAATATGCATAAAATCAATAAAGTAAAACCAAAAAACAACATTTTATCTGAGGGCTGAACATATCCCTATTTGGGCTTCATAAAAGGGCGTTCCCCTATTCCTGGTAAATGTAAATAAAAGAGTGTTCCTGTACAGCTGACAGATAAAACACTGGCCATCTGCTGTTGCCATGGTAATCAGCCTGCTCTGTAGAGACTGACGGAGCACATCGACTTTGCTAGCATGGGGTACTGCTGGGTCATCGCTTTCCTATGGAGAACTCCACACAGTGTTTTCTAAACAGTAAACAATGTGAAAGGAACTGTTGTGAACTTTTGAAACCCTGCGGTTTGCTTTAAAAACAGTGCTTAGTCATGCCTGCTGTGGGGGCTTTGACAGCAGAATGTGTTTGTGGTAGCAGATTTGACGTGTGTGTGTGAGGGTGATAACAGATTCTGTGTAGGTCAGTGCCAGGGGCTGGTTTTTCTGCAGCCCTCTCAGGGAGGGGAGTGTGTTGCAGTCAGGAACAGGAAAGAGGGGACACCACCACAAGACCAGAGACCAGGAAGTACAGAGAGCAGCTCTGTCGCGCTGCAAACTGCTGCTCTCCTTGCATGCTTGTTTACCTTCCTGTCACATCAGCAGGCAGGTGATTGGGGGTCTCGGGGCAGCACCAGTGGGGAGGGTGCTTCCTTTGTAGAGTCTGCCCTGAAGGGACAGCAAGCCTTGCTTCACCACGTCTCTTTGCAGGTAAACATCCTATAGTTCCTGAATACAGCTAGTGATATCAATAGCTAGAAACCAGGAGAAGTCTCAGTGTTGTGTATACCTGCTTTTGTTGTCTGTTGTATGACTCAGTTTTATTTAGTGTTTAAAAACAGTTTTAAGACTGTAGATTCACTTAGATGATTACAAAAGGAATCGAGACAGAGCGGTCCCTCCTTCTTACTCTCTCCCAAAAGTGATTTGTTTTACCGGCGAGCTGAGGGGTTTAATTACTGCTGCGTATCCTTGGGCTCGTTAACAAATGTGATATTGTGAATTGGTTTATGCTGCACGTCACCTGTCACCTTGGAACATGGTCGAACACAGGACTGTTAGCCTAAGCCTGTGTCCCCCGTTATCTGTTAAATAAACATTACAGAGACTGAGGAGGCCCGCTGGATTTAATGGAAAGATGAGTTTGCTTTGAAGGGGATGGCCACAATGGGTAGTTATGGGGAGGGCAGCATGGTGAGGCGGGTATGACTGGTAGACAATATTTAGAAGGGGGCTACGACAGAGATCTGTGGTGTCTTTGGCTGCTGCTGCTACCTGCTCTATTGTAACACATGCTCAGATTCTGTACCACTAGAGCCTCATACTTCCTGTGTGAACTTGAGTATGTCTTGTAACCTCTCAGTGCTTCAGCCCATTCAGCTGTATAAAAGGGTTAAAAGAGCTGGTCTGGAGACACCCGATGGCTCAGTGGGTGGGGCTGCATGCACTCATATTGGATAACCCAAGTTGGGAAGCGAGCTGTAGTAGTCAATTTAATGGCCTGGAGAGCTGGGGAGAGGCTGCCATGTGGTAGTGCTCCCAGCCAGGGAAGAGTTGGTGTTGGGTTCTACCACATTAGTCACATAAGCAGTGGGCCAGGGAGCTTGCCCCCGGTGCAGGGTTACACTGGTGTTTGCAAGGCTTGATGGATTACCACCTGATGTCAGGGGAGGTGGGTGGGGTCCAGGGAGAAAATGAGAAACAGAGCCCCGCTGGCAGGATGACGCTTCTGCATTCCCTGCACCACTGAGGAGTTGTCACTTTACTTTCTGGATGTGGACACTGGCGGGGAGGGGGAGAGATGGGCCTCTGTCTTCTGGCCCCACCATGGGGCTCATTCCCTGGGGAACCAGAGCCAAAGTAAGTACCAGAGATGGTGGGTGAATGGAGTAGGCACAGAACAGAAAGGGCCTGTGAAGGAGGGGCATAAATGAAGGATGGGGGGAAAAAAAGGACTGTCCTGGCTCTCTGCTACCACTTGCAGTGCCAGCAGCCTGGGATTGGGAACAAACCTGGATTGTTGGGGGCCAGCCATGGATGGGGGGGGGTCAAGAGTCCCAGAAGGTGTTTTCCTTCTTTGGGGGGAGGGGCACTAGCTCCGTTGCGATATTGCCACTTGGGTGACCACAGGTGGCTGTGTAGTTAGAGTAGCGAATGGGAGGAAGGGTGTTGACTGGCGTAGTGCGTGGGCCCGCTTCAGGCATATGCATGCACACTAGGTAACCTCGCTGCCAGCATCCTGAAGGCTGGGAAAAATGGAAGGAAAAACCCTGACATGAGGCAGTAAAAGGTCAGCACTTTCGAGACCCACCACTGTTGATTGCTCACTGGTCCCCCAACAAGGCAGCATAATGCCAGCTCTCTCAGGTCCAGACACTCCCGACTGCCCACTGATTCAACCCCCCCCCCACTCAGCAGCATGAAGCTAGTACTCTTTGGGCCCATGACTTTTGACTGCTCACTTATCCCCTCCCCAAAAACACACAGCAGCAGCATGACACCAGCGCTCTCAGGCCTCACTGCTCCCAACTGTCCACTGGTACCCCCCCACAACTGCATGATGCCAACACTCTCAGGCGCCACTGCTGCCAACTGCCCATTGGTGCTCCCACACACAGTAGCATGAAGCCAGCACTGTCAGGCCCCACCACTCCCGACTGCCCACTGCTCCGCCCACACAGCAGCATGACACCACCACTCTCAGGCCCCACTGCTCCCGACTGCGTGCTGGTCTCCACACAGAGCAGCATAAAGCCAGCATTCTCAGTCCCCACTGCTCCTGACTATTGACTCACCACACACTAGACTGGCCCGAGGGAACTCATGGATGTCAACACTCCCAAAGGAGCCCACCATAGAGGAAATGCCCTCCATGAACCCCTGGGGATGAGATAAGCGAGAGAAAGAAGGGAGCGAATGGGGCTGAGAGGTAGCCTGCGGGGGGGGGGGCAGCGTTGGAGAAGGGTAAAACAGTGTATAAAATAACATGTAAAAGCAGGACACAGTGAAAAGAAAACATTGACTGGATTTTGAAAACCTGTCGCAAGTGCAGGCCCCTGCTTTGGGCACAGCTCGCTTCATGGCAGATGTGCTGAAATGGTTGCATGCTGTTTTCAAATATTTGCCTGCATTTGCAACACTTTCCTCAGTTTATGGCACGCAGCTTACAGCATTTGCGGCACTAGTTAGGCCATGTTTTCTGTGGTCTGACATCCATGTTGTGAGCAACGCAGTTGTGAGAGAAATATGTTGTGATTCTCTAGACATGCAGCCTAGTGTGTCTCTGCTGGCCTATCCTGGGTATCCTGAACGTGTGCCAGTTCCTTCAGGTGCGCATACGTGTGATGACACCTCTCATTTCCAGCAAGTTTTTTGTAATTAAAACTTATTTCTCCAGGATAGCACAGTTGAGCCACAATATCTCCTTTTCATTGGGATCCTGCTTTTACCCATCCTTACAGCTAGCTGGGTTAAGCAAAGCATATATTCTACAGGGTTAAATTGTGGTTTACTACTAATAATTAAGCTAAGGCATGGCAGGGTGTGCGTTATTGTGGGCTAACGGCACACCTTGGGAAGTTGTCTCGTGTTTTACACACCTGAGAAGTGCCATTTTCCCTTAATTATGCACACCCCGGAATGCCTTATTGTGATTATAAACTGGCTTTCCTTATTTTTTTTTATTTTAAGACCAAGTAATGAGGTTCAGAAAGTTAAGCATGTCTGACCTGTGCTGTTGTGTTGTAATATCAGCATGGTCACCTGACTAGATTCCACCAATCATAGTACAGTATTTCTCATACCCATTTTATAATCTTGGTTTTTACTTCCCTTTTGTTTAGCAGCAGAAAGATGGCACAGTGGTTGTGTGATGGGAGTGGGAATGTTGTCCCGGGGGGAGGGATCATTGGAATAGGTCCTTGTGCTCTGTGTGGAAGAGATGATGGGAGCAGTGGTGCTGACCTGCCAGAGGGGAAGGGGTGGTCCGTACTGTTACAGCGCCTATGGGGTGCAGGTTGAGGGCTAAATTGGAATAGCAATACAGATTAGTTCCTTCGCAACAGGGTATATTCTTAGAGAAGCCTTTGAAAATCAAGGACACCACCCACAGATCATTGAAAACCAGATCTGCAGGGCAACAAGAATGCCCAGAAAGAAATTAATAAGAATATAAGAATAAAAACACAAAAATAACTGCACAACACTGGTTGCCACGTACAGCTCTCACACTGAACACCTGCACAAGATCATTAAAAATCTCAGTTGTATTCTCCAAAAGGATGAAAGAATGTAAGCTGGTTCTCCACAGCTCCCACTTAGGCAACCCTGCAACCAGCGGCAGCTTACTGTCCGAAGCAAGATGCCAGCAGATAAGAATGTATCAGGGACATTCTGCTGCCAACAGAGAAGATGCCAAACATGCTGTCACATCATTTCAACAGATACAGTTCCCATTCCTCGCAAGAAACCAGACTAGAAGATCTCTGGATCATTCAGCTGCTACTCTACTAATGTTATATATCTGATCGTGTGCTTAAAATGCCCCGACACAAATTTTCATGTGGGAGAATTGGGACAGACTAAATGAACCTGCACCGTTACAATATCAGACGCCGGATCAAAGGCACACCACTGGGTGAGCCTTTCTCCAGCTTGGGACGTGGCTTGGGGGGCATTCAGGTGGCAGCCCTGAAGGGCAACTTCAGAACACATGTAGAGAGAAGGGCCCCAGAGTTCAGATTTATGCAGACTTTTAACATACTGGAGTCTGGCCTCAATAAAGATGGGCTTCATGTCCTACTACTTAACTCTATTTATTTATGGAATTTTGGTAACTGGGTGAGCCCACTGAGACTAAAGGTCCCTTTTTCAGGTGTGACCCAGGATTAATTACATATACAAGAGCATAGCATGTGATTAAATCATAAACATGATCAGATAACAGCATTTTACACAGGATTAAGTAATACAGTATAGCTAGACAAGTACAGTGTGCTTACACATACAGAGTACATGTAGCGGAGGGACTAATATTAGTTACATACACTAAGGGGTAAATTACATTTACGTGCAGAACCTTCATGACAATATGTGGTACCTCCTGAATATTGTAACTGCACAAAAGGCATCTCCCCATCTGCAGATGGCAATTTCATTGGTCTCAGAAAAAGCTTTTAACTGGTGGGCCTGGCTTTTTCTGAGGCAGTCCAGTACAAGGGCTTACGGGCAGACTAGATGGGTCAGGCAGTCCTTATCTGCCGACAATTTCTATGTTTCAGTCATTGGGAGTGATGGGATTTGGTCAGAAGTCCCTGACTTGTGTAGAGGCCTTATAATCTGCCCCAGAAGCAGCAGTAGTGGGAAATAGTGAATGGGGTAAATTCAGAAAGGTTCGGAATGGCCCAAGGGATAAGACAGGGATGCCCTCTCTCCCCCCATTATGCTTATGGGCTGTATAGGGAACCCTTAGTGGCAGTGGTCAGTGCCAATAATTACATCATGGCAGTTCTGGTGAAGAGACTCAAACAGAAGCTCTCATTTTATGCTGATGATGCCCTGTTTTTTGTAAGGGACCCTGATACCTTGATTCCAGCACTTCTGAAGGAACTACAGCTTCTTGGCGCAATATCAGGATATAAAATAAATTATGCAAAATCTGAGGCACTCCGGGGCCTGCAGACCATGATTAATGGCACATTTCCCCTTTCGCTGGGCTCTACGCACTAACAGGTAGCAAAGGGTGAGGGTCACCCCTAGATAATCTTAGTTATTTAAACTGAGTTTTGAGAGCCTGTATGATGAGGTGCCGTGGGACCTGAAAAGCTGGCTGATGCCCCCTCTTACACTAGGGAAAAGAAGGCAAGAAGTGATGAAAACATTATAGTACATGGTTAGAGCTTATTGTGTATTGAATCCAGTTCAAAGTGCTTGATGTGCACATCTGAAAAGTTGTTGTGCACGTTCTATAATCAGTGCATTGATGTTCCCTCTCGCACTGACTGCCACTGCATCCCTGCTCCCGCTTTCACTTTGTCACTTGCTCCCTCCAATTGCACACACGTTACGATCTCGCACAAAAAACATATACTATAAAAAGTAAAATATGGGGGACCAAACACAACTCACCCTGTGTTTCCATCTCAGGGTTGAGATGACAGCATGGACCATGCGAGCTTCACTGTTGAGGTCCATGTGCTGTTGTCTTTACCCCTTGATGGAAACACAGGCTTGTTGTGTATGGTTACCCATACACTGTTCCTTGTATTCTCCCAGATCCTTTAGTCCTTCCCCATTCAGTTCCCAGGGCATTCTGGATGAAATTGTGAGATCTCACTGTGAAATTTCTCTGGCAAGGGAAAAGAGTAGGGGCAGGCTTTTATTCCCTTGTCCTTTCCCAATGAGAAAGGAGGCCTCGGACTTCTTGATTTTGAATCTTTCCACCTGGCAGTCCAGGCAGCACTAACTTGGTTTTGCCAAGCAGACTATAACATCTGGGTGGTAAGTTTTTGTAGAATGGTAACTCACTACGATTTCCTCTCCATACGCTACCCTATGCCAGACTGATGCCACACATGTGAAGAACAGTAGATACCCCCTTGACAGAACAGTCCTTCCACATACTGACTCGGCTAATGACACGGACACAACTACTCTGAAATAAATATGTCCTCATAGCATTGTTATTGGCAACCCAAACTATACTGCACCACAACTTGATAACCGCTATCTCCAATGGAACCAAAATGCCCTGATATTATTTAAATAATTTGTAAAACAAGTTATAGGTCTAGAGTTTGGTGCCCTGAAGCAGAGATATAACTTCCGTAACAGAGAGCTATCCAGATGCATGCAAGTTAGGTACTGTATCTCTTCCATGTCTGATGTAACTAAGATTACGAGAGGTTACAAAACTGGAGGTCTTCCACTACTGGATAGTGACTTTAAATATGAAGTGTCAATATGGCCGGCCCGGTGGCGCTGAGGGTTGAGGCGCTGGTCGCCACACCTCGCGCCACGCCGGCGACCCGTGTTCGGGAACGGGCATGGGTTGCCGTGGTCGGCCGGAGGAGATGGATTGGCGTCTCCAAGGGACTGCTCTCATCTCCGGGAGGGGGATTTGGGCAGCCGGGCTTTGCCTGACCACTAACCGGAGGCTGGGGGGTCGACAGCACGTAGCTAGCAAGTTTGGGGGCGGGTTAGCACGACGGAGCGTGCGTGCACACAGTCGCTGGCATCATTGCACGCCATTACCCGCCAGGATATAAACAGCGGAAAAAAGCAAGCCCGGCAGCACGAAGTTGTTCCCCCGCGGCGCCATTCCTGGAAGGGCGTCTCCCTGGCATGGATCTGTTGGGGTGGGTTGAGTCGCTCCCCACCACCCTGCCGCGAAGGGTAAGTCGCGGGGTGCATAAGGGAGGGGGTCTGATGTCCGGGGATGGCGCTGGGGGGAACAATGGAGGGCGGGGGTCGTAGCCGGAGCTCTGGAGGAGAGAAAATAATACCCCCCAAAAAAAAGTGTCAATACATCTCTATAGTTGCACAGTCTTGATAGAGATTAAAGGTCATTCTTTAGTAGGGATGAGAAGCAACTGGGTAACCGAGGTAAGGGAGTCCGAATTTCATATCACAGCAGAAGACTGGTCCAGAATATTAGAAGATGGGTGACAGGTGACCGCTTTGCGTAGTGGAGGGAATATAGATGGAGGGTGGTGGTCATTGTTTCCACCCCTGCACTACGAGAGCTTATTTTGTTAGAAGTCACTCTGATAGATGTTGGAGGAGCTGTGCGGAGAAAGGGGGCCACAATCACACTTGTTAGACTTGTCTCCAAATGCAGGTGTACTGGCGGCAGGTAAATTTGGAGTGGGAGAGGGTGTGGTGTTTGTTTGTATCACTTGACTTCAAGCAGGTGTTCCCAGGCCTCCCCCATATGTGTTGGTGCAACTAGCAGGTCCAGAGACTTGTCCTGCTGTGTGTGCTTGGTGGCAGTGTATCAGCTCCTTGACTGCCCACAGTGCTCCTCACCATGCAGGAGTGGAGAGGCAGAATGCAGACCAATTACCAGATGGAACAAACCACAGTGCACCCTTGTTTGACTGGAGAAAAGTTTCTGGACAAGTGGACCAGATTTGGGGGGGTATACATTTGAGGTGCAGGTGGGGTAGCCCTCATCCCCTTTCTCACAAGTTAACTTGGTTTCTCCCTCTGCCCCCAAAAGGCTACCGGCCTACTGTGAGAGTTATGCAAGCAACAAGTTCTTTTTTTTTTTTTATACTTCTTTATTGATTAAAGATTTTAATAGACATACATATCAATTCCAGGGTGTGTAACACAATCACCCTAGGAAAGTGTTCCATTATAATACATTCCAATCATGTAAAACTTAATACAGTTCATGTCAGCATCGATACTTCTCTGTGTATATACTTGTCCATATCTGAGGTATGTTATAACCAAATCAGTCTGTAGCATTTCTAAGGATTATAAACTAAAATTATGATTACGTGATGGACACTTTAAACAAACTCCCTCTCTTCCAGCCCTTTATACAAGCCACAGAGAAATGAGAAGATGAAAAAGGACATTAAAACAGATATTAAATAACCAGTGTCTGTACTATGTAAAAGTTTAAATGAATAAGGCATAGAAAAGCCTCATTTAGACTTTTCAACAACATCATAACAAACCCCCAAAAAAGGAAACTCGAAAGGTCAAGGCACCATATAAGAAATCTCTTCTAGAGCCAACAATCTGACAGTTGGGCATTTGGAAATGATGGATATCTTAGATACATATCTTGTCACTGTGGCTGGTTCTCTACTACTTATCTGCGCGTCCCCAGTGGACGAAGCCCACCTCCCGCATCTGACAGACACCCAGCATTGTCTGCCATCCGGAGGGAGAGGGGCAGTTCAGAGGCACCCAGGTTATCAGGAAAAGTTCATCACAGGCCTACTTCCCCACCCTCGGGGTCCAGGGCCCTCCACACCTCCCATCTAGACCATCTATTCAGAAAAGATGCGACTCTCTGCTGTAGTTTAAAGGTGAGTTCCTCCAATCTCTGGATTTGGGCGACCAATTCAAACCAGTCCTGGGCAATTGGAGGGCCAGTCTGTAGCCATTTCCTAGTGATAGCTTTTAAAGCTGCGACCACCAGTACCTGCCACAAATAGATAGCCTCCCGACCCCTCACCTCCCCTGGGATCTCCTCCAAAAGCAAGAACACGGGTCCGCATTTTCCGTGGAGCTGAAATATTTGATTTAGTGAATTGTTGACATCAGACCAATATTGTGCGAGACCTGGGCAGGCCCAGAAGATGTGAGTGTGAGAGGCGGAGAGTTCTCCACATAATCTCCAGCAATGGGCGGACATGTCTGTTCTTTGTCTTGAGATCGTCTCCGGCACTCTAAAATATCTGATCCTTAGTTTCCATAGGAACTCCTCCACTGGGGGGAAGATGTTGCACTCCAGATGTGTCTCCAACCTTTTGTCCATTGCCTCTCAAGAATAGGCAATCTCATTTCTTGTTCCCGCCTCTGTCTAATATACTCAGTGTTACATTTAAATTGCTGCCTATATCTTTGATACAGGAGAGTCACTGCTCCTGTGGCTTGCTCTGACTTCCAGAGTTGTTCAAACAGCTCCTCTCTGGAGTCTGATCTACCGGTAAGCTGGTCTTTTCTGCATTTGTGATTTATATAACTACTAATTTGGTAGTATCTCATTTTATCTGTTGGGCTCAGGTTGAAACACCTCTGTGCTGTTGTGAAGGGAAGGAGTCCTCCCTCCTGTAGAAGTTGCCAGGGGGCTGTAAACCCGGACTTAGCCTTCATGCAAAACCAAGGGTCTAGACCTGCAGGGCCGAACTCTGGGTCTGCTGACCACCATCTGTATCTCCAAAATCTATCCCCCTGGACCATGCCTCGAGTCCCCCCCCCCCACTCCTCAAGTGTAGCTTGAGTGGCGGTAGGTCTATGTTGGTCCCTCCTGGCCAACTCCCATGGTTGAAATAAGATTCAGGCAGTAGTGGATCTCTTGAGATCTCAAATTCTATCTCCCACCATTTAGCTTTGTAAGTGGGGTGGCCCCACAGAAAGCCAGTTCTCATGTGAGTGGCCACCCAGTAGCCTTCTCAGTCAGGTACACTGAATCCCACGGTTGCCTTCAGGAGGAACATTGTCTGCCTTCTTATTCTGGCTTTCTGGTTCGCCCATATAAACTTCGTAAACATTCTCTGCCACATCTCCAGTTCTCTCCTTGGGAGGGCACAAGGTACTCCCTGAAAAAGGTATAGGAAGCGTGGAAGAGCATTCGTCTTAAGTGCTTGAATATTGGCAGACAGAGAAAGGGGAAAAATATTCCATTTCTGAATGTCGGACCTAATCTGTTTCAGCAAGGGGACATAGTTAAGCTGATGTAGCTGTGCCAAGCCAGAGCTAATAATCCCAAGTATTTCATTTGTATTTAGTCCCATCTCATGGGAGATCTGGCTTTTAGTTGTGGGGAGGGATCATAATGGAAAGCTAATATCTCAGTCTTTGAGGTATTCAGAGAGTACCCGGCCACCGAGGAGAAAGCATCCAGACTCTCCATCTCTCCATCACCTGGGGCACAGAGCTGGTGGGGTTCTCGAGGTATATCAGAATATCATCAGCAATTAAGGAGAGCTTGAACTGCCCACCACACAGCCTGATACCTTGAATACTCTCATCCAATCTCATGCTCTGAGCTAAAGGTTCAATGTATAGGGCAAAGAGTGGGGGGGAGAGAGGGCAACCCTGTCTCGTACCCTGCTCTAAGGGGAAGGGCGTGCATGGTGTCCATTAGTCCTGACATAAGCCATCGATGACTGGTATAGTTTAGAGAGTAAGGACTGAAGGGGGCTTCCCAATCCAAATTGACCAACTACCTCCTCCAGGAAGGTCCAAGATACTTTATCAAATGCTTTTTCTGCGTCTATACTGATTAAGAGGGCTGGTGTTTTGGTTGTATTTAGATGGTCTATTATATGAAATGCTTTTCTTAAGTTGTTCTGAGCTTGTTGACCAGGAATAAAGCCAGTTTGGTCTAAATCTGTCAGATCTGGGATGACCACCTGCAACCTTTTAGTCATAATAGATGTGAATATTTTGTAGTCGATGTTCAGTATTGATATAGGGCGATAGGAAGAGCAGAGCAATGGGTCCTTCCCTGGCTTGTGAATGACCGACACGATGGCCTGCGTCCATGATGGTGGGACCCTGCCCTCTTCAGTTTGCGCGCCCGGAACACTCGGCCCACTATAGGTATTAGATCTAACCGAAACTGCTTATAAAATTCCCCTGGCAACCCGTCGTTACCTGGACATTTAAGAGTTTTTAGGTTCCTGATGGCTGAGTCTATCTCTCCGTCGCCCACTGGGCGGTTGAGGTGTTCTGCCTGCTCCTTGGCTATGGAAGGGAGACCCAAACCTCGGAGGAATTTCCTCATTCCATTACTCAAGGGTTGGGGACCCTGCTTATACAGGGCAGCATAATATTCTTGAAAGGCTTCAGCTATTTGTATTACCCCTTCTCTATTCTACCCATACTGGGATGTTGTACCGCTTGTATTATTTATTTATTTATTTATTTTTTATTTAGTTGTTTAACCAGGTATAGCACACTAAGCTGAAAGCTTTTTTACAGGAGCGACCTGGGAGCACAAGGAGATTAAGTGACTTGCTCAGGGTCACACAGTATGCAAGTGGAAGCTGTGGGATTCAAACCCAGGTCTGGTCTGCTGGATGTCACCAGATTTGCAGCTCAGAGCCTTAGACCACTGCGCTATACTGCCTCCATGATGGCCCTAGCCCTCTGTGCCCTCAGCCTTCCAGCCAACAGCCTCAGAGAACATGGGCCTCCTTCATAGTACAGTGCAAGCCACTTAATCGGGATGCGGATAATAGGGATGTTCGGTTTATTGGGACGTCCTGCCAGTTACCGAGTAAGTGGCAATGTTATCCTATGGGTTTCCTTTCTGCTTATAGGGGATGCCCCTGCCGCCTAATGGGGACGATTTGGCCCCACACAGCTGAGCTTCCTATCTTTTCTCACCTCTCCTCTGTGATTCCCCACTGCTATTAATATCTGCAACACCTTTAATTAGGTGTTAAATGAGGCAGTTTACAGCAGAGCTCTCTACCTCCCTGCCCCTCCACCTCAGTGATTTCTTTTCATTACATTTAAGAGAGCTTTCCTGTTTTTTAATCTGCTTTTTGCCTGTGTCTCTCCATATGTTTAGCAGTCCAACAGTTCTAGTGCAACAGAGAGTGATGGGCAACGGGTGAAAGTGCTCAGCTGAAAACACGGCATCAGCAATCAGATGCAAGCGATGTGTTCCATGGGAGTGATCTCTCTACGATTGAGGGCGATCGTCAGTGGGTGGAAGAGATATGCGTCAGTAGAGATCGAACGGGAATTGCAGACTCCACTGACCATGATGATTTAACATGGGATTCAAGTAACGAGGCATTCGGGCAGACAGGGGAGAGAGAGAGAGGGAGACAGTGTGCTCGCTTTTTTATGCCTCCAATCAAATGTGATGCGCTGTTCCTCTCTCTCTAAAGCTGCACAGACCTCCAAACAATGTGATGGTGAGTGATGATTTACCAGGGAATTCGAGGGGAATTCGAGTAACAAGACAATTGGGTGGGCGAGCAGGGGAGAGAGAGAGAGAGAGAGTGACATAGTGTACTTGTTTTTTTATGCCTCTGATCTGATGTGATGTTCCAATCTCTCTAAAAGCTAAAATGACTTTATAAAAGTGTATATATACACACAACCCTGTATAGTTCAGACGCCAGTGCAGCTGTACTGTGTGTGAGACAAGCCATTTCAATGGCTTCTGTTAAACGGGACGAAAAGCCTGCCACCAGAGTGTCCCTATTAAGCGGCTTCATCTGTATTTTAGTTTTAAAAATAACAATTTCTGCTCCACTGCATAATCCAGTATGTTAGAGAGCTGAGCCTTAAGTTTTTTTAGAAGTTGTGTTCTTCCCGTATCTATTTGGGCTTTTTGGAGATTTTTTGATAATGTATTTTATCCATTAAATCCAATTTCTTAGCCTCCCTCTCCTTTTTCCTCCTACTAGACCATTCCAGCAGCTTACCCCCGATGGCCACCTTGGTGGTGTCCCACAAGATAGCTGGAGACACATCAGGGAGATCATTGTCTTTCAGGATGAGTTCAGTCGTGCTTTGGACCGACTCTAGGACTTCCTTATCTTGCAACAGGGATACATTTAAACGCCAGAAGGTATTTCTCCTAACCTCGGCCAGCTCCATGGACATAAATATAGGGGCGTGGTCTGACAGGATGAAGTCCCCAGTCAAGGTTTCTCTCACCCTGCCCACCATTTCCCTAGGAACAAAGAAGTAATCCAGTCTAGAATAAGACTGCTGGACTGCAGAGAAGAACATGCAGTCTCTCCTTCGCCCGTCCAGGTGGCGCCAGGCATCTATATATCCTAATTCCCCCAATGTTCTCCTCACTGTCCTAGCAATAGCATGATCCCTACGAGGTGTTTGAGCCGAAGAGGCTAGCGAAGGGTTGAGGGTCAAGTTCAGATCTCCTCCCCAGATCACCTAAGCCTGTACCCCAATCTTGCAGGGTAGTAAGGAATCTTAGGTAGAACACTGCGTCTGATCCCGGGGGGGGGCGGAATATACTGATGCCAGGGTTAGAGGCTTACCATGTAATGTTCCTTTCATCAGGGCATATCTGCCCTCTTGATCTGCCAACACATCCAACTTTTCAAAAAGGACCTGTCGAGGTACCAGTAATGCCACCTGTCGACGGTGCCCTCCCTTGTATGAGGCAGTCGCTGCACTTCCAAAACCCATGCTTCCTTGCTTCAAATGCTCCTGTGGAGACAAATGTGTCTTCTGAAGAAAAATGAAGTCTGCAGATACCCATTTTAAATATGACAAAATCTTACTCCTTTTAAGAGGACTAGAGAGCCCATGAACGTATTACGAACAAAAGTTGTATATCTAGCCATCATGATGTTGTCCCCAAAACCCTCCCCTCTCATTGTTCCCTTCCAGAGCCATAGTTAACTCTAATCTATCCCCATGCCAGAAATGTTGATTATAATAATATTGTTTCATCAGCCTTTGTTCATGTAACACCACGTAAACGTTTGCCAACAGGGCAGTAATATGTTGAACTTTATGTACAATCGTATGTCACTTCCAAGGTAGGAAACCTGAGCTATCAGGCTTCTGTGGTCCCCCCCAACTAAAGGGGAGAGAAGGGGAGGGCAGTCTGCACCCCAAAGATATGGGGTCCTCCCCTGAGGTCCTAGATCACATATAAGACCTCTAAGATATTCTAAGTTAGTGTCACGGCAACCTCCATTAGTGTCTGAGCAGCTAAAGACTCTGCTTCCGGTTGCATTTATTTTTTGCTCTTGTAGCCACGGAGTGTATACCTAGGGGACCTACTCAGTTAATTACATTACATTAGACCTCCTCACAGACGTTCCCTATGTCATTAGTCGACCAAAATCCTTCCCCCACTTCAATTAGATGTAAAAAAAAAAAAAAATCAAACAGAATTACAGCTTCTAAAGGAGTAGCCGTACAAAGGTCTCAGAGTTCGTTTGATTAAACAGGGCTACATAACCCAGCGTGGTATGGCACGGTCATTTCCCTTAACCAGTAACTGGTTGTAGGAACTTGAAGAAGATTCTGTTGTTTCAAGCCATCTTAAGCTAGAGCCAAGTGACTGAGTAGAAAAAAGGGGAAAGAGTTATACAAATAAGCCACTGCATTTTAAACTAGGCCTTTCTGGGGACGTTACGTGATATTCAGTTATCCAACTGTTATCTGTGAGGGAACTAAAAATATTACTCTCTAACTTATCAGACCACGAAACGACGACCAGGTCAGCGAAAGCTACCCAGAGGCAATGGGGATCTGCGCTAGTCTCATAGCTGAGGCTTTACAAGGTGAAGAAGTGTCCAGTACTTCCACAGGATCCTCATCAACGAAGTGTCTCCGAGGTGCTCTGTTGCTGCGCTATCTCTTTTTTTTCTTTTCTTGCAGGGTCATAAACTGCTCGAGGACGGAACGAGTGGATTCTAGCGTGTTGCTTGTTTTCTTCCAGCCACGCACCTGCTGCCAGTCCAAGGAAACCCTTGTTTCCGCTTCATCCATTCCAGATCCAGGATGGGGGGGTGATACTTTTCTCCCCAAATGCTTTGAGTACTTCTTCAGGTGTATTGTATACTTTCGCCCCTTCCTCCCAAATGATTCTTAGTTTCGCAGGGAATGGCATCTGAAAGCGAATTTGGAGGTCTCGGAGCGGCTTAAAGAAGGGGACCCACTTTTGTCTGGCTTTTTGGATCTCTGGGGGGTAATCTTGATCCAGAGACAGACGGAAATCAAGGTATTTCAAGTATTTTTTTTGTTTTTTTTGCCGAGTGCATTTTAGGATGTCTTCTTTAACTTGGAAGCTGGAAAACTTCATAATTATAGATCTGGGTCTGACCGCTGGATCGGAAGATCTTGGTGCCAGTGAGCGGTGGGCCCAATCATTCCTGAGTTGGTATCCCTCTGGGAGCGCGAGGACGTCCCTCAGGAGGTCCTCCAGAAAAGCAGACATCGGTTGAATTTTGGTGCCCTCCGCCAGACTGTAGAGACGAAGATTATCTCTCCTGGACCTATTCTCGAGGTCAGTACACTTAGCTTGTAGCACTAAGGTTTGTTGGTAAAGAGCGCCCATCGCTTGGCCCAGGAGCTCCCCAGAACTCTCCGTATCTGCTAGTTGTTGTTCCGCCTGGTCCTTCCATTTTTCCGTTTTGCAGAATTGGTGTGAGAGATTAAGAAATTATTTTTTGTTGTCCGAGCGGGAGTCTTGTATCTCTTTTAGAAGCATTTCAGACCTTGATCTAGACAGTATTTCTGATTCACCCTCCGTGTCATAGTCGGACCCGAGTGTGCTGTGTGGTAAGATGCTCCTGTTGTAGGCCTGTGTCTTATCTCTGGATCCCAAGGCATCGAGCTTTTTACTTGACCCCTTTGATCTTTGTTTCTCTCCTCTGTCTTGCTTAGCACCTCTGGGAGGCATTTTGCGGGTGATTTTGGCGATTTAAGCAGTAGGTGGAGGTTTTGTAGGTTCCCTTGGGGAGAGAGCTTAGCCTTTAAGCTGCTGCTGGTGCCGTGATGTCATCGGAAGTCCCGAGCAACAAGTTCACGGCACGCAGAAACTGTTTGACTAGTTATCGCTGTCAGGAGTGATTGAATTTCTCTTTTCCTACCTTTTGACAGTTCACTTTCTGTAAAATGATCTGTTCATATTTTGATGACTCCATTGTGATGTGTCTCTTGCACAAAATATACCACTGAAAGTTGATTGACATTTCATTTTAATAAACCTAAGTTTCAAAACAGAAAACTTGTGTTTAAGTTGTGTACTGGAACAGTCACACATCAGGTGGGAGAGGCCAGAGGCAACCGCTCCTCTAGTAGGTATAGGATCCTGGAATATGTAGGTGGGCTATGGAAGAGCCTGTCCCACCAGGTAAGGTGAGAAAAAGAGAATGCAACCCCTCCCACCCCCACCGATGCACCCAGAGAAGTTGTAAACATGATGGGACACACACTGGGGATATGATGTGCATTGTCTTGCTGGGTATTGACTAGTCTCCTTTCTGTAGGCTTCCACTGAGTTATTTCACATTAACACTCATCTGCGTATGTCTCTCTGTGCATCTCTTAATTATATGTAAATCCTCTCTAACCAAATAATTTTCACTAAAAATGATTTTCTCCCACTCCTAGGTGGCCATTCCATGATGCATTGGGCCTAGAATGTGTGCTGCCTTCTTGCAGTTCCGGTAGTCAGAGGTTACGTCGACACAAGGATCCAGTATGAGGACCAGCAAGGTTTATAAACTGGTAATCCACAAGAAAGGCTTCGGAGGGAGTGGTAAGTGTTCTACAGCCATAAGTGTTGTGGTATATTTCACAGCTGAGCATGTCTCACATGCTGTGAGCTTCAATAGTCTGCAGTTCCAGGTTTAGAACCGTTTATTGAGGGCAGCCCTTTAGGGTTCACCAAGGCCATAGTGAGCACTGTGTGATGGCATAGCAGCATAGATGTTTGCAAGTGTGCAGCTGTGTCACTGCAGTGGGGGAGGGATGTCATTTGGGTGCAGCACTACGCAGATATTAGATTATGTTCGCCACCTCCTTGGCCTTTGGGTCCTCCTTGTGGTTGGTCCACCTGCCCGCCAGACTCGCTCCTGTGCGGACACTGCCCGCCACCAATCCCAGTGTGCCTCTGAACACCAGGTCCTGGTTTCTCCCTGCATGGGGAGCCCTATCCTCTTTGTGGTCACTGAAGAGGGAGAAAGAGAAGTGCCTCGAACACCAGTGCCGAGGCTGGGTGGTGGGCACACCGCCTTAGAGTGTCAGATGACGTAGGGGAGAGTGCGAGGCTGGGGGCGGTAGGCATGCTGCCTTAGAGTGTCAGATGACATAGAGGAGAGTGCATGGAGTTTGTCATCCTGGACCTTCCAGCTGGGCAACACCGTTTCCAGTTTCCCCTGCCCTTCCCATACATGAGCGTGCATGCCGCTGCTGGCTTGTGTGTGGGGGGTGCCTGATAGTATCTGGGCACACATGCCTTCAAGAACAGTTCCACCATGTCATGACCAGGAGCTGCTGCTAGGGTGGCACAGTGGTCTCCTTCCTCCCAGATGCTCTGAGTCCTCCCTGCTGCCTTCTTTGCTGATGTCCTGGGCTTGGGCGGTAACCCGTGTCACCGGGGTCCCCCACTACTTGGTGCAATGGAGCTGGCTGTCATTCCTCTTTTAATGAATCCATGCTTCAGTCCCTCTGTACAGTGGGCACACACTGCTCGTTATGCTTCAGTCCCTCTGTACAGTGGGCACACACTGCTCGTTATGCTTCAGTCCCTCTGTACAGTGGGCACACACTGCTCGTTATGCTTCAGTCCCTCTGTACAGTGGGCACACACTGCTTGTTATGCTTCGGTCCCTCTATACACTGGGCACACACTGCTCGTTATGCTTCGGTCTCTTTGTACAGTGGGCACACACTGTTCATTATGCTTCAGTCCCTCTGTACAGTGGGCACACACTGCTCGTTATACTTCGGTCCCTCTGTACAGTGGTCACGTACTGCTCGTTATGCTTCAGTCCGTCTGTACAGTGGGCACGCATTGCTCGTTATGCTTTGGTCCCTCTGTACAGTAGGCACACACTGCTCATTATGCTTCAGTCCCTCTGTACAGTGGGCACGCACTGCTCGTTATGCTTCAGTCCATCTGTACAGTGGGCATGCACTGCTTGTTATGCTTCAGTCCCTTGTCTGTTTTGATCCCTGGAGACAGTATAGCACAGTGGGTTAAGGCTGTGAGCTGCAGATCTGGAGACCTGGGTTTGAATCCCACAGCCGCCTAGGTATATACTGTGTGATCCGGAGCAAGTCAGTTAACTTCCTTGTGCTCCCAGGTCGCATCTGGAAACAAGCTTTGGCTTAGTGTGCTACTCCTGGTTAAACAATGGTCCCTTTCCCTCCTCCACTGATCTGAGAACTGCATCATAGAAACATAGAATTTGTCGGCAGATAAGAACCACTTGGCCCACCCAGTCGCCCCATTTTTTTCCGTGCCTATGATTTTACCACAGGCCCTAGCTCAGAGCTACCCCCCCATTTCGCAACTAAGATTCCCTTGTGCCTGTGTCATGCATGCTTGAAGCCCACAACTGTTTTAACCCCTACTGTCTCTGCTGGAATACTGTTCCAGGCATGAAACGACTTTTTCAAAACCCAATCTGTACAAGAAAGAGCATCAAAACAAGGCAGCATGAAAGCCCTAGCAATAGAGATGTGGAGGGCAGTTATCCTAGAAATTTACACTATGGAACGAACAGCAGCATACTGCCATCACAGGCCGCCTCACTTTCACACTAACTGGCAATCACGGGTCAGCTGTATTACGTTAGTAGGGCTCCATGGGGGTAATGGTTAGCACTCTGGACTCTGAATCCAGCGATCTGAGTTAAAATCTCAGTGGAACATGTCACTTTTGGCCCCAGGGCTAAATAGGGAACTCAGGCAGACTGGATGGGTCTTTGGTCTGTTTCTGCCATCACTGTCCATGTTCCTATCTTTCTGCATCATGCAATATGACTTTTGTACCTCAAATAGGCCTGTACTCTGGAGGGATGCTGTAGGTCTGTACTGAGCCATGTCTCTGATGACCCCCTGTATATTGTTGGGACTAGAGAGATATAATACCCTGGATTCTATAATCTAACTTATTTCCACTTTCAGGGATAGGTTGCATGTATAGCTAACCACTGTTAAATTTTCCTCTTTATTGGACAAGAACATGAATTGCAACGCTGATGAACTGATAAAGGACTGGTATGCTGCCGCTGGCCCAGTGCAGGAACAGTTGTACTTCCGCTTTCTGTTTTGGTGACCCAGGTTCAGGCATGTACGAAGGTCACTTGGTGGACTGGCTGGGTGAGAGAGGATCGAGCACCTGACAGCACTCCTTCGGTGGGGGTACCAGTTATTGCCGCAGGGACTGATGCCGGCAGAGGCCGAGCAATAGAGCAGCAGAGTGCACGCAAGCAAGAGGTAGGGCTGAAATGTGACATGCTGGTGTACACATCCTGATGCTCCAGTCCAGGGGAGGACAACCAAGAGGAAAAAGGATAAGGATGTTGGGCTGGTAGTCGGCACCTCCCCCTCAGGCTCTCATATGACTGACACGGCTGGCCATCCACCCACCCAATGAGTTCTTTGCAAGGGATGGATAACCGATAAGTCCGTGAGAAGGTCAGTGATGGGGTGGGGTGTTGTCATCGAGCAGACTTGGTGGGGGGAGACATAGAACTGAAAAAAAGTCCTTGTATGGTGGATTCTGCTTTAATAAAGATCAGTAAAAAACAAACAAACAGGGGGGCATGGCTAGCAGCATAGCTGTGAGCAGCTTCCTAACACAGCTCCACACAGAGGAATTTAATTTAGCATTAAACTTATATATAAAACTGGTAAACCTAAATTGACAGATATAGGATGAGAGATTTTCCTCTAAACTACCTAATGATCTAAAAATTTCTGCTGTGCAACCTTCAGAGCAGCAAGTATGGGTCGGACTAATAAAGCGGGGGCTGCTGTGGAAGGTACCAGCCAGAAAGATAGTAGAATGGGCGGAAGAAAAGACATACATCTCGAGGCATCTGAACAGGAGGTGCCCCAATCTTCAAATGTAGCGCTTTTGTGAGCGATCCAAGGGATTGATTGCAAAATGTAAGAGTTTGGCACTGAACTCCAGTAACTCCATGCTAAGGTGGATATAGTCGCGGAGGACACGAAAGGCACGACCCAGAAGGCTGATAAAGCCCTCATGGTAGCAACAGGGTTCACTAAGGAAAACAGGCTTCTCTGTAAGCAGCTGGAAAATCTGGAGAATATGGCTTGATCCACTCACCTTCGTCTTTTGGGATTGCCAGAGGATTCAAAGAGAGAACACCCTTTGCCGTTTCTGCAAGCTTGGATGCAGGAAATCTTAAATGTGAACTTTCCTTTTCAAGTGACCAAGGCCTATCGGATCAATCCACGTGGAGGCAGACGCATGGCTGCCACAGAACAAGCGGTGCCGAGAACGATCATGCTGGATGGCCAAACTACAGCGGAAAGGGATAGACTTTTACAGCAGACCAACAGTTAAGCCCTTTATCGTGGAACGACTGCAGAGTTCACCTATTTCATGATTTAAGTTACTCAATGCGGATGAGGAGGAAAAGTTTTGATGGCATTCGAGGGAGGTTGCAGGCCTTGGGGGTTCACCATGTGCTCATGATGCCAGCTAGCCTTCAGATTGTATACGGTGGTAAAACTCTCCAATTTTCAGAATCGGTGGAAGCAGCTAAGTTGATGGACAAAATAGAAAGGCAGTTTAATGTGAGGAAAGAAGCGTCCAATTCTGAAGAACAGGCAACATGAACTTTTATTAACTTTTATAAGGGTTGTACTGTATGTTTGATATACAGAAGGGGGGAGGGAAAGCTGATAGTGGACTATTTGAATATATAATAATTCTTCTTTAGGTCTCCTTACTAAGACGTCTTCTGTATACATAATAGTATGCAGTTCTACTATGTATGGGGATTTATTACCAGGAGACGGGCTGAGGTAGGGAATTTAAACCCTAATTGTTGGTTGAGCAAGCTGTTTTCTCCCGTCTGGTTACTTCTGCTCATGGAGTGGGGAGAACATATCACGTTCAATTATATTCATAATAATTGCATTAGGTATATACAGTATTGTTAAACGGTTATAATGTTCTGTGTTTTATAAATGTGGAGAGTTCTATGTGTGGGAGGCATTGCTTTAATGTTAAAACCGATTGTAGAAGAGGATGCTTAACCCTTTGATAGGGTGTACGATGTGGCGTTTTTTCTCGTTTTCATCATCATGGCTGCATATGCCAGGTTGGACATTAATAATTATGGGATATGGACATTACTGAGTGCTATAAGCACAGATTCATCATCCAGATTATTCCGGGAAATGTTTATTTGGTAATTGCCCATGTGGGGTGATACTGTTCAGGGGCATACCATTCGAGGTTACTGTAAAAATGTAGACTGCTTTCTGAATATTTGAATGCTTACCTGTATGCAATGGAATGTAATGCTTTGCATTACAGAAATTAATAAAATATAAGTTACAAAAACAAAGAAACAAACAAATGAGGCAGAATGCAAACCCCCCCCCCAAAAAAAAACAACAAAGCAGCATGCAGCTGGACTCTGCCAATTGATGTATTCAGATATACCAGTGTCGTTCTGTGGTCGGCTGGCAGGGCATGGCGTGAATTCTAGGTGGCCTATACCCTGCCTTTCTGATGGCTGATGTGCTCGTCTCCCAGCTGTTCCCAGCGTGAGAAACTTGGGGCTCACTCACGGAGCCTCATTTCCCATGTGACAGCATGGTGAGCTGGTGCCACACCACTGAATCAGCTTATTACGCAGTTTTACAAAACTGTTCTAAACACACGGTGGTGGTGGTGGGGGAGGGGCAGGGGGGAGCCTTCACTCTGATCATCTGTTGGGATTGTTATTCAGTGGACTTTGTGTTCTGGACTTTGGCAGCACTAATAACCTTGGCTGCATTTAGCGCTTCTGTTTACTGTGATTCTTCATTTCTGGTATGCCCTCCCTAGCGTTATAACTAATAGCGTGGCGGTAATTCTGTCATTCCCTACATTAACTCCTGCTGAGATGCACAGTGTGACGGTAATTCTGTAATTCCGTACATTAACTCCTGCTGAGATGTACAGTGTGGCGGTAATTCTGTAATTCCCTACATTAACTTCTACTGAGATGCACAGTGTGGCGGTAATTCTGTAATTCCCTACATTAACTCCTGCTAAGATGTACAGTGTGGCGGCAATTCTGTAATTCCCTATATTAACTTCTACTGAGATGTACAGTGTGTGTAATGCCACCTGGAATATCTGGGAACATTTATAAACAGAGTTAGAAAAAAAATCAGGAATTCACATCTGTGTTGCCTAAATCAGTGGCCCATTTAACAGTCATGATGCACATATTCTCATAGTGTTCGGAACTTCCAGCTACATGATAAGATAATGCACCTCAAATAAGTTTTTATCATGCACAACTGCCCCACATCCTAGCCAAGGCAATGGAGTAGGATCAGCCAACAACTGAGCATTGGCATAGGCTCTGCCAACAACTGGGCATTGGCATAGGATCTGCCAACAACTGGGTATTGGCATAGGATCCGCCGAGAGCTGGGCATTGACATGGGATCTGCCAACAACTGGGCATTAGCGTGGAATCTGCCAACAACTGGGCATTGGCATGGGATCTGCCAACTGGGCGTTGGCATGGGATCTGCCAACATCTAGGCATTGGCGTGGAATCTGCCAAAAACTGGGCGTTGGTGTGGGATCTGCCAACAACTGGGCATTGGCCTGGAATCTGCCAACAACTGGGCATTGCTGCGGGAACTGTCAACAGCTGGGCATTGGCATGGGATCTGCCAACTGGGCATTGGTGTGGGATCTGCCAACAACTGGGCATTGGCGTGGGATCTGCCAACAACTGGGCATTGGTGTGGGATCTGCCAACAATTGGGCATTGGCATGGGATCTGCCAGCAGCTGGCCATTGAGATGCGATTCACCAATGACTGGGAATTGGCATGGGGTCTGCTAACAATTGGGAATTGACATGGGATTCTTCAGTAACTGGGTATTGGTGTGGGATCTGCCAACAACTGGGCATTGGCATGGGATCTGCCAACTTCTGGGCACTGTCGTGGGATCTGCCAACAACTGGGCACTGGTGTGGGATCTGCCAGCAACTGGACTTTGACGTGCGATTCGCCAATGACTGGGCATTGACATGGGATCTGCTAACAAGTGGGAATTGGCATGGGATCCACCAGCAACTGGGCATTGGTGTGGGATCTGCCAACAACTGGGCACTGGCATGTGATCCACCAGTAACTGGCCATTAGAATAGGATCTGCTAAAAACTGGCCATTGGTATGGGATCTGCTGCCCCTGTATCATGTTTGTTGCCCTCCCCTGCACTTCCTCGTTTGGGGGAGTTTGGGTTCTGGGTAGTCGGAGAAAGACTGGAACTCTTTTTGAATGTCACTGTGGAGAAGCAGTTTGCTGTAGCCAGAGCTGTTTCATGTACTAGTTTCACACTTTGGGAACTGGTAACTCCATAGCTAAGAAAGTTCCCGTGGCACACCACAGCCAGGTGCCATTTGGAAGGATCCTTTGAGCCTTTCCATTGCTTTCTATTGGGAGTTTTGGAACTCTTCACACCCTGATTTCAAGTATTGTTGGGGACCACACAAAAAGGGAAAAGATGCCGTCGTGTGGAGTAGCTGCTGTCTGTGAAGCAGTAACATGTTCAGGTGCGGCACATGAAACGGCCATGCAGTCTGAGAGAGAGAGATAGCCTTAGGGTTAGACTAAATCAAGCAGGGAGTGGAATACCTGACATACCTGGCAGTGAGTGATCATTTGTTCTGTCAATCTGCAGACGTGACAGTTTATTTAGTAGGAGGATCAAGTGGTAGGACTGGTGTCTAGCACAGGCAGCAGGTTCATGAGGCAAGACAGAAGTAGTTTATATAGTGTCACTCGTCGTTAGTCTGTCCCCAGGCATCTTACAGAATGTTAGAGAGAAAGCAACACAACGAAAGCAGATTGAAGCTGCTTCCAACTCGCAGTGTGTATGGCTGGTGTGTGCAACGTGCCGCGTTAGCATAGTGATAACCTGTTTTGTACAATGTACATTAGCACTATTACTCTAAAAATAAAAGCACTGTCTCAAACATAGAATTCTAACTAGTTAGATACGTTTTTTTTTTTATCTTGCTAGTAGGGTACGTCACTTCCATTTATCACCTGAGCATGAAAGGGGTACTGCAGCTTTGATTATTGCTACCCGGCAAACCTGTCTGTTGCATTTCAACTAGAACTGAGCAACATGAAATGTGGATTTAGTGCACTGCATATCATGTTATAAAGGTAAAATGTGGCTGAGCTGGGGTCTGAATTACTGCTTTCTGAAAAACAACTCCAATGGCAGATCCATTGCCGGGTAGGGAGGTAGTATGGTCCATGTAAATAGCGAGTAGGAAGGTAGTACCTTGTCGGTGCCACCTTCATCGACTTGACAAAGGCGTTCGATACCATAAACCACTCCCTGCTGATTAAACAATTATCCTGCTTAGGACTCTCAACTGACGCTACACGGTGGTTCCAAAGCTTCCTCAGTGATCAAACCCAACAGGTTAAAATTGGTGAATCCCTCTCAACTTCCCTTCCGATCCAGTCTGGAGTCCCTCAGGGATCGATTTTGGGTCCCATGCTTTTTGGTATTTTTTTTTTTAAACAATCTTCCCTCCTCCTGCCCTGATAGAATACTTCTATATGCAGATGATGCAGTGATCTTTACCTCCCACCCTGACCCATCATTTCTTCACTTGCAGCTGCAAGAAAGTTTTTAGGAAGTTGAGACATGGTTAAGAAGTTGAGACATGGTTTAAATCCTATAAACTCATCCTTAACTACAAAAAAATAAAAACGATGATGTTCTATGGTACCCACAACAAACACAAAAACAAAGACCTATCTATCATAACCAGTGACAGAGTGCAGCTGGAGAAAGTCTACCTGTTCAGATTCCTGGGGGTGACCCTTGACTGCACTCTGGCTTATTCTGAACACATTGATAAATATTGTCAAAATGGTGAATACCTGGATAGGTTGGCTGTACAGACATAGAAAATGCCTCACAGCTGAAGCCCTAAGGATTGCATTTCAGAGCTCAGTTACCTCAATAATTGACTATGGGCTAGTGATGCACAGATCTGCCACTGATACTGCACTTCAGTGCATTACCACTGCAGTAAATAAGGCTTGTCATCTCCTGACCTCTGCCCCACATCTTACACACACCTGCGATATCTACGAACAAGCTAACTGGCTCCAACTATCTGGCAGATTGTGCTACCAAACATGCATCCTAGGCAAAAAAGCCATGTTGGATCTACTACCTTCAGGAATAACGACTCTGCTGGTCCCACATGAAGGTCCCCGAAAAACCAGAAGCTCAGATACTCTTTACTTTTTCAGTTCCCCGCAGACGCACTTCTCAAGGACAATGCTCCTTCAAATCCAGAGAGCCATCCTGGTACAACTGGCTTCTCCCAGAAGTTACCAGTAATACCTCTCTGGACACCTTTAAGCGCTATCTTCATCAACACCTCATCACCAAGGCCTCCTGTGACTGCTTCTCTTAAACTAGCCCTATCTTCCTCTCTCCTACTGCCCAGTAAAGTCTCCTTTCTCTCTCTCTCTCTCTCTCTCCACCTTTTCTTCCTGCCCCTCACACCCCTTCTAGCCCTTTCTCTCATCACCTCCTCCTCTTCAATTCCCCCCTCTTCCCTCTGCCATTGGTCCCTATTTTTTTGCTCTCCCCGCCCCATCTCACCCCCACCGCCTTTTCTCCTCCCCCTCCTTTTCTCCTGTCCCTCTGGCTAATTCCACCTTTACCTTCCCTTTCTCCTAATGCCACATCTCCCTGAAATTGTATTAATATGTGACCTGATTTGTAAATACCAAACAATTGTGGTACCCAACAATGCCTCTGGCTGCCTGGACATGTCTTATTTGTTCTGATGTATTCCTGATTGTGTTCTGTCTGCTCGTCATCTGATGTGGAACCTTTGTAAAAGAGCCTTGGCTCAAAGGTGTTATCTGAAACATTAATTAATAAATAAATAAATAATGTATGGTCCATATAAATAGTGGATAGGGAGGTAGTATAGTCCATACAGATAGCAGGTAGGGAGGTAGTGTACTGGCCCACTGGTGCAGCAGTAGTGTTTCTGCTTGCCACGCCAGCACCTCGGGTTCGGGACTAGACCCGAGGAATTGGAGGGCCGGCCGGGGGGGAGGACCGAGTGTCCCATAGACTGTTCTCGGGGGGGGGGGTGAGCATCCAGTGCACGACTGACCTCTGGCAGAGGCTGGGTGGAACAACTGATGGAGCCTGCATTGTGGGGAGGTGTGCCAGACATTTTTGCCTAGACACCCTATGTCATTGCACGCCAGTCTCCTGTGGGAAAAATTGCCAAAAAAAAATGCCAGCCTTTCTCCTCAGTTACCTTATTATGATACAAATGGTGGGTAAGAAGGTAGTCTGGTCCATACATATGGTGGGTAGGGAGGTAGTACTGTCCCTATAAATAGTAGGTGGGGAGTAGTGTGGTCCTAATAAATAGCGGAGAAGGAAGGAAGGTGGTATTGTCCATACATATGCGGGTAGGGAGGTAGTTTGGTTCACAAAAACAGTGGCTAGGGAGATAGTATGGTCCATATAAATTATGGGTGAGGAGTAGTGTGGTCCACATAAACAGAGGGTAGGGAGGTAGTGCGGTCCACGTAAACAGAGGGTATGGCGGTAGTGTGGTCCACATAAATAGAGGGTAGGGAGGTAGTGCGGTCCACATAAACAGAGGGTAGGGAGGTAGTGCGGTCCACATAAACAGAGGGTAGGGAGGTAGTGCGGTCCCACATAAACAGAGGGTAGGGGAGGTAGTCACGGTCCACATAAACAGAGGGTAGGGAGGTAGTGCGGTCCACATAAACAGAGGGAAGGAGGTAGCTGCGGTCCCATAAACAGAGGGAAGGGAGTAGTACGGTCCACATAAACAGAGGGTAGGGAGGTAGTGCGGTCCACATAAACAGAGGGTAGGGAGGTAGTGCGGTCCACATAAACAGAGGGTAGGGAGGTAGTGCGGTCCACATAAACAGAGGGTAGGGAGGTAGTGCGGTCCACATAAACAGAGGGTAGGGAGGTAGTGCGGTCCACATAAACAGAGGGTAGGGAGGTAGTGCGGTCCACATAAACAGAGGGTAGGGAGGTAGTGCGGTCCACATAAACAGAGGGTAGGGAGGTAGTACGGTCCCCATAAACAGAGGGTAGGGAGGTAGTGTGGTCTGCATAAACAGAGGGTAGGGAGGAAGTGTGGTCCACATAAACAGAGGGTAGGGAGCTGGTGTGGTCCACATAAACAGAGGGTAGGGAGGTGGTGTGGTCCACATAAACAGAGGGTAGGGAGGTAGTGTGGTCCACATAAACAGAGGGTAGGGAGGTAGTGTGGTCCACATAAACAGAGGGTAGGGAGGTAGTGTGGTCCACATAAACAGAGGATAGGGAGGTAGTGTGGTCCACATAAACAGAGGGTAGGGAGGTAGTGTGGTTCATATCAACAGGGCTTTGTATCAAGAGTGTAACAAAATTGCTGAGTTAGGCACTGACAGTACTGGGACTGTATGCAGACAAACACTGCCTGGGTCAGCCGTGTTCCATAGGAAGCATTCACCACTGGGGCCTGAAGGTTGTGAGTTTGAGTCCCACGCCCCACGCTGACACCACAGTGCAGTTCTGGAAGTCATGGTTGGAAGTGGGCCCCACACTCTGCACAAGGACATTGATGTCTCTTTCTGCCCATTTGGCCTTTAAAGAAAGCCTGCACCCAGGTACAGATATCTTTCTCTTTCTGTGCGGGCTGTGAAGATAGCCTGCACCAGGGCACCAGCATATTTCTGTCTGTCTGGCCCTTGACACTAAAGTGTCTTTCTCTGGCCTTTGACACCAGGGTCTTTCTCTTTCTGGCCTGTGAAAATAGCCTGCACCAGGACACTCTCTCTTTCTGTCTTGTGACACCAACGTCACTCATTTGCCCTCTCTCACCTGTGACACCACTGCATTTCTCTTTCTCTCTCGACACCATCATCCCTCTCTGTCTCTGAGACGTGTGAAGATAGCCTATACCAGGACAGACCTGTGACACCAACTTCTCTTTCTCTCCGTTTTACAGATGATGAGCTCATGGTGAATCCCAAGGTGTTTGCCCAAGTCAAGCTGGGGGACATCTTAGAGATCGCCCACCCAAATGACGAATACAGGTAAGCCGAAAACAGGATATTTTTTATCACCTAGCAGTATTCCTGGTTAAACATTGTTATTATAATTTTTTGTTTTACTTCTATGTCATTGTTTCAGTTAAAACCACAAAATACATCCTTTCTCTTTGGAAACATTTGGAATGCAAGCACAGTCTATACCACAATTACCCTTGGGAAGAAAATTTGATACACACAAGATGATAGTTTCCTAGTCTAGTAACTGAGGATGTGGGGGTAAACCAGCCAGTTTAAAACCATTCTTTGTTTGTTTTTTTGCATCAGAATGTTATTACATTTCCAATTTAAGTTCAGCACAACCCATGTTAGCATTATAGGTATACACAAAACAGCAAAACCTGGCTGGGGCTTGGACAACCTTGCCTTTTGGAGATACAACTCTGTCATCGAAGTCGACATCAGACAGCTCCACATTTATAACAGTAGTAGGTCTAGGAAGGGTTAAGCGAACAATAGAAAATTCCAGTAAGAGAACACAACAGCAGCAGTAACCAAGTTCTTTTTTATTAACATAATTTTATTAATGATTTTCCGCATGGTACAAGGGAGAAGGCAGTCACAAGTTCATCTTGCTGTACACTGTTTAACATATACAGGTTAAGAAAAATACAAGTCAAATATATACATAATACATAACGTTCAGTAATTAATTATTTCATATCTTTCTGGGACTCTCCTAATGAATACAGACCCAAATATTCAGGATACGTCACCCCCTTTCTCGGCCCCAGTAGGACTGTCCACTCCCGTTCCCTCTCTGTTCTAATGTGGCTCCTACTGCAGTACTCATTGACTATGTAGTGATTACTTTTAGGGTACAAAACCAGGGTCTCTGGCCATGATATAAATTATCCATTTAGTCCATTTTAGCGAGCCCAAATCAATGCGGTCATTCAAAGAGAATGAGATCCTTTCCGTTTTATATATGTGTGTTATTATTTCCCTCCATTCAGGTATTGTTGGGATCTGGGGTGAGAGCCAATGTCTAGTTAGAGCTTTTTTTGCAGCTAAGAGGGCTATCCCTAAAAGGTAGCGTGTATGAGAGTCCCTTAGCTCTTGTGGAAAGGTTTGCAGTATAAATAGTTCTGGTGTTAGGGTGATCGGACTTCCTATTAGTTCTGCCTGGAGGGAAGTCAGGAAAGGTTGTATAATGGGGCATGACCAGAAGAGAAGACATGGGTATGGTGTGCCTGTGATTCATCACATTGGTGCCAGCATTCCGATGTTCCTGTCACCGAATAGTGGGCGGTTATTGCTGGGGTTCAGAAGTATCTTACTATTAATTGCCAGGAAAAGGGTCGCCAGCTGTGTGAGTACAGGGATTTATTTAACTCTAAAAATTGATTAGCGTTTTGCTCATAAAAGTGCTAAATCTTTGTGAAAATGCATAGTTCTTGCCTCAGTGTGATTAACAAACACAGCACTTCTAGAAAATCTATAAAAATACTTTCTGTACAGTTAGTATAGTCCCAAGAAAAAAACTGCTAATCAATTATTTAAAACCCTGGAGTATGTGAGTTTAGAGGCCGAAAGACAGCCTCTTTCCCACTGTTGTGAGGTGATCTCCGTACTCATTTCTTAGTTCCATTTCCCCCATGTCCCAAGTGTGTTTGCTCCTAAGGTCTCATTAAGTGCCCTGTATGAATAAGAAATAATAGTAACCAAGTTCTTAACTGTTATCCATTATGACAGAAACATCAGTGGCTTTGGGGTTGTCAGAAAGGGAAAAAGAAAAAAAGCTTGACAAGAGGACACAGCATGAGATTAGAGGGAGGCCAATTAAGGGCTAATGTGAAGAAGTTCTTTTTCACAGAAAGAGTGGTAGATGCATGGAATGGCTTACCACAAGAAGTGGTGGCTATGAATACAGTGCAGGGCTTCAAACAGGCATGGGATAGGCATAAGGGAGCAATACAAATGACTATAAATAGACAGGCCACTGACAGAGCAAAGGCTGATGGCACATTCATAAAGTAGAAAAAGAAATGGGCAGACTGGATGGGCCTTGCGGTCCTTATCTTCCGTCTACTTCTATGTTTCTATGTAACTCAGAAGGCAAAGTGAAAAGCAACCCATTAGGTTTGCTATTGAGCCAATATTTCAATTATTTAAATGTATTGTTCTTATGACTTGTACTCTCCTGGGTTGTGCCTGCAGATGGGCATATTTAATGTCTAGCACACTTACCCGGTTATCAAAAATCAAATAAATAGATTTAAAAGGTATCTTTGTTTGAAGTGTACTCTGAAGAACAGGCAATTTAAAACTAGCAGCCTTCCCTTTCCAGGTCAGCCTGAAGCCCAAACATACAGACTGTGTAATGCCAATACTTGCTTACATCTTGTTTGAGTCCAGCATGGTAACTTCGAGCAAAACAGCTCAGCAGACAGAACCTAGGCAGAACTAATGTAGAATGAATAACATTGTAAGACGGTACTTTCTACCCACTGGTTCCAATGCTTCGATATCTGTTGGCTCCATCTTACAGTAGCAGTGGGATACATATGGCCAGACTGGAACTTCGTGATGTAGCCATTGTTAAACTCTGCACTTACCCTGAGGCTACTGTACGACCTGCTACATTCTGAAACAAAACTTCTCTCCTTTACCAATACGTACATAGTCTCAGTATGTACACCCTGGAAGGCGGGTATGGTAGAGACCTTTAAAATACTTCATAGGGTAAACAGGGCACAGCAGGAAAGTATTTTTCAGAAAAAAAAGGTGCTTAGGTTATTCTCTGCCTGTATCTGTACCTCACAGTAGCTGTCTGTTATTCTGTGCCTGTGTCTGTCTCTCACTGTATCCATTTGTCACTGTATCTGTTATTCTTTGTCTGTATCCGTCATTCTCAGCCTGTATCCGTCCCTCACTGTATATGTTACTCTTTGCCTATATCTGTCCCTCACTGTATTTGTTATTCTCTGCCTGTAACCATCCCTCACTGTATCTGTTATTCTTGGCCAGTATCCATCCCTCACTGTATATGTTACTCTTTGCAGTATCCGTCCCTCACTGTATCTGTTATTCATGGCCTGCATCCATCCCTCATTGTGTATGTTATTCTCTGCCTGTATCCGTCCCTCACTGTATCTATTATTCATGGCCTATATTCGTCCCTCACTGTATCTGTTATTCATCGCCTGTGTCCATCCCTCACTGTATCTGTTATTCATGGCCTGTATCCATCCCTCACTGTATGTGTTATTCTCTGCCTGTATCCATCCCTCACTGTATCCGTTATTTATGGCCTGTATCCGTCCCTCACTGTATCTGTTATTCATGGCCTGTATCCATCCCTCACTGTATCTGTTATTCATGGCCTGTATCCATCCCTCACTGTATCTGTTATTCTCTGCCTGTATCTGTCCCTCACAGTATCTGTCTGTTATTCTCTGCCTGTATCCATCCCTCACAATATCTGTCTTATTCTCTGCCTGTATCTGTCCTTCACAGTATCTGTCTGTTATTCTCTGCCTGTATCCGTCCCACACAGTATCTGTTACTCTCTGCCTGTATCCATCCCTCACAGTATCTGTCTGTTATTCTCTGCCTGTATCCATCCTTCACAGTATCTGTTACTCTCTGTCTCTATCTGTCCCTCACAGTATCTGTCTGTTATTCTCTGCCTGTATCTGTTCCTCTCAGTATTTGTCTGCTAGTATCTGCTTGTATCCATCCCTCACAGTATCTGTTACTCTGTGCCTGTATCCATCCCTCACATTATCTGTCATTCTCTGCCTGTATCCATCCCTCACATTATCTGTCTGTTATTCTCTGCCTGTATCCATCCCTCACAATATATGTCTATTATTCTCTGCCTGTATCCATCCCTCACAATATCTGTCTTATTCTCTGCCTGTATCTGTCCTTCACAGTATCTGTCTGTTATTCTCTGCCTGTATCCGTCCCACACAGTATCTGTCTGTTATTCTCTGCCTGTATCCATCCCTCACAGTATCTGTTACTCTGTCTCTATCTGTCCCTCACAGTATCTGTCTGTTATTCTCTGCCTGTATCTTTTCCTCTCAGTATTTGTCTGCTAGTAACTGCCTGTATCCATCCCTCACAGTATCTGTCTGTTATTCTCTGCCTGTATCCATCCCTCACAGTATCTGTCTGTTATACTCTGCCTGTATCCATTCCTTTGCAGTATCTGTCTGTTCTTCTCTGCCTGTATCCATCTTTCACAATATCTGTCTATAATTACTGGTGACCCTATTTATCAACCTGATTACAAATACCGTAATAACCCAAAAACTGATTATTGCGGCATTTTCAAAAGTCTTTCCTTTCAGTAGTGTGTCACTCGGCACCAGTTACTGTGAGTTTGCCATCTCACTGGCTCTTTGGCTGTTGGTGGGCAGGCCAAACACTTGAAAAAACTTGGCAGCCCTGTTTTCTCGCTCCCAAGGACTCTCACTCTCCTTTGAGGTAGCTCATTCCTTTAGTGTTCATCTGCTTGTTCCTGCCTTTACAACTGAAAAAATAGAAAAAAAGACTATCTGGTTAATCCTGCTCTGTGAACATTTCGGGCATGTGGCGCTTTGGTAGACAGCTCAGGAACGGACCTCCATTGACTGCTATCTACATACTGCGCTTCTGTGCTGGCTCCACAAAGTGCATCTTTAAAAAACAAAATAAAGAAAGAACACAAGAACATAACGTTCCTATGAAGAGACAGACAGAGCAAGCGCACGTGTGTGTGTGTGTGTGTGTGTGTGTGTGGAGTCGCTCTCTCTGTCTCTCTCTCGTCACACAACTGCTTCTAAAAGTGTTGACAGAAAAACAAACCTTCTTGCACCAGTAATAAAAAAAAAAAAGAATGTATAGGTAAGTGAGTGTTTATGGATTTTTCTACACCCCCTCAGTGTGTGATGACCTCATAAACCTTTGAGCTTCGCGTTTGCGGGTCATCACACACCTGGGGGTGTAAACAACCATAACACACACTTACCTATCCATTATTCTTTGTGTTATTGTCTACCTGTATCCATCCCTCACAGTATCTGTCTGTTATTCTTGGCCTCTGTTTCATCCCTCACAGTATCTGTTTGTTACTCTCTGTCTGTATCCATCCCTCACAGTATCTGTCAGTTATTCTCTGCCTGTATCTGTCCCTCACAGTATCTGTCAGTTATTTTCAGCCCGTATCAATACCTTGAAACATTTGTTATTCTCTGCCTATATTCATTCATCACAGTATCTGTCTGTTATTCTCTGCCTGTATCTGTCCCTAAGAGTATCTGTTATTCTCTGCCTATAACCATTCATCACAGTATCTGTCTGTTATTCTCTGCCCGTATCCATCCCTTACAGTATCTGTCAGTTATTTTCTGCCTGTATCCATACCTTGGAATATCTGCCTGTTATTCTCTGCCTGTATCCTTTCATCACAGTATCTGTCTGTTATTCTCTGTCTGTATCCGTCCCTCACAGTATGTCTGTTATTCTCTGCCTGTATCTGTCCCTCACAGTATCTGTCTGTTATTCTCTGCTTGTATCCCTGCTTCACAGTATCTTTCTGTTATTCATGACCTGTATCCATCCCTCGCAGTGTCTGTCTGTTCTGTGCCTGTATCTGTCCCTCACAGTATCTGAAAATGAAATATTGCATCTCATCTTAGCCACCCTGGTTAAACGAATTATAAAACAAAACAAAAACATCTGTGGTGGATAAACCTACACCAGGAACCCTTACAATGTCAGTATCATGATCTCTGCAACAAGAGCCTTATTTAGAAGTGTTATTGCAGCTCCCATGAAACTTTGAATGTCCCACCGTTTCCGTCCCATCAATGCCCCAGTACTTTATCATGGCCTTGTGTCTATCATTTTTGCCTCCATATCTGTTCATGCAGTACCTTTGACTGTCCCATCAGGCCCCTACACTATTATCCCCTCATCTGTTTTCATTCACGTAGCACCCATGCCATTTTTGGCACTACCCCATTTCAGCCACTGGGTCACTTTGGTTATTGTCTCTGTTTTGCAGCCCCCTACTGCTGCAGGTGAAGTCCCTCAAGGAAGATCTACAGAAAGGTAAGTCTTTTTTTTTCTATATAGATTTTTATACCCCTGAGTTTTTCCCTGCCCCCCCACCTCGGTCACGCACACATGTGGAGGCACGCACACGCCACGTCACTGGGACACCCTCACGCTGCTTGCTGCCCCCCGCCAGCCTATGCTGACCATTGGACCTCCACCCAATGGCAGCAGAACTACGTGAAGTGACGAAGATCCTCCTTGGGAGAGGAGAGCTATTATTACAGCTGCTGGGACTGGCCCTGTAGCGGGATGGCAGGGGACTGGCCATGTAGTACGGTGGCTGGGACTGGCCCTGTAGTATAGTGGCTGGAACTGGCCCTGTAGTGGGATGGCAGGGCTGGCCCTGTAGTACGGTGGCTGGAACTGGCCCTGTAGTGGGAGGACTGGGACTGGCCCTGTAGTACGGTAGCTGGGACTGGCCCTGTAGTGGGATGGCAGGGACTGGGACTGGCCCTATAGTACGGTGGCTGGGACTGAACCTGTAGTACGGTGGCTGGGACTGGCCCTGTAGTACGGTGGCTGGGACAGGCCCTGTACTGGGATGGCAGGGACTGGAACTGGCCCTGTAGTATGGTGGCTGGGACTGGCCCTGTAGTGGGGTGGTGGGGACTGGGACTGGCCCTGTAGTATGGTGGCTGGGACTGGCCCTGTAGTGGGATGGCAGGGTCAGGACTGGCCCTGTAGTACGGTGGCTGGGACTGGCCCTGTAGTGGGATGGCAGAGACTGGGGACTGGCCCTGTAGTATGGTGGCTGGGACTGGCCCTCTAGTGGGATGGCAGGGACTGGGACTGGCCCTGTAGTATGGTGGCTGGGACTGGCCTTGTAGTGAGATGGCAGGGACTGGCCCTGGCCCTGTAGTGGTATGGCAGGGGCTGGGACTGGCCCTGTAGTACAGTGGCTGGGACTGGCCCTGTAGTGGGGTGGCAAGTACTGGCCTGTAGTACGGTGGCTGGGACAGGCCCTTCTAGTGGGATGGCAAGGACTGGGACTGGCCCTGTAGTGGAATGGTAGGGACTGGGACTGGTCCTGCAGTACAGTGGCAGCTCATCTGGAAGACCTGGTTTCGCATGAAACTCCCTGAGTCTCACACTAAAGCCTGTTGGATCATACGCACCATGGATGTGAGGGGCATCATTTCCAGGGATGGAAGGTGCCTGGAATTCCTTTCCCACTCCTGGACGACCAAAAAGCAGTATCAGCATTGGCTGTAAATGTTAAAAAGAATGTGCCAACTGTAAGGTTCCAAGCCACCGTCTATATTTAGTGTTCATAGCTAAAACCTGGCCTACCAGCTGCTCCCCTACAGACCAGTCAGCTGCTAGGAGTACCCTGAAACTTTTGAAATGATCATGAAAAGGCGAGTGTCCATTTTTTTTTTTTTTATAATTTTATTTTTATTAAGAAGTGAGACATGGTGTTACATAAAACTATTTACCTTCACACTTTCCACATACTCAGAGGTTATCATCAGACATTGTTTACATGGTAAATATCTTTGTTATACAGATTTCCACACAAGCATCATATGTTAACCCATAAGTTTCCTTTGTTTTCCTTCCTCATCCCGAGTTTTAAGATTTCTGGGCTGGATATTCAAACTGCACCATTCTGTGGTGCAAGCCCTTGCGCTGCTCAAAAAAGTTGCGCAGGGGTGTGGCCGGGGCGATATTCATCGGAATTGCGCTATTGAGCAACTTCTTTGAATATCACCCCCGGGCCACAGCCACTGTGCATGGCGCAGTGGAACTTGCGCCACCGCAAGTGGTCAGAGTGGAGCATTCAAGATGCGGTGGCGCAAGTTCCATTGCGCCAAGCGCAAATTTCCGATATTCAAAAGGTGACATGCAAATGGGGCCGTAAGTTATGCAAGGTGTGGGGGGGGCCATTTGCATCTACTTACGGCCCCATTTGCATTCCATTAGCATGCAGGTGCGCCGATCCCCGACAGCTTGCGCCTGCCCCCTTCAGCCCGATCACGAGCATGAAGTAAATCCCCACTGTGGCGATTGCGGGCATAACAGTATTAACCCCCAACTGGCCCGATCGGCGGGCACAACAATCAATGACCCTCCCCACTGGCCCGATCGCGGGCATAACAGTATTCACCCCGACTGGCCCGATCGCAGGCATAACAGTAATGAACCCCCACTGGGCGATCCGCGGGCATAAGATCAACCCCAAAGACCAATATCCTGGTAGTCCAGTGGACGCGAAGCCTATCGCGGGCATAAGGTCAACCCCAAAGTCCAATTTCCCTGGTGATCTAGTGGCCCCACCCCACCCATGGGCCCCACCCCCTGGCAGGCGGCAGCACCCTACCGCCAGCCGACTGACAGCCTATGGGGCTGCAAGCCCGTGGTTCAGGCAAGAGCCAATGGGCGTGCAGCTATACCGTCTAAAGGCGGTCCAGATTTGTGAATGAATCATTCATTCATTCACATATCTGGACTGCCTCTGCAATATAAACTCACGCCCATTGGCTCTTGCTCTGAACCATGGGCATGCAGCCCCATCGAGCTGTCAGTCGGCGGGTGGCAGGCGAGGGGTGCTGCCGGCTGACGGCAGGGGGAGTGGGTGGCTGGGGTGGTGGGGTGGGGGATCACTAGATCACCAGGGAAATTGGACTTGGGGTTGACCTTATGCCCGCAATCGGGCCTGTCCGGGGTCATTACTGTTATGCCCGTGATCGGGCCAGTCGGGGGTTCATTACTGTTATGCCCGCGATCGGGCCAGTGGGGAGGGTTCATTACTGTTATGCCTGCGATCGGCCCAGTGGGGGGTTTCATTACTGTTAGGCCCTGATCGGGCCAGTGGGGGTTCATTACTGTTATGCCCTTGATCGGACCCAATCGGAGGTTACATTACTGTTATGCCAGCGATCGGGCTGCAGGGGCACAGGGAACAAGTGAAGGCCACCCACAGGTGGCAGCTGCTGTGTTGCACCCTGCAATGCGGCAGCTCACCTCTGGGTGGCCCTCGACTTACTCCTTTTATTTTGGCTCAAAGTTGTGCAGGCGCAGGTAGGGGTGCGCCTGCACAACTCCACAGCCAGGCTGAATATCGGCTGTGCAGTTTATGGATGGTTCCTCCCCCTCTGGTTGAGCATGCCTTCATTAGCATTGCGCTGTTGCTCAGCATGACTTGGGGGGCGCAACTGCCTCCTGCTGAATATCGCAGAATGGCGCAATTTCGGACTTGCGCAGGCACAACCCTATTGCGCATGGTGCAACCCTTTTGAATATCCAGCCCTCTTTTCCTTTGTTTCCCTTTCTTTCCATCCTCCCTGCCTCCCTCCCCAAGTGTCCATTTTTGTTGAACTGTATGTTTCACATGTAGGCATCCATTCTGTGTGCACGAAGGGTGTTCATATGATGTGACAAGGAGCTGCAGCCTTCATGCAGGAAACTGACATAAAACTGTCCAAATCAAATATGGTGACCTTTGCTGCTGAAATGGCAAAATTCAGAAAATGGGACAGTGAACAGTTAGGAGCCAGACTAGTACTCCAGGTGGCCCAGTGCTTTGCTCTGTCGAGCTTCGTCAGGGGGCCTGGACTGCTTAGTGATGTCATGACCTCCTTGTGAGACCATTCCCCAATCAAGCTGCCATGTTAATTCAAAACAGGCCTAGCATACCAGGCATCATGCTGTGTACATGGCTGTCAGGATTATGAGGCCTGATTCTACTGTGTCCTACTGGGGAACATGGCTGTCATGGTTCTGCCGTCTAGTACTATTGGGGCCTATATAAGCTGGGTACTTGGATGTTGGAGTTGTGAGGTCCGATCAAGGAGGCACCGATTGGTGGACAACCAGGGCGGGGAGGAGGGTAAACATATATTCATATATCTTGTTTTTGCTTTTCTCAGAAACTATCAGCGTTGACCACACTGTAGCGCAGGCCTTCAAACTGAGGCCCTACCAGGATGTCTATGTGAATATCATTGACCCAAAGGTACATTTCTCTACCAAACTTCACCAATTTCAAAGACAAAACTCCATCAGACAATGTGTTCTAATGAGCTGTCTCCAGCCGTTTCAGGATGTGACACTTGACCTTGTGGAACTGACCTTTAAGGACCAGTACATCGGCCGTGGGGATATGTGGCGTCTAAAGAAAAGCCTGGTAAATCTCTTGTCTGTTCCTTAGTCCCAAAACTGCCAATACTGCAGACGCTGCCCTTTTCCCTTGAGTGCCACAGAAATGGCTGTGCATCATATTCGATCATAGTACACCGGAATTTTCCCGCGAGTGGTCTCCTGTGCAGTTAACATGGACGGTCAGCTTGACCTTAATACTGTGTAAGATGCTGGGATCCATTACCAAGGAAAGGCGGGGAAGGGGGTTCTTTTGGTAAAGTTGTTACAGGACAGTAGGCAGCATGGGCTGTTGCTGAGAAGATCTTGCCGAATGAACCTGATTGGCTCCTTCAATAAGGTAACAAAGGCTGTTGACGGAGACCAGACTGTGGATGTGAAGCCAGAAGACAAATGAATGCTAGGGGGCTGGGTTGCATGGGTTAGGTAGGGACAAGGGCAGACTCTTTGGCCTTCTCTGCCGTCAGTGTTTCTGAGTTTCTGATCACTTTTTCTCTTCTGAGCTCCAGATGCTACATATAGCTTTCCATGGTGATATTTGTGTAGCCTTTTCTTCTGTTTTTTTTTAATCCCTCCCCATCCCCTGTCCTTCTTGCTTCTGCCACCTGCCCGACCATGTCTGCCTCCTCTGCTGCCTCCACCTGATCTGGTGGGCATTACAGCTCCCTCCTCCCCCCCCTCACTGTGACCATCTTTCCAGTGATAGGCGGGATACGTATGGTGTTCTGCCAAATGGCATCCACTGTGTTACTTGAAAGGCAGTGTAAGTGCTGGGGCCATGCAGCAGTGGGACCCTATTTTCCAGTTTGCTTTCTTTTTTTTGGTACTATGCTTTTTTTCACCTTCCTGTCCTGACCAGGCCATATTGGCCTGACCTCCACCCCCAGCCCTGTCCCCCGTACCTCCCCGGTGTTCCTTCCTGGCTTAACCCCCCAGGGTAGGGTCTTTGTAGGGGATCCCTTCCCCTGTCGGTCCTCTAGCTTGGTGTCTGGGTAGCACCACGGGGCAATGGTGTGAGACCTGCAGACCGAGGCGGGTGGCGCATGCTGCCCGGTTGGCTTTTTTCCGTATTCTGTCCCCGGGTGGCATTGTGTGCAATGACGTTCGTGGTGTCATGCCAACATCTTCCCCACCTCCCCAATCAAATGAGCTTCAGCTGTCGGATCCCCAGCTTCTGACATGGGTCTGTTGAATTTCAGGAGCTGACCCACCTTCCCCACCCTGATCGACCCTGTGACTCCTGGGCTCATTCCTGAACTTGGGTCGTTGGCGTCGCAAGCATTTTCTGTTTTTCTTGAATCCCAGCAGCCCTGATGCTGATGCCTGGTCACTGGCGCACGTATGTCCCTTAGCCTGCTCACTTGGCGTGCCATCGACTACATTGCTCCCATAGCTGGAAGCACCAACACATGATGTGTCTGGCACCTTGGGGGTCGCTGCCAGCTCAGCAGCGGGTGCTTCCCCTCCTAGGACTGAGAGTACTGTCCGAGGCGGCTCATCCCTGGCTGCTGGAAGGTGGAGCCATCCATCCGTAGCAGAACACTGTACCTCAGGGCAACCCAGCAGTCCCGAGCGGCACTGTTCTTTCACGCATTTTTAACCTGTATTTTCACAGATGTGACTGAGGTTTGCAATGTGAGCAAGCGTGCCCAGCTATCACATAGCCACCCATGAGTATCTGCAACTCCTTAGTTTTAATACGCTCATCACTTGGGGCGGGGGGGGGTTGGCAGGTCAGGAATGGCTGTTATCTGCAGGGATGGCCATGCCACCTCCTAGTAATGGTGTATTTCTTTACTTCTCGGAAATAGACTTGTCTTATTGGGAATGGCTAGTTGACAGTAGGGCAGGCTATGGGAGTGGGGCAGGGAAGAGACAAATAAATTGACCCCTAATATTGCAGCATGAGTAGGTGGATAAAGGGCCAGAGTGAGCAAACATTTTTATTTTATTTTGAATTTTTTCCTTGGTAAGGCACACTGAACTAAAAATCATTCCCAGGTCTGACCCGGGAGCACAGGAGGTTAGGTGACTTCCTCAGGATCACACAGCATGCAGCTGGCATGGCCTTAGTAACCAAGGGGGCAATTAACTTATGGTTTATGTATGTCATTGGTAGACAGGACCCTGTTGATCAAAACATTTTTTTCCCCATTAAATTTATCCTAAGTTTGTTTTCTTAATGTAACCTCATTGTTTCTTGCTGACAGGTCAGTACCTGTGCATACATCACGCAGAAGGTGGAGTTGGCGGGCATCAGGTAAGGCTTATATCAAGGTTTATAGGACTCTGAAGGAGAGTGGAAGATAGCTGCAGGAGAACATACACACAGTTTAATAGCTACAGGCAAACCACAGAGCAAAACCAGCTGCCACTGAACGTTCACAGCCAGCATTCTGTAGCGACAGTGCTTTGGAGTCCAGTTTCCAGTTTGTGGTGACAGGGCAATTGTCTGGATTCCAGTTATGTGGTGGGCAAAGAGGGTTAGCTCACTACTATAGGCTCATAGCTACTCCAGTCCCAGCCTCTCCCAGCAGGAGTCACTGTAGGTAATGGTGTGGGAGCAGTGACTGTGGGGGAGTTAGAGCTACTCCAGTCCCTTCCTCTCCCAGCAGGAGACACTGTAGGTAATGGTGTAGGAGCACGGATGGTGAGGGAGCTCACAGCTACTGCAGTCCCAGCCTCTCCCAGCAGGAGTCACTGTAGGTAATGGTGTAGGAGCACTGACTGTGGGGAGCTCACAACTACTGCAGTCCCAGCCTCTCCCAGCAGGAGTCACTGTAGGTAATAGTGTAGGGGTACTGACTGTGGGGGAGCTCACAGCTACTCCAGTCCGAACCTCTCCCAGCAGGAGTCACTGTAGGTAATGGTGTAGGAGCACTGACTGTGGGGAAGCTCACAGCTACTGCAGTCCCAGCCCTCCCAGCAGGAGTCACTGTGGAATGGTGTAGGAGCACTGACTGTGGGGAAGCTCACAGCTACTGCAGTCCCAGCCTCTCCCAGCAGGAGTCACTGTAGGTAATGGTGTAGGAGCACTGACTGTGGGGGAGCTCACAGCTACTGCAGTCCCAGCCTCTCTCAGCAGGACTCACTGTAGGTAATGGTGTAGGAGCATGGATGGTGAGGGAGCTCACAGCTACTGTAGTTTCATCCTCTCACAGCAGGAGTCACTGTAGGTAATGGTGTAGGAGCCATTGTAGTTAATTCCCGTAATATAAAATGGAAAATGTCAGGGAAACATCTCCCCGCCATTTTGATCATCTGGCTCAGGACAGTGTGTGTGTGTGTGTGTGTGTGTGTGTGTGTGTGTGTGTGTGTGGTGAGTTGTTATGATGCAGCACTCTGCTTCTTGCATTTATTTGAGTTGGGGGAGCTCACAGCTACTGCAATCCCAGCCTCTCCCAGCAGGAGTCACTGTAGATAATAGTGTAGGAGCACTGACTGTGGGGGAGCTCACAGCTACTGCAGTCCCAGCCTCTCCCAGCAGGAGTCACTGTAGGTAATGGTGTAGGAGCACTGACTGTGGGGGAGCTCACAGCTACTGCAGTTCCAGCCTCTCCCAGTAGGAGTCACTGTAGGTAATGGCGTAGGATCACTGGCAATGGAGTGGCTCGCAGCTATGGAAGTCCCAGCCTCTCCAAGCGGGAGGCACTGCAGGAAGTGCTGTAGGAATACTGGCTGTGTGTGTGGGGGGGGGCAGACTCGCACCTGCTGCAGTCCCAGCATGAGTCACTATAGGTGATGCTATAGGAGCACTGGCTGTGGTGGAACTTACAACTACTCCAGTCCCAGCTTCTCCTGGCAGGAGTCACAATAAGTAATGGTATGGGGGCACTGGTTGTGGGGATTAAGAGACTTTCAAACATTTTTAGAATACAGAAGAATAATGTAAGTTAGGAGGTGTTGGTGTGGCAGTTACCTCTTCCAGCGAGGCTAAGATATTTAATTACTGGATGTAGGTTAGAATGTATTGGCCTATAACCAGTGGTGGCCAGATACAGTAATGTAAGTGGGAACCAAGATGTGACCTGCTATTGTAATCCTGGGCATAATGAGACATGGGGCCCGATTCTCAAATGGGGCTGCGTCGGGCACAAGCTGCAGTAAACAGCAGCTTGTACTGAAGCCCCATGTGCCAGGGACCCTGCACCAGATTCTGGTACAGGACGAGTCCCGGCACCTAAGTGCCCACACTTGTGTCAACCTCTCCTGTGCGACAAATGCCCGGCGCACAGGACAGATTCGTCGGAAGTCCCTGTGGACAGAGCAAGCAGCTGAGTCCCCATACTGGTGTCGTACCACGTGCCCATTGCCCCAGTACAATATCGGTGCACCCTGGTAGTCTAGTGGACCTTCCCACTGCCCCGACATGCCGGTTACCCCATTGGACTAATTATTGTACCTGGTGGTCTGGCGGTCCCTGCCCCTGCCCAAATATGGCCAGTGGGCATCATCAGAAGCATATGGCACCCTGGCATGTCGTACCCACCTCGCCCCTCCCAACCCGTACCCCAAGCCGGCGCGGAGCACCACTCCATTAACCCTCAGCCAGCGCCATACTGGCCCATCAACAGTCCGCTTGTTTTATAATACTGTACACACACATTGCGCATACTGTATTAAACTACATGCGCTCCCGACAAGTCAGTTGGTGCCGGCCGCGATGGTGAGTGCAGTGGTGTTCCGCACCAGCTCAAAGTACGGGTTGGGAGGGGCGGGGTGGGCACGACATGCCAGGGTGTGGTGGGACCACTAGATCACCAGGGTGTCATATCCTTCTTTTGATGGTATCTACTGGCCATATCTGGGCAGGGGCAGGGACCGCCAGACCACCAGGTGCAATAATTAGTCCAGTGGGGTAACGGGCATATCGGGGCAGTGGGAGGGTGCACTAGACCACCCTGTTCTCCATGGGCTACACCACTCCAGGATTTCATTCTAAGTACCGTTAGACCAGCATTGGCTGGTCTAAGGGTACTTGGAATTTCTCATGCTGGCGGTGTTCTAAGAATCCCACTTGGGGACTGTCAGCTTACATCTGCGGCATGCACCCCTGTGCCGTGTTGCAGCCTGTTCATGGGTGCAAAGGTGGCACTAGACCTGTTTGGGGCAGGCAGCCTGCGTTTGATGCAGGCTGTCTTTGAGAATCGCGTGGGGATGTTTCCTGGACGCAAGGTGTACCTTGCGCCATATCTGTTTGGTGCAGGCACCTTGCGTCCACCTTAGGGCTTTGAGAATTGGGCCCATTGTTTCGTGGCATGTTGCATTGCCTATTATATACAAAATGGAGACATTTTTATCCCAGAGATACTATAGAAAGATATAAAGTATTCTCTATGAGATTGTTTGGAAATCTTGCTAAACCCTTTTAGTGTTAGTGATGCTCTGATGTCAGCCAGCGATATTGATGCTGTGTTAAGGAACTGGAAGAGGGTGATAGTGGAGAACACTGGACCACCATCGTTTACGCAAAGATTAGCCTAAGTATAAGTTACGTATGAATGATGTAACGCTTGTTGAGCGCAGGTCAGTGCTCAGCTCAGCGTGAGTTCAAGCGATACTGGGAACAAACTTTTAAACCACACTGGATCACTCTTTATATGTCGGGGGGGTAGCACTTGCTTCGTGATTGTGTTAGGGCAAGTCATTTATTTGAGTTGGGGCGCTTCGCCACCACGTCCTCATTGTTTTTTCTTTTAGAGGGGTGTGTGTGGGGGGGTGAAGCCCCCAGTTCAGATAAACTAATTGCCCTGACACAGTCACGGAGCAAGTGCTACCCCCACACACACACATACATATAGAATGCTGTTACAGATTGAACTAATTTTAAATAAATAAAACAGTTTCTGATGCTTGCGTTTCTGTTCAGTTTATTTGACTTAGGGGGGATTCGTCCCCCCCCACACCCCTGTTTTTTTTTTCTAAAGGGTGTGGGGCAAAGCCTTCCAACTCAAATAAACGAATAGCCACACACAATCATACGGTGCATACGCCACTACCTAATTGTGTACCTGCTGTTACGTAACTCAACGCAATTATCGCATTCACAAAAACATTTACCAAAGTAGTCTGGTGTTCTCCACTATTGCCCAGGAAGAGAATACTTGCCTTGAATGTTCAAATATAGGAAAGACTGGTTTATGTGCAGTACTACAAATGTAATTTTGCGATGTGGCTATTGTATTTACTGTTGTTAACTTGTAATGACCTACGGTCAAATACATAAAAGTGATGAAATCTAAGTTAGGGGTTGGGGAATGGTAACACATTCCTGTGCTACATGTCCAGATAAGTTTGTCCTTGCACTTTCCAGGGCTCAGGCGAGTGAACTGTGGGTCAGAGGTGAGAAGGTCACATGTGGGTACATCAGTGAAGACACTAGGGTAAGTTGAGTGCATGGCACTGTTTCTTTCTTCATTGTCAGGGAAATAGTTATTTAGCTTTTGTTGACCAGGTAGGTACACTAGACAAGTTATATGCCTATTTTCAGATACAACCCGGGAGAGTACAATGAAAATACAGGTAAAAACAGGGAACATAACAACAAGAGGGGCAATGTACAGAGTCACAAAAGAGCCAGGTCAACATAGATAGTCTGCAGTAATAGGTAATACATATATATATATACACATACAAAAATAGGCAAAGTCATTCAATGGCAATAGCAGTAACTACAGTGTACGAGTGACCGTTTTACGAAAGCCACAGAAACAGATAATTCCTGAGCAGATAAACAAGCAAATCGCATGCTTCCCAGAGTTAAACGGACAGTAGGCAGCGTTATTAGAGCCTGCAAGGGGGATCCCAGGGTTGGGTGAGACTAATTTAGAGACCTGGTTAAGGTGGCTTGGGACACCCGCACACAGAGGCCAGTTTCAAGTGCTCCCACAAGGAATTCCAGAGGCTCAGGTGGGAGGGGGAGGAACGAACATGGTCAGGAAGAGAGTTCCATAGCCTCGGAGCACACGTAGCAAAGTCCCTATCCCCATTTGGGTACGAGTATAAGGAACTTTGAGCACCCCTGAGACCTGAGGGAGTAGGAGGAGGATTTAGCAAGCTTAAGAAGCTGCGCCAGCCCCGGAGGGGTGCCGGTTCTGAGCACCTTTCCTACGAAACAGCCCAACCCAAAATTCAAGTGATTGGCCAGGGAAAGCCAGCCCAGCCAGCACAGTTTGTCATATAATGATACAATGAAATATGAGGAATGACATAGGGCAGCCTTGGCCTAGATCTGAGGCTCAGAGTGTGGCCAAGCATCGGGGTGTTGTGGATGATTGGGAGGTAACCATGCAGTAAATTATTGCTGGTGGCAGCTTTGCCAATTACTTTGTGTATGCACTGCTTTGTCTGTCTGTCTTTATGCTTAGGAGTCTGTCGAGGCTGCTGCACATGAAGGCTAGTGAGTGTAGCTTCAGTGTGTGTTCAGATCTGAGTAACGGACTGCACTGTCCTCCCAGGAAAGATGCAGGATAGAAGGATAATCACTAACGATACTTTCTTTTCTTAATTCCTGTAATATAAAATGGAAAATGTCAGCGAACCATCCCCCCCCCCGCCATTTTGATCATCTGGCTCAGGTCAGTGTGTGTGTGCGTGTGTGTGTGTTTGTGTGTGTGTGTGTGTGTGTGTGTGTGTGTGGGGGGGGAGTTGTTATGATGCAGCACTCTGCTTCTTGCAGACTCTGTCTCCAGGTCACTGGACATTTGAGGTTTCACGATGTAGCACTCTGCTTCTCACAGACGCTGTCTCCAAGCCACTGGACGGTTGGGGGCTTGTAATGCATCACTCTGCTTCTCGCAGATACCATCTCCAGGCACCTGGACAATAGTGGGTTTGTTTTTTTCCCCAGCTCTGTTTCTCTCCCAGGCCAGTGCAGGCTGTTCTTTTCAGCCCCCAGCCCCATCACTTGACATCTCAGGGACTTACCTTGATCCCGGTGTGGTGCTTTGCCCGTGGCTTGCCCCCGGTGGTGGGGGTCAGTGGCTCCCACCTGCTAACAAAATGGATGCAGTTCCCGGGAGAGGGCCCTGTAGCCTGGATGTGGAGTCTGTGAGGGGTCAGTGTCATCCTGCCCTGTGCCAGCCATTTTTCTCCGTTTTTTTTCTCCCTGGAGGAGCGGACATGCAGTGCAGTCCAGACATACCTGCGCATGCTTCCGTGTGTGGGATGGCACCAGCTGCTGGTCCTCTCATCCACAGGTTGCGGTCCCTGGCTGCTTGTACCCTTAGCCACTGCTTGAGGCCAGATGAATTCTAGGATCCATGCGCCCCTTCCCCCACACCCCAGAGGAGGCAAGCAGTTCATCGGATACTCGATCCTCCTCTCTCCGGCCAACCCCCAGTGACCCAAGCCCACTTCCAACCCTGGGTCGTCGGCATGGCGGCAGGTGGGGCACAGTGCCCCAGCTGTCCTGCCATGGAGACGGTGACAATAGGGGGTTTATGATACAGTGAGTTGGGAGTTTATGATGCAGCACTCTGCTTCTTGCAGACACTGTCTCCAGGCCACTAGACATTAGAGGGTTTATGATACAGCACTGCTTCTTGCAGACACTGTCTCCAAGCCACCAGACATTAGGAGGTTTATGATGCAGTGTATCGGGGGTTTATGATGTATCAGTCTGCTTCTTACTTCAGGCCACTGGCCATTTTGGGGCTTATAATGCAGCACTCTGGTTCTTGCAGACACTTTCTCCAGGCCATCGGACATTAGGGGTTTTCGATGCAGCACTCTAATTCTAGCATAGTGCCTGTTGCCCGAAGAATGCAGGAAAAGAGATTTAATGGTTCTGTGAAGCTGCTTGGGGTAAGGGCCCTTTTCTAGAAGGTAGCAGGAAGGGATCTAATATTAAAGACTCAGAAAGTTTCTCTTAGTCACCGCTGGCTTCCATTGTGGCATGCTGGGTCAAGTCATAGCGACTCTGGTAGCCCAGGGAGCCACTATTTGGCATCCGGTAATTACAAGCTTAACATTCAGATTTAGTAAGATTTTGTGTTTTTCCTTCATGGCTACTATAATCCATTGACAGATTATTTTATCATTCTGGTGTACAGAGTGTTGTTCTTGTACTACTTCTGTTTGTATTGGTTCTGTTCATGCCTTATGACTGGGTGAGGGTATTATGCAAATATTGTTAATCTAGGCCAGCCCAGTGGTGCTGAGGGTTGAGGCACTGGACGCCACACCTCTCACCGGTGACCCGGATTCGGGAACGAGCCAGGGCCGCCAGTGGTCAGCAAGGATTGAGCGTCTGGAGGACTGCTCTCTTCTCTCGGGGAGGGAGGGATTGTCATCCCACCTGCTGATCACCCTCTAGCGATGGCTGGAGGGGGATATGGGTCAGACGGCACGTCGCTGATGTTCACTATTGGACGGGAAGGGGGGATGGGAGTAAAATAAGAAAATGGAGCTGGTAGACTCCATGATGGCCCTGACCACGCCTGCGCCGAGCCCCAGGGCTTGGATGTTGGCTATCTGGGGAAGGGGAGAAAGCTGGTGCTCCTTGCCCCCGGCCCTGTCACTGGGGGGTAACCCCTGGGGGGTTTCCCAGGGAGGATCAGTGCAGGAGATCAGGGCTAAAGAGATGAGCTCCCCCATGGGGGTAACCTTAGCCGCCTTCCAGCTCCGTCAGAAAAAGCTTTATGGAAAAAATATATATTGTTACTCTGTGGCGCAGATTTGTCGAAGGGAACCGTTCACAGTGTACTTGGTATTGTGTATTTGCTTCCTTTGGCCAAGTACCAAGTAAAGCTCATCACATTAATGACAAACGGTCACTGTTTGGCACGTTTGATTATTTCTAGGTCTGTGCCTTGTACTGACAAGGGGAACCTATCATTTCACCCAGTGGGTCCATAAGTTCAAAAGTTGCATTGTGTTTTTTTATCTCCCCTGGCCATCCCCTTATCTGCCCCCGGCAACCAACCAACCCCGTCGTCCCAGCCAGCAGGCAACCTATACAATCCCCTGGCTTGGCCCCTAAGGTGGGGCTGAAGGGGGCAGGTCTCCCCATCCAGAGTACTTACTGGTGACAGGGTGCAGGTGGTATTTCAGGGCTCATGTGGAGGGGGCAGCATTCTGACTCCAGGATCTTCTTCCTTCATGTTTTCCCCTTGAAGACATCAAGAGTCTGGGGCTCCACTCTGTGAGCATGCATGCAGGTGTGTGTTGCTCCAAGGAGTCAACCAACATCCGCCCCATCCCTGCGCTTCCAGCATGCACATCCACGTGCGGTCACACAGGGGGCAGTAGTGTAACACAGAGTGGTGTGAACCCTACCTGGAGAATGACAGTGTCCTCTAGGATGTGTGATCCTTCTCTCTTCTTCCTACCAATCCTGTGGTGCCCCAGGCTCACTCTTGACCCCAGAGTGCGGGTGTCGTGAGCAACAGAACTGCCACTGCACCAGAGGGCCATTGTTCAAGGGTTGTGTGTGAGCAAGCATGTTATGATGAGTGTAGAATATTCTGGGGCCTCATTCCCTGTTGCTATCAGAGAAGGTGCAAAAGGTGGGAACTGGCTGGCAATCTGACTGTTTAAACAGGTCAAAAAATCCTGGCGATAGAAAGAATTACACACTTTTGTTAAGATGGCAAATAGACCTTTTTAATAAAACATGGGTTCCCTTCCTGAGTTTTATGGAGGAGACAGACGGAATGCTGACAACCAGTAACCGGCTGGTGGTAACAAACAGAAGGTGAGGCATGCTTGGTGCAGCTCAGGGGGAAGAGCCCTTTTGCAAGGAAACAAAAAAAGCAGGGTAGTCTGCCAGGAGGGGGTTGTCACTCTCTGCCCCAGACTGTCTCTAGAGCCTGGTGGGCCTGGGACTGGTTAAATACTCTCAAAAGGTCCTGAGGGAAAGGTAGACAACACAAACAGAAGGTAAAGCCGGGTCGCTGTACCAGGGCCCTCGGGGTTAACCTCTCCACTGTTCTCGAGGAGGCCAGCCTGGGTTCCCTAAGGAGTTGCTACATTGGCCTGACATGCCGTGGTGCCTCCACCTGGGGCAGTGATATGGGGTATCTGGCTACTGAAACACAAGGCTATCAACCCCCAGGAAACAATGCTCAAAATGCCCACACGGTCCCGCCTCCAAAACAAGTGACACAGTAAGCAATGACAATTCCCAAACCATAGAATGCAATTTAAACAAATAGTCTCTTTAAAAGAAGGGTACGGAGAGAACAGGGGGTAGCAAGGGTAAAATGAATGAAATGGGGTGGCAATAACGCTATACTCAGCAATAATGGCAATAAACAGTTCAGTACTTTTTGCCCACAACTCTATCCACCCGCAGCAGTCCTCAAACCTTAATTCGGGTGTATCCTAAATCCCCACCCCCCAAAGGCCATGGGTGAGAGATCTCTCAATGGTTGCAGTGGGTACCACACTGGGGACACTGATGTTGCTAGCAGGGTGGAGCTCAGTGGCACACTTAAACAGTTGCAAGACAAATACTTGTTAACACATTCGCTGAACACAAACTTTAACTGGTCAAACACTTGGAAAAAGGGTCCCCTATTGGTAATCCAGATGGGATTTTTGTCGCTAGATGGCTTCACTGGATCTTCTGCCTGCGCTTCTCACACTGGCACAGTCCTGCCTTGGACTTTTCCCCTCAACTCCTGACACAAAAACTCTTGTTTCCCAGTTGTAGCGTCAAACCCTGGGTTTTACTCATGGTTCTGAAGTATTACACTGTACCTCTGATACCAGCTGCTGCCAAAGCTGACAGGTTGTTGTGCTCACAGCTGGGACACCGACTTCTTCAGACTGGCTGATGGTGTTTCTGCTTCACTTGTCTGCTTGGTCTCTGAGGCTGGGGACCTGGGCAAAGGCAGGTGCCTTCCTGGACTGGAGACGAGGTAGGAACTAATCCCCCTGAGGAGAAGGTCCGTGGAGAAATAGGGAAACCCCAGCTCCAACTTGCCATTTTTAAATAAAAGTTTTGTTGAAAATCTTCTTTTCTGCTTCTCTCTCTCTCACAATTACTCAAGGATCCCTTTACTTCTGGGTCTGCCATGCAGGCCAAAACCTGGCTAAACTGTGGCACACTGGCCAATGCCTTCACATACAGTCCTCTGCCTGAGGGCTGACTCAACTGTCAGCTCACAGCCTAGCCTCTCAGAATGCTCACACTGTAACATTCCAAGGTGGCTAATGCTGCTGCAGAACATTCTAAACATCACATCACTGGTGGCTGGCTCATAACAGCTTGGGAAAACCTGCAGGCTTTATTAATGTTCCCATGAAGTTAATTTTCATATGTTCTGGCCCCACTTGCAGTCCTGGGGCCAGAACTGTATTTATTTTATTAGGTACATAGCCAATTTTAGAGTTGGGTGTGCTTGTATGGGAGACGGTTGTCCAAGCTGCTCTCCCAGCTGTGTGCGCATGTGCACTGCTTTCATTTATCTTTCCTGGCTCCGATTTTAGTTATGGACCACTAGCTCAGAAAATGCAGTTCTGTGCATGCGCAGCAGCCCGACACTGCTGCCACGCTCCTCGAAGTCCCATTCCCCAGCCCTGTTCGGCTCCTTGGCTGGGGAAACAAAACTAGCCACCTTTCTGTTTTTCTGTCCCCTGCCTCAGCCCCTGAGACTCTGGAGGGGCCCGAGGTCAGGAGGTGACGGGTGTCAGTAGCCGTGGAGTTCCTGAATGGAGTCCTGGTTCTCATCTGACCAGGGCTCCTGACACAGAACTCACTTTACTGCCCTGCTGTTCCCCACGCAGCAGTTCCTGGGGACTGGAGGGTGAAGAGCCAGAGGGGTGGAGGAGACTCCTGATGTAAGCTCTGATATGGTGGGGGGGCTTACAAGAAGGCTTTTAATGTATTGTTTTTATTAATAAATGGGGACAAGAGTACGATATGGCTAAGCTTAACTTTATTCCAACTATTCTGTTTTTCACTGGACATATACTAAAGCTTAAAGCAATGATATAACCTCTTGTACCAAACTTTATATTTATAGAACTACTTTCTTGAATGAAATGGTTATAAGTGAATCTTGCATCCCCTATTGTCGAAAGGTAGAATTTGAGAGAGAAGAAATGTCCTGCCTGTATTTGTCTTGCTTTTTATTCTCTGTATGGTTGAAATCTCAAATAAAATTCAAGCTTTACATAAAAAAAAAAAAAAAAAAGGCTGACAGGCAAGTATGATACACTTTCTCTGTCCCCCCACCCAAACCTAGTATTCCTACGAAATGTCCTTTTGATATGACGTGCGTGACCCTTCCTGTGTCATTTTGGCAGGTGGTGTTCCGCTCCTCTTCAGCCATGGTGTATATCTTCATTCAGATGAGCTGTGAGATGTGGGACTTCGACATTTATGGTAAGTTTGCCAGCAGCAGGGTCGTGGGATATGCCACTTAGCCAGGGCTAGTTTAACCTATTTTCAGCCGACTTCATCTATAGGCATTCACTGAAAGGGAGGTCCCACACTCTGTTTGGATTTTCACATGGGGACATGGGTCCTACATTACAGCCACTGTCAGGGAGGTTCCGCACTCTGTTAGGGTGGCTGAGGGTTATACAGTATGGTCACTGCCAGGGAGGTCCTGCACTCCATTAGGGTTTTCACATGAGGACATGGGTTATACAGTACAGTCACTGTCAGGGAGGTTCCGCACTCTGTTTGGATTTTCACATGGGGACATGGGTTATACAGTACAGTCATGTCAGGGGGGTCCCGTGTTGTGTTAGAGTTTTCACATTGGGGTCATAGGTTATATAGTACAGTTAGTTACTGCCTGGTGTGTGTGAGGAGGTCATGGAGAATAGGAATGATGTGATGATACCTCTTGAAGGTTAGAGGGGGAGGGTTAGAATAGAGTTAAGGAAGTAGTCGTTTGCGCAGAGGACAGTTGGACTATTAGGTAGATTACCTGAGGAGGCAATACAGTCAGATTCTGTTAGGTGCTTTAAGTGCAGGCTGGATGAGTTCCTGGAGGGGATAATGTCACAGAACACAGCCGCCAGGACAGCAGGGGACGGATATGGTAGCCATGTACCAGTGTACCTATTCTGATTCCATCTTACTCCAGGAAACTGTATTTTCAGTGGTGGTAGCCTTTTTAGCAATGTATTCTGTCTGACATTGTTTCTGTACAGGTGATCTCTACTTTGAGAAGGCCGTCAACGGCTTCCTTGCAGACCTCTTTACCAAATGGAAGGTGAGTGCAATTGTTATTATTGTTCTCCCTCTACTCTTTCCTCACTGCCCCCCCCCCCCAGTCCGCACCTTGGTGACTGGGCCTCTTTCCCCATCGGCCCCACTGCTCCCTTTCCCTGTGACAGGGCCTGCTCACCTGTTCCTCATTAGCCCAGTGGTCACCACCCCAGTGACTGGGCTCCCTCCCCAGTTCTTCAGTGGCCCTCTGTCCCTTCCCCAGTGACTAGGCCTTCTGCCCCATTCCTTTTTGGTCCCCCTGTCCTTGTTGGGGGCCTGGCCAGTCGGAGGATGACTGAGTGTCTGTGGGACAGCTCTCTCCTGGGGGGGGGGGAGACAAAGCTGATGGCACTGTAATGACCTTCAGCAGTGGATGGTGGTGAAGGTGACTGGTAGCTTCAATCAGGGGAGGAGCAGCTGGCATCAGCATGCTTTGTACAGAAGCATGCACATTCAATCCCAGTGTATCATTGGCTGGCTGCTCCTTGGGGGATTAGGCTCGCCAGACAGATAATGTCCTGCTTGACCTCCGACAGCCTCAGCAGGCTCAGGGTGAGCTCCAGACCAACCTCCGTCAGGGGAGCCTGATGCAAGGGGGTGTGCAGCAGTAGGCAGTCCCCATCTCAGGGGTGGGGCACGCTCGAGGAGGAACACTCCAGCATGTTGCAGGGATGACCAGTGTCAGCTGGGTCAGTGGCTGGGGATAGCTGTTTGGGCTGGGAAAGCTGGCACTGGCGGGGACCGAAGGAGGTTCGGGTAAGTCTGTGGAAAACAAGAGGGTAAAATTCTGAAACCCAAGCATGGCTGAGAATGGACCCACGTGACCCAGCCCATTTTCTGATCAGACAATAAATGAATAAACAGTAAGTAAATATTCTGTGAATAATACATCACAGTAACTGAAAACCAAGCTAGCGGACTAAAACATGACTCAGCAGTTAAGTGATGTGCTCAACAAGAGTTGGGAAACTTTCACAGTCACTGCAGTACCTCACCACAGGCCTCGGAATTATTGATTGGTTTAATTGAAGACAGTTTTCTAGGATAGTCTGTAAATCCCAGAGGCTTGTTTAGAGTGGGGTCCTGCCCAAGATTGCTGACAGTTACTCTGACAATGCTACATGATTACAGGCGACCGTGTACATTGCACTAAACTACATTTACACAAGTCATTTTATGTTTCCAGGTTTAAACATGGTTGTTCTCTGTGTTTATTGACCATTCTTTTAAAAGCAGAAAGGCTGGGAGCTGTTCTAATATCAAGTTCCGGCTCCCCTTGGTGGACAAACGTATTGGACCCATTTGAGAGGTGTTTTCTGTGTGTGCATGGGGGGGGGGTTCTGTGCCAGTGAGGGGTTTCTGATGATTCTGTGCCTTGTTAGGGGCTTCAGATTGATGATGGGAATCGAGATAGTCTCAGGATCCTGTTAGGTACAGAAAAGTTTAAAGTTAGAGAAGAACTTTAATTTTTGTGTTTCCTCATCTAGGAGAAGAACTGTAGCCATGAAGTGACTGTTGTTCTGTTCTCTCGAACATTCTATGATGCAAAATCACTGGGTAAGTATCCAAGGTCGGGTTTTAAGGAAGCATAAACTTACGCATATGCTCCTAAAGCAAGGCAGCATGGGAAATATATGCAAATCACTATGCAGGAATTCTAACTGACATGCTTTTTTTCTATATGCATTTTGGGCTTTTTCCCCCCAGTTTTCTCCCTGTAGTCTCCTGGGACCCCGTCAAACATGGCAGTGCGTGCACGCGGAGGCACACATGCACTCTGGGCGCCGGCTTAGTCCCTTCCGCCCCTCCCCTGGTGATTGCCAGGCTCCCTGTAGCCTAAACTGCCATTTTTCCTCCACTGGGTGGCAGGCAAGGGCCAGGGAAACCCCGCATCCCTCCCCGGGAGAGGAAAACTGCCTCACGGCAGCTTGATCCTGCTCCTCGCCCTCCCCTCTGCCAACCCCCGTCTACCCGGGCTCATTCCTGAACACGGGTTGCCGGCGTAGCTTGAGTTGTGGCATCCAGTGTCTCAATCCTCAGTGCCACCAGGCTGGCCCCCTAGGTACCATGCCTTAAGCAGGACTGTAATGTGGCAACTGGCCTCACAAAGCCTGTACGGGCTGAATGTAGCAAACCACAGACACACATTTTGTTAGGATAATTGGCTGTACTTACATTGGTTCTTGCACAAACAGGTGAACAAAGAAGTGGTTTGTTTCCTCTTATTGGACCAAAAAGAAATGTTCAGTACACAAGCTTTTAGGCTGACTAGAGCCCTTCTTTAGATGATGTCAGTTTCTACAACAAGCATTACTTTTCTACAGTCGTTACTTATTAGTTGATTCTGGGGTAGAGGCTGTGACTGAGTCTGTAGTGGAGGCTTGTTTGAGGTGGAGGCTGTGATTGAGTCTGGGGTGGAGGCTGTGCTTGAGTTTGAGGTGGAGGCAGTGATTGAGTCTCAGGTGGAGGCTGTGATTGAGTCTCAGGTGGAGGCTGTGATTGAGTCTCAAGTGGAGGCTGTGATTGAGTCTGGGGTGGATGTGATAGAATCGGGGTAGAGGCTGTGACTGAGTCGGGGTAGAGGCTGTGATTGAATCTGAGTAAAGACTGTTACTGAGTTTTAAGTGGAGGCTGTGATTGAGTCTTGGGTGGAGGCTGTGACTGAGTTTTAGGTGGAGGCTATGACTGAGTATGGGGTAGAGGTTGTGATTGAGTTTGAGGCCATGATTGCACCTGGGGTGGAGGCTGTGATTAAATCTGAGTAGAGCCTGTGATTGAGTCTGAGGTAGAGGCTGTAACTGAGTTTTAGGTGGAGGCTGTGATTGAGTCTAGGTTAGAGGCTGTGATTGAGTTTGAGGGGAAGCCTGTGATTGTTTGTTTGTGTCTGGGTTGGAGGCAGTGATTAGCTGAGTCTGGGGTGAAAGCAGTGTTTGAGTCTGAGATAGGGGATGTGTATTTTGGCTCACACAACAAACTGCTTCAGACTTCACCAGCCTGTTAGGGCATTTGCAGCCCTCCTACCTGCTTCAACTGCTCATTTACCCCTGTTCTCTTCCAGCCTCCCATTATTCTCGTACCCTCCCGTTGTGGTGGCAGCTGCCAGGTTCAGGTCGCAATGGTGACGTGGTGAGTGTGTATGGCAAGAGGCCTTTTAAAAGCGGGGCAGCTGGCTCCATGGCGCTGAGTAAAGGGGTTTGCTTGGCACGCTGGCAACCCGAGTTTGCGCCCCAAGCCCGGTACCAGGATCGGAGACTGGCAGGAAGGGGATTCAGAGCATCCATTGGATGCTTCCCTCTTGGGGAAGGGGGTTTGGCATCATCACCCTCGGGCAGATAGGCGACGTGCTTCGAGGACATGGTGCCTCAACATGCCCCCCCGTCCCTACCCAGGGTTCCTGTGCTCATGCATGGCCGAGAACTGTGGAGGCGAGAGTCAAACAGGGAAAATAGGAGCTCCTGCCCAACTGGATAACTGGCACTGGCCCTTCCCCCATGAAGCTCCAGAAGACAGGCTGGACCAACTCCACAACACCCAGGATACGCAGGAGTGGCATATAAGATACCTTCCCCCTCGGAAGAGAGGGACCCTCACGATGAAGGGTTACATTGGGTTACCTGGGTGGGTTGCAGTGGGAGCTGGTGGCTGGCGGCAGGGGATTAGGGGAGGTCAGGACCTTGTCGCTTTGAAGAGGTGGCCAGACGGGGGAGGCTCCACTGGTAGGAGCATAAAAGAAAACATTTAAAAGCGCGGAGCCGCTTCAAGTGGGTTTCCGAGAGCGGCCTCTGCAGGAGTCACTAACAGGAGGCTGCTGTATATTTTTTTCATTTTTTAGTATTGTCGTAAACGTAATTTATTTTTTAATTACCATTAGTGTTTGTTTGCATTGTTTTAACGGGTTCAGTGATGTTTAGCCTAGGTCTGTTGTGTTGTATCTTTGCTTTGATGACATCACTGAACTCCTCATTTAAAAAATGAGGGTATTGTGAACAAGGTTTGTAACTCTCAGGTGTTTGGTGAACCCGACACTATGAACGTGACTGCGGGTGAATGGGTCGCATCACTGCCTTTTTTTCATTGGATTTCCTAATTAATGACCAGTACCTAGTCTTATGTTTTGTCCAGAAGTTGATCTTATTAGGGTCTAGTTATCAGATAGTCAGCAACAACTGTGGTGTAGCTTTCAAATCAAAATCTTATATTGTTGACTTGAAAACTTATAAATTAATAAGGCAGAGGCGTTCCCTGTGCTTATTACTAGTTTAACCGGGCACAGTTCGTCCACATCCAGGCTGGTAGCAAGACACAAGTCAGGACAATAATAGGGACAGAACACTTCGTCTTGTGTATCTTGTGTTCAGAGTCTCATGGTGAAAAAGACTGACTTTGAAGTCTGGGTCTCAGAGGGCAATTATTATTACGCTCTTGGAGACCTGGCTATCACAAAATATTGATGACTCTGGGACATTGAGATGCCAGCTATGTGACTTTCGGGAGGGACTGAATTGGGAAAAGGGGAGGTGGATGTTTATGTTTTAAAGGCTCATACACTTAAAGAAAATGTATTTAACTCTATAGAAAGGGATTCAAATTGCTACATGGTTGATTAATGTTAAGTGGTAATAAAAAAAGTGACTATTAGTACAATGTATATCCCTCCAGGTTGTCTAGATGGTGGTTTCTGTATTTCGTTTGAGTTTAGTAAAATATTGCCAATACAATGGGAATGTATGATTTTGGGCAATTTTAATTGCAGCTGGACAGATAAAAGCAATAGCATGGTTAGGGAATGTCTCATGGAAATGGGAGTGCAGCAAATAATTGTAGATACCACTCGGACAAACTACAGAACCAGTTCCAAGACAATTCTGGACTAGATTGTGGTCAGACAGCCATCTAAGGTAATCAAGTCTGGTGTTCTACTGTATGTCCCGAGTGACCACTGCCTAGCTTATTGTGTGTGGGATTTCAAAAAACCTAAAGTGCCCCCCCACCAATGTAGCTTGTTGTAAAATTTGTGAGGAATTGGCTGGTGTGTTTAACGGAGAAATATTGAATGCAGATTGGACTTTTTTTTTTTAAACTCAGCTTTATTGATGGGGCTTGTTACAATCATGGCAAGTCAATGGACGTACATCAAGTCTATGAGTTAATCCATACAATGGAAAATATCGTCAAATATTTAACATACACTGACTTTCCAGATGGTGTGTATTTGCTAACAGAATAGTGCGACTACAGTTAGACAAAGATGTTCAAGAGTAAATGTCTCATTAGTGCAGCGCCACTTACAAGGAATTATTTCTCTTACTTCAGACTTGGAAGGTGTAGTACACGTAGACTTCCCCATATTATACTGAGTTGCTCAAACGGAGCCATAACTAAGGAACTCGTAACAAGGGTTTTGGACCATTTCTTCCGGGTCCATTCACCAGGCCTCACCAACATGGCCCCTGGTTGTGCTGTGCCACCTCGTCCCTCAACTGCGTCCCCTTACTTAACATTTTTCTTAAATGTTTCCTTTTCTCACAGCTGTTAAGCTGTAATCTTTGCCCCTCTCCACACTAAATTTCACCTATGGTATCAATCGCCCCCCTCCCCACTGAGCAGCCGTGTTTCCCAGCCCCTCCATCTTTCTACACGTTTCTCCCAGCTTAGCCTGAGCTTAGCAGTGATTGACTCCATCAGAATCACTTCTTTAATTTTATGGACCCAGTCTCCCAGTCTGGGAGGATCCGGTGACAGCCATTTCCCGGTGATACATTTTAGGGCTACTGCTGACATAGTCAGCAAGACTTTGCTAATCTCTGCAGGTTGATGTGTCAAGGAGGGTAGGCCCAACACCCATTCCTCCCCTGATAGTGGGATTTGCATCTTTCTGATTGTATGGACTACACTTTGTATAACCTGCCAGTATGGGGAAAGTACTGGGCAAGCCCAAAAGATATGGCAGTGAGTACCTAGCCCCCCATATCCTCTTCAGCACTTGTCATCTCTCGAAGATTTAAAGTGTTTGGTTACCACTCAGGTATGGAAAAAACATATTAGAATTTTCCAAAACAATTCTCTCCATATTGGAGCTGATGTGGCTCTCCAGCCCCATTTCAATCTGTGGTTCCAATCAGATTCCGGGATGGTGATATTTCCCTCTCTTTCCCAAGTTTTCCTAATTTTCCCCAAGTGGTCCCCACCTTGTTGAAGGAGCAGTTGATAAATGTTGGAGATATACCTGGTGTGTCCTGACACTATGACTGCGCCGTATAAGAAGTTTTCCCAGCTGGAGTATGGGCAGGCCAACCTCAGAATGTTATCCCCTGAGTTTATAAAATGTCTCACCTGCATGTACTGTAAAAATTCAGAGTTAGACAAATGGAATTCATCCTTCGCTCTTTGAAAGGAGATGCACTGATCTTTCTCCAGAAACTGGGAAAATCTGGTGATTCCCTTTGTGGCCCATCTATCATAGCCCAGATCTAGGGTTTGTGGAAAGAATTCAGGTTCAAAACAAATTAATGACAGGGGACCTGGTCCATTTGGGGTGTTAAGCCGCTTTCTGATCTGACTTAGTATTTCTAGTCCCAGTATGACCCATCTGTATTTAACCTGTTTCTTGTATTCAGGGGAGACTTCTATCAGGGTCAGTGTGAAAAGGGGTCTATCTTTCAGGGCGGCTTCCTCTATGACGTACCATTGAGAAGTTTCCCTTTGTTTGGTCCAAGTCATCAGCCCTGCTGTTTGAGCTGCCAAGTAATATGAAAAAAAATTAGGAAGACCCAGACCTCCCTCTTCTTGGGGACACTGAAGAATGCCTCTGGCTATCCTGTTTTTTTTTTTTTTTTGAGGTTCCAGACAAATTTAGATGTGTCCCTATTTATCCTAGCCCAGAATTTCCTAGGTATTTTAAGGGGGAGGGTCTGAAACAACAAAAAAAAAGTATACGTGGCAAAACGTTCATTTTGACAGCCTCCACCCTACCTACCAGGAAAAGTGGCAGAAGCCACCAGCTAGCCATGTCCTGTTCCAGTGCTCTCCAGAGCTTGTCATAATTCTCCACAAATAGCTTGGATAAATCTGTCATAATTTGGATTCCCAAGTACCTAATCTGATTATTAAGAGCCCAAGTAAAGGGGAACCAGTTTTTAAATTCTTGCAAGGGGAGTCCACTCAGGACCATTGCTTCTGATTTGAGGGTGTTAATTTTGTAGCCCAGAATTTCTCCAAATGCTCTTAAAGTAGCAACTAGGTGAGGTGAGGAGTTTTCTGGGTCAGACAGGAAGAAGATAGAATCATCCGTGTACAATGAGAGTTTATATTCCTGTCCCCCTGCCATCACACCCCTTACTGCTGGATCCTACCTAACCCTGACGTCCAAAGGCTCCAAACTCAGAGCAAAAAGTAGGGGTGATAGTGGACAGCCCTGTCTTGTGCGCCGTGATATTGGAAAAAGGGATGAGCTGATACCATTTACCCTGACCACTGCCTCCGGTCCATCATTTAAATTCAATACTGCCTTTAGATATTTGGGGCCAAAATTCATTTGTTCCATGGACTGTTTTAGAAAATTCCAATTAACTCTGTCAAAAGCTTTTTCAGCGTCCATGCATATTGCCAGTTGAAACATAGGGTGGGTGTGTTGGACTGAGATGACATTCAGAAATTTCCTGAGATTATCTGATAGATACCGGCCAGAAATAAAACCAGTTTGATCTTCGTGTATCACCTGGACAATTACAGCCTGTAGTCCATTAGCCAACAGGCCAGTGACTATTTTTAGATCTACTTTCAGTAGAGATATTGGTTGACAAGACCCACACTCCACTGGGTTCTTCCCTTCCTAATGCAGCACTGTAATTTGGGCTGATTGCCAGGACTTTGGAACCGGATTACCTTCCATTGCCTCTTTATAAACATCTAGTAGGAGTGGGGCTAACTTCTCCACAAAGGTTCTGTAGAACTCAGATGGAAATCCATCAAGTCTCTGTGACCCCCCCCAAGGGCCTGCACTTGTGTTTTTATCTCAGTCAGGGAAGCCGAGGAGTCTAAGGAATCTCAGGCCTCTCTATCTAGGTTTTTAAAACAGTTCCTTGAAAGAACTCATGGGTTTTCAAGTCGAGATCCACTATGGGGTCCTGTGTATAGAGCTTTCTGTAATAGGAGGCAAAAGATGCAGTTATTTTCTTTGGGTGGCTAGTGACTTTATTGTCCTCCGGGTTGGTTATCCTCATGACCAGTCTACTTCCCTGCTGAGTGCGAAGGGTACTAGCCAATAATTTCCCTGCTCTATTTCCCCCCTCATAGTAACTTTGGTGAATATGCCAGTGTGAGCCCTCCAGTAGGTTAATTAGAATCTTGTCTAGTCTCTCCTTAGTTGCTCTAAGTTGCTATCTTAAACTTGGCTTGAGATAAATTTTAGTCTGAAACTCCAGATCGGCAATGGCGTCTTCTAATTCCTTGATTTCCCTGTTTTCTCTTTTGTTTTTCATGGGCTACATAGCTTATAATTGTCCCCCTCAAAACGGCCTTTAGAGCGTCCCATCTGGTTGCAGCAGTCAAAGCTCCTGCCGGGTTGTTGACCAGGTAGTCATCAATGGTGTCTGCAATGTGGGATTTGAAATCTGTGCAACTGAGGAGACCCACGTTAAGACGCCAATGGGAGTTTCTAACAGAAGGGAATAAAGTAAGTGACACACACAATCAGGTGCATGGTCTGAGATATAGTGGGGGTGGATAGTACATCTGTCTGCTGAGTATGCACACTCCGACGACATCAAGATCATGTCTATTCTTGCGTAACAATTACGTCTGTCCGAGTAGCGGGAATAGTCTCTCTTTTTATCATTCTTCCAGCTAGCCACCAGGCCACAATTTTGTAGTGCTCTAGTTAGGACCTTACTAGATTTCTTTGGGATAGGGAGAGGGGGACCCTCCATGCCTATTGAGGGTGGTAGATAAGGTGATATTAAAGTATCTCCCTGGGATGTAAAGACTGCCCTCCATCACTATCCACCTCGGCGGCAGTTTTGGAAAAAAGAGGGCTGCTTCCTGATCATCCCTGTTATTTTAACAAATCTGCCCTGTGGAACTGTAACCACACTCTGCACTTGGAGGGGGTAGGACTTATGTACTAAGATTGCAGTGCCTCTCCTATGTGGGTGAGCCAGATAGGAAGAGAAGTAAACCGACCATACCTATCTACGACACAATTTTTTGTGTTCTGCCTCTGTAAGGTGTGTCTGTTGTAGGAGTGTTGTTTGGGTATTTAGCCTCCCCCAGTTCCTGTATGACCCAAGCTCTTTTGATCGAGTGATTGATCCCTGGACGTTATATGTTACAATATTGAGCCCCTCCATTGCGGCAGTGTGGTCAGACTCCTCATCTGACAGAGAGGGATGTGCATTAGGACACAGTATAGAAGTATGCGCACAGCATAAGAAATATAAAAAAAACATTAATCACAGACCTTTAACCAGTCTAATGAAAACAGAAAACATCCTATTTAAAATCAGTTCCTCAACTGGGGGAAGACATCTTTGCTCACAAAAATTCTGTTCCTCCTTCCAAGGTGCCACGAGTTGCCCACCTTCCGTCTCCTGGTGAAAACTGGTGGGAAGTGCTGAGAAAATTCCCGCACCTGGCTGTGAGTGTTGGAGTACATGTAGCACTAGCTGCATTCGTGGGGACCACCAGACCAATACAGACCTTCCCCCCTCCCCTCGACCCACCATGTTGCTGAATGAGAGTGTCACAACTCGTAGCACAGCTGGCGGGAGGTGATTGTGAAGTCCCCCCCCCCTCCTCTGAGTCACTCTCCCAAGTTGGCTCTGATGCTTTAGATGCCTCCTCGCTATGCGTCACAGGTCTGGAGGGCAGGTTCAATTTTTGTTGCTTGAGCCCCCTACCCGACCCCGATTTGGGTCTATTTCTGGTCGCCATGTTAGCGGGGATGAGATTCTGCTGGTTTGGATGGTTTGCCTCGTGGGAGATTAGTATTTTAAAAGTAATGAGTTGAGGGGTCGAAGAGTGCTTTACCCCGAGCGTCTACATTAGTCGGTGACATCACCGGAAGTCCCGATTGGACCTTTCTTAATGACACTGAAGATATTGATTTGGCATCTTCTAAATTTTGTTCAAAATTTGTAACAAAGTTTCTCCTGAAACAAAGAAGAGGGTTAAGGGTATCAAAAATGAGTGGATGACAACTGAATCAGTAGAATCAGTAGAAATGTTGAGAAGAAACAAATGTTGGAAGGAGTACGGTAAGAATTGGAAGGCTAGATTTCTGGTAGAGTACAAACCAATAAGAAATAACTGTAAGTCTGCATGTAGACTAGCTAAAATCAACTACTACAAAAATAAACAGTTGGATAATCTAGGAAATAAAAAAATATATGGCGAATGCTAAATCAAAGGACAGGACGGACTAAAAAAAAAATCATGAAAAGTGATTGAGCACAGTGGCGAAACAGTCAACTCCCATGTTGAAACCTCTGAACTGTTTAATCATTTTTTTTTGTGTCAACTTGGAAATGTATAGGAATAACTTCAAAGATTCAGTGATTAACTACATACAAATGGAAGTTAATAATCTGTTACTACCTTTTTAATTTTAGGATTTTGTCCCTTTTGTTGGTTACTGAACATATTCAGAAAATAAATCCAAAACCATGTCTTGGCTCTGATCTGATTGCTTTTAGATTAATAAAAATTACCTTTAGTTCTAGTTGTGTTCCTTTAACCCATTTAATGAATAATTCCTTATGGAATAATACCCAAAAGCTAGAAATTTGCTATCATTAAGCCAATACATAAATCTGGACCTCGTAATCTTATCTCAAATGAATATCCTATTTCTTTACTTCTATCCCTATTTAAATTATTTGAAAACATCATTTTTGATCTGGTAAATGAATATTTGTACAAATATAATCCCCTTACTGGGACACAGCACAGCTTCAGATCCATGCACAACACTGAGACAGCCTTAGTGGGGTTCATAGTCTATGTGCATTGAGCCCTTGATAAGGGCTCCATGTGGCATCAGTCTTGGTGAACCTTGCCAAGGCCTTCTATCTTGTAGAGCATGAACTTCTTTTGTGTACTCTGGCTGGGCATGGTTTCTCGGAGGGTGATGTGTCTTGGTTTGGAGGGTAAGTGTAAGAGAGAACACACTGTACAGTCATTGAAGGTACATGCTCTGAGCACAAAGAGATTAAGTGTGGTGTACCCAGGGGTCCATTTTAAGCCCCCTCGTTATTTTCCTTGTTTCTAAACACAGTGCCTGCAGTGTGTTTCTCTACAAATTTAATCTTGTATGCAGATGATGCAGTTATGTTTGGTTCAGACAAGGATGTACTTAAACTTCAAAACATACTTCAAAATTATTTTTACAATATGCACAATTGGTTTCTGTCACATAATTTACTTTTAAATTCTAAAAAAAATAAAATCAGTGTTTTTTTTTTTCTCATTCAAACAGTGCTTCTCTTTTGGATTTTCAAATTTTTGATTTAATGGGTAATAATTTGCTTTTTCTTACCTGGGTGTTCTTTTAGATAAAGTTTTCACATTTGAATCTAACAGAAATCAGTTAACTAAAATTATACACAAAAGGCTTGGTATGTTGTATAGGATAAACCAGTTTTTAATACTGAAAACATGTAAATTATAGGCCACTGTTTTTTTTTGGTTTTATATCTAAATTTGATTATGGAAGTCGTTTTTTATTTTTCTGTGAGTGAAAAACCTTTTGGTACGTTGAATACATTATATAATTCCATTTGTAAATTTGCTACTGGAACGCAGGGATTGGTTCACCACTGTGTTCTTTACATGAGGTTGAGTTGTTTGTCTCTTAAAGATTATTTTAACTATAAAGCATATTTTTTTCTTCATAAGACGGTTCTAGGTTTATTGCCAAATTCAGTACTGGAAATGTTTCCAAGAAGTACTAACAAATCTTTTTACCAGAACACTCACAAAAAAAATTGTTTTCGCCATGCCACTGTTTTTATCTTCATTTGGACAAAGAGCTGTTAAATATAAGGCCATTAGCTGTTATAAAAGTTTGCCAGAACCTGTTTTTGGGGTATGAAAAATTGACTGTATTCAAATCTAAAGTGTTTAATTTCATCCTGGATTGTTCAGATTGCTTGTGTTTTAGGTAATAGTTGTTACCTTGTATGTTTTTATTTTATGTATACTGGTTGCTATGAAAAATGGCAGTTTTTGCCAATCTGCTTACCAGTTGAAATAAATGAAATGAAAAAAATGTAATGTGTGCCTGGGTTGGAAGCCGTAATTATTTGATTCTCGGGTCAAGGCTACTGTTATTGAAGTTGGGTGGGGTCTGCAGTTGTTTGAGTCTGAGACAGAGGCTTCAGATGTTTGAGTCAGGTTTGGAGGCTTCAGTTTTTTTGTTTCTAGGGTGGAGGCTGCAGTTATATGAGCACATGCGGTGCCCCTTCCATAACAGCGGTCCCAGGGATGACCCAAGGAATTATAGAGCAGTCGGTCTGACCTCAATCGTGTGCAGGCTTATGGAGGCCATATTTTAAGGAAAGATTGGTAGACTATCTAGAGGAGCATGGTCTCCAGGATGTGAGGTTGCATGGATTTATGGGAGGTAGGTTGTGTCAGACAAATCTGATTGACTTCCTTGACTGGATCACTATAACAGTACATGAGCCAAGCAGTGGAATCCTTTATCTGAACTTCAGCAAGGCCTTTGGCTGTGTACTCCACAAGAGGTTGATCAGGAAATTGGCGGATCTTGGGCTTGGGGAGATGATGACCAGATGAGTAGAGAACTGGCTGAGGAATTGGACCCAGAAAATGGTGTGGGGGGGGGAGAATTATCTAGCACCAGGGAGGTCCCGTAGGGCTCGGTGCTGGCACTGGTGTTATTCAGTGTCTCCATCAATGCTACTGGGGATAGCATTAAGGGCAGAATGTGCCTATTTGTGGCTGGCCCAGTGGTGCTGAGGGTTGAGGCACTGGACACCACACCTCACACCACAACGGCGACCCGGGTTCGGGAACAGACTTGGGGCATTGGAGGTCGGCCAGGAGGAGGATCGATCATCCCGTGGACTGCTCTCCTCCTTCGGGAGGGAGGAAGGGTAGGGAGGATCGCTGAGCCACTGGCTCCTGGCGGTGGCTGGGTACTAGTGCAGGCTCGGGGATCAATGTGTTGGCTGGCTCTGGCAGGCATCAGGCATACTGCAGGCAAGTGTGTGCGCAGTAACGTCCTTGATGCCACTGCATGCTCGTGCCATGGGGGACCTAAGGGACAAAAATAATCCTCCAGCGCAAATGATGGCAGGCTCCATCAGCATTGTGACGGACCCACTCACGTTAGCTCCCCTTCAGCCCCTGGCCTCCAGGTTTCCACAGTATGTAGGATAAATCCCCTCTGTGAAGCGACTTGGGATGGCAGGGCGAAAAGGGTCTGAGCTCTGACCAGGTCCGGGGCAGCAGCTGAGGAAGGTCGCCTGAAAAATGGGGAACTATAGGACCACCCCCCAGCCGAGGAGGTGAAAAAGAAAATATCTAAAAAAAAAAAAAAAAAAAGAATGTGCCTATTCGCAGATGATAACAAGCTCTGTGGGAGGAGGTACACAGCCGAAGGGATACTGGACCTACAGGATGACCTGGAAATGCTTGAGAGGTGGTCTGGAATTTAGCAGCTTGGCTTCAATGCAAAGAAATACAGTGTTATGCACATTGAAGCCAAGAATCCCAGGACAGAAAACAAGCTTGGAGGGGCCTGGGTATCCAGCAGACAAGACCTGGGTTTGATTCTCACAACCTCCACATGTGTACTGTGTGACTCTGAGCAAATGACTTAACCGCCCAGTGCTCCCAGGTCACCCCTGAAAACAGGCACGTGTGCCTAGTTTACCCAGTTACCAAAGACTAAAATAAAGCAATAAATCTGTAACAGAGGAGGAGAAGGATCTGGGGGGGGTGATGATGACTAGCAATCTGGATCACTCCACGTAGTGCAGGAAGCAGCAGCAGGGGCAAATAAAATGTTGGGCTGCATAGCCAAGGGGATCAGCAGTAGGAGAGAGGAGGTTATATTGCCCTTGTTAGAGGTCACTGGTGAGGTCACATCTGGAGCATGGAGTACAGTACTGGTGCCCACACCTGCTGGAGACTGTCTAGAGGAGGGCAACTAAGATGATCATGGGGCAGCAGGGTAAAGCATACAAGGAAAGGTGGAGGGTCCTGAACCTATACTCCCTGGAGGAGAAGGGAGAGGGAGAGATAACTGAGACCTTCAAGTACTTGAAGGGGATAAATAGGGTGGATAAGGAGGGTCTCTTTAAGCTGAGTGGCAGCCAAAACACGAGAGGACACAGTGTTAAATTGGAGGGGGGGGGGTTAGGAGGGAGGCTAAGAAGCACTTTTTCATGGAGAGGGTGGTGACCAGTTGAAATGCACTGACGGAAGAGGTGGTCTCTTTGAAGATGGTGGGCAGCTTCAAGAGAGGCTGGGACAGACTTGGGGAAAGTAAGGGTCATGGGAGGAGCAGATGGAAAGGATGGGAGGATTGAGGAGGAGGGGTAGAATCAGTAGCTTGAGCTCTGGACCCTGTAATACAAGCAAACTAGACAAATCAAATGACCTTATTCTGCTGGCTACTTTGTGTGTTCATATAAATTTAGTGAAGACTGTGACTGAGTCTGGGGTGAGGGCTTTGACTGTTTGAGTTGGGAGTAAAGGCTTTGATTATTTCAGTCTGGAGTGTTGGTTTTATTCTTGTCTTTCTGTCTTTAGATGAGTTTCCTGAAGTCAACCGTCCCTCCATTCGGCAGGATCCCGAAGGCAGGTTCTATGAAGACTTTTGCAAGTAAGTGTTCAAAGAATCAAGTGCCAGCAAGAAATTGGGTTCTGCTCCTCACATTGAGCCCTGCCAGTGGAATTTGGGTTCTTCCTCCTCACAGTGAGCTCTGCCAGTGGAATTTGGGTTCTTCCTCCTCACAGTGAGCTCTGCCAGTGGAATTTGGGTTCTGCTCCTCACAGTGAGCTCTGCCAGTGGAATTTGGGTTCTTCCTCCTCACAGTGAGCCCTGCCAGTGGAATTTGAGCTCTTCCTCCTCATAGTAAGCCCTGCCAGTGGAATTTGGGTTCTTCCTCCTCACAGTGAGCTCTGCTAGTGGAATATGGGTTGTTCCTCCTCACAGTGAGCCCTGCCAGTGAAATTTGGGTTCTGCTTCTCACAGTGAGCCTTGCCAGGGGAAGTTGGGTTCTTCCTCCTCACAGTGAGCCCTGCCAGTGGAATTTGGGTTCTGCTCCTCACAGTGAGCTCTGCCAGTGGAATTTGGGTTCTGCTCCTCACAGTGAGCTCTCCCAGTGGAATTTGGGTTCTGCTCCTCACAGTGAGCTCTGTCAGTGGAATTTGGGTTCTGCACCTCACAGTGAGCCCTGCCAGTGGACGACCCTTAATCAGTCTTTAGAATTGCAAGTATATTATCCTGACCATTGCAGTCGGGATGAGGCCATCCTGCATACATTGGATGTGCACAGGATCCTTCGCTACTATACAAACAAGACAAAAGATGTCCATAAAACGGATCAACTTTTTATTTCTTTCGCACCAAAGAGGGAGGGTGCCGCAGTTTCCAAACAATGTCTATCCAAATGGCTGGCAAACTGCATTACTTTCTATTACCAGAAGTATGGTAAGGTCCTTCCGGGTCAAGTCAAAGGACATTCAATCAGGGGTATGGCTGCTTCCACAGTCTGTTTCAGGAATGTTTCTGCTGCAGACTTTTGTGCAGCAGCAACGAGGGGTTCTGTACACACCTTCACGAAGCATTACAGCTTGGACATTGCCTCTAGGCGCAGGACTGGTTTTGGCCTAGCAGTCCTCCAAGAACTCTTGTCCTAACCTCCTCAGTTGGTGGTACTGGGTTATGTTTCCAGCCTCCCTAGTGTTTCTATTGTCCCTTGGACAGTTCACTGCTTGGGACTCAGTCCTACATGTTATTACCTACTGTAAGAGCCCTCTCGAAGTAAGATGGTACAGTTATGTAAGAACTTACCATAACAGTAGATCTTCAAGAGAGGCTCTTGTAGTAGATAATGCTTTTCCCACCCACCCACCTTCCCCCTTTTTCTACCTGGGAGTTATTTTCATGCTCTTTCTCCATGAAGCTATCTCTTCTGGGGATCCAGGAGCCTCTTTTTCTTCTCCTGTCTCTTACCTTTTTTTGGTCTCTGGTGGGAGAACAGGAGGGGGGATGTGGGGACCACCCACTATATAGGGTCACGCTGATGTCTGATGGTCGGTGCCCCATCAGACTATGCTGCCAAAAGTTTCCGTGTGGTTCTGACACCAGGGGGCTCCGGTCCTACATGTTATTACCTACTGCAAGAGCCTCTCTCGAAGATCTACTGTTATGGTAAGTTCTTATGTAACTGTACTTTCTTCCTCCTCACAGTGAACCCTGCCAGTGAAATTTGGGTTCTTTCTCTTCACAGTGAGCCCTGCCAGTGGAATTTGGGTTCTTCTCCTCACAGTGAGCCCTGAGCACTGCCAGTAGAATTTGGGTTCTGCTCCTCACGGTGAGCCCTGCCAGTGAAATTTGGGTTCTTCCTCCTCACAGTGAGCCCTGCCAGTGGAATTTAGGTTCTTGCTTCTCACAGTGAGCGCTGCCAGTGGAATTTGGGTTCTTCCTCCTCCTCATAGCAAGCCCTGCCAGTGGAATTTGGGTTTTCCTTTCTCACAGCGAGTCCTGACAGTGGAATTTGGGTTCTTCCTTCTCACAGCGAGTCCTGACAGTGGCAGCCATTTGTTTTCTGTCACTCTCCAGCCTAAGTGACCTGCATTATTGTTTCTCATGTACCTTCTGTATCTGGAGTCTTCAGACAGCTTTGCTGTAGCACTTCCACTAGTGGAGGGTCTAATGTAACTTACCTCAGTTCAGATCCCCAAGAGCAGAACTGTTCACCAGAAGGGCATCCCGTATCATGCACATCACCTCTGTCTCCCCATCCCCACCAGCTGTGATGGTTTGCAGAATGTGATGGTGGTACTTAATGGGGAATTCACGGGGAACGGGGGGTCACTATTGGAGTGCCACAGGGATCGACCCAGGGACAGGTCCTCTTCAACATGTTCACTTAACTCTGTGAAGCTAGTGTGGTGCAAACGTAAGAGGAATTCCAGAAAGTATTTTTTCATGGAAAGGGTTGTGGAAGGGTGGAATAAGCTGCCAAAAGAGGTGGTCTGTATGAAAACAGTTGTGGATTCCAACATGGGTGCAACAGATACATGGACTCGGTAGATGTGGTATCAAAAGGGTAGAGGGAGAGGAGGTGTGATGAGCCACTGGTGCTCTTATATTCCCCATTAGATAGGTAGGGCTGGGCAGGGCTGTCACATCCCACATTAGATAGGTAGGGCCTAGGCAGGGCTCTTACATTCCACATGAGATAGATATGAGTGTGCAGAGCTCTTATATTCCACATTAGGTAGGTAGGTCTGGGCTGGGCTCTTACATTCCACATTAGATAGGTAGGACTGGGAAGAGCTCTCACATTCCACATTAGATAGGTAGGACTGGATATGGCTGTCACATTCCACATTAGATGGGTTGGGCTCTCACATTCCACATTAGGTAGGAAGGGCTGGGCAGGGGTTTCACATTAGCTAGGTAGGTAGGACTGGGCAGGGCTCTCACATTCCCCATTAGATAGGTAGGACTGGACTGCGCTCTCCACATTAGAAAGGTATGTGTGGGTAGGGCTTTCACATTCCGCATTAGATAGGTAGGGCGGGGCAGGGCTGTTACATTTCACATTAGATAGGTAGGAGTGGGCAGGGCTCTCACATTCCACGATAGGTAGAAGTGAGCATGACTCACACATTCCACATTAGATAGGTAGGACTGGGCAGGGCTCTCACATTCCACATTCGATAGGTAGGACTGGACTGTGCTCTCATATTCCACATTGGAAAGGTAGGACTGGGCAGGGCTCTCATATTCCACATTAGATAGAGTTGGGCATGGCTCTTGCGTTCCACGTTAAATAAGCAGGACTGGGTATGGCTCTCATATTCCACATTAGATGGACTGGGCTCTCACATTCCACATTAGGTAGGTAGGGCAGAGCAGGGCTCTCATGTTTCACATTAGCTAAGTAAAACTGGTCAGGGCTGTCACATTCCACATTATATAGGTAGGACTGGACTGTGCACTCATATTCCACATTAGATAGGTAGGACTCTCATATTCCACATCAGGTAGGTAGGGATTGACAGTGCTCTTACATTCCACATTAGATAGGGATGGGCAGGGCTCTCACATTCCGCATTAGGCAGATAGGACTGGACAGGGCGCCCACATTTCACATTAGCTAGGTAGTACTGGGAAGGGCTCTCACATTCCACATTAGGTAGGGCTGGGCAGGGCTGTCACATTTCGCATTAGATGGGTAGAGCTGGGCAAGACTATCACATTCCACATTATATAGGTAGGACTGAGCTGGCACGATAGGCCAGGTGGCATTTTTGTGCCAGCAAATTCATTATTTCTGTGGCACAATGGAACGTAACCTAAGGCCTTCAGACCCAGATCCCCTTCCCTGCATGCTTTGCAGACTATAACGTCGACCAGTATCCCAGTGTCCTCCTCTTTTAGCCAGAGAGGATACCATGGGGCTACCTGTTCGCCCAGTGGGTAGCATGTCATACAACTCAGATTCGGAAATTAGGTGCTATCAAACGGGCAGGCAGTGATCGACAAATGTTGCAGGCAGTAGTGTGTCCTTGATCAGGAGGGTTGGGGGGGCCGCACTCCTGCGGCATCAGCGACCCCTATGGTAGGACCCTGGAATGTTTATCTTCCAGCCGTAGGGGAGGCTGCATGCTGGCAAGGCCATAGTGGCTATAGTGTGTGCTGCACAGTGGTGGGAGATCAGTACTACAGGGGGTGAGGATAGCCAAACTCTTGTTTGAATGATGGTTGCAGGCTGGAACACTTGTGCCCCTTAACATGAAGACCACCGCCTGTCCCAGAATCCATCACTGGGGGTGTGTGTCTGAGGCGTAATTCGTCAAGTTGCAGACTCATTTTGGTCACGGCAACTACAGCGCCGCAACATGGGAGACAGTGAAAGGGGTGATCTTGATTTAAGAGCACCCCTCACTCTTGTTGCCCTATGCGCCCACACAGTTTCGACCCCCTCCAAGGCATGCTCACCCTGGAGGAGGATATATGTATTTGGGGGGGGTGCAGGAGCAACCCCCCTCCCAACAAAAGTGACCGTTTCCCGGGAAGGACGCTTTGGCACTGTAATTCCCGGGAGATTAAATGCCTGGTGCTGTAATACCAGGCAGTATTTTGCCTGTGCTGTAATCAGCATTGGCAGAATATATGTTGCTGCAGCATGGGTGAACCATGTACGAAGACACCTGTGATGTAGAGACGTACCTGGGAGCTGGCAGAAGCAGTGAGGTTAGTTATGGATGGGACTGGGCAGTCACCAAATGACCAGAGGAAGGTGACAAGGGCCAGGTCAGGGAGGTAAAGCTTGAGAGGATGTTACACACGTAAATCAACACTGGCAGATTACATCATGTCAAATGGCTCTGTAGTCTGAAGGCTGTTGAGCAAGCCTGGTCCAGGTTACAGCACTGCAGAGCCGGGCTGTGTCTTCTCGTATAGTGCAGTACCTCTCAACTGTCCTACAGTACAGCAGTCTCAGTCATAGACATTTGTGGCCAGTCAGAATCAGGCTGGGATCAGTCCCCCCCCCCCAACCTCATGTCAGAATCAGGCCTGGATCAGTCCCCCCCCCAACCTCATGTCAGAATCAGGCTGGGATCAGTCCCCCCAACCTCATGTCAGAATCAGGCTGGGATCAGTCCCCCCCAACCTCATGTCAGAATCAGGCTGGGATCAGTCCCCCCCCCCAACCTCATGGCAGCGGACACTCACCAGCACATGACTAGACGCATGACTCCACTGCATCCTGTCTCACTGTCTGCAGGATCCACCCCCCCCCCGGGGTTCTGCCTTCAGTGGTGTATTCCTGCCAGCATGATTTCCTCCTCCCTGGTCCAGAGCCATCTGTTCCTACTGGCAAGATTCCCTCTTTGTGCCAGCTTGATCCCCACCGCCGGTCCGGCATGGAGTCGTGTATTCCTGCCAGCATGATTCCCCCCCCCCCGGTCTGGCCTGGAATCATATATTTCTGCCAGCATGATTCTCACACCCCACCCTCCCAGGTCTGGCAGCATGATCCCCCCCCCAGGTCTGGCCTGGAGCCGTATATTCCTGTCAGCATGATCCCGCCCCCGGTCTGGCCTGGAATCGTGTATTCCTGCCAGCATGATCCCCGCCACCACGGTCCAGCCTGGAGTCATGTATTTACACCAGCATGATCCCCCCATCCAATCTGGAGTGGTATATTCCTGCCAGCATGATTCCCTCTCCCCTCTGGCTTGGAGTAGTGTATCATCACTGCAAGATGACTCCCTACCCCCACCCCCGGTCCGGCCTTCTGCCAGCATGATTCCCCTCAACCACTTTCTGCTGCTTGCCAGCAGGATTCCCTTTCCTCTGGTCTTCCTTGAGGCAGCGGGCAAACCCACATGTGACAGCCATGGCTCAGGGTCGTAAGTTTCGCTGCATACCTTTTTTTTTTTTTTTTTTACCACTCTATTTATCTTGGAACCTCCCGGTACTCTCGGGCTGTGCAGCCTAACTGCCACTCTACCGCCCCCCTATTGACTAAGCCTCCTCAAAGGCATTACTTTCTCCTGCAGGACTCCCCTTAGGGTCCAGCAGGGGCAATCGAAGGGCAGAGGTAGGGCACTGTATTGGATGTGTGGTGGCTAGGTGCTGCGAGCGTGCTCACCGGGCCGAAAGGGTGTTTTCTTGTTTCACCGTGAGCTCCTCCCCGGCGTGGCGTGCAATAGGCGCCACAGGCGCATGGCAACCTGCCAGCGCCACGCTCACGCAGTGAGTCAGGCTGGCGTCCTGCAGTGCCCCTGGTCTCCACTGGGGGTTGCTGGGACTCCGGACAGCCCCTAGCCCTCCCCCTGGGAGAGGAGAGCAGTCCATCAGACGCTCAATCCTCTCCCTCCCCTGCCGATCCCCGGTGCACCAGGCACGCTTCCGAACCTGGGTCGGCAGCATAGCGCGAGGTGTGGCGTCCAGCGCCTCGCCCCTCAGCGCCACCAGGCCGGCGTTGCGTACCTTTAGGCTAGTAATACTACTAATATGACTGGAGCCAAATTTGACCTGCAAGCACTTTCCCTGTGGTCCCCAGCCTGCTCCAGCAGATGGTGCTGGTCCTAAAATTACTACCACGAAATCTGTTGTTGCCCCAAGTACCAGGGTTATGAAATTGATGTTATTCAGTGACTGAATATTGTTAGCACCAGCAGAAAGTAAAAGTTTTATTTATTTATTTATTATTTTTGCATTAGCAGTGTATCAAACCTGCAGCAGCTTGGGAACAGGCAATAGATCAAGTCCACAATATTAAGTAAAATGCACAAACTACAGGAAAAGAGAAAGAGAGAGAGAGTAAGAGAAGGAGGGAGGAATGCAGGAAGGAAGGGTGCTTATTAGCTTTGAGGGAGTGCACTGTACTCCCATGTGGGTGACCCTGGTGTGTGCCCCACGCACTCTGAGACGGGAGCACTGCAGAGGCTGTACTCTCAGCCTGTGGAAAGGAAGGTGGAGACCTGCTCTGAGACAGGGAAGTAGTGGGAGTGCTGTGGAGGCTATACTTTCAGGCTGTAGGAGGGATGGGTGACCCACTCTGAGCAGGTGGGGTAGTAAGAGCGCTGCGGAGGCTATACCTTCAGGCTGTGGAAGGGTAAGTGACCTGCTCTGAGTTGGTGGGACAGTGGGAGCGCTGCGGAGGCTATACTTTCAGGCTCCAGGAGGGAGACTGGGCGACCTGCACCAAGCTAGTGGGGCAGTGAGGGCACTGCAGAGGCTACACTCTCATGCTCTGAGAGGGAGAGTGTGTGCCTCACTCAGCTGGTGGGGTAGTGGGAGCACTGCAGAGGCGATATTCCCAGGCTGCAGGAGGGTGTGTGACCCTCTCTGAGCTGGTGGGTAGTGGGAGTACAGCAGGGGATATATTCTCAGGCTGCTGGAGAGAGGCTGGGTGACCCACTCTGAGCCGGTGGGTTAGTGAGAGTGCAGCAGAGGTTCTACTCTCAGGCTGTGGAAGGGAGGCTGGGTGACCCTCCCCAAGATGGTGGACTAGTGGGAGCGCTGCGGAAGCTATTCTGTCAGGCTCCTGGAGGGAGGCTGGGTGACCTGCTCCGAGCCCCTGGAGTAGTTGGAGCACTGCGGAGGCTATACTCAAAGGCTCCGGGAGGGAGGGTAGGTGACTCACTCTGAGCCACTGGGGCAGTGGGAGCGGTTTACTCCAGCCACTCTGAACCCTCTCAGGCTTTGGGAGGGAGGTGGGTGACCCACTCCTGCTGCACTAGTGCCTCCTGCTGGTAGTGGGGAGGCCTTGATGTGGGTGACTATGTGATGTTGACTTACTCCACTGGCTGGCGCAGCAGCAGGGACACTGATTGTAGCATCTGTTATGGTGGGAGGGCAGTGCACTGACCAAGAAAGACCCCCATCCACTACCATAATGGTGGCCAGCCTTATACCCAGACCTGCCCGCCTGCCTCTGCCCACCTTCCTCCCTGATTCTAGGACACGCTGACCATTGCTGCTGGGCTTGTTTTCGGGTGGGCCAGCTGAGCCCCACTGCAGAGAGGCAAGTCTGCATGGCACCAGCCACGGACTCAGGGGGCTGTTCTGGCAAGTGTGGGTTGGAGCAGAGTCCCTGGTGGGAGAATATGGGGGCAAGAGTGGCCAGATAGCAGAGAGGAGTTGGTGCAATGGGCTTTGAGAAAAGTGTGAATAAAAAAAAGAAGGAAAACAGAGATAAATGGAAATGTAAAGGATGAAAGAGAAACAATAAAAAGAGAGAGAGCTAAAGAGGGGGGATAGAACAGAGCACAGAAAACGCTCCTGGCAACTTACCCCCATCTATTGTTTGTTGAGGACATTAGTGAAGTCATAACACAGAAAGTATCACTCTTACTGGACATTTGCTGAGCACCACACGTTACACCATTGAGCTGCCCACACATCCATTTTACCTTATTTTTTCTTGCATATTTCAGGGTTGTGGCGCAGAATGAACGGCGTGAGGAGTGGACCTCCCTGCTGGTGACAATTAAAAAGCTTTTCATTCAGTACCCGGTGCTGGTCCGTCTGCAGGAAGCTGGTATGCCATTTTGTGGTTAACTCCTTGAGAATGTGAACACTGTGATCAGGTGTGTTGTCCACACAAGTAAATCTCTGTGACTGGCAGCCTAGGATTATCTGAGCCAGTCTCCAGAGCGCTTAGACACATGCAGCAAGGGTGATGCAGATAGCATTTCGTAGATTTGGGCAATCTTTTTTTTTTTTGTTGTTGTTGTTTTTCTTACACTCAAGTTTGTCGGCATCGTGAACTGTCATAGCAAACTGCAAACAAAGCAGGCAGCAGGTCCAGATAGTATAGTAATGTACAGAGTGAACGGCAGGGCTCGAAATATCTGTTCAATCAGGCAGGGCTGAAGGTGGGGGAGATATAAGTGGACTGAACCAGGAGGCTGACATGCTGTATCTACCCTGGATTTCAGCCTCACCCTGGCTGTGAGGACCTCACCCCATGTTGGCACGGAGTCTAAGAGGGGCTCATCCAGCATCATTCAGAGTGAGTGTGTGTGTGTTTTTTGGGGGAGGGGGTTAAGTCAGCGGCAGGCATGTGACTACCATGGGACTCTCTTGGGTCCACACCAGGTGGGCTGATTGGGGGAGGTGAGAGATGTGTCTGGATTGGCCAGAGAGGGAGGATTAATTCAGACCAGGATCAGAAGTGGAAACAGAGTCACCCAGATGGGATGGTTTCTTATGTGGGCATCAGGTCTGTGGGAGGGGGGCAGTGAAGAAGGTTCTGGCCCTTAGCCAGCGGACAAATGACGCGAAACAGAAAAATATCCCCCCCATTACTTGAGAGTAAGACAGAGAAAACCAGAAATTCTGCTTACTTTGGAGGGACCTCAGTCCTCTCAAGACACACTGATGCAGCGCCATTCTGATTGATATGGGTGCAGGGGGCTTTGTTGGAGGGGCATTGGGTGGAGGTTAAATTGGAATGTGATACAAGGATAAACGGGACTGTTTAATAGATCAGTAAGCATTTTCCTGTGTCTGGTGTAAGATCAGTACCTGACTCAGTAATTCCTGTGCGGGGAAGGCAGGACTAATTTTGCCCTACTGATATGATGCTCTCCTGATTTGGAAGGCAATGTTATAGTAATGAAAGTGAGATGGTTCTTCTTTTTTTTAAATTAAATTACATTTTTTTTACTTTTTATTCATTTTAATCATAAAACAATTAACGAACACAGATAATTATGTATACATTTGTCATTTTATTTTTAAAAGATGGATTCCCTCCAGGACACAACTCCACTGCGGCTCAGGGGAACTATCTGGAGGCTATCAACCTGTCCTTCAATGGTAAGTAACCTACGCTGCACTGATTATCCTCCAAATCCAGTGCTGGCCCTTGGCTTTGTTTTCAGAGCGAGTGTTGGACCTTGAGTCCATATTTACTTTGAGCGTTGCTGGCTGCAGAGAGGGGAGTTGAGCTTCCCAGCCGTGGACAGCTCTGTACTCTCTTATAGCCCAGGCTGTGCGTAGTGGGGGGTTACTAGTTCTGTGTGGGCCTGCCAGCTTATGTCAGTGGGGAGCCATAGAGGTTTTACAATTACCAGCACAGACGGCCCAGCTGGCACCAGCAGACTTCCATTGCTTAAAAAGCCCCCAAAATCTGGAACTGTGAGCTGGCTCGGTGGCACGGCAGTAGTACTGCCACCTGATACACTGGCAACCCAGGGTCAGGAGGGAACTTGAGTTGCCAGGATTCGGCTGGGAGGGGAGATCGCGCATCCTCTCCCGGGGTGGGTAGTTGTACCTCCTGCAGTACACCTGACACCTAGCAGAGGCTGGGTGTTATAACAGATGGGAGGCTCAGAAGGGTGAGGGGCATAAACAGATTCTTTGTGTCATTGTCTGTCGACATTTCCCTGGGTGTCACAGCAGATGGTAGGCCCAAAAAGGTGAGGGATGTTGACAGAAGCCTTGTGTCATTGTCTGTCGATGTTTCCTGGGTGTCATGGCAAACAGGAGGCCGAGAAGGGTGAGAGACGTTGACAGATGCCTTGCACATTGCATGTTGACGTCCCTAGGTGTTATGGCAGACGGGAGGCCAGGAAGAGTAAGGGACGTTGATGGATGCTGCATGTCATTGCACGGCGATGTCCCTGGTTGTCATGGTAGACAGGAGCTCCTGAGACATTGACAAATGCTTTTTGTCATTGCATGCTGACGTCCCTGGGTTTTCATGGTAGACAGGAGGCCCAGAAGGGTGAGGGACGTTGACAGATACTTTGTGTCATTGCAGGCCAATGTCACTGGATGTAATGTCGGACTGGAGGCCCGGTAGGGTGAGGAAAGTGGACAGTGCTTTGCACCATTGCATGCTGTGATGTTCTTGGGTGTCACGAGAGACGGGAGTAACAGAAGGGTGAGGGACATTGACAGATTCTTTGAAGTAATTGCATTGACATCAAACACATGTAAGTCCCCCCTCCCAGCCCACCACGAGGGAGAAGTCATGGAAAAACATGGGTAAGTCCCCCCTCCTGACCTCACAACTAAGGGAACGTCGTGGGAGAACACGGGTAAGCCCCCCCCCGACCCTACCATGAGGGGCAAATCATGGGACAGCATGGGTGAGTCCCAGAGATGGTGGGTGACTGGGCTGGGGAAGGCCATCCAGATTGGAAGGGGGGACAGCAGGAAAGAGATAAAGAACAGCTGGAAAAAAAATGGAATTTAAGGATCTTCCATTTTTTTGTTACTGAAGACATTTTCATAAAAACTGGATCTTTCCTCTTATACTTAATCTGTTCCCGCTGCTTATCTCTGTCCTGAAGTGTTATAACCCTCTGCTTATGACATCACAGCCTGTTACCACAGAAGTGATTCTGATGTCACAAGCAGAGGATTATGTCATCACAGCAGGAACATCAGCAGAAACCGATGAAATCGAAGGGGCAGATAGCCAGGTTATATGCAGATGTCTTTAGCGAAATGTCCCGAAATTTCATTGTTTCTCAGAATTTTACAGCATTTGAGTCCTGTCGATGCAAGCTGTAATTTTTGACTGAAAACTGGAAAATAGCTTTTTTAGTTCTTTAAAGCAACATAAATTCAGTGTAACTGAAGGTAGTGGCGGTGTTTGCTGAAATAGTAACATGGCAAGTGGCTGGGAACATCCACTGGTCCCACAGCCATTTCAGAGGCCTAAATGGTGTACTTATTGGAAGGTTTCTGTCTCCAGTACAGGCCAGCAGCAGGGCTAGGTACAGGAACATTTTACTAGCCCAGTACAAAATCTGATGGCACTTAGCTAGTGGGCCGGTGACAACTTCAAAGCCAAATATTAAAGTATTGTCTTGTGTTGGCCTATTAAGACTGGCAATTGCTGCTTCATTTTGTTTTGTTACAGTGTTCGACAAGCACTACATAAACCACAACTTTGACCGCACGGGGCAGATGTCGGTGGTACTGACGCCGGGTGTCGCTGTATTTGAGGTGGACAGATTGCTGATGATCCTAACCAAGCAGCGCATGATTGACAATGGTAACGGCTACTTGTCTGTGCAGGAGTGCGTGCCTGTACGCGGCTGAGTGTCATGTGTGAGTTTACATGTATTGTGAGTGCATACTCTGAGTGCGTGTATTGTGTGTGAGGAGGAGTGTCGTGTGAGTGCACACTGTATTTTTTAATATCATTTTTATTCAATTATCCAACATATACATTAGATATAGAATAATGCATGAGGGAGTGCATAACTGAGAATTTAATGCACGCCCGAGGAGTTGGATGCAAATTCGAGTTTGCACTCCCCGATGTATTGCTGGGGCGTTTTCTCACCTTCAAAACACTACACAGCAGTTATATAAAACAGTGTGGCCAGTAGATGGTGCTGCAGTTTAGAGCACTACATCAGGAATGATGCTATAGTTTGAAGCCCTCCAGCCAAGGTTTTGTGTTTTTTTTTTTTTTTTTTTTTTTTTCTGTGTGCTCTTTTGTTGTACCCCTGTCTCTGTCATCTCTCTTCTTTTGTTTCAGTTGAGGAACATATGAACATACGAAATTGCCAGCAGCAACAGGCCACATGGTCTGTCAAGCCTGCCCGAGTGTGCAGCTAGCACTTGATCTTGCAGCTGCCCCTTCTGCACCCATCACCATATCCCTTCCCCTTGCTCTGTCCCATTCTTTTTGAAACTGCCCACCGTCATACAGAGCTTCAGCTCTTCCAGTAGGGCATTCCACTTGTTCACTACCCTTTCTGTGAAAAAGTGTCTCCTTACCACCCTCCTAAACCTTCCCCCCTCTAGTCTCAGTCCATGCCCTCATGTCCCTCCCTCTCCTCAGCTAAAAGATTTCTTCTGTGTTAGTCTTGTTAATCCCTTTCAGATACTTAAAGCTCTCTATCATATCCCCCCGTCCTTCCTCTCTTCCAATGAGTATATTTTCAACTCTCTCAATCTGTCCTGATAAGGCCTGTCCCCCAAACCCTGTATCAGCTTCGTGGCCCTGCGCTGCACCCCCTCCAATAACCTTATGTCCCTTTTCAGGAACGGGCACCAGAATTGCATGCAATACTCCAGGTGGGGCCTGACCAATGACCTGTACAAGGGCAGTATAACCTCACTCCTTCTGGAAGAGATCTCCTCGCTATATGCCCCAGCATTTTGTTGGCCTGTGCTGCCGCCTTCCTGCACTGGGCTGAGTTGTTCATGCTCCCAGTTATGATTACTCCTAGGTCCTTTGCCTCTGTGGTACTTCCCAGCTGCACTCCATTCAAGTGATAGTCCCTCCCCTGGTTCTTTGCTACAAAGTGCAACACCTTGCACTTCTTGGCATTGAAACCCAGCTGCCATGTTTCTGCCCACTCCTGCAGTTTAGTCAGGTCCTCCTGTAGCCCCTTCAACCCCTCACTGTCATCAACCACGGCACCCATTTTGGTATCGTCCGCGAACAGACTGATCTTGCTCCTGATCCCGTGCGAAATGTCGGCTATATATATCCCAAGCAGCGTCGATCCCAGTACAGATCCCTGTGGCACCCCGCTCGTCACTGCTCTTGGTGACGAGAGTCTTCCCCCCCCCCCACTACCACCCTTCGCTGCCTTCCCCTCGGCAAGTGCACGTTCTCCCTCTTCAAATCCTTGTTCCTGAGGACCTTCTCCGAGGTCTGTCATTGTTTCAAGTCAAGGTCTTAACATCACAATTTGTTACTGCTGTAAATTCTGGACATAAACCTCAACCATTGCCTGAGGCGTCATTTGAGTCCCCCCTCTGTCATTGTCCAAATCAAGGTCCTAACATCACGATCTGTCTTTGCTTCAAATATTGGACTTAAACCCCAACCATTGCCTGTGGCATCTGTCGTGTTCTCCCTGCGAACAGTCCTCCTCCCTAGGCCATCATGTCCAATCCTCTCCTATCTCGCTGACCTTCCCTCCCCTCCCTATACCCCTCCCTCCACCCCACTTGCCAGGCCATGCCTACAGTACTTATCAAAGGACTCTTACATCTCAGTCTTCTTCGCACTTTGACGCTAGAGGAACTGCCACTCCTGCTCACTATGACTCCTCCAATGATGTTTACTGTATAAACTTTAGCTCATTACCTGACGTCCCTATATCTGTATCCATGCAATTGTATTTAAATGACACTATCTCCTGTTGAACCTATTGCTATGTTCTGGCGCAAGTATCTTGTCACATGTGATGGTTATATATTATTGTGTTGTTATTATTACTAGTAATTGTTATGTACGTTCACTCAACCTGTGATGTCTTAACCCTGTTGGCAACAGTTTTGCCCCAGGTCGATCTTGTACATGAGCTTGTCTCAGTGATGTTCCGCCTGGCAGAATAAAGATTTTGATTGGTTGATTATTTGATTGATTGAAGTTTATGATCCCAGTTCGCCAATTTGGGCCCCGTCCTCACACATTCCAGCCCCCCCCCACCCAGCCTCCCATGCGGTACTGAATCAAGGGCCTTGCTGAAGTCCAAATATAGGACATCCACTGCATGGCCTTTGTTCGATTCCTGTGTCATCCAGTCGTAGTATTCTGTGAGGCTGGTTTGGTGTGATCTTCTCGCTACAAACCCGTGCTGCTTCTGATCCTGGAGACCATTGTCCTCCAGAAAGCTCACCAGTCTCTCTCCTTGAGTATGGTCTCCATGAGCTTCCCCATGATCGATGTGAGGCTCACTGACTGATAGTTTGCTGGTTCACCCTTTGGCCTGCTTTTGTGGATGGGTACCATATGCGCCACCCTCCAGTCCTGCGGTAAACATCCCGTGTCCAGAGAGGTGTTGAACAGGTGAGCCAGTGGCTTCACCAGGACTTCCACTATCTCCTTTAGCACCCTTGGGTGAATGCCATCTGGTCATGGTGCTTTGTCCACTCTTAGAGCCCTTAGCCCTTCCAGTACCCTGCCTTCTGTAATCGTTACATCTGTTATCAATTCCCTTCCCCGTACCCACCACCATCGCCCTAGGAATCTCCCCCCTCCCTTCTCCTGGGTGAATACCAAGCAGAAGTACTCATTGAGTGCTTCTGCCTTCTCTTCCCCCCTCTCTACCCACTGTCCTTTTTTATCCTCACCAGTTGGTCCTTATTCCTCCTTCTCTCTCCAGTGTACTGGAAGAAGTTTTTCTCTCCAGTCTTGATACCTTTCTCCAGCCGCAGCTCCCTGGCTGCCTTAGCCGCCCTGACCATTCTTGTAACCTCCCTGGACTTCTCTGTGTACTTATCCTTATCTTCCTCCTTCCCTGATTTCCTGCATTATCTAAACGCTGCCCTCTTGGCCCTCACCCCTTCCATGACCCCCTGCGTCAGCCAACTTGGTTTCTTTCCTCTTCTTTTCTTACTTTTCTTCCTCTTGCATGCTATCATAGCCTCTTCCAACCCATTCTTTATAATCCCCCATTTCTGGTCTGCATCCATGTTCGGTTGTATACCTGCCAGATACCTTCCCAGAATCTCCCCCATTTTCCCAAAGTCCGCCCCCCTTAAATTCAATCACCCTTGTGTCTGTTTCCCCTGTAGCCCTCCCCATGTTGAGCTTGAACCACACTGAACAGTGGTCGCTCCCAGCCAGTGGTTCACCCACCACCAGGTCCCTGACTCCCCATTATCCAGTACAATGTCCAGGGTCCTCCCTATCCAAGTCGGTTTCCATACCAGCTGCGTAAGGAAGCTTTCCTGGAAAGCCTCCAACAGGACCAGTTTCCTTGCACTCATGGTGAATGGTGTTCCCCACTCCACCCCCAGTAGGTTAAAATCCCCACCACCACCATGCTCCCCCTCTTGATTTGGTCAGCCAATTCCCTGTCCAGGTCACTCCCTACACCACCCCCAGCCTCACTGCCCTATTTTTTGCATCTAAAAACTGCATCCACAGGGCTTCTGTCCTCCCTTGCACACTTTATCCCTTCCCTTATATAATTCGCCCCCCTCCTCTCGCTCTAGTCCTGTCCTTTCTGTATATCCTAAACCCTGGTATCATCATCTTCCAGTCCTGGTACTGGGTGGCCCAAGTTTCTGTGATTGCTGCAATGTCTACCCTCTCCACTGCCTACAGAGTCTGTATGTCTGCTGCCTAATTTCCCAGGCTTCTTGCATTCAGTGACACCACCTTCCAGCCCAGCTCCCTTCCTTCCTTGGCACTATTCTTCCCTCCCCTATTTTCTCCCTGTGCACCCTCCTCACTAACTTCATTTGTAACTAGGGGGTGAGCTTCCCAGTCTCACCTTTTCGGACCCACTCCCTACCAGTGGGCCCCTCTCTGCCACCCCCCCCTTCATAGTTTAAATCCACTTTAGTTGATATATACCCCTCCAACCCCTGTTTCAGTATTCCCTTCCCTCTTGTGCTCAGGTATAGTGTGTCTCCTGCATACGGGTCACTGTTGCCCTATACGTTATCCCAGCCTGCCACCAGTCCGTACTTCCTAGTGCAGCACCACTCACTCAGCCACTCGTTAAACTGCCGTATCCTAGCTTTCCTAGCTGTACTTGTGTAGGGGACTGGGAGCACCTCTGAGAACGCCACTGACTCCTCCCCCCCACACTGCTTTCCCAACTCCTCAAACCTCCCCTTTACCACCTCTACTATCTTCTTTGCCAGGTTGTTCATATCAACGTGCACCACTACATGAAGTTTCTTCCTCCCCCTCCTTGTACATTTGAAAATCGCCTGTCCTGCCCTTTCCGGGGTCAACCCTGGAATAGCCTCCACCCAGATGCAATTATGCCTTTCTCCTTTTCCACCCCATCTTACCCCTTTCAGTATAGAATCCCCTAGCACTAGTATCCCCCATCCTCCCAGCTCATTCCATCCCTCCTCCAATTATCTCTATCCCTATATCCCTCATCCCCTCCTCCCTGCTCCTTATTTGCACTATCCTCCCCCTTCTCAACCTCCCCAGCTGATTGCCCCCCCTTTTCTGTCTCTCCTTCTGCATTCTTCCTGCCTATTCCCCTTTGCCCTAACCCAGACCTATTTCCCTTCCCTTCCCTTTCCCACCCCCGAGCTCTGATACCTCTCCTTCAACCTCCATTGCCAACACTGCAAATCTATTCCTCGCTGCTCTTGTATCACCCCACATCCATTGCATCACACTGTCCTCCCCATGACTGCCCCCCCCTTTCCCTCTGGTGCCTTCCTTCCCACCCTCCATTCTGCTGTGTTCCCAGCCCTTCCTATACATGTCCGTCCACCACCCCATGAGTCCCACCTCACTCAGTCTCTTTCTCCCTCCCTTCATTTTACGTCTACTCTAGGAGAGGGTGAAGGCCTTGTTTCACCCTTTAATCATCTGTAGCACCTATTGGCTCGTAGTGATCCTTTTTTTTTTTGCAATTATTCTTTGTCTCTCCCCTTGCCTGCCACCTCCGACCCTTCCAGTGAGACAAGTGGACATCCCACTACTGGAACCCTACCAGTCAGACCCTCAAGCCCCCATGGAACCAGCGGTTACCTCCCAGGTGAGGCAGGCGGGGAGCAAACACCCAATATTGCGTTTCGTCAGTTGAGGGCTGCTGGTCGGGTTCCCGGCACATTGTGGGCACGGCCTTGGTCCCCCCCATCTTCCTGGCTGTGGCAGGCATTTTCATGTGCTAGGGACATGGATATGTTGTTCATCCACACTTATTGGTAGGTTCCTTGCCGCTTTAAATCTTGCCGGAAGGTCTTCAAGCTGGCTCCTCCCACCCACCCGGGTGGTAAAACTCTTGGCTCCGTCCAATGACGCCAGATCTTCCTCACCGCTTGGAAGCTCAGGTTCCTCCTTAGCAGCGTTGCGATTAAGACTGGTTCTAACTCTTGAAATTTCGAAATTAAAAGTTTTTAAGCTAAAAGACTTGTGTCTTCTTCCTCATGACTGCGATGGACCAATCGACTCGGTTTCGGAGGTGCCCTTGCGGGCAGAAGATGTCTAGGACGGATCTGCACTCCACGTGCGTCTACTGCCTGGGCCTTGAGCACGACCCGCAGGCCTGCGACTTGTGCTCTTCCTTTTGAGCCTCGTCCGCGAAGACCGTGCTGCCGATTACAACTGGGCGCCCTGAAAAAATTCCACGGTGAAATCTAAAGAGGCCCGATTGGCGGTGTCCAGCGTGTTCAGCCGGATCAAGCGCAGGCAGATGGTGCCCTCGAAGAGGCGGCGCAGGCAGCTTCTACCTGTAACTCGCGGCATTTGTCCGCTCTCTCTCGGTGCCTTGTACTCGGCTTCTTTTAAGGGCTTGTCCAAAACCCTCTCGACCAAAGGTGAGGTCCAACTTTCCGGGACCTTTTTCCAGGTCCAAAAGAGGCAAAAGTAAATCTCTCCATCGGCTCTTGGGAATGAGGGAAGATCCCCTCCTTTAATGGGCACGTCGACTCTGGTCGGCCTCAGCTGACCACTGGCTTCCACGGTGTCCCCGTCAGGCCAGTTGGCCGAGACTCCTGTCGACACGGTCGAGATTTTTCTCGACCCGTTAGACGAGGTTGTCGGCTGGAAAGCTGAAATCCTCTTCCCAGTTCCCCGGTGGGAGTTGAGGATCCGTCGGCTCGTCTGTGCCTCGGTTCCGGGCCTTCGGTGGGATCGTCGAGCGAGGAGTGCCGATTTCGACACTTCTCCTCACCTCCTCGCGTCTATTCGAGACTCTCGGTCTGGACATCTCAGCGGTCCAACCGATCCGCCGCTTAAGGGGTCTCGGTCGGCACCACCGGCAAGCCGGCGCCGCCCATCTTCCTCCAGACGAGGGAAGCCCGGCGCAAGATTGCGTCAGAGGTACGAGAACTTATGTGGCAACAGCTCCTTTGACAGAGCCGGAATAAGCCCGACGATGCGTCTTCCCCGGCCATTAAGTGGCTGTCGCTCGAACAGCGAAACAACCCTCGTTGTAGTCGAGGCCTGTTCTCAGGCGGTTGTTACAGATTCCAGCTGCCCACCGATTCTGGTGGAACCTCCGCCTCACAGCCATTAGTTGGGGCTCCGACCAAAATTCTCGGTCGACTTTGGGTTTGCCCCATAGGCTGTCTGTCACCCTCACTCCCGAAAAACCTCGGCAGGTGGAGGGTGGCTCAGGGCCGAGCAGCTCTTTGAGGACTCTTCTGAGTTCGATGATGGTTCCTCCTCTTCTCCAAGCGCATGGACTTGGGTCCTCGGGAGGGCAGTCAATGGACGATAGCCCTTACGTCCTTCTTAGGGTTGCCGACTCATCTGAGTCCACGGGATGAAGCTGGAACCGTTCTAAGCAGGCGGAGTATCCTCTCACTGAGATTCTGGACCGAGGGGATTCTCCTAGGGAGGCCTTTCCGGTGGCCGAAGCCATAGTGGGTCCGGCCTTGGAACTTTGGCATCGTCCTGCTTCCTGCCCTGCACCTTCGGCCAGGTTGGCCAGGAAGTATGCGGTCCCTACCGATTCCCTGTCCGGTTTTGAACACCCTCGGCGAGGGTTGGTTACCGACAGCGTTTTCCGGCGTACTGGGAGCGCCAGGATATGGACAAACCTCCGACAAAGTCAAGAAATTGGATTATGCGGGTGAAAAGTACTATACTCGCGTCCTCACCGACCGTCAGGCCAGTTGACGTCCTCATGGCACATTTTCTCACGCCCTGTTGGCTCCTGGATGAGGTTGTCCCTCATCTTCCACGAATCTGCAGACTATGGTCAGGCAGGTGCGGGACCAGGGGCAAGCAGTGGCTAAACAGCAGCTCCAGACTGCGTTGGACATCGAGGACTCACGTGCCAGGTCTGTAGCGGCGCGAGTGGCCATGCGTCGTCCGGGCTTGGCTGAGGATATCCACCTTTACCTCGGATACCCAGCACAAGTTGGCGGATGTTCCCTTTTGGGGACTGACCTCTTGACCAGGGGTGGAAGGTCACCTGCAGAGGATCGAGAAGTCCAATGCTACCTTGGACTCGGTCTCTTCGCTCAGAAGGACAAAGGCCGCAAGCCACAGCCCTAAGCCTTTCGTCCTTCTGCGCCCGTAGCAGCCTGGCCAACAGCGTCAGGGCCAGCAGGCTCATGCCCTTGGTATCCCAAGCCCAAGCGTCGGCTTCCTCCAACAGGAAGGGGGAGGTAAGGCCAGGAGGTCCCTCGGCCGGTCCCTCCTCCAAGCCTGCCCAGTGACGGGCTGAGGGGTGTAGCCCCCATCCCTGTCACCTCACCCCTGGTTCCCCCCGTGGGGGGACGGCTCAGACACTTCCTTTCCGCCTGGTCCGCTGTTACCACGGACAGGTGGGTACTGGAGGTGGTGGGAAAAGGCCTACCTCTGGAATTCGAGCAGGCCCCGCCCTTCAGAGCCGTCGCACCTTGGGGGGCCTCGGGGTCCGCAGCCTCACTGGCAGCTCGCCGAGCCGACATCGCTCTCCTGCTCCAAAAGGAGGTGATCACGGAGGTGAAGGACCCCCCTTCAGACCCGGGGTTCGTGTCCAGGTATTTCCTGGTTCCGAAACGGACGGGGGGCTGGCGCCCCATTCTCGACCTACACGACCTGAACAAGTTCCTAAGGTCTCGAACCTTCAGGATGGTCACTCTGGCACAGATAATACCATCTCTGGAACACGGCGTGTGGTTCTGCTCTCTGGACCTACAGGGCGCGTTCTTCCGTCTATCCGTCCGTCACGCCGGAATTCCTCCGCTTCAGCGGAGGATCCCTCTTCGAGTTCAAGCCATGCCCTTGGCTTATCTCCAGCTCCCAGGGTCTTCACCGAATGCTTGGCAGTGGTGACAGCATTCTCTTGGCGCCGAGGGGTCCGGTGTACCTTACCTGGACGATTGGCTGATAGCAGCCCTCCAGATGGGAGGTGGAGCGGTCCAGAGATCTGGCCTCCAGGTTTGCTGTCAAATCGGCCTTCTCATCAACGAGGCTAAGTCAGAACTCGAGCGAAGCAGGTGATCCTGTTCATCGGGGCCAGCTCGATCTCTTGAGCCAAACCGGTCCCGGCGGACAGGGCGAGGTTCTTACCTCCTTTGCCCAATCATTTCTGGTTGGGCAATCGCGCCCTGCCAGGACTTCTGCGCCTTCTGGGTCTCATGGCGGCCTGTACCAGCGTGGTCCGTTGGGCCGCTGGGCATGCCCCCCTTCAGTGGGACTGGCCAGCCAGTGGTCACGCTCGCGATCCTTGGACCAGCTAGTGATAGTGACCGGGAGATGTGGAAAGCTCTCCAGTGGTGGACCGTTCCATTTCATCTGCAGGAGGGCATCCTGTTGTCCGCCCGAGCCGAGCGGTCTCTATCGGACCGGCGCCTCTCTGATGGGTTGGGATGCCCATCTGTGGGAACACCGAGTGCACGGCCTCTGGTCCCCAGGAGTCCCAATGCCACATCAACCTGCTGGAGCTCCGAGCGGTCCGCCTAGCTCTCACCGCCTTTGCTCCGTTTCTCCGGGGTCAAGTGGTCCGAGTCCAGACGGACAATACCACGACCATGTACTACCTGAACCGCCAGGGTGGGACGCGCTCCATGCTTCTATGCAAGGAAGCTCTCCGCATTTGGTCACTCATGCGCAGCCTGGAGGTGGATCTCCTAGCCATTCATGTGGCAGGAGCCTCCAACACCCTGGCCGATGCCCTGAGCTGGATAGGGGCTGCATCTCCCGAGTGGTCTCTCCTGCCGGTGGTAGTGCAAGATCTGTTCTCCCACTGGGGCACACCTCAGGTGGACCTGTTTGCCTCCAGGGAGAACGTGAAGCTGAGGCTGTTTCATGCCTGCACCCCTCAGCAGGGCTCGCTGCAGGGGGATGCCTTCTCGAGGCTGTGGACCCCGGGCCTCTTCTACGCCTTTCCCCCATTTCCCTTGATTCACAAGGTGCTTCTCAAAGCAAGGAGGGACAAGGCACAGGTGATCCTGATAGCCCCAGACTGGCCCTGCCAGTTCTGGTACCCAGATCTCCTCAGCCTCAGCTCCAGGCTCCCGAGGCAGCTTCCAGCTCGCCCGGACCTGCTTTCAGTCAATCAGGGAAGGTGTTCCATCCGGACCTTCAATCCCTGCACCTGACGGCCTGGTTCCTGAGCGGCTAGAGTTCCAGGCCTTGGGTCTTTCCGACGAGGTCCTCAATGTGGTTGAGGCGTCCCATAAGGAGTCGACCAGAAATGCTACGCCTTCAAATGGAAGAGATTCTCCATTTGGTGTCAGGGCAAGGGCCTAGACCCTTCCTCCTGTTCTGTGGCAAGCATTTTGGACTATTTATGGTCCCTTTCTAGTCAAGGGCTTAGGTCGATGACCCTAAAGGTGCACCTGGCAGCCATCTCTGCTTACCGGGCGAGAGCCAGGAAGCAGTCGGTGGCGCAGAAAAAGGTGGTCGGGCGCTTTTTCAAAGGCCTTGATCACATTTCCCCTCCGATGCGAGAACCGCCACCTCCGTGGGATCTACTGCTGGTACTGGCAAAGCTCATGGGCAAGCCATTCGAACCAATGCACAGGTGTGAACTCTCTCACCTGTCGTGGAAGACCGCCTTCTTGGTGGCTATCACGTCAGCCAGAAGGATGGGAGAGCTCCAGGCGCTTTGCATTGAGTCTCCTTACCTGGTCTTCCACAGGGACAAGGTTGTCCTGCGCCCCACCGAAATTCCTTCCAAAGGTGATGTCGGAGTTTCACATAACCAAGTGCTGACTCTGCGGTGTTCTACCCCAATCACACCTCGGAGGCGAATATAGGCTCCATACTCTGGACCCTAGAAGGCGCTCGCTTATTATAAGGAGGCGCCACGGCTGAAATCGGGGAGAGGTTTGCCAGCTGTTGTCACCTACGCTGAAGCGCATCTGGCAGACCTGCAGCCAAGCGGACGATAGGCAGGTGGGTCACCTCCTGCATAGATCGCTACTATAAGTTAGCGGGCATGGAGCCTCCCAGAGGGATAACAGCTCATTCTACCCGTCATACGGCTGCATCGGTGGCTGCTTCCAGGGACGTCCCTATCCAGGAAATCTGCAGGGCTGCTACCTGGAAGTCAGCACACACCTTTATTACCCATTACCACATCGACCTTGAGTCACGCCGGGATGCTGGTTTTGGGGCCTCGGTTCTCCAGTCCTTCTTTCCCAAGTAAGTATTGGGGGTGTACGCCTTGCCTCCCTCCTCCGGAGAACTGCTAGGGTCTGCCAATAAGTGTGGATGAACAACATATCCATGTCCCTAGAAATACAGGTTACTCACCTGTAACAGGAGTTCTAGGAATGGTATATGTTGTTCATCCTACGATCCACCGACCTCCCGGCCGACGGACAACCTGAGCTTCCAGCGGGCCAGATCTGGCGTCATGGGGCGGAGCCGAGAGTTTTACCACCCGGGTGGGTGGGAGGAGCCAGCTTGAAGACCTTCTGGCAAGATTTAAAGCGGCAAGGAACCTGCCAATAAGTGTGGATGAACAACATATACCATTCCTAGAACTCCTGTTACAGGTGAGTAACCTGTATTTTTTCTCCCTCCCCGAGCAGTGAATGGCTCCCTGACGTGAGGTGCTAATGCCGATGTCCTGGCTACTCATTGGCCACCCCTCTACTCCTGAGTTGGAGCTTGCATTTCCTCGAGCCTCCGCTCAGGGTCGTGCAAGTGTCGGGCATTGGCCAAATCCCTCCCCGGAGATGGCGAGCTGTCGTTGGATGCTCAAGCCTGTCTCCCCCCGGCCAACCCACCAACAACCCGAGTCCACTCTCGAATCCGGGTCGCCAGCGTGGAGAGAGGTGTGGCATCCCGCGCCTCAACCCTCAGCGCCACTGGGCCGGCCTGGCTCGTAGTGATCCTTAGTTTACCTCAAATCTCTCTGTTTACATCAACATGGTAACAGGATGTATAACCAGCAATAAATAAGTTCACAGATAATGTGAACCTGTGTTAAGACTGAGAGAGCAAACTTCAATAGCAGTACTAAGTTTATATTGGGTTTGTTGTTGTATAGACAGGATATGGGGCACAATACTGTTAAGATAGAAAAAGTTCAGGAAGTGATGAAGCAGCTAGAACAGCGCAGCAGTTAGGGAGTCAGCCCTCAGTGCAGAAGGCTGAGGGTTCAAGCCTGGGCAAAGGGGTGATTCAAATGAACACACGTCAACTGGGTGGATAGGCAACAGCAAAAACGCTCACAGATAATGTGAAGCTTTCTTCAAGGTTGAGAGAGCCAACTTACAAGCAGACTAGGTTTATATTCCCTCTGTCTTCCTCTCCCCCCATGCCTTTTCTCCCACTGGCTCAGCCTTATAACCAACCTACTACCACTACCTCCCAAGCTCCTAGACAAAGCCACTTCTTTTGGCGGCCCACTCTTCCCCCCCCCCATCACCTTGACTCCTCCTCATACTCTCACACTAGGTGTCACACCTCTTTATTTTCTAAGCTACATATAAACACTGTCCTTTACCTAGCTGAATGCTCTTGACGCTGTACTATCACCATTGGTACTATGAATGACACTGTAACCTTATTGTATACTAGCTACCTACTATTCGAGTATTGTATGTAAACTGTTTGTTATTGTTGTCATTGTCACTGTTTGACATGGAACTTTTGTAAAAGAGCTCTGAGCTCAAAGGTATGATCCGAATCCCTAAATAAATAAATAAAAAATATTAGGTTTTACTATTATATAGTCAGGATAGGGGCAAAATACTATAAGGTTAGGAAAAGTTTGGGAAGTAGTGAGACTGCCAGACTAGTGCAGCGGTAGGGAGACTGCCTTTAGCGTAGAAGATCGAGGGTTCAAGCCTAGTTGTAGCTATTAAGCTAGTGTTAAGTGCTAAATAGAAAGGGGATTCATTGGAGAGTTACACTAGGGGGCAGCAGGCAAAAACAGGTGGGTTAGAACGGCAGGGGAGATGAATCGCCAAGGAAGATTGTTCCCGTGAAAAAACATGGTCATGGCAACTGCTGTTTTCAGTTTCAGTTTTATTTTTTTTTTTTTATTTTTGTGACGGTGAACAGTGACAAGGATATTCTACGGCCTGTGGGGTTGTAAAATTAAACAAAATCCGGTATGAGGTATGTTGAAAGAAATGAGCTGATGAAACTTGCTATATTGCCCATGGGAGATGAGCCGCGGTTCTCAGGTTTACAGTGATGGAAAGATTGCAGTTGGCACATGTGTGGAGCAAGAGAAACCCAGCACTTGTTCTCTGTTATAACCCACAGGTTATAATGGTGAATTATAACCAGGTTTCTCTGTGGGGGAATACGCTTCCCAGTTATTATATATAGGATAAAGAAATGTGGTCCGGGGTGTGTAACGAAGTTTACACACACACGAGAGGTTAGATGCTACATATACCCTGAGAGCGAAGCGCCCGGGGTTTATGCATAACATCTAACCCCCAGTCCCCTAGTAGTTGAGCGATGGCTTTCATTTATATCAAAAGGCTGCTTAAAGTGTTGTAAAAAGGGTCTGAAAATTAGCCCCATTAACTTGTATGGGGCACGTCCCCATGCTCTCCTTGGGCACACGTCACAAAATGTGGGAGCGCGGGGTGGAGCGGGTGGACCGGGAAGTGGAAAGGAGCTCCTGGCTGGCGGTTCAACCACTGTTACGATCCTTTTCCTTCCATACACCGGTGGATTAAAATGTAAAATTTTCACACAGAGGGCCTATCGCTGCCCCAGGCTAATGGGCTATGGAGACCAAAACCTGTAAGTAAATACCTCATACCTTTACTTTAAGTGTTTTTTGACTAAATATAACTTTTAATACCTTATAGTGGTTTCAATTCCCTGGTGGTCATGCTTCCTGTTTTTCAAGGAACCGGACCATTTTTTTTGTTACAGATTACCGTTTTCAGCTCATCTAGGAGTTTTAACTATTTTTATTGTAGTTCTTGTTAAAACGAACAGCATTTTCTGTGATTTTGTCCACCAATTTCTCCTCAGAACCTTTTGTTAATACCGCAGCTTCTGGGTGCTAAATTATTTTGCACTTTTGGGATCTGAACAGTGTGTTTTCCAGGTCTCCGGTGTTTAGCATGACTGAAAGACCTAATAAAAAGAAAACAGGACCAACAGGCTTTAAAAGATGAACTTTTTGTTTTCAGCTCCTGGCAAAGACAGACTGCCACAAACTCTATTTAAGGTGCCTGGGTCCAGATCATGATTTTATTAATTGTGTGCTGTGTATAAAGTTTTGCCCTAAAACCCTAAAGAAAAAGGCTAAAATAAAAAGAAGAGTTGCTAGCTTCTGAATCTGCTTTCAGGTCACCAAAAAGTAATAAACGCTCTAAGGGAGTTCCTATTGATGATGGAAAGCATGTGTCAGAGGGCTCATCTTCTCAAATACAGCAGCAGTCCCTGTTAAAGGGGACAGAGAAAAAAGATAAAGCTGCTCAGTCATCAGATAAGCATGGTACAGATGATTGTGGAAAATTGGTATCCTAGACTCAGCCTGCCAGTGTTAACTAGCTTTCTCGAACCCTTCAAATGTCTGCAAGGGTACTCAGTAGCTGCCATCACTCGGCATAGACACCTTCTCAGGGTATCTCTGTGACTGAATGCCTCCAGAGCCACTGCCCATACAGTACAGTGCTCCTTGCTCAAGGGATGATGACCAACCCCTCTCTGTCACAACAGAGAACTCCTTACCTTAGAAACAGAATATGGTAACGGTAGCCTTGTCTTCAGAGGTGGAAACAAAGTTTTTGTCAGTTTTAAATCAGTTAGCTGTACCTGAAAGGACTTAGTCACAGAAGCATGAAGTATATGGAAAATAATGTTTTAATATCTCCAGGTATTTCCACATGTAATATAGGATACTACAGAAAGACTGTGGGGAACAATAGTTCTACAGAAATAAAAGGAAAATTGTTTTGAACAGTAGGTTACACACAGAAAAATGTCTCTGTTTTTTTAACAAGGTAGAATACCTTACCACACAAGATCCCTTGGTGAATCAGGACAGAATTGAACCTTAGATGGTAGCTGTTCATAGTCTGAAACCTGACTGTCTCCTTCAGGCTCTGCCAGACCTTAAATTCCTCCAGGTGACCCCCATGACACATCATCCAGTATGTTACTCTGACATCATAGATTCAACAGTCTTTGTGTCTTGAGTGCTGGGTCCACTTGGAAGACCGTTCTGATGTGGATTTTGGGCTTTCCATATACATGTCTCGCACAGCAGGAGTGACTCCTTCACAGAACATGAAAGGGTTGTTTTTACTTCTAGCTGTCCCATTAACTGGCCAAAGAGATTGTTATCATTCACCAGTGCCATCTGGCATGCCTCTTGGCAACTAACTTTATCAGACTGTTTTTAACTCAGTTGAAAGACTTATGAGGTCTAGCAGATAATAGAAATTAAACACACAAACATAAAAAATACACAGAAGTTGTTGCAGTGATGAAGACAGCAGGGTGTCCAAAAGGGGGAACCCTGAGTCTGGTGATTGCAAAAGTGGTTATAAAAGAGCCTCAGAGCAAGCACTGGAAATGGTGTCTATCAAGAAAAAACAAAAAGAAAAGAATGTCCTTACCACGCCTCCTGAAAAAGGAAAGGAGCTGGCTTCGGACTAAAGACACGTGCTCTGAACAGAGGACATAACAAAATGTGACAATTTTTCCAGGCCTTCCAGGTTATGGGAAAGTCTTTGAATATTTTTTTTATATTTTACTACGTAATGATGTCTATGTCTACCTTGAATTTGCTTGGTGTTTAAAATTCTTTTTCAAATTCTAGCAATTTTTGGTAGTCATTTAGCTAGTTTTAGTCGTCACAGCTCCCTAGCTTTAGAAACAAATCTGCTGGTGGGAGAGAAGGGGGTGCATGACCACACTGCAGAGTTTGAACTCCTATTCTAAGTTCCATTATTAGCATTGAGTTCTATCTGCGGGGCAGCACTGTTGTGAGGGATCCCTGAGGAGAAACAACATTACTATGGTGAGTCATTGTTTCTCATGCTTCCCTTCAGCCTGCCTCCATCTGCTGGTCCCCCACCCAGGACTTGTGCGTGTGGTGTGTGCATATGTGTGCGCATATATGTGTGTGTGTGTGTGTGTGTGTGTGTGTGTGCATGCTGCATTCGTTTGTATAATATCCAATCCTAATTCAGCCCCTATCTCTTTTCATGCTGCAGGTATTGGAGTTGACCTGGTGTGTATGGGGGAGCAGCCACTGCATGCTGTACCACTTTTTAAGGTATGCAGAAAAAACTTTTATGTTCTCTGGGAGCATTCTGAGATTCTGTGGACCACAGAGGTCCAGTGCACTGAGACCCCAGGCTTGATTGTTCGTGTATCAGCAATGCTTTCACTCCACTTTCAGGGAGACAACTGTAGCAGTCACAGCAGCGCTTTACAGTCAGACCTCTTCTCACGTTTTAATCTCACTTATCACTACTACTCCCCAAGTTGTTTTGTGGATGCTGGGGAAAGATTACTACCTTCAGCCATACCCCCCTCTCATTTTATGAATGCTGGAGAAGATTACTACCTTCAGCCGTACCCCACCTCCCACTCATTTTATGAATGCTGGAGGAAAATTACTAACTTCAGCCATACCCCTCCCTCTAATTTTATTGATGCTGAAGGAAGATTACTGCCTTCAGCCATACCCCACCCCCACTCATTTTATGGATGGTGGGGGAAAGTACTACCTTCAGCCCTACCCTGCCCCCCACTCATTTCATGGATGGTGGGGGGAAGTACTACCTTCAGCCGTACCCCCACCCCCACTCATTTTAATGATGCTGGGGGAAGAGTACTACCTTCAGCCAGACCCCCACACACTCATTTTATGGATGCTGGGGGAAGATTAATACCTTGGGCCATACTCTACCCCCAACTCATTTTATGGATGCTGGGGGAAGATTACTGCCTTCAGCCATACCTTGCCCCCCCCACTCATTTCATGGATGCTGGGGGAAGATTACTACCTTCAGCCAGACCCCCACACACTCATTTTATGGATGCTGGGGGAAGATTATACACCTTTGGCCATACTCTGCCCCCAACTCATTTTATGGATGCTGGGGGAAGATTACTGCCTTCAGCCATACCTTGCCCCCCCACTCATTTCATGGATGCTGGGGGAAGATTACTACTTTTAGCTATACCCTACCCCCAACTCATTTTAGGGATGCTGAGGGAAGATTACTACCTTCAGCCAGACCCCCACACACTCATTTTATGGATGCTGGGGGAAGATTAATACCTTTGGCCATACTCTACCCCCAACTCATTTTATGGATGCCGGGGGGGAAGATTACTGTCTTGTTTTGCATTAAGCTTTTTGGTCTCTGGTCGCCACCTGCTCCAACGTCAGGCAGCTGGTGCCTCCAACCCAAACCACCACTCCCTCACTGTCAGTGGGGATCTACATGGGGAGGGCTCTGAGGGCTCCAAACTGTTGTCCTGTTTGCTGCTGGGACTGATTTCTGGTTTTCCCCTGTTTATCCCCTATTCCCAAGCTGACAAACGTGCTGTGGTGTGGTATCTACAGTGAAGACATCACACACACACAGTGTCTGCCCCAGCCAACCAGGACGGCCATCACTGCCGCACCACCCAGTCTCCACTAAGTGACGGCCAAACAGCAACAAGCATTGTACCCCTTCCCCGAAGGACAGCCCTCGAAGGATGCTTAACACTCCTTTCCCCAGCCAGTCCTAGAGCGACCCTGGTCAGTTTCCGGACCTGGGGCACCAGTGTAGCAGCATGCGAGACATGCAGTGCCTCAGCCCTTGGTGCCATGTGGCCAGCTTTACAGGCAGGATGATTTCTACCCCCACCAGTCATTTTGTAGATGCTGGCAAGATTTCTGCAGTCAGCCCCCCCCCAATTGTTTTGTGGATGCTGGGGAAGAGTTCTACATTCACCCTACCTCCCAGTTGTTTTGTGGGCGCCTGTAACATTGTTACATCACCCCTGCCACCCCCATTCCTTAGTTGATACTGGCAAGGTTTGTACCTTCCCCCCTCCACCCTCCTCAGTCATTTTTGTGGATACTGGCAAGATTTCATCCTGTACTCTCTGCCACCTTTCTGATAGCACAGTCCCAGGGATGTCTCTCCTCCTTCAGTGTGGTGGGGCAGCGCGCTATACTGCGTCCCTGCCACTTGTCTGAAACTGGGTGATAGCACAGTCCCAGGGCCGGCTCTCCTCCTTTGGGGTGTTGGGGCAGTGCATGGCACTGTGTCTCTGCCACCTGTCTGACACTGGGTGATAGCACAGTCCCAGGAACGGCTCTTCTCCTTCGGTGTGGTGGGACAGCACTCTGCGCTATGCCCCTGCCACACATCTAAAGCTGGGTGATAGCACAGTCCCCGGGACGTCTCTCCTCCTTCAGTGTGGTGGGGCAGCGCGCTATGCTGTGTCCCTGCCACTTGTCTGAAACTGGGTGATAGCACAGTCCCAGGGACGTCGCTCCTCCTTCAGTGTGGTGGGGCAGCGCGCTATGCTGTGTCCCTGCCACTTGTCTGAAACTGGGTGATAGCACAGTCCCAGGGATGGCTCTCCTACTTCGGTGTGGTGGGGTAGCGCTCTGCAGTACGTCCCTGCCACTTGTCTGAAGCTGGGTGATAGCACAGTCCCAGGGACAGCTCTCCTACTTCGGTGTGGTGGGGTAGCGCTCTGCGCTACGTCCCTACCACTTGTCGGAAGCTGGGTGATAGCACAGTCCCAGGGACGTCTCTCTTCCTTCGGTGTGGTAGGACAGAATGCTGTGCTGTGTGCCTGTTAGCTGGCTGAAGCTGGGTGACAGCACCGCTGGAAGTGCTCGGCTGGGAAGGGGATGCTGGCTGGATACCAGTGTGACCATACACATGCATACAGGAGTGTGCATTATTGGATGCCTGCTCCCCAAGGTGAAAAATGGAAGAAACCCCCCCCAGGCAGGGAGGATGTCGGCAACCCACGGGCCTGGCACTACTGACTATGGCTCCAACCCACCAAGTGGTCCAGGGCAAGTGGTCGGGTAAGTCACATGGAAGGTAGGTGTTGGGGCTGAGGGCTCATCAGAAGGGGGCAAGCCTGCCTACAGGATAACTCCTCGACATAGGCCGGCTCAACCCAATACGCCTCGGACTATCATCCTTGTCACTGCGGGCCCCATGGTGAAGGATCAGATCTTGCAAGCAGCCAAAGAAAAGAGACTTATTTGACTCCCTGATGATTCCTGAATTTACTATTTTTCGGACATCTCCTATGCGGCCCATCAACACCACAACTCTTTTTTTTTTTTTTTTTTAATCACGACTATTTTTTGCGCCTTGCCACTGACCCCCATCTGATTGACTGCCCCAGCCCCATCCCCTGGAATCACCGGGGCTTACCTTATGCCCGGTCCAGGAGCGGCGCTTGCGGGGAGTCAATCTTCATCCTGCCACTCCATTTTCTCCCAGGGGCCCCAGGAGTAGGCGCGCATGCGCCTTACGGCCCCAGTAATGACCCCTGTCCCCCACCCCATTAGCCTAATGCCTGGTACCCTCTAGGCCTGAGCTGCCCCTGGCCTCCACTAGGAGGCAGCCATTAGCCGAGGGTAGCCGCCACACTTCCCCGGAGAGGAGAGCTGCTTGCCGGCAGCTCCTTCCAGCTCCACCCTCCCCCCCCCACTGCCGACCTCGAACGGCCCAGGCTCGTTCCTGAACCCGGGTCAACGCCACAAATCTTTTGATGCGGTTCGAGCTGAACTGCATCAGTTGGGGATATCAAGCGTACTTCTTTATCCGGGTAAACTTCTCCTGTGTTATGCAGGTAAAACTTATGTATTTAATGATCCAACTGAAGCAGGGAAAAGACTGTTGAAAATTAAAGTTGACTTTAAGAGTCGTAAAGAAAGCTATACCTCGGAGACGGAGGGGGACTGAATTGATCTTCTGGCTATGTTTCAGTGTATGGGGCAGTTAAGGTCTTAGTGCAGATCAGCTGAGTTATTGGGGCTATTCGTTTAATTTTGTCCTGCATATTTATTTAACAGTGTCATGATATTACAAAAAAAACAAAAAAGCCGCACCGAGTGAACTGCTGGTGCTTAATTTTTAAACGTAGAACCATACATAAAGGAAAAAAGCACCCAGCTAGAGCAGAGCAATATAATAAAACACACGTTTATTTAAATATAAAAGTGTGCAGCATACTAGGCTGAAAACCGTAATGGTGAGGGGTAAAAAAAACATCTCACGTTTCGCCAAGCAGAGTGTCTGTCGAAACATAAGATGTTTTTTTACCCCTCACCATTATGTTTTTCAGCCTAGTATGCTGCACACTTTAATATTGCCCTTTAATATCTAAGGGGAAAATCAAGGCTGGGTGTCTGTAAAATATTATATTCTTGTGTCATGTAAAATAACTACATACTTTCTTGATAATACATATCCTTATACCTGGTGTTAGAATGTGTGTGTGTGTGTGTTAATAGCGTTAGGATATCACATTCTCCCCTGGGTTATCAAATGACAGCTAGTTTTTTGAAGTTTTGTTTCCCTGACAGTTGCACAATCGGAGCAGCCCTGGAGATTCACGCCTTGGGGACGATTACAACATTCCTCACTGGATAAACCACAGGTAAGGGCGACTGAGCATGCACAAGTGTGTGTTTGTGTGTGTGTGTGTATACATGTGCAGATATGTGTGTGTGGGTGTGCAATAGGAATGCTTTCTGTCAGTGCAGGGACATTTGCTTTTGATTGTTTATCTTTTTTTGCATATGTTTGTCAAAAAAGTGAACAAAAAATAGCATTTTCTGCTATTTTTTGCTAATTATAAAGAAGTCTGTGAGGTATCTATAAATGAAATACCACTCATTTTGTAGATAATTTTGTGCTGAACAACTTTCTTGCTCACAGCACTATGCTATCTTTTTTCATTTTAAAGTTTTTTGCATTTGAATATAGTTAGTACTGGTACTGAGGCAGAACATTCTAAATGAGTTCCGGAGTGATTGTGACATATCTACTAGGGGTGGGTTATTCAGAAATGCACCAGGCATGGACGCAAGCCTGGGCGCAGCGCAACTGGGATGCGCCAGGGCATGGCCCGAGCGATATTCAACAGTGCTGCACCATGGCTCAGCACCATTGAATATGGCACTGGGGCACATTTCGGGACTGTGTAGTACAGTACGGTCTGCACGCCCATTGGCCCATGCAGTGGACCAATGGGCGTACGCCCGTACTATGCGCTGTCAGTTGGTAGCGGCGAGGCGGCTTGCGGGTGGGAGCTGCCGCCGCCTACGCTGACCGGAGGTGGGTGGCGGGTCTGAGGGTGGGTGGGAGGGTACCGATGGCCCACAAGGGCATTTATTTACAACTGAAGCCCGCGATGGGGCTGGGGATCGGGTCCACTGGACCACCAGCGATATAGATTCCTTACTCCTACGTGCGGGCAGGGGGCGCACGACGCCTGGCCTGTGTCTGGGGTGGTCGGGTGGCCACCCACAGCTGGCGACTGCCGTGTTGCACACTGCAATACGGCAGCTCACCAGTGGGTGGGCAGGGCTTGCTCCTGCTTTTCAGGGGTGGATCGTTGTGCCCTCCTGTGCAGTGCAAGGCGGATATGTGCCTGCATATGCGCTGCACATCCCGGGCTGAATATCGGGATGTGCCGCATATGCATGGGCACACCCCCCACACTTGCGCCACACACATTACTGGTGCACCCCAGCACATCGGGAATTGCGCAGCACAACATCCCCTTTTGAATATCGTGCCGGGCGCATCAGTGGGTTGCGCATGGCGCAACACTTGCTCTGTGCACAACCCCTTTGAATATCCCACCCCAAATGTATAAATCTGTGATGATGCATCTACTGTATATATAAATGTAAACTTTCACATTTATCACACATTAGCTCAGATTTATCACATAGGATTTATGTACACACCTACTGCAAAAATATATACTGTGTATGTGTGTATAACCCCACATTTTTGCACTTTAATTATTTTGTAGCCGTTCAACGGATTTGCATGATATTTTGCATGCACGGTCTTGTGTGGTAGATCTGTGGTTGTGCTAAGTTTCGTTTCAGTCAGATGTGCAGATTCTGAGTTCTGGATAGTGCAAAAAGTGTATTTTTGGGTCATGGGTTATGGTGTTTGTTTGTTTTTTCTCTGAACTTGGCTACCACCGAAATGTTTTGAAATTGTGGTCTGAAATGTTCAGGCTAGAAAGAGGCTGACCCACAGACATGCCTTTTGCTTGTTTGGTGAAAAAATATTAATCCGTTCCAGAGTTATTTAATTTAGAAATTTTGAAAAATGTTGTTCTGAGCATGCTCAGTAGGGACTTCAAGATAGCTATATGAAATGAAAAAGGAATCCTTTTTCATAAGGGACCAATACTTTTTCACAAGGAAAAAAATCCTTTTTCGTTTGCCACCGTCTTGTTTCCTTTTTTTCAGGAAAAAAAAAGTCAAAGACCATGAAAATTACATCCTACAGATAAACCAACACATCTGTCTGGCTCATTAGGACCCCAGTCCGTGGATTCTGCGCTTAACTGCTCGAAAACAAATGCCCCCCAAATGTGCTTTTGGTTACATTTTACATCCTTTTTCATGACTTGCTTTCTCAGCCTTTTTCATGACTCGCTTTCTCAGTGCATAGTTTGAAATGAAAAAGGAATCCTTTTTTGTGGACTGGTATCTAGCGATGCCCCCAACCCCTGTGCTCACCCCCCCCCATATTGATTATTTATTCCCCTGGTGTCTAGTGACACCCCCCACCCACTGATCGCCGTCCCCTCATTGATTGTTATTTACCAGGTATCTAGTAGCACCCCCCAACCTCCGATCACCGTCCCTGTAATGTTTGCAGTCTTTCCTGGTGTTTAGTGGCACCCCCCCACCTACTGATTGCCATCCTGTATTGATTGTTATTTCCCTGGTGTCTAGTGGTGCCCCCCCCACCACGATTGCCGTCCCCGTATTGTGTTTTTCTTTTGCTGGTGTATGGTGGTGCCCCCTTCAAACTTCGGTCGCCATCCTGCCTGTAATAAAGTATAAAGAAAATGCTCCATCAGTGTCTTTTTTTTTTTTAAACCTGTAAAAAGAAACAATCCCTTGCCAAAACCGCTCCTCCACCCGACCTCCCACTCAGCACCCACCACCCGCACTTCCCCCCCCTCACTCAACTGAACAGGTCCCAGGGTGAAGATCCACTCTCTGATCGAAGACATGTCTTGTTGCTGAAAAAGCTGACTGCTGTATGAGAAAGTAAAGTAAGCACTGCTCGACATATTTCAATGGGGTTTTCAACTTTGTGGCATGACGTTGCCATTTTTGCATATTTTGACACCAAATTTTCAGCATGGCCTTTTTGACACCCTGTCTCATGCACATGAAGATGGAATTATGCAAATCTGCCTGGAATGGCGATTTGGTGGTCGCATGGTAAAATCGCCTTTCGGATGGGATTTAAAACTTTTCACTGCCCTTGTTCATGAGGTGGGGTCATAAGAAGGCTGTGTTGAAAATTTGGGGTCAAAATATATAAAAATGGGAAACATATGCGCATACGTTGATATTTTACTGCGCTTGCTCGTAACTTTGCTACTTTTAAATATCTTGACCCCAGATTTTCAACATAGCCATTTTTACACCACCTCATGAATGTGACAGCTGTCATTTTTCAGATCCTGGCAAATATGTGTTTCCGCACCTGTGGCAAGGAATGATGTTTCCATGGCACGGAATGACGTTTCGGTGGGAATTTTAAAATTCTCAATACGGGTGGTGGGGTCCGAGGCAGGACATTCATCCTCCTCACTCCAGAAGCACACTCCAGAAGTCCCCTGCAATGCTCGAGGAATCAACCTACAACCCACCACTGGGGTCGCTAGAGAAGTGGGACCTGACACCATCCTTCTCCAGCTGGGAGCGCTGCGGTTCGGCACTGCCTACCCAGCCCCTAGGGTCGCCCAGCCAGCTTCCCAGGTTTGTTTTAGGACCTGTCACTGAAGTGGGAGCATGCAATACTACCCACTGGCCGTCGGGTGGCCCCCTGGTGTGTGCACTTTTGTACTTACCTCTGAATAGTGATACCTGTGCCATGCATTGGTTATGTGCGATTGCACATCTGTGAATTGGTGTGTGTGTGCGCGTTGAGTGCACATAAGTTAGTACAAGTGGGTGTTTAGGAGGGTATAAGAGGGGATGAGCACTGTCTTATTTCTTTTGTGAGATTTTTTATTCATACAGATAAGTTAAACACACCATAGGGCTTAGCGACCATTACAGAAGAGTTTTTGCCAGACTGACATTTTTGTCAAGTAGAGAGGACAGGATCATATCTTCAGGCCCCAGGGCCTCTTTTCAACTACCGCATGTCCTGCATGCGGGCTACTGATTGACAGTTGCTCTCGGGTAACAGGGGATTGATTGACAGCTGCTCACAGATAACGGGGTATTGATTAACCGTTTCTCCTGGGTAACAAGTTGTTGACTGACAGCTGCTCCTGGGTAGCAGGGTATTGACTGACAGCTGCTCCCGAGTAACGGGGTATTGACTGACAGCTGCTCCCAGGTAACAGGCTATTGACAACTGCTCCTAGGTAGTGTGGTATTGATTGACAGCTGCTGCTGGGTAACAGGGTATTGATTGACACTTGCTCCCATGTAATGGGGTATTGACTGAGAGTTGCTCCCTGGTAACTGGGTATTGTTTGACAGCTGCTCCCGAGTAACAGGGTATTAATTGACAGCTGCTCCCAGTTAACAGAATATTGATTGACAGCTGCTCCCAGGTAATGGGGTATTGATTGACAGCTACTCTCGGGTAACTGGGTATTGACTGACAGCTGCTCTTGGGCAATGGGGTATTGATTGACAGCTGCTCCCGGGTAAGTGGTGTATTGATTCAAAGCTGCTCCTGGGTAACGAGGTATTACTTGACGGCTGCTCCCGGGTAACGAAGTATTGATTAACAGCTGTGACCAGGTAACAGGTACTGATTGATACCTACTCCCAGGTAGCAGGTATTGGTTGATAGCTGCTCCGGGTACCGGGGTATTGATGGACAGCTGTTCCCAAGTAATGGGGTATTGATTGACAGCTGCTCCTGGGTAAATGGGGTATTGATTGACAGCTGCTTCTGGGTAAATGGAGTGTTGATTGACAGTTGCTCCTGATTAAATGGGTATAGGTTGACAGCTGCTTCTGGGTTTGCTTGGGTCCTCACCAGCTGCCTTTTGTGTCTCCTCTGCAGTTTCTACACCTCAAACAGACAGTTGTCCTGTAACACCTTTACTCCACGGATCAAGCTTGCAGGAAAAAAGGTAAGCACAGACTTTTCATAGGCTCTTGGCAATGCCACAGTGGTCACATGTGGGTTGGGAGCAGATTGGCAAGTGCTGGCAGTGTCACAGTGGCCACATATGGGATGGGAGCAGATTGGCAGTTCCTGGCAGTGTCACAGTGGCCACATGTGGGATGGGTGTAGATTTTCAGGTCCTGGCAGTGTCACAGTGGCCACAAGTGGGATGGGTGTAGATTTGCAGGTCCTGGCAGTGTCACAGTGGCCACATGTGGGATGGGTGTAGATTTGCAGGTCCTGGCAGTGTCACAGTGGCCACATGTGGGATGGGAGTGAATTGGCAGTTCCTGACGATGTCACAGTGGCCATGTCTCAGTGGTCACATGTGGGATGGGAGCAGATTGGCAAGTCGTGGCAATGACACAGTGGCCACATGTGGGATGGAAGTGGATTGGCAAATCCTGGTAGTGTCACAGTAGCCAGATGTGGGATGGAAGCAGATTCCATGGCAGAATCAAGTAGTGTCTCAGTGGTCGGATATGGGACTGGAGAGATTCCATGGCAGGGCCTGGCAGTGTCACCATGGTCGCAGTTTGGGATAGGAGTGGATTCCATTGCAGGACCTGGCAATGTCACAGTGGTCGCACGTGGTATGGGAGTGGTTTTCATGGCAGGACCTGGCAGTGTCACAGTGGTCACATGTGGCGGTGGATTCCATTTCTTAATTGATTTTTTTTTTCATTGCCTTTCACTCCCCCCCACCCCTATCAGGTTTGTCACTGTTGCACCCTTCCTTCATCCAGGATGAGGGACAAGCGGCTTCCTTCACAGTCAACAGCAATGCCACCTTTTAGTTGGACAGCAGAGCATGCACCAGTGCTGTGCTGCCTGGAGGTCTGAGCGCTTCCCCTCTGGTATGCATTCCACCACCAGCTAGACCCATGGTGGAATTCCAAGGGCCCCAGATGGCAGCATGGTGTATCCCTGTCCCACTACTGGGATCACATATTGATTTATTCTTTGTGTCCCTGTTGCACTTCTGGGATCACCTATTTATAGAAACATGGATTCTGTTGGCAGAAAAGGACCGCTTGGCCCACCCAGTCTGCCCAGATGATCCCTGTCAAGTCTGCCACCGTAGACCCTAACTGGTGCTTCTGACTCTCCCACCTCCCTGACATTTTACTATTACTCCCCTGTGTCTATCCCATGTATTTATTTATTGTTTGAGTCTGGTTCCCCCGCTGCATCTCTTTGGGGCCTCAGAGTTTTCATTCTATAATGTGGTCATAGGAGCAGCTGCGTTTGCAAGTAACATCAAAGCCACTCCATGGTCCCCCCCTTGACCAAGTGCTTCACCTCCATGCAGGGGGCAGTTTGGCTTAGGGGTTAAAGCTCAGAGCTGTGAAGCTGAATTCCTGGAATTGAATCCCACAACCGCCCTCACCATACCTCTTGTCTGTCCCTGGTTATAAGGGACGTCTCTGATTTTATCCCTTAAAATTGTTCTGTGCCTCATCTGTCCCTCATAGAAGAGGTGCCCATCACAAACAGAATGTGCCATAAATTCAGCCTTTAACTCCTTTGTTCCCATAGACTTCATATGGCTTTGGAACCATCCATTGCTAGATCCGACCCAAAATGGCCACTGGGAGCAAATCCGTTAAAGTAAAAGTTCATAATATTCTAAGAAGCTGAATCAGAAATAAATGTTGCAGAAGTAAACACAGAGGCATCCCCTGTGTTCTGAGCTTGTATCTCCATGTTTGAGGATGTGCCCTTCATTGTGTGTGTCTGTGTCCCTCATTGTATGTGTCTGTGTCCCTCATTGTATGTGTCTGTGTCCCTCATTTCAGTGACAAAAGGTTGGGGGGCACGGCCCTCACACATACTCACTGTGTGACCCTGAGCAAGTCACTTAACCTTTCTGTGCTTATCCGTGCTGTAATCTCTCTATAATCTGTTTATCTCCCTGTGTGACTTAAATGGCAGCAACATTTTCTACCCTTCCTCTCCTAGATTGTAAATCACTTTGGGATAAAGTGTGTTTGCACTATATAAATACAAAGTCTTTTCATCAATAACTACTGTAACTGTACATGGATTGTAAAGCACTTAAGGATACAATGTGCATGAATGGAACTTAGTAAAACCAAATTCCTTTCGTTAAGGACTTGTTGTGGCTGTTCAGAGATTGTAAAGTGCTTTAGGGTACAGCATGTTTCAAAGGGTTTATATAAAACCAAATTGCTATTCTTTTCATCCTCCATGGCACATTTGACCCATGCTGTTCATGCTGAGGACACCTGAGTCCAGGTGGGAATCTGTATCTACCAAGTGGTAGCCTGTCTTTGTTAAATGATTTGTCAGTCAGAAAGCTTTATTAATTGGCAATATGCCATTACAGCTTAATACAAAACACATAACATGCATGCAACCATGTATGACAATATAAAATCATACACACGGCTATCAAAAGGTAAAATGTACACAGTAGTCAGTCTTTCATGTAATAAATTATACACATACAGATAAAAACAATAATCCACACTAGTTAAATGATTTGCAGATTGTAGGTCCATGAGGGCCTCTCCTCACTAGCCCTGACTAGCTGTTTTTATCTCTGGCTTGTGCTCCGTGGAGATCTGAAACCCATGGAGGGCAGTGGCAATGCTGGCATATTGCAGTCAAATGCCCCAAACCTGTGTAAATCATGAACTGGGTTAGTGACACTTACTTCTCAGTAGCCATTTCAGCAGCCCTCTGGTGTTTTGTCATTGTATGATTTTCGCCACTGGAGCTGAGCATCAGTTTGCTACATTTGCATGGGTTAGTGTGCCAGGTTTCACCCTGGCATCTCCTCCTCAGCTCAGGGAAGTAACACGTTGCCTTTTGTGCCCAATGTATCTGTGCCTCAGCTACTTTATTTTACTTATTTATTCATTTGTTTGTATTAAGATGGCACAAAATGGGTAACAGTAAAAAGCCTATACCGGTCAAGAGGCTCTTAAAATGATACAATACAAATCGACTGATCAAGAGATTGGATACACAATTTACAGGACAGTAAATACAAATGTTACAGGACAATAAATACAAATGTTACAATACAATACAGCAGTTACAGGACAATAAATACAACAGTTACAGGACAATGAATACAACTGTTATAGGCCAATAAATGCAGCAGTTACGGGGCAATAAATACAAAAGTTATAAGACAAATGCAAATGTTACAGGACAACACAAAGCACAGGACAACAAATACAGCAGTTAACAGGACAACAAATACAAACATTACAGGACAACAAATACAGTAGTTATAGGACAATAAATGTAGCAGTTGTAGGACAGTAAATACAAAAGTTAGCTGGACAATAAATACAAAAGTTGCAAGACAAATACAGTAGTTATACATAAATATAACAGTTGCAGGACAACAAATACTGCAGTTACAGGACAACAAATACAAACATTTCAGGACAATAAATACAGCAGTTACAGGAAAATAAATATAGCGGTTACAAGACAATAAATACAAGTGTTACAAGATAAACACAACAGTTACAGGACAATAAACATAACAGTTACAGGACAATAGATATAACAGATATGGGACAATAGATATACTAGAGGGCAATAAATGAAAATATTACAGGGCAAGAAATACAGCAGTTACAGGACAACAAATGCAAATATTATGGTACAATAAATACAGCAATTATAGGACAATAAATACAACAGTTACAGGACAATAAATATGGCAGTTATGGGGCAATAAATATAACAGTTACAGGACAGTAAATATAACAGTTACAGGACAATAAATACAGTAGTTACAGGACAATAAATATAACAGTAACAGGACAAAAGAGTTACAGGACAACAGATACAGCAGTTACATGACAATAAATACAACCGTTACAGGACAGTAAATACAACAGTTACTGGACATTAAATATAACAGTTACAGAAGAATAAATACAAATGTTACTGGACAATAAGTTCAGCAGTTACAGGGCAATAAATACAGCAGTTACAGGACAATAGATACAAATGTTATAGGACAATAAATATAAATGTTATAGGACAATAAATAGAGCAGCTACAGGACAGTAAATGCAATATTTATTGTCCTGTAACTGTTGTATTTATTGTTGTGTAACTGTTGTATTTAGTGTCGTGTAACTGCTGTATTTATTGTCCTGTAATGTTTGTATTTATTGTCCTGTAACTATTGTATTTATTGTCCTGTAATGTTTGTATTAATGTTATGTCACATTTGTATTTATTGTCCTGTAACGTGTATTTATTGTCCTGTAACATTTGTATTTATTGTCCTGTAACTGCTTTATTTATTGTCCTGTAATGTTTGTGTTTATTGTTCTGTAACACTTGTATTTACTGTCCATAAAGTTAAGATTTATTGCCCTGTAAAGGATGAGATTATTTTTACAGGACAAGTAGATACAAATGTTACAAGACAATAAATGCAAATGTTACAGGACAGTAAATACAGCGGTTACAGAACAATAAATAGAACAGTTACAGGACAGTAAATACAAATGTTACAGGACAATAAATACAAATGTTACAGTACAATGCATACAGCAGTTACAGGACAATAAATACAACAGTTACAGGACAATGAATACAACTGTTATAGGACAATAAATGCAGTTGTTACGGGGCAATACATACAAAAGTTATAAGACAAATGCAAATGTTACAGGACAATAAATACAGCGGTTACAGGACAATAAATAGAACAGTTACAGGACAATTAATGGAACAGTTACAGGACAATTAATACAGCAGTTACAGGATAATAAATAGAACAGTTACAGGACAAGATGCAATTGAGGTACCTTGGTTGTGAGAGTGAAAGCCAAGCAATAAATAAAGACAATATACATAATTTACAGATGCCACAGAAACAAGAATAAAGAAAAAAAAACCAACATGACTGGCACTTGTCTTCTTTTCTATTCCAGGTACAATCTGACAAAGGGCAGAGTGGCAGGGAGAGTGGTTAGTGTTTACGTGTTTCCTTTATGCATTAAATGTATAGTGTCTGTGTTCCTTCATTCAGTTAAGGGGCCACTGTTATCTCCCTTAGGCCTCACATTGACCATAGTTTAAAAAAACATTTTATAATTGCTTACATTCTGTAGAGATACCCTATTTAGCCGACTGTTTGATTATGATTCTTTTTTCCTTTTTCAAAGTGAAAAACAGACTGCCCACCATACTGGTGTTGCTACACAAAAATGTTTGTTTACATTCCTTGACCAACTTCCACTACATGTTTCCTGGACTTGGGAACAGACCACAAATCTAGCCTCTTCTGATGCAGTGGGAGGAGAGGAGATTATTGCATCATGAGTGACAACACTATCTGGGGCTTTTAGTAATGTTCAGGAAGTTTGCAACAAATGTTGATCAAGGATTCGAAAACAAAACAAGGTTAGGTATAATTGCACCATTACCATACATTTCAGTTCTATTAAGAAAGGAAGCAGATAAAGCAACCAGCAACAAGGGTTGACAGTACCCCTTCAAGACTCCATGGGAATCTCGACACATACAGTATAGAGACCTTGCCACTGGTGTAAATAAGCACTCCTGTCTCTGCATACTGGCACCCCCTAGTAGTGATGGGCTGGGGTGCAATGGTGGGGTGTCCCCCCCCGTACCCTGCATGTACTGGATGTTTTCCATCTTTCTTTCCCTTGAGAAGCCATTTTGCATTTGAGCATCTGTCACTAAAACAGGTCCCCCCCCCAAAAAAAACACCGAATAAAACAGGTCTATCAATCGCCCCAGAAATCACCTGGAAACAAGATATCATAGCTTAGTGTGCCTTTCCTGGCCAAAAACGAAAATCCCAAAGGAAAATAATGGTGAGCGCTTCCATTTAATTTCATTATTCTGAAGACGGTGCAGGAGATTGGGGTTGGCTAACCCCCATTCCTTATATCGACTACTACCAAGAATGCTCTCTGCACTGAGCTGGAGTGTTAGGCTACTTGAATTCAAACCAGCAGGTCCCGTATCTCAAACGTAACAGTGGCTTTATTCAATGACATGCATGCACCAAGCTCTCATATAATATAAACTTCAGAGAATGTAAAAGTCACTGCATTCAGTTCCAATCTTAATGCCCAAATTTGATTGTAAAATGTGTGGAGCTTCACTCCCCTATGTTATGCCATGCATAAATCAAAACTTCAAAATCCGGTACTAACAAAATACAAAATGCAAAATGAAAGTGTAATTTGAAAAGGTAGCAAGAATACCAGTATCCAGTTTAAATGAGCCATGTTACGCTGGCCCTCCAATCCCCAGTGCTTCATTCATCCAGAACCTCATCAGGGTTCGTCAGAAGCTACAACAGCAAACATCTGTACTGCAGTCTCTGGAATGTCGACATATCCAAATTCTGCCCTGGTTAAACATGAGGGACTGATACAGCACTGGAGACTGAAGTCCTCTGTTTCACTAAATGGCCAGGTGCATTGTGGAGCTAGGATAGTGCTGGGATCCATATTCTATATCTACTCTATATATGTAGTGCTGGTTAAAGGTGAGGGAGTGACACAGTAATGGAGACTGACGCTTTAAATTCACTGGGACAGGTACAGTGTGAAGCTGGGACAGTGCTGGTTTCCATACTCTACAATGTTTTTAGTGCTGGTCAAAAGGTGAGGGACTGCATTTCCTGAGACTGAGGCACAGTATTTATCCACATCATTAGGTACAGTGTGATGCAGGGACACTACAGGTTTCCCCACACCAATATATTTGGTGCAGCAGGTGAAAGGTGAGAGATGGACAGTGCCAAGTGACCACAGTCTCTGTCTCTCAACAAGCTGGGTAGTGCGAGGAAGAGGTAATGCTGGCTTCCCCATGCTGGTGCACCAGTACGTGTCATTTCTAACCAGTAAGGACCACTGGTAGTAGTCAGTGAGGTCTGGGGTGCCATACTTTTTCCTCCTCTGCATGTCTCTGCACCAGTATGGGCATAATTGGAGGACTAAGGATGACCCCTTAGTTATAAGACATAAGGCTGCGCAGTCTGTCTGGGAGCTCTGTAGGGCCGTTAGTATTATGCGCTGTGTGCATTATGCCAAGCTGGCAGTAGTTATGTAGCCTAGATCTACACTCTACCCTTTAAATTGAAAATAAAATCTGGGTGTGAGAGGTGCAGGGACCCCAATTCTTTTTTTTTTTTTTTTTTTTTTTTTATCATGTTACAGTTTTTCACCCCTGCAGCCACTGACCTGCCTTTTTTTTTCCTTCCAGCCACCGCTCCAGCTCCACCTCCAACCCTGAAGTTACACGCCCAGCTGGCATACGCAACTATACCTTCAATAGGGGCACCCCTATTGCCCCCGCGCCAGGCAAGGAACCAATACTGGCACGCGGCTGGCCCAGGCATCGTCGGGCGATGGAGTAGCGGCCATCAAGCTGCCGCGGTCTGTGCTGCCATTTTTCTGGCCCCCGGGAATGCAAGCGTACAGCAACGTCATGGCACATGTGTGCCGACATCTGCCGCACTCCATACAGCTACACCAACCCTAGCAGTGCCCCCGGTCGTCACCAGGGGCCGCTGCAGAGCAGTGGCACCCTGGATCCTTCCCGGGGATAGGAGAGCAGTCCTCCGGATGCTCAATCCTATCTCCCCCCCGCCGACCCCAGGCGGCCCGGGCTCGCATCAGAACCCGGTCGCCAGCGTGGTACAGGTGTGGCGTCCAGCGCCCAACCTCAGCTGCCATTAATGGGTTGGGACCCCCTAATTTTAACAAAACCCAGTGCTACTTTAGGATTTTGTTTCATGAGGGCAAGACCCCCCAGTTCCCCAGTTCTACATCTTTTCTCAAGTGGTACATAAAAAAATAGCATAGTAGCCTGTCGTGTCCATAGCATTCGGTATTCAGGGATACCTTACAGCAGGGTCTGTAGTCCTCCACTGACGCTCCAGTATGTGTCAGTCCTGACCACGAAGGACTGCTAGTATTAGGAGCTCCATACTAGCACTTTCTCTGCATCTCTCCTTAGCAGAGACTTTTTGTTGTTCCATGTCACATGTGGATGGTTTTTTGATCATGACTTGCTGAGACCAGCTAACTTGTCTCACCTAAAGAGAGAATTGCAGGTTAAATGCAGGTTTATAGCAGTGATAGATGTGTCTTCTTCTCTGGGGCATGGTGCACCTCCCACCATTCCCAGAGACAGTAGGGTCGGACAGCTAACTCCTCCCAGTGTTCCTAGAGACAGTAGGGTTGGGTATTGCAAGGGGCAGACTAGATGGGCTGATGGGGTCCTTTTCTACCATCAAGATTCTATGATTCTATGGAGCACCTCCCACTGTTCAGAGAGACAGTGGTGTTGGACATGGAGCACCTCCCACCATAGCTAGAGACAGTGGGGTTGGACAAGTAGCTTCTCCCAGTGTTCCTAGAGACAGTGGGGTTGGACATGGAGCACCTCCCACCATTCCACCATTCCTAGAAACAGTGGAGTTGGACATGGAGCACCCCTGCCATCCCACTGTTGTTAGAGACAGTGGGGTTGGACATGGAGCACCTCCCACCATTCCACCATTCCTAGAAACAGTGGAGTTGGACATGGAGCACCTCCCACCATTCCAGTGTTTTTTTTTTTTTCAACTTTAGTTCCCTCCGGTCACTGGTGACAGGGCATCTCTCTGGTGGGGCCCGCTCAGCTGCTCCTCTGCCGCCCACCAGAACCCCTCCCCGACCGAGCAATCGGGTGCTGGGTCCCCCCTCTTCCGTGGAGCCCATACGGGTGGAGGCAGGGACCACAGAGAGTCAAGTCGGGGTTGGGGCCGGCATTGGACATGTGTGAGTGATCCTGGTGTGTCCGCCGTCGCCTCCCCGCCAACTGGGGTTTTTCCTCCTTTTGTTTTCCCCTCTGAGACGCCAGACGTGCAGTGACATCTGCATGGAGGATGCACCTCTGCTGATGTCCGCCAGTGCTTTCCCCGACTAAGCAGCACGCTCCTTGCGGTACCCCCCACTCTCCACCAGGAGCCACCACAGAGTTATGAGTCCCCACATGCCCACCCCAGGAGAGGAGAGGAGAGCAGTCCTCTAGATGCTCAATCCTGTCCTTCCCCTTCCAACCCCCGGCGACCAGACTTCGCTCCCGAACCCCAGTCGCCAGGGTGGTGTCCAGCACCTCAACCCTCAGCGCCACCGGGCCGGCTACACCATTCCACTGTTGCTAGAGACAGTGGAGTTGGACATGGAGCACCTCCCACCTTTCCTAGAGACAGTGGGGTTGGACATGCAGCACCTCCCACCTTTCTTTGAGATAGTGGGTTGCATCATTAAAGCAAAGAACCAGAAGTCTGGCCATGTTTCAAAGTATTTCTAGGGACATGGATATGATTCACATATCCAGACACTGGTAGGTCTTCCTTAACAGTTGTTTCACTGGAACACCTTTAATCCTTCCACCACCCGGGTAGTATATCACTCAGCTCGGCCCCATGATGTCAGATCTTCCTTTCTTCTGGAAGAGTTTGACCTCCTCCATCGCTGATCCATGCACTGTCGGGACTAGTAAGTGCGCCATTTGGCAAACTTAATAATTTTCTCCTTCTGAACCATTTTGCATGTTCCTTGGTTCTGCTCCCAACCTCCAACAGTCAGCATGGAACACAAGGAAGTGAAGCCCGCGCCTGGCTACAAACAGTGTGTCACATGCCAGCAGATGTCACAGACAGACCCACACATGTCGTGCCTGTACTGCCTGGACTCGACACACGACATTGCTGGTTGCGGCCTCTGCCAAAAGATGCTCGTGTCCTCACTCATAGACAGGAAGGCTTGCCTTCTCCTCAGCAGGCTGCCCAAGACCCATAATTGGGGGCCAAAAGTGGTTAAAAGGTGGCCTCTGCTGTGGCGCAGTCCATGGCAAAACTAGGAGCAATGGAAGAGGCAGTGACTCAGGCCACGGCGGGCACCTCATTGCCTTGACACTGCTCCCCGATGGGGCCAGCGTCAGAGTGTCCTTCACAGGTAAATTCCATTATAAATGTCAGGCCCTTGAGACCTTTGTGGAGGGCCATGTCCGCCACAGTAAGAAAAGCCGCCATTCGTCGTGGGACTGGGAATGAGTACACTCCTCCCACTCCCTTGACTACCCAGTTGCTCGATGGTTGTCAAATGTTTGGCTTCGGTTGAGCCCTTTTTGGCTGAGGGACAGGTCGCTAGCTTCGGAGTACCCCCATTGGGTTTGTCAACCTTGACACCGGTTGATCAGGTGGTCAGGAATTTTCTTGACCCCGTTGACATATTGTTAGAGGAGGTTGATGATGGGTCGATCTCCAAGATCCCTCTCCTCTCCCCTCCCTAAAGGACGTGGCACAGTCGGTATCCCCGGCCATGTCTGCTCGGGATCAGCATCCACCATTGGTCATTCAGCCGAACCCTGTACCTGTGTATTATGCCACACCCCTGGTTGCTTCTCCTTGACTTTGGCCCCCGGGTCAACAGTTAAGGTCCAAGTCAAGGGCAAAGGACTCCTTGAGTTCTCAGTCCTGCTCTAGACCGGGAGGCATCACTATCAACACGCCACATCCTCTTCATCTTTGGATGGGGAGAGGCTCTGCCGGTGGATGTGGCAGCACCATTACTAGGAGCTTCTAGGGTTGCAATGGGCCTTGGTGGTGTTGACTAGGGCTCTACCCCCTGACCCCTGTGATCAACTGGCTGGTGCTGGTCAAGCCTATGCTGGTCTATCTGAGATAGTTCCTATGCTGGTCTATCTGAGATAGTCGTCCCCAACATGTGTCTCTCCACCTTTGTTGGTGGAACCACTTCCACAGTATTTATTTTAGTCTTTGGTAACCAGGTAAGGTCCACTGGGCACAAGTGCCTATTTTCAGAGGCGACCTGGGAGCACTAGGCAGTTAAGTGACTTGCTCAGAGTCACACAGTATTCAAATGGAGGTTGTGAGAATCAAACTCAGGTCTGGGCTGCTGGATGTACCAAGCTCGTTCATGCCTCGTTCCTCTAACCTCTTGGCTATACTGCCAGTTATACTGTAGCCCATGTGGGGGCTCCTGCAAAGGATTCTTGTCTGGGCACTGGCTTGCCAGGCTGATTGTCAGTGAAAATTTCCCAGCCTGATGATTCTAGGGTGAACCTTGGTGGTAATGAGCCGTGGACTGTCTTCTTTGAAGAGTCTTCAGACAACTCTGATGCATCCTCCATGCAGTCTTTGAGGATATTTCTGTTCAACTGGGAATTGGCCGAGGGCCAGTGTCTTTTGGGGTGTTTCTCCAATTGATGTCGAAGTCCATGGAGGGTTCTTTGGAGCCAGTTCAGAATAGGGCTAAATACTCCTTCACTGACATCTTGGTTCAGGACAAATCCCCGGGGTTTGCCTTTCCCATGGCTGAGGCCATTTTGGGACCGGCTCTGGAGATTTGGCTGCACCTAGCCTCCTGCCTGGCATCCTCCACCCATATGGTCAGCAAGTATGCAGTCCCTACCAGCTGTCTGCCCAGATTTTCCAACTACCCCTCGGTGAAGGGTTTGGTCTCTTATTCAATATTCCAGAAGTCCAGAAATATGGAAGACATGGACAAGCCTCCCCCCCCCCACCACCAACAAGGAGTCAAAGAAGCTTGACCATGTGACCAAGAAGATCTAAGCTGCATCCCTCCTTGGTGTCTGCCAGATGAGCTACATCTTGATGATGGACTGCTTCAGTTACTCCCTGCTGGGAGTGCTAGACACCATCCTCCTTTACCTGCCTGCAGACAAGCAGCTCCCAGTAAAGGTCATCCGAGACCAGGGTCAAGCACTGGCTAAGCACCAGTTCCAGACGGCTGCGAACATTGATGACTCTTGCGCCTGTTGGCAGTAGCCATTGCGATGCATCGCAGGCTGAGAATCACCACCTTCACAGTGGACACTCAGCACAAGTTGGTCAACGTCCCCTTCTTCGGCACTGACCTCTTTGGTCCCGGGGTGGATGGGCATCTCACTAGGACTGAAAAGTCCATTGCCACCCTGAATTCAATGGCTTCATCGAAGAAAGACCAGAAAGGCCAAAAACAAAAGAAGGCTTTTCAGTTTTGGCTCTTTCTGTCTCAGCAATCTTGGCAGCAACAGCCCCAGCAGGGGCAATTCCAAGCTTGGCACCCCAAGACCAAGTTATCCGGCCAGGAGCCCAAAAAAAGGTGGGGGTAGGGGAAGTGGTGCCCCTCCAGTTGCAGCAGCTGGTGCCCCCTCCAAAGCTGCACAGTGAGGGGTTGGGGGAGTGTTCACTTCCTGCCTGTCTAGTCCCTGGCTGAACTCCCGGTGGGTGGCCGGCCTCGTCACTTCTGGCCTCACTGGTCTGTCATTACTTTGGATAAGTGGTCTCTCAAGGTGGTCAGCAGAGGGTTGTCTCTCGATTTTGAGACCCTTCCCACACTCCAAGGGAGTCCTGGTGTCACAGGACTCACTGTCCACTCTCAGGGAGGATGTTGCTCAGCTTCTCGCAAAAGGAGCAACAGCCTGTGTCCCAGATGCCCTGGCAAGTCAGGGATACATGTCCAGGTACTTCCTGGTCCTGAAACAGACAGGAGGCTGATGCCCCATACTGGATCTTCATGATCTGAACCAGTTTCTAAGGAAGCACAAGTTCAGTATGATCACGTTGAAACAGATTATGCATTTCTGGAGCAGGGCATGTTGTTCTGCTCTCTGGACCTCCAGGATGCATTCTTTCACATCCCAGTTCATCCTTCCCACTGGCGGCACCTCGGGTCTGTGCAGAAAGGGTGCTCTGTCAGTTTCAGGTCATGCCATTCGGCCTCTCTTCAGCGCCCAGGGTCTTCACCAAGTACACTGCAGTGGTGGCAGCCTTACTGTGGTGCCACGGCATCAGGGTTTATCCCTGCCTGGATGACTGGCTGATAGCCGAGTAATCCAAAGAGGAAGTGGAGTGATCCAGGGACCTGGCCGTCCAGATCTGCAGAGATTTGGGTCTCTTGGTCAACCCAGCCAAGTACGAACTGAACACCTTGCAGGTGATTCACTTCATTGGGGCACAGCTAGACTCCCTACAGGCTGAGGCCCGCCCTTCTGTGGACTGGGCATCAGATCTCACCTCCGTTGCCCGATCATTTCAGGTTTGGCACTTGCACCCTGCCTGGGACTTCCCTCGGCTGCTGGGGTACATGGCATCTTGCACCAGCATGGTCTACTGGGCTCTCTGGTGGATGCGGCAACTGTAGTGGGAGTTGGTCCATCAGTGGTCCCAACACCTAAGACACTTGGACCAGCCAGTCACAGTGACCCAACCAATGTGGGATGCCATCCAGTGGTGGCTGGTCGTAGAACATCTGGAGGAAGGAGTCCCATTTGTCTGCCCAGAACAGACCATCACCCTAACGAAGGACATGTCTCTGGTGGGATGAGAAGCACACCTGGGAGACCACCGGATCCACGGGCTTTGGTCATCCGAGGAGTTCCGTCACCAAATCAGCTCCTTGCAGAGCGGCTAGCTCTGATGGAATTTGTTCCTCGAGTTAGGGGTCAGGTCATGCAAGTCCAGACGGACAACACCATGGCCGTGTTCTACTTGAACAGGCAGGGTGGAACACACTCCCTTCTATTGTGTTGGGAGGCCCTCCGCACCTGGACCCTGATGCAGGCACAGATCTTCTGGTGGTTCATGTTGTAGGAACAGACAGGCAGCTGGCAGATGCTTTCAGCTGGCTGGGCAAAATGTCACATGAGTGGTCCCTGCATCAGGAGGTAGTGAAGCTTCTGTTCTCCCAGTGGGGCACCCCTCTGGTGGACCTTTTTGCCTTGTGGGAGAAAACGAAACTGAGACTGTTCTGTGCCTACCCTCCCCCCCCAAAGTCTGGGACACTGCTAGGGGGTGCCTTTGCAAGGCCCTGGACCTCAGGCCTCCTGTACGCCTTTCCTCCCTTTCCCTTGATCCACAAGGTGGTGGTCAAGGTACAGATGATTCTTATAGCTGCAGACTGGCCTTGCAAGTTCTGGTACGTGGATCTCCCCAGCCTCAGCAGCAGGCCTCTGTGGCAGTTGCCTTTTCACCCGAATCTACTGACCAGTCAACAGGGGAAGGTCTTACACCCAGACCTTCAATCCCTGCACCTCATAGCCTGGTTCCTGAGTGACTAGAGTTCCAGGTTCTGCATCTTTCAGAGAATGTTCTCTACGTTGTGGAGGCTTCTTGAAAACAGTCGACTCACCAGTGTTATGCCTTCAATTGGAAACAGTTTTCCATTTGGTGCCAGGGCCAGGAGCTTGATCCCCTGGCGTTTCCTGTGGCTAGCATCTTGGAATACCTCTGGCACTTGTCCCAGCTGGGACTGCATTCAGTGACCCTTAAGGTGCACCTGGCAGCCAACTCTGCATACCGGGCGTGGGCTGGTATGCTGACAGTGGTGCAGACGAAGGTGGTTAGATGCTTCTTCAAGTGCTTTACCACTTGTCCCCACCAGGACATGAGCCACCACCACCTTGGGACTTGTTGCTGGTACTGGTAGTACTCATGGGCAAGTCTTTTGGGCCTGTGCACAGGTATGAGATGTCACACCTGTCGTGGAAGACAGCCTTCTTGGTGGCCATCACGTCAGCCAGAAGGATTAATGAGCTTCAGGTGCTCTTAATAGAGCCTTGTTATCTTTTCTTTCGTAGGGACAAGGTAGTGTTTGGCCCCCCCCACCTGAAGTTCCTCCCGAAGGTTGTATTGGAGTGATGAACCTCTCTGTTTATTTTATGAACCCATCTTCGGAGGTCGAACATCGGCTCCATTCTTTGGACCTGGGTCGGGTGCTTTCCTATTATGTGGAGCACATGGCTGGAGTTCGGGGTGAGGCTCGCCTGCTCTTTGTTACTTACGCTGAAACTGCACCTTGCAGAAAGGCAGCTAAGTGGACAGTTGGCAGGTGGATCACTTCCTGCATCGACATCTGCTATAGGTTGGCTGATAGGGAGCCTCCTGTAGGGCTCAGGGCTCAATCCACCTGTCATACCACCGCCTCGGTGGCTGCTTTCAGGGACATCCCTATTCAGGAAATCTGCAGGGCTGCCACCTGGAAGTCAGCAGACACCTTCCTCTCCCATTACAGCATCAACCTAAAGTCTTGTTTGGAATGCTGCATTTGGGCACATGATTCTCCAATCTGTGTTTGCTAAATAGGAGTGCGCACCGTGCCCCCTCTTCCTGGAGAACTGCTGGAAGTCTGCCAATGTGTGGATATGTGAACCATATCCATGTCACTAGAAAAATAGGTTACTCATCTGTAACTGTAGTTCTAGGAGTGATATATGGTTCACATCCACACCACCCACCCGGCCTCCCCTGGCATGTGGCACAGATCCCTGCTTCCGGCATGCAAGATCTGATGTCACAGGGCAGAGCCAAGGGATATACCACCTGGGTGGTGGGAGAAGTTTTACTTAAAGGAGAACTGTGCTAAATCTACAAGTCATTTTTCCCCGTAGAAGATATTTTTTAAATACTGGTTCAAATTCTGTTATTGCTTTAGCTATCCAGACTTTTTAGCTATCCTAATGGGTGTTTCTGATTTACATGCTGCTGGTAAGAACCATTTTAGAACTGTATGTTGTTTATATCCCTGGAGTGGGATTTGTGGAAACCAGACTAAAAAGGGGTGAAGAAAGAGGAAGAATCGAGGAAAGGGGAGAGCTAAGACAGCACAAGGTGTTCTTGGAGTTTAGCTAATGTGGGAGATGGGGAGATAGGGTGGTAGCTGCCAGGAGAGGAGGGGTCACCTCCTTTGTAAAGGGCTATGACAGTGGCATGTTTCCAAGAGTTGGGGAGAGAGGCAAGGGAGAAAGAGAGGTTGAGAAGGGAGGTGATTTGTAGGGCAATGGCCGGGGCAGAGAGACAGGGAAGTTTGGGGTTGAGCCCATCAAGGCTGCTGCTCTTGAGAGGGTTAAGAGCTAAGAGAGCCTTGAGGGTGTCAGTAGGAGTGATAGGAAAGAAGGAGAACGGAGGAGATGGGGTGGTAGAACGGGGGAGGGGAGGAATAGTTGGGAGGGTGGAGAGAAGGGTAGAGGCACAGGAGGTGAAGAATGAGTTGAACTCTGAGGCAACAGAGTGGGGTCAGAAATGGTGATGTCACCCACCTTGAGGTTGGGGAGGGGAGGAAGAGGGTGTGGATGACCTTCCAGAACTTGGAGGGATGATTCATGTTATTCTGGCAGGAGAAGGCAAAGTACTCAGCCTCAGCAAGCCTAGTGGCTCTGATGCAGGCATTGTGAAGGGCTCTGTACTTCAGTAAGCCAACAGGGGAGCCAGAGGACTTATGAGTCTTCCAGGCAAGATCAGGTGCATGTAGGCAGGCCAGTAATTCAGCTGAGATCCAACAGAGGTGGGAACCATGGACCCTGACTTTCCTGAGAGGGGCATGCAGATCCCAGATGGACAGGAATTTGGTATTAAAATAGTTGAGAGCAGAACTGATGGAACTGGCAGAAGAGATGAGCGACCAGTTGGTTGCTGCCAAGTCCACATGGAGGGAGGTCAAGTCCAGCAACCAGGAGGACCGGATATGGAGGAGTTTGGGGTGGGGCTTTGGGATGGTATATTTTGCGCTTCAGTAGACCATATGGTGGTCACTAAGGGCATCTGTGATGCGGTGAGGGTGAGCGGTAAGAACCCAGTCCAGTAAGGAGTGATTGAGGGGGCTGTGATTGTGATGGGCTGTGTCGGAGATCAGTTGCGTTAGGTTAAGGGACTTAATATGCTGACAGATTTTAGTCTGAGAGGGGGAGAGCCAGTTTATATTAAAGTGCCCAAGGAGGAGTAATTCACTAGACAAGGCATGTGTGCATTTTTGGGAGGTGCCAAAGGTCATGGACACTGTCTTTCTGGTGTTAACTTTATGCTGGTTGACCTGGAACCAGTGCAGCACACTAAGGAAGTCACTTTGAGGTTTAGCTTCAACCGGTGGTGATGAGTAAACTACCTTGTCATTGGCATACGTGTGTATATGCAATGAGAAACAGGCAGAGGGGATATCATTGAGAAATACAAAAAACTGTATAGGGCACAGGATAGAGCCCTGGGGACGCTGGCTAAGATGGGGGGGGGGCTCGCCATCCATCTGGACTGACTGTTGCCGGCCCATGAGGTATGAGCAGAACCACTCATCTGCTGGGGCAGAGAGGCCAGCTGAGGACAGTTTATTCAGAAGGGGGTGGGAGACAGAGTCAAGTGCCTTAGCAAGATCAGCGAATATGGCAGCAGTGATACGCCTCTGATCCATTCCAGTAAGAAAAGAGTCAGTGACATGCAGTATGGAGGAGATGGTGGAGTGGTTCTTTTTAAAGCCAGACTGAAGGGGAGAGAGGAAAGACAAGAAGTCTAGAAAGTTTGCGAGTCTGGAGTACACTGGGGACTCTGGACGTTTAGCAAGGGAGGGAAGGAGTGAAATCAGCTTGTAATTACCTGGGGAGGAGGGCTTACTGTTGACGGGTTACAAGGTCAAACTCAGGAGAGAGGGGTAGAGATCACCCACCTCTATAGCCCCTTCCCCTAAAGCAGCTATTCCATGAACAGTATGGGCATAAGAGCATAGAGATGCGTGTCAGTCTGTATGGGATCAGAGTACATGATGGCTCATGTTTGGGAGGGGGATTAACAGGAGCAATATGGCGCACTAAACAAAGGTGTGGGAAAGTACGTCGTCCTCCCCATGGGTTTCAAGACCCGAATCCCTGCCGTGAGAGTTGCGCTGCCTGAGGTACATGCCCCTTCATTTGTCAGGTGAGGTGGCATAGGACAGGAAAATGCACTCAGGATGGGGTACTGTTATCAAATAAAATGGTGTGGGTGCTGGAATAAATTGTATACATTTATAAGGTAGAAAAAGAAATGGGCAGACTGGATGGGCCTTGCGGTCCTTATCTGCCGTCAACTTCTATGTTTCTATGTATAGTGTTGAAGGGGAAACAGATTACAGACCACTGAACAGTTCAGGGGAGTGACGTTTACACCTTTTCACTTCCTTTCTTTTAGCTCTGGGGACCCCTAAAGAACCGGAGAATGCACTCCCCATCCAGGTGGACTATGATGCATATGATGCCCAGGTGTTCAGTCTACCAGGACCAGCTAGAGCCCAGCGCAGTACCACCTACAGGTTTGTTCATTTTCTTTTCTGTTTTATATTTTGGGTACCTTTCTCCTTTCAGGGTGTCACAGCTCCCTGCAGCAAGACAGCGGACTTTGGCCCATACTGGTAGGGTCAGTCATTCTTCTGCCCCTCCACTAATGAAGGCTTCTACCCACCCACCTGCCCCTCTGCCCTCCCATCATCCCCGTCAGTAAAAATGTTCTCCACCCTCCCACCTGCCACTCTGTCCTACCCTACCACGTGCCTCCCCTGTAACCGACACCACTGATTACTATTTTCTGCTGTTCACCTTGCTGCTGCAGGAGACACTGCCAAAGCATGGGCCTGCTAGTGCCTCTATAGGCCAGTAGGGAGTGCTGTATGTATACCAGGCAGTCTTGGCATTGCTCCTCAGAGACTGACTGGGCCAAGTCTATGACAGTTCAGTATCTTCGGTGTTGGGGTCAGAGTGTAAATCCAAGTCTCTCGTTTAGCAGAGTGGCACTCTGTGGTGACACCGCTAGACCAGCATTCAAGGTTTGTCTGCAGTGGCTACAGATGGCCAGCCATTTGCCAGTGCCTTCTGGCCGCCGATGTCTGTGCATCTATAAATGTGTCTTTACATCTGAGGGAATGGCAGGTTTCTTTTCTGGTTTGAGTCCTTTCTCACAGGTAGGAAGCAAAGGGTTTTGATGGGAACTTATTCCTCCTGCCCGATGCCCCTGTCCTGTGGAGTTCACCAGGGTTCAGTCCTCTCACCCATGTTATGCACAGTAGACATGCTACCCCTGGGTGATAGCATTAGGTGTTACAGGTTGGGTTTTCACTGCTATTCAAATGATACCCAACTGTACATGTCGTTTGTACCAGGAACACAGGATGTGGTCTCTTGTCTTGAATTCCTGCCTGGCCGAGATAAGAACTACATGTCCTCCAATTGGCTAAGGCTCAGTCCTAATAAGATGGAAGTGTTAGAGATTGAGCCTGGTTGCTGGTGAGGAGCTGAAGGGGGCGGGTCAGGCTAGTGCTTGGTTCTTCTTCTTTAACTGTCTCAGGACCTGGGTGTTATTTTGGACAGCAACTGACACTAGCGACTCAGGTATTGTCCGTTGTCCAAAATTGTTTCTACCATCTTAGAAATATTGTCTGGATAAAACCTTTTATACCACCCAGTGACCTGCCTCACTGATGCATGCTTTTGTTACCATCCGGACTTGACTATTGCAATGCTGTTTACCTAGGGCTAAATGAAGGGACCCTATGTCACCTGCAGCTGGTCCAGAACGCTGCAGCCAGGTTGTTGACGGGTCATCAAGATCCTGTCATATAACCCTGGTCCTGCGCAAACTGCCCTGGCGGCCGGTGAGGTGGTGAATCTCCTTCAAGGTCAGCTTGCTGACCTATAAAGCCCTATGTGGACAGGGCCCTAGCTACCTGCAAGACCTTTTGTTTTCTCATCAGACCTCCCGACCTCTCTGCTCCTCTGAGGAAGGCCTCCTGGCAGTTCCCAGAGTTCAGTTAAAATCTTTGGGTGAGCGAGCCTTTAATGTTGCTGGCCCGACCCTGTGGAATTAGCTCCCCAGATCTCTGAGGGAGGTCTCCTCACTGGAGGCCTACAAAAGAGGCCTGAAGGCCCATCTTTTTACAGCAGCTTTTGGCCCGTCCTAGCGATCCTGGCATAATTTTTAGATCCTTTATTTGTATTTTGTTGTATTTATCCTGCTCTTTATTTATTGTAGTTATTTCTTTATAGTTTGAGTTGCTTAAATGTTGGCTCTGGCTGTTGTGCTGGATGTCAGTGCTGCGGTATTGTCTCACTGTTTTACATATTGCACACACTCTGAGCCCATGGGGAGGCGCGCTTTGTAAATAAAGTGTGCCTTGCTTTCTACGTGGTCTTTGAACAGTATGCATGTGTGGCATAGTCGTGGCAGGTGTGAAAGAAGAGAAAGGTGTGAAAGGATAGGACTGAAATGCAGCAGAGAACAAGTCGTGTGTGTGTGTGTGAGATCTTTTTTTTTATTCTAATTTTCCTCCTTGTCCATGTGTGCCAGTATTCCTTTAGCTGTCTATATGTTCCCAGAACCACTTCTCTGGAGAACCACGCCTGACTAACACCCCTCCATTGCTCGGAGTCTTGTCAAGTGCTCCCCTCTGAGTTTGCTGGCTCTGACAGGACTCTCTGTTTACTTCCGTGAGGAGCACTACTTAGCACCCAGTGCAGCGGTGGTAGGAGAAGATGGGTGGGTCTTACTGTTCTGAGAATCCTAACTGGGGGAGGAAGGAGCAGAACCATCATTCGTCGAACACCCTGCCCATTTTCCTTTTGTTTGCCCAAGTCTACACTCTAGGTGCACACATCCAGGGCTTGTGAGCCTCCTCTCTCCAGTGGGGTCAGTGTAGCCTGGTGGTTAGAATACAGGTCAGTGACCTCTTTGCGCATAACCTTTTTCCATCTCCTTCTTTTGCTCTATGCCTAATTTCTCTGCCTGTTCCATAACCTCCCTTCATCTCACTTAACCTCTGTAAGTTTTCTGTAAACTTCCTCACCTTCACTTAACCTCCCTGACCCTTGCATAGCCTCCCTCTATCTCACTTGAAGGGGAATCCTCAGCTTCCCGCCTTACTATGGTTCAAGGTCAGTTGGCATTCATCTGTATCCCCCTCCCTCGGGTCCTGCCTGAAAATAGGCAGGATTTGTCTAGTGCACTTACCCGGTCAACAAAAACTAAATAAATAAATAAATGCTGTGTCCAGATTAAGCAAACAACCTAAAGAAATCATTTTTTAAACCGCTGACGTTGGATATCTTAACTTTATATTTGATTGATCCTTTATCCGTCCGCCCGCCATGCTGACAAACTGACAGTCCCACTGTCCCCCGCAGTCGGCTCTGTGATGACATGAGTGACAAGCTAAGCCACAGGGGACGTCTGTGTGCCAGCACTTAGCAATGTATGCTAAAACTCTGTAACTGTGCATTTTCATGCTAAGTCTACTGGTACTGATCGGGGTGAGTTTACATGATCAGTGTAGAGTAAGCGTGAAAATGCACTGTTACAGAGTATTAGCATACATTACTAAATGCTCAGCACATAGACATCCATCCCGGCTTTGCCTGTCCACCGCGGCTTAGCTTGTCACTCACGTCATCACAGGGCTGTCTGCGGGTGAAAGTGGGAATGTTAGCCAGTATGGCGGGCGGAGGGACGCAGGGTCAGATGTAAAGTAAGATACCTAACATTTCAATGATTAAAACTTTATCTCTTTAGGTTGTTTGCATCAGGACCTCTAGGTCCTGTAGTATTAATGTAGGGGAGCTGAGGATTCCCTTTAACCCAATGGAGCTGTCCATAACCTACCTCCATCTCATTTATGCTCTCTGATCTTTATGTGACCTCTCTCAACCTCAATTAACCTCTTGCTTTTTCATATTCTGTTTTTCCTCCTTGTGTCCAGGATAGGCTGACTCCCTCCAGCTCTGCGCCATCAATCCCACCGTCCTGCACCTCTCCGGGGACTTACTCGAGAGCCAGAGCACCCCCACAGATTTCCCCCATGGTGAATTCAGGAGGGGGAGGGCTGTACTCCCCCACCCTGAAGCACAATCCAGTTCTCTGGCTTCAGGGTCGCCAGTGATGCAGTGGACGAGGATTGGTGGGCAGGCTTCATTAATGCCTGTCCTGCAACCATTTTTGTTCCGTCCCCATGCTGGGGTGCTCTTGTCAACATGCGCACGTGGAGGCACGCACATGCTGCAGAGTCCCACAGCACCTCCTTTCCTCTGCCCCCTTTGATCTACACTGACACCAGGCCTCCACCAGGTGGCAGTCATTTGGCAGAGCGTGCAGTTCTTCCTCCCTGGGAGAGGAGCCATAAAGCTGCTCGATCCTCTCCTTCCCCAGCTGACCCCCAGCAACCCACGATTGTTCCCGAACGTGGGTTACCAGCGTGATGAGAGGAAGGCACATTAGGTGCCTCAGCCCTCTGCACCAGTGGGCCAGCAACTCGCTTAACTTCTCGTGAGATTTCCTTCATCTGCCTCTCTCTCATTTAACCTCTTGAGAGAGTTCCTTTATCTCCCTCTCTCATGTAACCTCCCAAGAGATTTCATTCATCTCCCTGTGTCTCATTTAACCCCCTGAGAGATTTCCTTCATCTTCCTCTCTTTCTCATTTAACCTCTCGGGACTTTTTGTAACCTCCCTCCATCTTAGTGACCTCCCTGAGCTCATGTAATGGCTGCCGCAGGTGTAAGCAGCTTTGGGGCGCAGCATGAATAAAAGACACTACATCAAAAATAAAGATTTCCTTCCTTTCCTCCTGGCCTCCGCCCCCAGCTGTACTTCCACCCTAATACAAGGAGAGTTTCTGTTGACCATTTAAACTTGCACCACCATGCAGGCTACGGTTTCTGTCACATGCAGAGCCCCCCCCCTCAGTTCAGTACAATAAGGCACATGCAGAGCCCCCTTCCCCACTCAGCTCAGTACCATAAGACATGCAGAGCCCCATCCCCACAGCTAAGTACCACAAGGCATGTGCAGAGCCCCCATCCCTCACAACTCAGTACCACAAGGCACATGTACAGCCCCTTCCACTCAGCTCAGTACCATAATGCACATGCAGAACCTCATCCCCTCTCTCAGTTCAGTACCATAAGACATGTCAGAACCCCATCCCCACAGCTCAGTACCACAAGGCACATGCAGAGCCCCCCCACAGCTCAGTACCACAAGGCACATGCAGGCCCCCCTCTCAGTTCAGTACCATAAGGCACATGCAGCCCCCTCCTCAGTTCAGTACCATAAGGCACATGCAGAGCCCCCTCAGTTCAGTACCATAAGGCACATGCAGAGCCCCCTTCCCCACACAGCTCAGTACCATAAGGCACATGCAGAGCCCCATCCCCCACAGCTCAGTACCATAAGGCACATGCAGAGCCCCCATCCCCCACAGCTCAGTACCATAAGGCAGGTGCAGAATCCTCAGTTCAGTACCATAAGGTATGCAGAGCCCTATCCTCACAACTCAGTACCATAAGGTATGTACAGAGCCCCCATCCCCGCACAACTCAGTACCATAAGGTATGTACAGAGCCCACATCCCCGCACAGCTCAGTACCATAAGGCACAAGTAGAGCCCCCATCTCCCCCACAGCTCAGTACCACAGGGCACATGCAGAGCCCACATTCCCCCACAGCTCAGTACCACAGGGCACATGCAGAGCCCACATTCCTCCACAACTCAGTACCACAAGGCACATACAGAGCCCCATCCACCACTCAGATCTGTGCCATAAGGCATATGCAGAGCCCCCATCCCCCACAGCTCAGTACCACATAAGGCACATGCAGAGCCCCCATCCCCCACAGCTCAGTACCACAAGGCACATACAGAGCCCCATCCACCACTCAGATCTGTGCCATAAGGCATATGCAGAGCCCCATCCCCACAGCTCAGTACCATAAGGCACATGAGAGCCCCCATCCCCCACAGCTCAGTACCATAAGGACATGCAGAGCCCCATCCCCCACAGCTCAGTACCATAAGGCACATGCAGAGCCCCCATCACCCCCACAGCTCAGTACCATAAGGCACATACAGAGCCCCCATCACCCCCACAGCTCAGTACCACAAAGCCATACAGAGCTCCCATCACTCCCACAGCTCAGTACCACAAGGCACATACAGAGCTCCCATCACTCCCACAGCTCAGTACCACAAGGCACTTACAGAGCTCCCATCCCCCCTCACAACTCAGTACCATAAGGCACATGCAGAGCCCCCATCCCCCACAGCTCAGTACCATAAGGCACATGCAGAGCTCCCCATCCCCACAGCTCAGTACCATAAGGCACATGCAGAGCCCCATCCCCCACAGCTCAGTACCACAAGGCACATGCAGAGCCCCATCCCCCACAGCTCAGTACCATAAGGCACATGCAGAGCCCCCATCCCCACAGCTCAGGTACCACAAGGCACATACAGAGCCCCATCCACCACTCAGATCTGTGCCATAAGGCATATGCAGAGCCCCATCCCCACAGCTCAGTACCATAAGGCACATGCAGAGCCCCATCCCCACTAGCTAGTACCACAAGGCACATACAGAGCCCCATCCCACCACTAGCTCAGTGCCATAAGGCATATGCAGAGCCCCCATCCCCCACAGCTCAGTACCACATAAGGCACATGTAGAGCCCCCATCCCCCACAGCTCAGTACCATAAGGCACATGCAGAGCCCCATCCCCCACAGCTCAGTACCATAAGGCACATGCAGAGCCCCCATCACCCCAACAGCTCAGTACCATAAGGCACATACAGAGCCCCCATCACCCCCACAGCTCAGTACACACAAGGCACATACAGAGCTCCCATCACCCCACAGCTCAGTACCACAAGGCACATACAGGCCCCATCACTCCCACAGCTCAGTACCAAGGCACTTACAGAGCTCCCATCCCCCCACAGCTCAGTACCATAAGGCATGCAGAGCCCCCATCCCCCACAGCTCAGTACCATAAGGCACATGCAGAGCCCCATCCCCCACAGCTCAGTACCATAAGGCACATGCAGAGCCCCATCCCCCACAGCTCAGTACCACAAGGCACATGCAGAGCCCCATATCCCACAGCTCAGTACCATAAGGCACATGCAGAGCCCCCATCCCCCCACAGCTCAGTACCATAAGGCACATGCAGAGCCCCCATCCCCCACAGCTCAGTACCACAAGGCACATGCAGAGCCCCATCCCCCCACAGCTCAGTACCATAAGGCACATGCAGAGCCCCCATCACCCCCACAGCTCAGTACCATAAGACACATACAGAGCCCCCATCCCCCACAGCTCAGTACCATAAGGCACATGCAGAGCTCCCATCCCCCCACAGCTCAGTACCACAAGGCACATACAGAGTCCCATCACTCCCACAGCTCAGTACCACAAGGCACTTACAGAGCTCCCATCCCCCTCACAACCTCAGTACCATAAGGCACCATGAGCCCCCATCCCCCACAGCTCAGTACCATAAGGCACATACAGAGCCCCATCCCCCCACAGCTCAGTACCACAAGGCACATACAGAGCCCCCATCACCCCCACAGCTCAGTACCACAAGGCACATACAGAGCTCCCATCACCCCCACAGCTCAGTACCACAAGGCACATACAGAGCCCCCATCCCCCCACAGCTCAGTACCACAAGGCACATACAGAGCCCCCATCACCCCCACAGCTCAGTACCACAAGGCACATACAGAGCCCCCATCACCCCCACAGCTCAGTACCATAAGGCACATACAGAGCTCCCATCACCCCCACAGCTCAGTACCACAAGGCACATGCAGAGCCCCCATCACCCACAGCTCAGTACCACAAGGCACATGCAGAGCCCCCATCCCCACAGCTCAGTACCACAAGGCACATACAGAGCTCCCATCACCCCACAGCTCAGTACCACAAGGCACATACAGAGCCCCCATCCCCCCACAGCTCAGTACCATAAGGCACATACAGAGCTCCCATCACCCCCACAGCTCAGTACCACAAGGCACATACAGAGCCCCATCACCCCCACAGCTCAGTACCACAAGGCACATACAGAGCCCCCATCCCCCCACAGCTCAGTACCATAAGGCACATGCAGAGCTCCCATCCCCCACAGCTCAGTACCATAAGGCACATGCAGAGCTCCCATCCCCCACAGCTCAGTACCATAAGGCACATACAGAGCCCCCATCCCCCCACAGCTCAGTACCACAAGGCACATACAGAGCTCCCATCACCCCCACAGCTCAGTACCACAAGGCACATGCAGAGCCCCCATCCCCCACAGCTCAGTACCATAAGGCACATACAGAGCCCCATCACCCCCACAGCTCAGTACCACAAGGCACATACAGAGCCCCCATCTCCCACAGCTCAGTACCATAAGGCACATGCAGAGCTCCCATCACCCCACAGCTCAGTACCACAAGGCACATACAGAGCCCCCATCCCCCACAGCTCAGTACCATAAGGCACATGCAGAGCCCCCATCCCCCCACAGCTCAGTACCACAAGGCACATACAGAGCCCCCATCCCCCCACAGCTCAGTACCATAAGGCACATGCAGAGCCCCCATCCCCCACAGCTCAGTACCATAAGGCACATGCAGAGCCCCCATCCCCACAGCTCAGTACCATAAGGCACATGCAGAGCCCCATCCCCCACAGCTCAGTACCATAAGGCACATACAGAGCCCCCATCCCCCCACAGCTCAGTACCATAAGGCACATACAGAGCCCCATCCCCCACAGCTCAGTACCATAAAGGCACATCAGAGCCCCATCACCCCCACAGCTCAGTACCATAAGGCACATACAGAGCCCCCATCCCCCCACAGCTCAGTACCACAAGGCACATGCAGAGCCCCATCACCCCCACAGCTCAGTACCATAAGGCACATGCAGAGCCCCATCCCCACTCAGATCAGTACCATAAGGCACATGCAGAGCCCCATCACCCCACAGCTCAGTACCATAAGGCACATGCAGAACCCCATCCCCCACTCAGCTCAGTACCATAAGGCACATACAGAGCCCCCATCACCCCCACAGCTCAGTACCATAAGGCACATGCAGAGCCCCATCCCCTCACAGCTCAGTACCATAAGGCACATGTAGAGCCCCCATCCCCTCACATCTCGGTACCATAAGGCACATGTAGAGCCCCATCCCCCTCACATCTCGGTACCATAAGGCACATGTAGAGCCCCCATCCCCCCACATTTCGGTACCATAAGGCACATGTAGAGCCCCCATCACCCCACAGCTCAGTACCATAAGGCACATGCAGAGCCCCATCCCCCCCACAGCTCAGTACCATAAGGCACATGCAGAGCCCCATCCCCACAGCTCAGTACCATAAGGCACATGCAGAGCCCCATCCCCCACAGCTCAGTACCATAAGGCACATGCAGAGCCCCCATCCCCCACAGCTCAGTACCATAAGGCACATGTAGAGCCCCATCCCCCTCACATCTCGGTACCATAAGGCACATGTAGAGCCCCATCCCCTCACATCTCGGTACCATAAGGCACATGTAGAGCCCCATCCCCCCGCTCACATTTCGGTACCATAAGGCATATGTAGAGCCCCAGCCCTCACATCTTGGTACCATAAGACACATGCAGAGCCCCCTCCCCACTCAGCTAGTACCATAAGGCACAGGTACATGCAGCGCCTCCATCCCCTTCATGGCTCTCTACTAGATTTATGAAAAGTTCAACTGAATATAAATTTTTACGTTATATTTTACAGATATGGTACTGTACTGATGAAGGTTATTCCGAAACGTTTACATAGTACTATATTGTAGTACTTTGTACTATATCTTTGGGTACATAATAAATATATGAATAAATTAGAGATATTTTGAAATATATTGGGTAAGTGAGTCTCCTTTTACCAATCTGTGATTCTTGGTTTACTAGCGTTGATTGGTGTGGCTGCTCCTCAAAAAAGTTTTTGTTTTTCTAAGTGGCTGGGCTGGGCCCATACTTCTTTGATCTCTACTATGGCACATCTAGCCCCCGTTCCCCTAACAGCTGTCTACCATAAAGGCACATACAAAGCCCCCATTTCCCACTCCGCTAAGTACCATAAGGCACATGCAGAGATCCCTTTCCCTGCTAGGCATTACCATTAACATAAACCACAGAAAATCTGAATGTGTAGCAACACAGCATTAAATGCACGGAGTCCTGCCCATGCCACTTGGAAGGGTTTACTCAGCACCCAGAAGTCCCACACACCCTGTTTAAAGCTCTTACTCCTGCCCCACCGTACTCCCAGCACACATCTCTGAGTCGCTCTCAGCTGGGTTCAAAAAGATAATTTCAAGCACCTGGGCTATATGCCTTGGAATATGGTTAAGAACAGGATTAAGCCACCTTTATTGATCTAGCTAAGGCCTTTGACTCAGTGTCTCACCTTCTTGTCCTGAATAAGCTGGTTTTCTGCTGGCCTCTCAGCTCGTACTGTTGACTGGTTCAGTTTTTACCTCACGGGCCATCTACAGTCAGTACTGGTTAGCACCCTGTCACCTCCTTTTCCCGTCCAGGCTGGGGTCCTACAGGGCTTCATCCTGGACCCCATACTCTTTTCCATCTTCCTAAATGACCTCCCTTCAGCCTGTGCCAACTTGCATATTCACATGTATGCAGATGACACAGTCATATGCACTTCTGGTCCCTCCACCACAGACGTGGAAGGTCTGCTACAGCAAGATTTCAGCAACATCTTACGATGGTTCCAGTCAAACCAGCTTTGGGTCAACACTAAAAAAAAACTGTGCACATGACCTTTGGCACCAGCCATCTGTGCCCATCTTCATCACCTTGGATGGCTCCCCACTTGATGTGGTTCCTTCCTTTAAGTACAAGCTTCACTTCATTGCCCACATCAACGCCATCTATGCAAAGCTCTGACCTAAACTTGGTGCCTTGTACTGAAAAAAAGATTGCCTTTTTCCCTTCAGGTTCACCGAGCTCTAGTTACCAAAATGGTGCTCCTAGTCTTTGACTATGCGGCGTGGTCTGTGGTTCGGCCCCTCCACCCCCCTGACTGAACTGGATACCCTCTGTAACTCCTTATGTTGCTTTGCAACCAGCTCACCTCCCAAACCCATCACTACTTGCTTTACACATCACTATCCGTCCTCCCTCTGCCATTCTGTCACCAGATGCACTGTGCTTCCTTTATATCTAAATTCTGAATTGTGTCCCTTTCCTCCTACCTCTCATCAGTCCTCTCCATTGCTCCCTCTGCTTCCTGCTTCCTCCATTCCAGGGACCATCACACCTTTGCTTTGCCATGTCCCTGTGCCTCGGCTGGTCTGTTAGCTTTTGCCTGTCATCTCCCCTCACTTTTGAACCAGCTCCTCTCTTCACTCTGCTTCACTACTTCCCCTACCTCCCTTAGATATCAGCTGAGACTCCCCACTCCCCAACAGTCCCTCATGCACTTGCTGCAGTTCCATCTGCCTGCATGTCTTGTCTGCTCATTGTGTGCATTCTGTGGTCTTTGTGTGCTCTGACTTTGCACTTTTTTAACATTGACTTTGTCTGTACTTTGTATAGTTTTTATCCTTTGCTGCCCTTCTCTGGCTCCGCCCCGAAAACCACCCTAGCCAGACTGGACACTCTCTTCAGCTCCTTCTTCCGCTGCATTCTTGGTTACTCCCCTCATACTCATCACTGTGACCTCTACTTCTCGCTCTGCTTCCCCTCTCTCCATGACAGACACCTATCACACATTGCAAATCTAGTTGGGAAGTTCTGGCTTGGTTCTCCAACTCCTTACCTGTCCTCCCTCCTATCAACCCCCCTCCCATCCTGCTATTCCCTTCACGCCTCCACCCATTGGACTCTTGCCCTCCCACCTTGGTGCACATCGTCTGACCGCGCTGCCTTCTCCTACAATTTCCCAGTAATCTGGACTCCCTCCCTCTAGAAATCTGCTCTGCCCAGTCCTGACACACTCTCTCACCTCCTCCGTAAGCACTCAGGTTCATTCTATATCTGCACTATACCTCTCTCTCTCCCAAAAAGCCCTCTGCCACGTCCACCATGCTCTCTCCTCTCTCCTCTCCACTCACTCCTCCCTGCTCACCTCCTAGCTGGTGCCTCCTGACCCTATGTGCCCTCCTTCTGCCCCCACCTCATATCTTCCCACCCCCACTCCTCGGGGCCCTGTCCCTTGCAGGTTCTCAGCATCCGAAGGGGATTCAGTTCCTGTGGATCAGTTCCGGCCTGTCCCTCTCTCCCACCCCATCTAGCCTCCTTCCCCTCCCTCACTCCTTTTTACCAGGTCCCTCCTCTTGGGTTTTCAGTATCCTGGAGGGGTCGTTCTTGGCGTCCCCTCCCACCACCCTCCTGTACCTGCCCCGTGCAGTAACTCCTCTCCCATCCATCCTTCCTCCCTGCCTCTTGTGCATTTACTCCCTTCCTAAAATTTGTTGAGCACTTAGCTACTCTCAAATACTGGCATTTCGGATCTGGACCTGCACTTCTCACCACCATGTTGCCACTACCCTTTCCGCTACCTTGTATCTGCACCTAACACCTCTCTCTCCCTAACAATCCTCCCTCAACCATGCCCACCATACTCTCCTACCCTCCTTTCCCCTCCCTCGGGCCCTTACCTACCCCATATCTATGTGACAGCTACGACTGCATAATGCTACCCGTGCTATCTGCTCATTGTCCTTTACCACCCCTCCCCATGATTATGACTTCTTCTCTCCCCCTATGTCTTGGCCTCACTCTGTTACATATCATTCCCTGTTTACATGAACGTCTGTTGTCTCATACTGATTAGTTCTGCGTTGTATTAGCACAACACTGTATGTATCTGAATTGCACTTATGACTTTGCTCGATCCTCCCATTTATGTACCCCCTCCCCCCAGGACACTTCTGGAAACGAGCTGTTTACAGCTGTTTTCTTTCCTGGTGAAACCTTTTCAAAAAAATAAAATAAAAAATAAATACACCTGGAAACGAGGCCCGGCTCAGTGGGCCTTTCCTGGTCACCAGTTTTCAAATAAATAAATAAAATACTTACGTGTGTTTGAATTGGCAGGACTGTGCGGGAGCGGGAGAGTCACAACAGGAAGAGTGTGAACTCATATGATGTGTCCGATAGCCCCTCCCAGCAGAGCCGCACCCTGCCCCAGGAGGAGATCAGGAGCCAGACATCGGATGACAACTCTCTGGGAAAAATCTCCAACATCCTGCTTATTCCGCGGCCACACCTCCACCAGTATGAAGTGAGCAGCTCCCTCGGCTACACCAGCACCAGAGGTAAGCATGGCTGCCGGCGATAGAGAGAGATACGAATGGCAATGTGAAGGGTAAGCCAAGCAAAGTTAGCTTAATGGAATGTGTATCCCATATTGTCTGCTCCTTCAGCAGCGAACCCCTCAAGTTCACGTTCAAGTTTATTGTGAAGGGATAAATACATTGAGCAAGCTCATTTTCAAGGAGGACCCTTTTTTTAACAATAACAAACCATACATACAGTCGATATAGCGATATAAAATTAATTAACAGACACTATTTAACAAAATATACAATATGAGCGACACAAGGCAGGGGTGAATAGCCAATGCTGGGAAACATATAATCAGTACATGAGGATGGTATATATACAGTATATATATAGACAATATAAACAGGAATAATTACAGTGGTACTACAAGGTAAACATAGAGCGAGGTCGGACAAAACAGTAAATATATACATATATACAAAGCAACCGAAGAAGAATCATCATTGGGCATACTGTAGTACTAATGGGAGTTTGGTATTATGGGCAAAATGCAGAGAGGGGAAAACAGGCTTGCATCTAAGACAAGTATACAAGAATGATGGTTTAGAGGTAAGCTAAGGAGGTAGGTGCGCTCTACTGAATTAACTGCAGTGGCTCGACTGAGATTAAGGCGCCTCTTTCCTGGTTTGGCTGAGAATGAGGTGCTGGAGCCCCTCACCTGGCATGGCTTAGTTTGATTTACTGGAGCCCCTTAGAAACTGTCAGCAGAAAAGGACCGCTTGGCTCACCCAGTCTGATCAAAGATTTCCAACCTGTTGTACCTCCGCGGGACCTAACTGGTCTCTGGGGTCCCTCCCACCTCCTGTTTTTGTATAATTATGCCCACATGTCTATTTCATGTTAGATTGAAGCCCACCAGTTTTCTGCCCTCCACCACTTTGGCTGTCAGTTGATTCCATGCTTTCACCACCCTCTCAGTGGAGAGTATTTCCTCATGTCCCTCTTGAACCTGCCTCCTTCCAAGTTCATCACATGCCCTCTAGTCGTGGTGCTCATCCTCACTTGGAAGAAGCTCTCCCCCTGCACCGTTTATCCCTCTGAGATTCTTGAACGTCTCAATCATGTCACCCCTCACTCTCCTGTGTTCCAGAGTGTACATGTTGAGGTCCTACAGCCTCTTCTCATAGGGCATCCCCTGCACCATCTTGGTCGGCCTTCTCTGGACCACTTCCACTTCTCTGTGTCCTTCCCAAGGAGTGGCCTCCAGATTTGCACATAGTACTCTGTTTGGGGGTACCGGGTAGCAGTACAGTGGCAGCACAACTTCCCTTCTCCTCCTGGTGATGCCCCTTCCTATAATACCCAGCATCCCACTAGTTCTGCCCTTGGCCCTGTCAAATTGCACTGCCATCTTGAGGTCTTCTGATGTAAAAACCCGAGGTCCTTTTCTTGTCTAGTGACTGCAGACATCTCCCCCCCCCCCATCTTATACTAGGCTCTGGGGTTCCTGTACCCTAGGTGTATGATTTTGCACTTCACATTGAATCCCAGTTGCCTTGACTACTCCTCAGGTTTCCCCATATCCCTCCACATGATCTTTTCTCACTCCTTGGTGTCTGTCCTATTACAGATTTTAGTCCCTTGCCTGACTTGGCTGAGACTGGGGCACTGGAGCCCCTTGCCTCACTCAACTGAGATTGAGGCACTGGAGCCCTTTGCCTTACTTGGCTGAGGTTGAGGTTTCCGAGCCCCTTTCCTGACTTGACTGAGATTGAGGTGTTGGAACCCCTTGCCTGACTTGGCTGAGATTGAGGCACTGGAGCCCCTTGCCTGACTCAACTGAGATTGAGGCGCTGGAGCCCTTTGCCTTATTTGACTGAGATTGCGGTGTTGGAGCCCCTTGCTTGACTTGACTGAGATTGAGGTGTTGGAGCCCCTTTCCTGACTTGACTGAGATTGAGGTGTTGGAGCCCCTTGCCTGACTTGACTGAGACTGAGGTGTTGGAGCCCCTTGTCTGACTTGACTGAGATTGAGGTGTTGGAGCCCCTTGCCTGATTTGACTGAGATTGCGGTGTTGGAGCCCCTTGCTTGACTTGACTGAGATTGAGGTGTTGGAGCCCCTTGCCTGACTTGACTGAGATTGAGGTGTTGGAGCCCCTTGTTTAACTTGACTGAGATTGAGGTGTTGGAGCCTCTTGACTGAGATTGAGGTGTTGGAGACCCTTGCTTGACTGAGATTAAGGTGTTAGAGACTCTTGCTGTACTGAAATCTAGGTGGACCGCATCCACCACTCCACTCTGATCTAATTCCTTTGTCACCCAGTTAAAGAAATCTATCAGATTCATTTAACATGACACTGCACCCCCCCAATGAATCCATGCTGCCTTGCGTCTTGTAACCCATTGGAGTCTAGCTATTTCACTATCCTTTCCTTCAGCAGTGATTCTGTTAACTTTTCCCACCACCGATGTCAGGCTGACTGGCCTATAATTGCCAGCCTACTCCCTGCTACCTCTTCTGTGAAGTGCAATACATCTGCCACCCTCCAGTCCTACATAACCACCCCTGTTTTCAGAGAGCTGTTAAATAAGACTGTCAGAGGTGCAGCCAGTACCTCCCTGAACTCCCTCAATACCATTGGATGCATCCTGTCTGGTTTCATTGCTTTGTGCACTTTCAGATTAGTGAGTCCTTGCAGGACTCTCCTCTGAAAAAGGAGCACTCCTTACTGCTTTCCCTGCTTCTCTCTCTTTCTTGTGATACACCTCCCTATCTGTCTCCTCATACCTGCTGAATGCTACCCTTTTAGCCTTTACCTTTTCAACTACCTCTTTCAAGAACCATAGCAGTCTCCTTTTCCTCTTGCTTTTGCTCACTTGTTTGACGCAGAGGTGTGTTGTCTTCAGTATGCCCCTTTTAGCTTCACCCATTGTTCCTCCACCCCACCCAGGTCATCACCCTCTGCCAGGTCATCCCTGAGGCATTCACCCATTTTTATAAAATCTGCACTCCTGAAGTTCAGGACCCTCGCCTTTAGGTGGTTCAGTTCTGCAGCCGTCCTTATATTGAACCACACTATATGGTGATCGCTGGTCCCCAGGTGACGTGGCTAAGACTGAGGCACTGGAGCCCCTTGCCTTAATTGGCTGAGATAGGGGTGCTGGAGCCCCTTGTCTGACTTGGCTGAGACTGAGGCACTGGAGACCCATGACTGGCTTGGCTGAGATTGAGGCTCTGGAGTTTCTTGTCCAACTTGGCTGAGATTGAGGTGCTGGAGCCCCTTGCATGACTTGGCCAAGATTGAGGTGCTGGAGCCCTTGCCCGACTTAGCTGGGATTGAGGTGCGGGAGCCCTTGTCTGTCTTGGCTGAGATTGAGACACTGATGCCCCTTGCCTGACTAGGCTGAGTTTGAAGCGCTGGAGCCCCTCGCCTGACTTGGCTGAGATTGAGGTGATGAAGCCCCTTGCCTGACTTTGCTGTGATTGAGGCAGTGTTGTCCCTCTCCTGGCTTGGCTGTGATTGAGGTGCTGGAGCCCCTTGTTTGGCTAAATTTGTGGGACTGCAGCCCCTTACCTGGCTCAACTGGGATTGAGGCGCTGTAGCCCTTGCCATGCATGACTTGGATTGAGAGACTTTCACCTGGCTTGGCTAAGTTTGAGATGCTGGAGCCCCTCACCTGGTTTGGCACAGATTGAAGCACTGGTGCCTTCACTGGCTTGGCTGAGGAGTCCCTTGTGTTTCTCAGTTGAAATTGAGGTGCTGGGTGCTTTTTCTCCGTCTTGGCTGAGATTAGCACACCAGAGCCCCTCATCTGGCTTGGCTGGGTTTGAGGCGCTGGAGCCCCTTGTCTGCTGCTGCTGAGATTCAGGTGCTGGAACCCCTTGCCAGGCACATTTTACTGTGTGTTTCTGAAGCAGCTCCATTTGTTCTAGCACCAACCTGACCAGCAGTGGTGGGATTCAAACATGGTGTCCCTTTGGTGTCTTTGATTTTTCATGCAAGCCTGTGAGTGTGGTAAACAAGTGGGACCTGTACTGCGATCTCCGTGTTCATAAGCACTACAGGAGCTCTAAACTGTCTCATTTTCTGTGCCTTACGACATGGTAACCACTTTCTTCCAACAGTATCTGCTTAGTTATGGACAGAGCTGCAGCCCTCCAGGTTTCCCTTCATTCAGTCACATAGAACATAGAAACATAGAAGTTGATGGCAGATAAGGACCACAAGGCCCATCCAGTCTGCCCATTTCTTTTTCTACCTTATAAATGTGCCATCAGCCTTTACTCTGTCAATGGCCTATCTATTCATACTCATCTGTATTGCTCCCTTATCCTATCCCATGCCTGTTTGAAGCCCTGCACTGTATTCATATCTACCACTTCCTGAGGTAGGCTGTTTCATGCATCCACCACCCTTTCTGTGAAAAAGAACTTCCTCACATTACCCCTTAATCGGCCTCCCTCTAATTTCATGCTGTGTCCTCTTGTCCTGCTATTTTTCTTATATTAAAACATGTTAGACTCTTTCACCTTGTTTGACTGTTTCAGTCATATCACCTCCTCTCTCCCTCCTTTCCTCTAGGGTATACATATTGAGCTCCGTTAATCTGTCCTCATATGTTTTCTGATGCAGTTCCTGCACCATTTTGGTTGCCCTTCTCTGGACTGCCTCAATTTGGTTAATGTCCTTGTGAAGGTGTGGCCTCCAGTACTGCACGCAGTACTCCAGATGGGGCCTAACCAGTGTCTTATAAAGAGGGATTATTACCTCCCTCTTCCGACTTGTGATACCCTACTAATACACCTAACACCCCCTAGCCTTACCTACTGCTTTAGTGGTCTGCTTGGATGATTTCAGGTCATCGGTGATGCTGATGCCCAAGTCTCTTTCTTCCCTTGTGACTGCCAGCAGCTCCCCTCCCAGCCTATAGGTGGCTTCTGGGTTTCTCTTCCCTATGTGCATGATCTTGCACTTCTTTGCATTAAACCCCAGTTGCCACTCTTTCAACCATTTTGCTAGTTTATCCAGATATCTTCTCATTCTGCCCACCCCATCTGGATCATCTACTCTGTTGCAGATCTTGGTGTCATCTGCAAACAGACAAACCTTACCCTCCAGTCCATCTGCAATGTCACTGATGAAGATATTGAAGAGGACTGGCCCTAGAACTGATCCCTGAGGTACCCCACTTGTGACTTGCATCTCTTCTGACTGTATACCGTTTACCACCACTCTCTGTTTTCTGCCCGTCAACCAGTTTGCCACCCAGTTGACCAACTTCTGACCCACCCCGAGCCTACCCAGCTTATTAATCAATCTTCTATGTGGAACTGTATCAAAAGCTTTGCTGAGGTCAAGGTAGGCGACATCAACTGCTCCCCCTTGGTCCACCACTTTGGTTACCCAGTCAAAGATTAGTTTGACAGGACCTTCCTTTTGTAAACCCATGCTGTCTTGGATCCTGTGCTCCTATGGATTCCAGGTGTTGCACTATCCTTTCTTTAAGGAGTGCCTCCATAATCTTGCCCACTACTGAGGTAAGACTGATTAGTCTGTAGTTCCCTGCCTCCTCCCTGCTACCACTCTTGTGGAACGGGATCACAAGAGCCCATCTCCAGTCTTCTGGGACCTCTCCTGTGCTAGGACTCACTAAACAATTCTGATAATGGCTCTGCTAGTTCCATCCTTAGCTTCTTTAGTACCCTGGAATGTATGCCATCAGGTCCTATTGCCTTGTCCACCCTGAGCTTATCAAGCTCTTGTAGGACCCTTTCTTTTGTGAAGGGACTAGTGCTCACCTCCCTCCCCCCTGTGTCCATGGCGCTGAGCTGTGGGCCCTGCCCTGCCTTCTTTTCAGTAAATACTGAGCAGAAGTATCTATTTAGGATAGATGCTTTTACATGGTCCTTCTCCTCACACGCCCCCTTATCTCCTTTGATCTTAGCAATACCCCCTCTGGACTTTCTCCTTTCACTAATGTATCTATAGAAAGTCTTGTCACCTTCTTTTACTGTTTGTGCTAGTGTTTCCTAAGTTTGGGCCTTTGCCTGCCTTACTGCCTTCCCTGCTTCCCTTAGGGAAGTTTGGTATGCCTCCCTATCTTCATCCCGCTGTGTTCCCTTATATTTCCTGAAGGCCAGCCTTTTGGCTCTGACCTTTTCTGCTACTGTTTTTGAGAACCAAAGTGGTTTCCTTCTTCTTTTGCACTTCCTTTTCTCTATAACACAATGGGATGTTGCTTCAAGTATTGCATCCTTAACACTTGCCTACTTTGCTTGTACCCCCTCACCTGTATTTCTTTTTGCCAGGGCTAGCTTAACTCTGTTGGCCATCTTATCAAAGTCAGCTTCTCTGAAGTCCCATATTTTTGCCTTGGAATGGGATGATTTAGTTGTAGTGGCCCAACTGAACAATACCATGTGATGGTCACTGACCCCCAGGTGATCTCCTACCTGGAGATCTGCGATCCTTTCCCTGTTATTCAGTACTAGATCTAGGATAGCCCTGTCTCTTGTGGGTTGTGTAGCAGTTGTTTGAGGCCCTCCCCCTGCAGGGAATCCACCATGTGTCTAGTTCTGGCAGATGTTCCTGCTGGTATTGACCAATCTGTATCTGGCATGTTGAAGTTCCCATTATCAGAACCTCCCATTTAGCTGTCATGTTTTGTATATCTTCTAACAGTAATGTGTGTGTGTCCTCCCCCTGGTCTGGGGGCCTGTAGACAACCCCAGTTCTTATGGCTGTCCCATTTCCTGATTCCAGGGTGACACACAGTTCTTCTGGCTCCTTATGTGTATTCTGAATTTCTGTAGCTTTGATATTTTCATTGACATACAGAGCCACTCCCCTTCCCCCACTTTTGCACCTCGGTCTCTTCTGAAAAGTACATAGCCATTTACTGAAGTCTCCCAAGTGTGGTTACTGGTAAACCACGTCTCGCTAATTGCTACTGTGTCCAGTTTAGCCTCTGTCATTATTGCCTGCAGGTCTGGGATCTTGTTTCCCAGACTGCGAGCATTTGTGTACATGATTTTCCATTGGCCAGATTTCGGTGTGTTAGTTGTTGGGTGAGGTCTGGCATTTCCTCTGTGCATCGTATGGGGAGCTGGACCTTTTCCCTTACCTGGTGATGCAAATGAACTGCAAACATGCTGAACTCCTGTTTGACTACCATCTGAGGAGGGAGGGGTGTTCTTCCCATTCGACGGATGTGGTGCTGCACCCCTCTCCCCATTTGCTAGTTTAAATATTCTGCAAAGACGTCAAACGTCTGCCCCAATGCACTGACTCCCTCCTTAGTCAGATGAAGTCCATCAAATTTAAAGAACTTTCGCTCCCAAAACTGTTGCCAGTTCCCTACAAATTTGTGTCCTTTTTCCTGGCACCAGCCCTTGAGCCACATGTTTAGCTCCCCTATCTCCCCTTCCTTGACCTTCTGTCCATCTGCCTCCCTCTCCCAGACTGGCAGGATCTCAGAGAAGGAGATGCCAGATGAAATGGATGATAGTTTGTCACCCAGCCTGGTCAGGTGTTCCTTGGTCTCCACAACTAACTGGCTGGTGAGATCATTAGTCCCTATGTGTACCAGGACGTCAATATTTTCTCCTGCTTCCTGAACAATTTTAGCAATGTGGTCAGTGTCTCTCCACACTGATGTACCTGGGAGACATCTGACCATTACCCGGCTGGAGATAGGTATCAACTCCCCGAATCATGGAGTCTCCTATGATCAGAAGTTTTTTGGATTTCCTTTTTGCTTTTTTTGTTTTGGTTCCTGTTTTGGGCGAGTTTTGATGTGCTAGCTCCTGTGCTGCAGTGTTCTGCTCTGCAGTCTCCTCTGCCCCTTTGTTTGATTTTGGAGATTGAGGCAGATGCATGTTTGTAGTTTTTATATGGTTTGTGGAGGTAATATGTTGGAGAGTCACTTTTGCAACTCTGTTTTCATTTCCTTTTGGTGTGGACAGAAGCCTTGGAACGGATGATGGACTCCCAGCAGCGGGACTCCAGTGCACCAGGACGCTTTCATGTGGGGAGCGCCGAGTCAATGTTGCACATCCGTCCTGGAGGATACACACCACAGCGTGCCCTCATTAACCCCTTTGCACCTTCCCGCATGCCCCTGAAGCTGACATCAAACCGGAGGAGATGGATGCACACATTTCCTGTAGGTAAGGTTGTGCCTTTATTTGTTGCAGTTAATATTTTATTGACAAAACTGCAGTTGCTTTACTGACACACACACACATCATGATGTACACATACACCTGTCCTTTCAAGGCAGTATGAAACCATTTGTTTTGACAAATGAACATTTCTTGCAGTATTACTGTCCACACAGATCAAAATAATAGAGAGCAGACAAAGATAAACTACAGCACTGAAAAGGATTAACCTGTAAACATTCCAGAAAAAGTTGGAAACTACCACGGAGAATAATTCCTAGAGGAAAATACTTTATCACACCCTCTTTGTGTCTCCTGGATTCCACCAGAGCCAGTGCTCATACACACACTGACAGTGGGGTGTTTTTTTACAGTGCTGCTAGAGACACTGACAGTGGCGTGTTTTTGTACAGTGCTCCTACACACACTGACAGTGGGGTGTTTTTGTACAGTGTTCGTACACACACTGACAGTGGGGTGTTTTTGTACAGTGTTCCTACACACACTGACAGTGGTGTGTTTTTGAACAGTGCTCCTACACACACTGACAGTGCAGTGTTTTTGTACAGTGCTCCTACACACACTGACAGTGGGATGTTTTGCACAGTGCTCCTACACACTGACAGTTGGGGTGTTTTACATAGTGCTTCTACACACACACAGACAATGGGGTGTTTTTGTACAGTGCTCCTACACACACTGACAGTGCGGTGTTTTTGTACAGTGCTGCTAGACACACTAACATTGGGGTATTTTTGTACAGTACTGCTACACACACTGACAGTGGGATGTTCTAATCCCAGTAATATTCAGGTATTCATAACTTCTGCAGTGTCCCTTTAAGACTGAGCTGCCTGGAGAGATGGAATGCTAAGCAAATAATGGAATCTTTGCATGCTGTTTTTCAAATGCTGCCTCTGAACTAACTGCCTTGGTTCTAAACCCTCAGATTTCACTCTCCACCTGTCGAGACCAGAAGCCCGGCGTTTTTCTCCTCATCATCTAGTCCTGACACGTTAAAACTTTAAAAAATACGTAAGTATTTTTTTCCTTTTCTTTTGCTCATCCCCACAAGTGAAGTTATTGAGGATGAAGAATTTGAATATATGGAACTTATGGGGTTAACACCCACCAAACAGCTTCTTCATCCAATTAACAAATTGTTCAAAAAAGATGCCCTAAAATTACTGCAAACTCCTAATACTTTCCCACCTCTGGATAAGAGGTTGGACAAAAAGTAACAGTTAGAAAGGCAGGGTGCTGAATTTTTATTCTCTCACCCTGACCATCAAGGAGTGGTGCAGGTGGCCGCCTGTGACAAGGCAAGGGTCAAAACTAGCCTCCAATCTTCCAGACAAGGATTCAAGGAAAATAGATAGCATGGCCAAAAAAGGTTACCTTTCAGCTTCATTGGCCATCAGGCAGGCCAATTTCCAGGCCTATGCTGCGCAGTCCCAGAAATCACTCTGGCAATCTCTCTTTGCCTTGTCAGAAAAAGTATAGTCACCTATTTCAGCTGACTTAGCTGAAACAGCTAGATTTGGTCTGGAAGCAGCCAAGTATCAATTTCAGATGGCTGCTGATTCTGATGACACAGTTGCCAGATGGATGGAAAACACTGTGGCTCAGAGAAGGTTTGCTTGGTTAAGAGCCACAAACCTTACCCAGGATACTCAGACTAAGGCACTAGATTTCCGATTAGAGGAAAATTCCCTCTTTGGGTAAATGGCAGAGGCTTACATGAAAAAGGTGGATGGGTATAAGGCCACCTACAGAAGCAACTCTGCAAAAGAGAAAGTGTCCCCATCCACCATACCCTATGGAAGGGGAGGCAGGAGCAGGGCCTTTCAAAGCAGGCCTTTCTTCCAGACCATGGCTACAACCCAATACCAGCAGTATCCACAGCAGGGATACTTTAAAGGTAGGGGCAGACGGGGTTCCAGGCGTGGTTCCCAGCCCCAGGCTCAATCCCAAACAAAGCAGGCACCCTGACATGTGTGTACAGGCCACCTCCCTACTGCCTGTAGGAGGCAGACTGGCTCACTTTTCACATGCCTGGGAAAACATTGTTTATTGTTCTAGGAATTACTACCTTTGAGCCAGAGGCTCTTTTACAAAGGTTCCACGTCAATTAGGTACAGTACAAAAGGTTACATAGATAACACAACAATTTGTGTTGTGTCAAGAGCAAGAAAACATATACAAATACATATCAAATCATTTGTGCAAAAGGACATGAGATATCAATAATCACATTATTATTACAAGAAAGAGGTCATGCCAGATTAGGAGAAACAAATAGGGAAAAAGTCCAGAACAGAGAGGGTAAGTGAAAGGTGTGGGGAGCAGACAATAGCAGGAGAAAAGGTTTCCCAAACATGTCTTTGTCAAATAATGGGACAGGGTGGGTAGTGAGAAAATAGGAGGTTTAATCAGGGCAGTCACAGGAGCTGGAGGTGGCAAGGTGAGAGAAAAGCCTTGATTTGAAAATACGTGGAGAGGTGGAGGCAGTAATATGAGTGCTGAGGGCATTTAGCCAGCTGGGGGCACGATAGGCAAATGATCTTTGTCCTGAAGTCCAGCATCGGGGGACTTGGAGAGGCTGGTGTTCTGATCTTCTGGTAAAGCAGGTGCTAACGCTCTGGCATAACAGGTCTTGGATACAGGGTGGAGTGAGGCCCAGAGTGGATTTTTCGCCATCAGGCAGGTAGGTACTTTATCCGGTTTGAGAGTTGCAACCAACCTGAGTCAGCATAGAGTTCACATGTGGGTACATGGTGTGCACCAGTGAGCAACGACAGGCCCTTATTTAGGGATGTTGTAATCCGACTAAGTGCTGTAGTAGTAGCAGATCCGTATATAACTAAGCCATAATCAATGACTGAGATGATAGAGGATTGGATGGCAGTCCTCAGTGCAGAATGGGTAAGAATGTCGGTTCCGATACAGAATCCCAATTATTGATAAAAGTTTTGCTGTACTATCAATGTGAGTTGCAAAGGTTAGGCCTTGATCAAAGTTGATTCCAAGATATTTGAAAATTGGCACTTGTTCAAGGGTATTTCCTAGGTATGTATTAATGGTGAGTGGGACTTGCCGTTTCTTGTTTCTTGGGGTTAGAAAGAGCATGGATTTAGTTTTTGTGGTTTAGAACCAGTTTATGTTCAAGGAACCACATCTCAACTTTGGAAAAGCATGCTGAAGGTTGAGGCGTAAGAGGTTCGGATCTTTATGAGTGGTAAGAATCACGGCATCGTCGGCATAGAGGATTATTTGTTCAGGGCAGGATTTGGGGAGGGAGTTTAGGAAAAGGCTGAAAAGGAGGGGGCCCAGGATGGATCCCTGGGGCACTCCTGAGCGAACCGGTTTTGAGTCTGAGAGAACTCCAGCTACTTTTACAGATTGAGAGCGCTGAGCAAGGTAATGTTTTACCCAGTCACCAGGACCCTGCGAGAGCCCTAGGGATAGTAGTTGTTTGATAAGTAGGCCATGGTGAACTGTATCGAATGCCTTGGTTAAGTCAATGTAGACTGCTCCAGTTAGGTTTCCTTTGTCCATGGCATTGTGGATTGCTCCTGAGAATTCAAGTAGGGCAGTCGATGTGCTGTGCCTTTCCTAAATCCATGCTGCTGAGTGCATAGGATGTTGTGCTTTTCAGGTAGTCTGAAAGTTGGTCCGCCACCAAGCGTTCAAGGGCCTTAGAGAGAGGTGGTAGTATTGATATCGGGCGATAGTTACCAGGCAGTGACTTATCACCACTTTTGTGCACGGAGTGACAACTGCAGCTTTCCATTTCCTAGGAATTGGCTGTAGCAGAGGAGAGATTGAAAATTTTGTGAGAGGGAGCAGTACTTCCTCCAGAGTGAGGACAGAAGTTTAAGGTCAATAGTGTCGCTGCTTGCTCGGGACTTAGAAATGGCCTTCTTTACATATTTATAGACTTCATATGCCTTTACTAGTTTGAAATGGAAGGGTGGTTTGGTTGGAGAGGCAGTAGTAGTAGTAGAAATTGAGGGTCAGCATCAGTGAAGAAATCAGATGAGAGGACACCACTAAGGTCCGTGAAGGTATCATTTAGGGTGTTTGCAATGATCTCTGGGTCTAATGTAGTGGTTCCATCCACATTCATTATTGTAGGAGAGGATTTGGACTGCTGACCCATGATATTCTTTATGTTGTCCCAGAAGGATTTCACTCACCTCAGGAGTTGGAGAGGGCATTCTTGAAGTAGGAGCTCTTCATCAAGCGGATCTGTTTAGTACAGTGGTTACGAGCCTGTTTATACTTTTGAATGTCCGACAGAGTGCCAGTAGCTCTTGCAGTGGCCCAGAGGTGATCCCTACTTTTGAGTTGTGCCAATAGCTTCGCCGTGAGCCAGGAATTTGTGAGTGCTTTGATTTTGCGCTTTTTTACTGGTGCATAGGTGTCACAGGCAGTGTTGAAAGTAGAAATAAAGTAATCAAGGGCTAGGTCAACATCTTGAGTTTTGTAAATCAAGGACCAGTCTATCTGCCTAAGACAGGTCTTGAGATGAATAAGGTTGCCATAAGGTAGGACTCTGCTATAGATGGTTTTGGAGGCGGCTACGAAACTTATTTGTCCAGGTACATATTATTGGAGAGTGATCACTGAGCGAGTCAGGGAGAACACTTACATTGGTTATACGAGTAGGGTGGCTGGTAAGGATCCACTCAATGAGGGTGCTGGTCCCTGAATTGTAGTTTTTCCTGGTAGGGGAGTTTACCACTTGTGTTAAATTTGCTGCTAGGATAGCATCTTTGTTTGACCCTGCATCACCACAGACAAGTGCGTATTGGAAGTAGTGAGTCAGGGGCTGGCTCTAACTTTCAAATCCCTTCCACCCTTAAGAACTCAAGTTTTCAAACCATCCTCAAATACAGAGAGAAAACTCCTGGAAGCAGAGGTTCAAAAGCTGCTCTTGTCTCGAGCAGTAGAACCACTGCCAACCAACTTAAAGGGAAAGGGATTTTACTCAAGGTGCTTTCTTACCACAAAGAAAAATGGGGAGTGGCGGTCCCCTATTAGACCTCAGGATCTTAAACAGATACCTAACAAAACCAAAGTTCAGACTGGTAACTCTGGCATTGATCTTGCCAACCCTCCAAAAAGGAGACTGGTTGGCTTCACTCGACCTAAATGATGCCTATTTCCACATCCCCATAGGGGAATCTCACAGAAAATACCTCAGATTCAGACTCCCTTCAGGCCACTACCAATTCTAAACCCTGCCATTCGGCCTTACTTCAGCACCAAGGGTGTTTACAAAGTGCCTGGCAGTGGTGGTGGAACACCTTTGAAAGCAGGGTGTTACAGTCTTTCCATACCTAGACTGGTTGGTGGTGGGAAATTCCCCCCAGCACGTCAGGGACCAGCTGCATCTCATTCAAGAGCTCCTGGAGTCTCTAGGATTCCTGATAAATCAGAAAAAGTCGGTTCTGCAACCTACTGCAGTCCATAGAGGCCAATCTAAATACCCTGCAGGGCAGAGCATACCTGCCACTGGACAGGATAAGGAGCAGGTTCATTTGTCCTGAACAAGTCAAAAACTGCAAGACAGTTCCTTCAGCTGTTGGGCCATGTGGCAGCTGCCACTGGCACAGTACTGGGGTCCAGATTCCAGATGAGGGCCATCCAGTTTCACCCAAGAGCTCACTGGTGCCAGAAAAGAGACCCTCTTTTGAAATTGATTCCAGTAACAAGAACTCTGATACAGGCTCTTGAATGGTGGAAAGAGGAAAACAGTCTGAGAGAAGGGGTTCCCTTCCAACAGGAGTCCCCCTCAGTGACTCTCACTATGGATGCATCACTGCTGGGGTGGGGTGCCCATCTGGCAGACCACACTCCCCAGGGCACTTGTTCAAGTACAGAGTCACTCCTGCACATAAACCTACTGGAGCTCCGAGCAGTGTTGTTAGCACTGAAGGCCTTCATGTCTCTGCTACAGGGAAAGGTGGTACAGATCAGAACAGACAATACCACAACTATGTACTACAGAAACAAGCAGGGAGGGACAATGTCCAGTCCTCTCTGCACAGAGTCTATGAAAATATGGAGTCTGGCTTACTCCTTGGGAGTTTCTCTTCAAGCCATTTATCTGCCAGGCAAGGACAATACCTTGGCAGACACCTTGAGGCATATCAACCAGGCCCATCACGAATGAACCCTGAACAGGCAAGTGGTGCAAGTAATTTTCAAGAGGTGGGGTACTCCAGAGGTGAACTTGTTCGCATCCCACCAGAACCACCACCTGCCAAAATATTGCTGCACACCACCAGAGCAGGGAACAATCCCTTTGGATGCTCTAATTCTAGACTGGTCAGGGAAGCACCTATATGCTTTCCCTCCCTTCCCTCTGATATACAGAGTTTTGCTCAAGCTCAGGTCCCAGTCAGCATCCATGATCTTGATAGCACCAAATTGGTCCAGGCAGCCATGGTACTCTCTACTGCTCTCCATGTCTGTGGCCGAGCCAATACACCTTCCCAGAAGGCACAATCTGTTAACCTCCAGTCAAGGGAGGCTCCTGTATCCGCACCTCAGATCCCTCAGGCTCAAGGCCTGGCTCTTGAGGACCTAGAATATGCAGGCCTAAACCTTTCTGAAGGTGTTCTGGACATAATGAAGGGTTACAGGAAGTCCTCCACTAAGAAAACTTATTCTGCAAAATGGAAAAGGTTTTCTGTTTGGTGTTCCACACAGGATATTGAATCAACACAGGCTGGGATAACAGGCATGTTGGATTATCTTACTCATTTACATTCTTTGGGCTTTCAAACCAGTACCCTGAAGGTACATTTGGCTGCATCTTCTGCTTACATTTCAGCCAGGCAAACGTTTTCATTGGCCTCAGATCCTATTTTCAAGAGGTTCTTTAAAGGCTTTTCCCATGTGCACCCCCCTCACAGGGAACCAGTGTCTGCATGGGATCTCAATCTGTGTATAGCCAAGCTCATGGGACCCCCTTGTGAGCCCATGTCTTCAGTTCGCCTAAAATTTGTCACATGGAAAACAGTTTTTCTTGTGGCAATGACTTCTGCTAGAAGAATCAGCGAGCTCAGGCTCTTTGTGTAGAAAAGGTTTACATTTCCTTCCACAATGACAAAGTGGTCCTGAGAACAAACAGGAAATTTCTTACCAAAGTGGTCTCTGATTTCCATCTTAACCAAACCATTACCCTACCTGTATTTTTTACTGAGCAGTCTATCTCTGGTTAAAAGAGGCTCCACAGTTTGGATGTTAGGAGAGCCCTTAGTTACTACATGACAGTCACTAAGGACCATAGGCAGGACAGAAAACATCTGTTCCTGACTTATGAGGATGTGGGAAAGGGTAACCCAGCATCTAAAAGGTCCATTTCTTGCTGGATAATGCAATGCATCCAGTTCTGTTATTCTGAAGTGGGAAGGGAACCCCCAACAGGGTTGAGGACCCATTCCACAAGGGACACAGCTGCTACCTTAGCGGCTGCCAGGGATGTCCCATTAGTGGACATCTGTAAAGCAGCTACCTGGAAAACAGTGCACACCTTTACAAAGCATTACAGTTTGGACATCTTGTCCAGGAGTGATACCAGGTTTGGTACAGTAGTCCTGTGGTGTCTGTTCCCAAAGTAGGTTCTGTGCCCACCTCTAAAGGTACTGCTTCGTAGTCTACAGAATTTATGAATGCCTAGGTATTACTGGAGTTAGAAGAAAAAATTACATACCATAGTAATCTTGTTTCTTCCCAGTGATACTCAAGTATTACCCTCTGCATTCTTGGGAATATTTTTCTGACTTACTGTATAGGTGCCACAATCAGGCACTATTGTTTGCAAGTTGTTTTTTTCTCGTTCTTCTCCCCTTCAGGTGATTCTGACATTCAGGGGTATTGTTGTATTTGTTACCCCCTAACTTTGGGGGTTTTGACCTCCCCTTGGGAGGATTTTTGGGGTATTACTTAATTATCATTATAATTCCAATCATTAGAATGGTAGATATAAATATGTAGTTCTGAGACCTGTCTTTCCAGGCTCCAAGGAAATCTGAGGGTTTAGAACCAAGGCAATTAGTTCAGAGGCAGCATTTGAAAAACAGCATGCAAAGATTCCATAATTTGCATAGCATTCCATCTCTCTGGGCAGCTCAGTCTGAAAGGGACACTGCAGAAGTTATGAATACCTGAGTATCAACTGGGAAGAGACAAGATTACTATGATAAGTATTTTTTCCTTTTTGTACAGTGCCCCCACACACACTGACAGTGGAATGTTTTTGTACAGTGTACCTATAGTACACACACAGATCGTGGAGTGTTTTACACAGTGCTCCTACACACACTGACAGTGGGGTGTTTTTGTACAGTGCTCCTACACATACTGACAGTGGGTTATTTTGCACAGTGCTCTTACACACACTTGCAGTGGGGTGTTTTTTTACAGTGCTCCTACACACTGACAGTTGAGGTGTTTTGCATAGTGCTCCTACACACACACAGTGGGGTGTTTTTGTACAGTGCTGTTAGACACACAGACATTTGGGTGTTTTTGTACAGTGCTGCTACACACACTGGCAGTGGGGTGTTTTTGTACAGTGCCCCTACACACACTGACAGTGGGGGCCTTTTGCACAGTGCTCTTACACACACTGGCATTGGGATGTTTTTGTACAGTGCCCCTACACACACTGACAGTGGGGGGCTTTTGTACAGTGCTCTTACACACACTGACAGTGGGATGTTTTTTTACAGTGTACCTAACCACACAGACATTGGGGTGTTTTTGTACAGTGATCCTACACACATCTGCAGGGGGGGTGTTTTGTGCAGTGCTGCTAGACACACTGACATTGGGGTGTTTTTGTACAGTGCTGCTACACACTCTGACAGTGGGGTGTTTTTGTACAGTGCTCCTACACACACTGACAGTGGGGTGTTTTTATATAGTGCCCCTGCACACACTGACAGTGGGGTGTTTTTATACAATGCTCCTACACACACTGACAGTGGGGTGTTTTTGTATAGTGCCCCTACACCCTCTGACAGTGGGGTGTATTTGCACAGTGCTCCTACACACATTGACAGTGGGGTGTTTTTGTACAGTGTGCCTACACACACTGAATGGGGGGTGTTTTTACACAGTGTACCTACACACACAGACTGTGGGGTGTTTTTTGTACAGTGATTCTACACACACTTGCAGGGGTTGTTTTTGTACAGTGCTCCTACACATACTGACGGTGGGGTGTTTTGCACAGTGCTCCTACACACACTGACTGTGGGATATGTCATCGAGGCACATCTCTCACTCTTTCTCTCTCTGTCCGTCAACAGATTGCTGTTTTTATAAGAAGACTTTGCCTAACAATAAATTTTGTATCCTGCTCTTGTTAAGAGACATCTGGTTTTCACACAAAATGTATCAGAGTTCTTGCCAGTTTCTTCCCTTGCAGGTGCAACAAAATAGAAAATGGTGAACCAAAACTAATCTCCTGTTGACAACTCTGCAAAAGAGTTTGTGGAGGTCAAACTGCATCTCACAGTTAATCCACCCCCCCAGTTCCAAATAGCTTTTTGCAATAATTTCCAGAATATAATTATATACATTCTCAAACGAAGGGATCCCAGTTTCACATACAGATCCACATATATTTTTATAACCACAGACAAGCAAGGGGAAAGAAAAGGTAGAAACAGTAAGTGAAGGCAGGGAGATGGGGGGGGGTCGCGAGACTGTCAGAGTGATCAATTCCAAGATCTCACAAGAAAATGTGATTGCGAAGTCTGACAGACAAGAGACAGAAATAGAGAGGGTAGAATAGATCTTTGCGTTTAATTCTTTCTGCATAACAAATGGAACAGGGTTTTATTTAACCCTGTCACAGGGTGTTTTGTACAGTGTACCTACATGTGCAGACAGTGGGGTGTTTTTGTACAGTGTACCTACATGTGCAGACAGCGGGGTGTTTTTGTACAGTGTACCTACACACACACACACAGTGGGGTGTTTTTGTACAGTGCCCCTACACAGACATAGACAGTGGGGTGTTTTTTTACAGTGATCCTGCACACACTGACTGTGGGGTGTTTTGCACAGTGCTCCTACACAGACTGACAGTGGCATATTTCTGTACAGTGTACCTACAGTACATGCACAGATAGTGGGGTATTTTGCACAGTGCTCCTACACACACTGACAGTGGCATATTTCTGTACAGTGTACCTACAGTACATGCACAGACGGTGGGGTGTTTTTGCACAGTGTACCTACACACACTGACAGTAGGGTGTTTTTGTACAGTGTACCTATGCACATTGATAGTAGGGTGTTTTTGTACAGTGCTGCTACGCACAGTGACAAGGTGTTTTTGTACAGTGGGGTGTTTTTGTACAGTGCTTCTACACACAGTGACAGTGGGGTGTTTTTGTGTAGTGCTCCTACCTACACATACAGTGGGGTGTTTTGTACAGTGCTCTTACAGACACTGACAGCGAAGTGTTTTGCACAGTGCTCTTACATACACTGACCGTGGGGTGTTTTTATACAGTGTACCTACATGCACTGACAGTGTGGTGTTTTGTACAATGCTTCTGCACACACTGACAGTGGATTGTTTTGCACAGTGCTCTTATACACACTGACAATGGGATGTTTTAGTACAGTGCTTCTGCACATACTGTCAGTGGGGTGTTTTTGTACAGTATTGCTACCCTCAATGACAGTGGGAAATTTTTGCACAGTGTTCCTACCCACACTGACAGTGGGTTGTGTTTTACAGTGCTACTACACACACACAGACAGTGGGGTGTTTTTCTACAATGCCTCTACGCAAAGTGACCCTGGGGTGTTTTTTACAGTGTTCCTACACACACTCACAGTGGGGATGTTTTTGTACAGTGCTTCTATGCACAGTGACTGTGGGGTGTTTTTTACAGTGCTCCTACACACACTCACAGTGGGGTGTTTTTGTACAGTGTACCTACTCACACTGCCAGTGTGTGTGTGTGTGGAGGGAGTTGTATAGTGCTCCTACACACACTGACAGTGGGGTGTTTTTGCATGGTGTTCCTACACACACTAACAGTGGGGTGTTTTTGTACATAACTCCTGCACACTGATAGGGTGTTTTTCTACAGTGCCCATGCACACTGACAGTTGATGTGTTTTTGTACAGTGCTCCTGCACACTGAGAGTTGGAGTGTTTTATACAGTGCTCCTGCACACAGACAGTTGGGTGTTTTTGTACAGTGCTCCTGCACACTGACAGTGGGGTGTTTTTGTACAGTGCTGCTACACACACTGACAGTGGGATGTTTTTGTACATTGCTCCTGCACACTGACAGATGGGCTGTTTTTGTACAGTGCTGCTACGCACACTGACCGTGGGTTGTTTTTGCACAGTGCTCCTACAAACACTGACAGTGTGAGGTGTTTTTGTACAGTGTTACTACACAGGGTGACAGAGGGGTGTTTCTGGTGAGTGCTTCTACACACACTGGCAGTGGGTGTTTATGTACAGTGTTCCTACACCCTCAGACTCTGGGGTTTTTATGTACAGTTTTCGTAGACCCACAGTCAGTGGGGTGTTTTTGTACAGTGCCCCTACACACACTGATAAAGTGAGATGTTTTTGTACAGTGTTCCTACACACAGTGGCAGTGGGTTGTTTATGTACAGTGTTCCTACACCCACAGTCAGTGGGGTAGTTTTGTACAGTGCCTCCACACTTTCAGACAGTGGGGTGATTTTGTATAGTGATCCTACACACACATACAGTGGAGTGTTTTTGTACAGTGATCCTACACAGACATAGACAGTGGAGTGTTTTTTGTACAGTGATCCTACACACACTGACAGTGGGGTGTTTTTTGTACAGTGATCCTACATACACTGACAGTGGGGTGTTTGTGTACAGTGTTCTTTCACCCACGGACAGTGGGGTGTTTTTGTACAGTGCTTCTTCTACACAGACATAGACAGTGGGGTGATTTTGTAGTGTTCCTATACGCACATAGACAGAGGGGTGTTTTTGTACAGTTCTCAGTGGTGTAACTTCATCAGATTTTCAGGTTTAAACTTCTTGTTGCCGGCAGGTCCATCCGGGGAAGCAATTCAAATTCATCATCAGACGCGGCAGAACATGGCAGAGCTACAGGGGAATGGGCAGCGGGAACCGGAGCACTCCTCTGCTGAACTACTGGAACTGGCTTACCATGAGGCAACTGGCAGGTGGGGACTGGTTCACTGCACATCTGGAGCCCCTATAGAACATCTGGGTTGTAAGCTGGTTTCAAGTATTCTTTGAAAACTGCTCTTCCCTTCTTTTTGATCAGATTTACATTCTGTGGAGGTGACCCTGTCATGCCCACTGCCTCTGTCTCCCAGCACAACACAACCCACTTACAACCAGTGCAGGGCTTTGCATTTAGGATTTTTGGGTAGCCACTTTGTCCTCTAATATAACAGGCCAAAATAAAATTCCATGTAGACAATATACATACGTATTAAGAAAATATATTAAATGCTCTTTTTTAAAGGTTTCAGTGTTCATTTTATAGATGGCAGAGTCAGTGACTCACTGAGATTCAGTTTTTTTTTTTCTTTTTGACAGTTTCTTTTCCCTGGCCTACCTTACTCAGGCTCAAGCTCTCGTGGGCTGCTTCTACTCCCCCTTTGCACCCATCCCATTGATCATTGGGCCACTGAAAACCTATGATGTTCCACCCTCTTCCACCAGTGAATGTACTGTCAGCCCTTCGCAACACTCCCAGGGCTCCATCAGCATGCAGTGGGTGGCTACGAACCCATGATGCCCACATGGGAGTGCTGTGGGCTCCGCCAGGGTCCCTAGGGTGGCACACTTGCTCAGATTTAAGTTGGCCAAATGGAAATCCAACTGGAGTTTGACTACCACTTTGGGGGGGAGGGGCATGTATTGTTCTCGCGGCATTTCCCATATTATGGGGCCAGCAGAGGAAGGAAACCAGAGTAAGACTGCATCCATCTCTGGAGAACGGACAGGGTAACGAGCATCAGCTTTCACTCTCGATGTGCTGTCACTGGGCCATCAATGTGGTCTCTTTCAAAATCATTGAAACGTAATTTGTTTGTAATTACCTCTCATTCTCTTTTACAGGCGCAGCAACCGACAGCTGTGTGAAAACGGCTCCTTTCTTGGGGGTGGTGGTGGGACGGATGAGTTCGGAGTCAGCCCTGCTGGTAGCAGCAGCACAGGTAATATACAGTGAGGGTCTGTTCAGGGCCATTTGCTAGACAGGTGCGGAGCCAGAGGTAATATGGATTGGGGGTCGACACTGGGCACTTTACCAAACAGGTGAAAAGCCAAAGGTAAATAGAGTGGGGGTCTACAAATGGCCTTTTGCCAGAGAGAAGTGGGGAGCCAGCAGTAATGTAGAGTAAGGGTGTATACAGGGCCCTTTACCTGATAGGTGGGGAGTAAGAGGTAATAGGTAGTGGGGGTCTATATGCGGCCCTTTGCCAAACAGGTGGGGAACCAGAGGTAATATGTAGTGGGGGTCTACATAGGGCCAATTCCATACAGGTGGGAAGCCAGAGGTAATATGAGTGGGGGTCTACACAGGGCCTTTTAGCAGGTGGGAGCCAGAGGCAGTATTGAGTGGGAGTCTACATGGCACCCTTTGCCAGATTGATGGGGTGTCAGAGGTAGTACAGAGTGAGGATCTACACTGGACCCTTTTTTTCTCCTTATAGCTGTTTACCCTCTGCTGCCACCTACTTCTGCCTTTGGGCCCTTGACCTGGTAGCTTGCAGCCCTATTTGCCACTCCCTCCACCATCGCACCGGTGGGGATCTGCATGGAGTGGGGCCCGAAGCACCAGGGGCCCTCACATATGGCAGCGGAGACGCATTGGTTTCTCCCAAACTTGGAACTGTGGCTGCATGGTGGGCACAGGCACATGGAAGTGCACATGCAGTCCCAGCACCACAGCCCCATCCACCCACCTGACATTGTGTCAAGCCCCCCAAGACCTCGGTTCTGACACCCAGCCTCCACCGGCCGTCAGCTGAGAGCGAAGAAATGTGCCATCCCAGACTGGTAGATGAGAGCAACCTAGCGGCCGTTCAATCTTCCGGCCCCCTCTGCCCCCCCCCCGCTGACCCTCGGCACCCAGAGCGCATTCCCGAACTCTGGTTGTTAGTGTGGCACGGGATAAGGTACTGACGCAGCACCTCAAAGGTCCTTTGCCAGTGTAGTGGGGAACTGTAGGTACTACGGAATGGGGGTCTACACAGGGCCATTTTCCAGGAGGCTGGGGCACCACAGGTAAATACATTGTGGTTGTCTAACCCTTTGTTGGGTGGGGAGGGGGCTGCTGCATGCAGGGGGCTAGACTAACCTACAAAGAATGTTAGTTTATACCGAGCAATGAGGCTTTCGCCCTCTTTAAGCAGAATGAAAGAGGCAGTCCTATCAAGCAACATATCTTAATCCGAGATTTCTCTTTTCGCAGGGACTCCTCAGAACCAGGCATCCTCTTTTGACGACCCGACATCAGCCCTCCCTGACCCAAGTGAGTCCGAGGGGAGGGATGGGCAGCTGTGATTTTGGTTTAGAATCGTCTCTGTGACTTGCTTTGTTTGTGCAGTTTATGGTGATGCTCTTGGGGTGGGGCATACATCCTGCTGTAACACAAGATATAGAATGTGTAGGAGCAACGTCTGTCATATATTGAAAAGAGCCATGAAATACTATGCTAACAAAATTATATTGTGGAGATGAGCGGGAATCAAAGAAGTGGGCTTAAAGTAAGAGAGAGAGTGAGTGTGTGTGTGTTTGTGTGTGTGTCTGTGTGTGTACTTGCTCACACGCACGAGTTTGAATAGAATCTACAGATACAGTATAAAGATGGGGTTATACCCAGCTGTTTTTAGCCCCATTGCCCCCATGTCCTTTGATGAACCATTACCTTTGTGCCTTCTTATGAAACCGTGCTTTCTGGTTTCTACCACTGCCACACCAGCTAGTCAATTCGACGTGCTATCCACCCTCTCTGTGAAATTGCCACATTGAATAGCCTCCCCAGTAAGGCTTTGGAAGCCACCACGGTTCAGGCTTTCAAAGCAGGTCTAGGCAGATTGCTGCAGGCAAATGGCATTGAGGGTTACACAGCATGAGTATGCAGGGGGAGGTAATCTGTCTAAGCTTGAATATGTGTGTCCATACTTAAATCAGGTCTAGTCACTGCTGTGCGGAAGAAGAGTGGATAAGATGTACCCTAGGTCCCCTCCATCATTACAATACGGTGTTACTGTGTTATCACTCTCTGTTAGCCAGATTTAGTCCCCCCCCCTCCTCCAGTTGCCCTTTCCCTGGTACCGTCGTATTCCCCCATCTGTGTGTGTGTGTGTGTCCCTCTGCCACGGACTAAGTAAGTTCCACAACAGTTGGAAACTCAGACGACTGCCCCCCCCGGGTTGATGGACTGACCCCCACCTCTTCTGCAGACTCCAGGTCAGTGTGGGACGAGCTGCTCCGAACAGAGGGGCGGCCAGACAGTGTACTGCCAGGTGCTCATATGTGCCTTATCCCTATCTGTTTTCAAGAAGTCACCTCCCAGTGCACTGGGGCTGATCACAGAGCATATCCTGATGCCACTGACAACTAGCGGGAACGCCTTGTGCTAAGCAAGGTTCTGGACTTGCTCAGAAATATTTCTGAGCAGCCTCATAAAATGTTGGCCATGTGCTGCAGTGTGCGACGCCCCAGCCTCATCACTATACAGTTCCAGGAGCTCCAGGGACAACCATAAAGGCCCTGCGTGGGTCTCCCTGCCTACTCGCAGATGGAGAGCATCACCTGGGAAACTATATCCTCCTCCACCAGTTTGCAGCTACCGCCCAGGCTCGGGGAGCGAATCTGGGACTTCGGATAGCTCCCATGCCACTTTGTGTTTTGTTTTTATGTACTTTGTTTCCCCTGCTGGTTGTCAGTTTTTGCATAGGACATACCCTGGCAGTCTGAGAGATGCCAGCTGTCATATAGACGGCAACCAGGGTTTTTTTCTCCTTCAGTTCCCCCCTCCTCCTCCCCTCCCCGAGGCATGGTCATTGCCTGCATCAGCCTGACCATGCATAGCTTCCCCACTGCAGCAGGAACAAGCTGCCTGGCCCAGCCCCAGCCTGTGGGTCGCTTTGTTGGTGGAACCCAGCAATGAGACATGCTACCATGTGGCAGCTGTCATGGCCAGGTCTGTCCCCCAGTGCGACACACCAAACTCGTTCCAGAACCTATGTAGTCAGCACAGCAGTGCACTGTGCTATTGCTGGGCTGTCAGTATGGCCCTGTGTCCTATTAATGGGTCAGCCAGCCCGTGTCCCATTAGTGGGTCAGCCAGCGTGTGCCCCGTTAACAGGTTAGCCAGCCCGTGTCCCATTAACAGGTGAGCCAGCCCATGTCCCATTAACAGGTGAGCCAGCCCGTGTCCCTTTAATGGGTCAGCCAGCCATTTTCCCTTCAACAGGTCAGCCAGTCTGTGTCCCTTTGATGGGTGAACCAGCCCATGTCCCATTAACGGGTCAACCAGCCTGTATCCCTTTAACAGGTCAGCCAGTAGCTGGTCTGGTGGCGCTCAGGGTTGCGGCATTATCCTTACCTCGTGCCACACTGGTGACCCAGGTTCAGGAGCGAGCTTGGGGAGCCGAGGATCAGATGGGGAGGGGAGGATTGAACGTCCGATGGACTGCTGTCCTCTCCTGAGAGGGAGGGGGAACTTGGTGCCACAGTGCTAGTGGCACCCAGTGGAGACTGGGTGCACTGCAGTCAGGAATGCGAGATGAGGAAGATGTCGGCGGTTGTTCTGCGGGTGGGTGCATGCCCGTCACGTGCTGGATGGCATTGCATGGCCGCATCACGGGGGGGGGCTGCAAACAAGGAAAATGGCCTTGGCACCCGGGAAGGCTAAAGTGGGTCTAATGGACAGCTCCCACACTCAATGCCAGATCTACCCCAGCTAGCCTCCAAATCTCTTCCCTGCTCCGGCCACCCTACTAGATTCTAGATAGAGCGCCAGAGGAGTAGGCGGTTCCACCTCAGGGGGCTCAGAGCCAGGAGGGTTGGGAGGGGTCGGTAGTAGGGCAAGGTGAGATCCTGGGATGGAGGTTAGGACTGGGGAGACCTCAGGCAGAGCAGGAGTTGGCTGGTCCATGTGTCCACACCGGAGAGAGTTGTAAGGGGCCAGAGACGGGAACATAAAGGAAAAAAAAAAAAAAAAGGTCAGCCAGCCCGTGTCCCGTTAACAGGTGAGCCAGCCCGTGTCCCATTAATGGATCAGCCAGCCCATGTCCCATTAACAGGTGAGCCAGCCCGTGTCCCATTAACGGGTCAGCCAGCCCATGTCCCATTAACAGGTGATCCAGCCCATTTCCCATTAACAGGTGAGCCAGCCCGTGTCCCATTAATGGATCAGCCAGCCCGTGTCCCATTAACAGGTCAGCCAGCCCGTGTCCCATTAACAGGTCAGCCAGCCCGTGTCCCATTAACAGGTCAGCCAGGCAATGTCCCATTAACAGGTCAGCCAGCCCCTGTCCCATTAACAGGTGAGCCAGCCCATGTCCCATTAACAAGTGAGCCAGCCCATCTCCCATTAACAGGTCAGCCAGCCTGTGTCCCATTAACAGGTCAGCCAGCCCCTGTCCCATTAACAGGTGAGCCAGCCCGTGTCCCATTAACAAGTGAGCCAGCCCATGTCCCATTAACAGGTGAGCCAGCCCGTGTCCCATTAACAGGTCAGCCAGCCCCTGTCCCATTAACAGGTCAGCCAGCCCGTGTCCCATTAACAGGTCAGCCAGCCCCTGTCCCATTAACGGGTGAGCCAGCCCGTGTCCCTTTAACAGGTCAGCCATCCCCTGTCCCAGCCCGTGTCCCATTAACAGGTCAGCCAGCCCATGTCCCATTAACAGGTCAGTCAGCCCCTGTCCCATTAACAGGTCAGCCAGCCCCTGTCCCATTAACAGGTGAGCCAGCCCGTGTCCCATTAATGGGTCAGCCAGCCCTTGTCCCATTAATGGGTCAGCCAGCCCATGTCCCATTAATGGGTCAGCCAGCCCGTGTCCCATTAACAGGTCAGCCAGCCCATGTCCCATTAACAGGTCAGCCAGCCCCTGTCCCATTAACAGGTGAGCCAGCCCGTGTCCCATTAACAGGTGAGCCAGCCCATGTCCCGTTAATGGGTCAGCCAGCCCCTGTCCCATTAACAGGTGAGCCAGCCCCTGTCCCATTAACAAGTGAGCCAGCCCATGTCCCATTAACAGGTGAGCCAGCCCGTGTCCCATTAACAGGTCAGCCAGCCCCTGTCGCATTAACAGGTCAGCCAGCCCCTGTCCCATTAACGGGTGAGCCAGCCCGTGTCCCATTAACAGGTCAGCCAGCCCCTGTCCCAGCCCATGTCCCATTAACAGGTCAGCCAGCCCGTGTCCCATTAACAGGTGAGCCAGCCCGTGTCCCATTAACAGGTCAGCCAGCCCCTGTCCCATTAACGGGTGAGCCAGCCCGTGTCCCATTAACAGGTCAGCCAGCCCGTGTCCCATTAACAGGTCAGCCAGCCCCTGTCCCATTAACGGGTGAGCCAGCCCGTGTCCCATTAACGGGTCAGCCAGCCCGTGTCCCATTAACGGGTGAGCCAGCCCGTGTCCCATTAACATGTCAGCCAGCCCCTGTCCCATTAACAGGTGAGCCAGCCCATGTCCCATTAACGGGTCAGCCAGCCCGTGTCCCATTAACGGGTCAGCCAGCCCGTGTCCCATTAACAGGTGAGCCAGCCCATGTCCCATTAACAGGTCAGCCAGCCCCTGTCCCATTAACTGGTGAGCCAGCCCATGTCCCATTAACAGGTCAGCCAGCCCATGTCCCATTAACGGGTCAGCCAGCCTCCCATTAACAGGTGAGCCAGCCCATGTCCCATTAACAGGCCAGCCAGCCCGTGTCCCATTAACAGGTGAGCCAGCCCATGTCCCATTAATGGGTCAGCCAGTCCATGTCCCATTAATGGGTCAGCCAGCCTGTGTCCCATTAACAGGTCAGCCAGCCCCTATCCCATTAAGGGGTGAGCCAGCCCGTGTCCCATTGACGGGTCAGCCAGCCCATGTCCCATTAACAGGTGAGCCAGCCCCTGTCCCATTAACAAGTGAGCCAGCCCATGTCCCATTAACAGGTGAGCCAGCCCGTGTCCCATTAACAGGTCAGCCAGCCCCTGTCGCATTAACAGGTCAGCCAGCCCCTGTCCCATTAACGGGTGAGCCAGCCCGTGTCCCATTAACAGGTCAGCCAGCCCCTGTCCCTTTAACAGGTCAGCCAGCCCCTGTCCCAGCCCGTGTCCCATTAACAGGTCAGCCAGCCCGTGTCCCATTAACAGATGAGCCAGCCTGTGTCCCATTAACAGGTCAGCCAGCCACTGTCCCATTAACGGGTGAGCCAGCCCGTGTCCCATTAACAGGTCAGCCAGCCCGTGTCCCATTAACAGGTCAGCCAGCCCCTGTCCCATTAACAGGTGAGCCAGCCCGTGTCCCATTAACGGGTCAGCCAGCCCGTGTCCCATTAACGGGTCAGCCAGCCCGTGTCCCATTAACGGGTCAGCCAGCCCGTGTCCCATTAACGGGTCAGCCAGCCCGTGTCCCATTAACAGGTGAGCCAGCCCATGTCCCATTAACGGGTCAGCCAGCCCGTGTCCCATTAACGGGTCAGCCAGCCCATGTCCCATTAACAGGTGAGCCAGCCCATGTCCCATTAACAGGTCAGCCAGCCCCTGTCCCATTAACTGGTGAGCCAGCCCATGTCCCATTAACTGGTGAGCCAGCCCATGTCCCATTAACAGGTCAGCCAGCCCATGTCCCATTAACGGGTCAGCCAGCCCCTGTCCCATTAACAGGTGAGCCAGCCCATGTCCCATTAACAGGCCAGCCAGCCCGTGTCCCATTAACAGGTGAGCCAGCCCATGTCCCATTAATGGGTCAGCCAGTCCATGTCCCATTAATGGGTCAGCCAGCCCGTGTCCCATTAACAGGTCAGCCAGCCCCTATCCCATTAAGGGGTGAGCCAGCCCGTGTCCCATTGACGGGTCAGCCAGCCCATGTCCCATTAATGGGTCAGCCAGCCCGTGTCCCATTAACAGGTCAGCCAGCCCCTATCCCATTAAGGGGTGAGCCAGCCCATGTCCCATTAACAGGTCAGCCAGCCCATGTCCCATTAATGGATCAGCCAGCCTATGTCCCTTTAACAGGTCAGCCAGCCCCTGTCCCATTAACAGGTCAGCCAGCCTGTGTCCCATTAACGGGTGAGCCAGCCTATGTCCCATTAACAGGTGAGCCAGCCCGTGTCCCTTTAACAGGTCAGCCAGCCTGTGTCCCATTAATGGGTCAGCCAGCCCATGTCCCGTTAATGGGTGAGCCAGCCTATGTCCCATTAACAGGTGAGCCAGCCTGTGTCCCATTAACAGGTCAGCCAGCCTGTGTCCCATTAATGGGTCAGCCAGCCCATGTCCCGTTAATGGGTCAGCCAGCCCCTGTCCCATTAACAGGTCAACCAGCCCGTGTCCCATTATTGGGTCAGCCAGCCCCTGTCCCATTAACAGGTCAGCCAGCCCGTGTCCCATTAATGGATCAGCCAGCCTATATCCCATTAACAGGTCAGCCAGCCTGTGTCCCATTAATGGGTCAGCCAGCCCATGTCCCGTTAATGGGTGAGCCAGCCTATGTCCCATTAACAGGTGAGCCAGCCCGTGTCCCATTAACAGGTCAGTCAGCCTGTGTCCCATTAATGGGTCAGCCAGCCCATGTCCCGTTAATGGGTCAGCCAGCCCCTGTCCCATTAACAGGTCAGCCAGCCCGTGTCCCATTAATGGGTCAGCCAGCCCCTGTCCCATTAACAGGTCAGCCAGCCCATGTCCCATTAACAGATCAGCCAGCCCGTGTCCCATTAATGGATCAGCCAGCCTATATCCCATTAACAGGTCAGCCAGCCCCTGTCCCATTAGCAGGTCAGCCAGCCCATGTCCCATTAATGGGTCAGCCAGCCCGTGTCCCATTAATGGGTCAGCCAGCCCATGTCCCATTAACAGATCAGCCAGCCCATGTCCCATTAATGGGTCAGCCAGCCCATGTCCCGTTAACAGGTCAGCCAGCCCCTGTCCCATTAACGGGTGAGCCAGCCCCTGTCCCATTAACGGGTGAGCCAGCCCATGTCCCGTTAATGGGTCAGCCAGCCGTTGTCACTTTAAGGGGTCAGCCAGCCTGTGTCTTGTTAAGGGGCCAGCCAGATTAAGTATTTCTGCTGCTGTCCAATGGTTGCAGTTGTGCTGACATGTGGAAGGGAAATCCCTACACCAAGCCCTGGGCAGAAGGGCTCTCTGTAGCACCCTTGAACTCCCAGGGGACAGCTCCAGTTATCCCACAGCATGCACAATCCTAAGAATGGTTAGGAATTGCACTATGTGTTGTGGGCGACCAGCTGGGCGACTCCTATCGCAGGGTACTGGGAGTGAGGCAAAAGGGAAAAGGAGCATGACACTGGACACGTGGCATTATGAATTCCCACCCCACCACATCCTAATGGTGACCTCCAGGGCCCCTGTTTCCCTGCTAGATATTGAGGGAAGTGTTCTGAGACAACCTGATGTGGGGCAATGCTATCGGGGTGCATCAGGAGATGTCAATCTCCAGGGGGGTAGAAATGAGAGCATGAAGCACAGGGAGGTCACATACCTTGCTACAGTGGGCTAGTACCCATGGTGGGATTTGAACATGGGATCTCGCAGGTCCCCGGATCACACTGCCTTCCCTAAATTAAAAGGGTGGCACCAACCCTCCCATGGATAGTTTTGACCCCCTTTAACTAAAAGTTTGTGTATGTGGGTGTGGGGGGGGTAGAGTCAGGTGCATTGTGGAAAAGAGGCCCTTGCAATCCAAGGGAAGGAGAGCATGGACAACACAGTAACCCTTCTTCCCACCACTGGATATTCATGGAGTGGCAATGTCAGCTGTGAAAGTTTCTGCTCGCCCACCCCAGTGGAGAAATGGTGCAACCGTGGGGACTGCTTGATTGTTGGGGTGCGGATTAGATGGAAAATGGGAGAAAAAATAATTAAAAAGATTAGTTCAACAGTGTTGGAAACACACAATGCAATTTAGTGGTTAAAACCACTAAACATAGTTTAGTTAAAAAAAAGATTAGAATAGAACTGGGTGTTGTATTAGTATGATTGGAGCAAAAGACAGTGTCCACCCTCCCCACAGAATTGCACACTGAGATTGGGGGTTGTCTCAGAGATGAGGCACTTGGCCCCTGCACAGAAAAGACGCAGTGTGCCTGCAGTTGTGTACCTCCTGCAGGCTTACCAGGGAGTGACATATTTATCGGCCGGGAAGGTAGACGCTCGTCCAGCATCCTGGCCTACTGGGGAAGGTTGCGGATATAGCAATGTTGATCATCGGGGTTGTGGATGGGGAGGCTTATGAAAAGTAGAATTACACACACACACACACTCTCTCCACCCTCTTCTGTTACATTGTGCAAGCTCCAGGCCCATACAAAACAATACGGCATGCTACAGTGCTTGTTTTAAAATTATTATTCGAGACTTATGTAGCCTTGTTTAGGCCTGTTAGGCACCAAATTTCTTTTCTTACTACACTACCAACCCCCGTGTTCAGTTAAGCAGGACCAAAATCAGCCTGGGAGGTGGGGGGGGAGGGGGACACTGGTGTTCCTTTAGTTGGAGGCCCAGTGCTAGCCGCGCTAAATATTCTCAAAAATTTACGAGTGCTGACAGCTTCCGAAAAGTGAAACTGCCCCTCCCTGGCAAGTTCCATGGTGTGTCAGTGCTCCTCTTGGTTGTGCAGTTCTTGTTGACAGGGCAGTTCTTGGTGCTGGGACGGGATTCCTTGGTTGAGAGAGTCAGGCTTGCTGGTGTGAGGTGATCTGTCTTCTGCCAGCAGGTGCAATAAGGTGCTATGTTGTTATCAGTTGCAAAGGGTGCTGGTGACATGACGTAAGGTGCCAGAACTGAGAGAGTGGGAAAAATGGTACAAACCCCACTCCCTTCTCTGGTAGTGGTACACACACACACTCAAGTTCAGCAACCTAGCAGGTAGATCAGTACAGACCCATCAACAGGAGGTTTGCAGCTACTGTCTTGGTTCGATTTCCCATGGTGCTTTGCTCCTGTGGAATCCTGGTTTCTGTCCCAATTGCACATAGAGCAGGGTTGTCGTTACCATTGCACTGCAACCCCTGGATCCTGAGTGGGAGCAGAGTGCATTGCGTAGGGCAAATGTATTGCTTCTGGGAAAGGCACAGCTAGCCAGGAATTCATGCACCCCTACTGGTCGAACACGGAGAATCATTTATTTTTACAGTTGATTTACTGAGGATAGCCCAACTAAGAAGCAGTATCTCATTTTCAGTGGGGTCCAGCCCTGAAAGGTTAAGTGACCTGCCCAGGGTCGCAGTGAGTACGTGCCTCTGGTGGGATTTGAACCTGGGTTACCTGGGCCCCAGGCCACTAGGCCATACTGCCACCTCATTGATGGAGGCTGTGAAAACAGCAGCTTGCCCACGCTTCTGGCTGGAGGAAGTGTCCGGCTGTGGTGACTCCTGTTTGCTGGTGCGAGGGGTGGGTGAATGAGTTGGGAAGGGGAGACACATTCGCATTGCATTGACTTAAAAAACATTACAAGATGCAACTAACCTGGCTATTGAATACTTGTTAGCAGCATTGTGGCTATCCGAATTCCCAGTGCGGGCTTGGCTCTGGTGAAGTTCTCTTTTTCTGCATTTTGCTTTCCTGACGATGGATTTACATCAGGCTGCTGGCTTTGGATTGCCCTGCTGAGACAGACAAATCAGTTTGCATTGACAGTTGATTTGTCAGTCACACTTTTAAGTGTCAGTATCAATGTAACTTCGGGGTAGGTAATCATTAATTACATGCAACAGGTGTAATTACACTGTAGTTACATGTTTGTTGCAGTTAACTACATTGCAATTGTAATGCAGTTACAGAGTAGTTAAAATAAAGTGTTTACCAATTTGTTTTCTTGGTTTTTCTAAGCTGTGGGTGTCACGCTATGAGATATCACAACAGTCCATCACGCTAGGAACCCTAAGGATGAATCCGAGCTATTTGCATTGTAGTAGGCGTGATAGTCACGTGCAGCCAGCAGCAGGGGACACTCCTTTGTGCCTCTGCCTGTCTATCTGTCTGATTGCTAATGATGATGAGGCAGATTTCTTTATCTCAGTTTTGAAATTTCCTTAAATCGTATCTTGTAAAATGTAAAAAATATATTTATTTATGCAGTGGCAGTATAAATAAAAAGATATAAATATTAAGGTTATTTTTGTCAGGCTCCTACAGTGAAAACATCATGATTAATATATTTCTACTAGAGTCACGAAACAGTTCTTGTCCTAGTTAATGAATTTCCTATGGTGACACCCTCAGTGCATTTCCTGAAACTCTGCTCCAAGTTTATTTCAGTCTTTTGTCTGCTGTGAGCAGGGAAAACCCATGAAGCTCCGTATGTTTTGAAATACTGATGGCTCTGCTTGTTCTCCATCCAGCAGGGAGGGCCAACAAGTGTTCTGTGGGAATTATTTTAAACACTTTAAGTGTGAAAGATTTTGCACACCTGTATGGAACTGAATAGAGGTGTCGTCGAGGTGGCAAAGTATCGGGGGGCCTGAACCCTCAAAGGCTGGTAGTAAGCTGTTGATTGTTTTGTGAAATGAAGACGAACTTCAGCTGTGACAAACCATCCTGCCTCAGGCCACTGACGTCCGTGTCTGAAAACACCTGTGCAGCTGACACTGGAGACAACAGAAATGCTTAAGAACTAGTTGGTGCCTGGCTTGCGGGGGGGGGGGGAGTAGGATCGAGTGTCCATCAGGGGCCTCTCCTGTCCCAGATTGGGGAGATTGGTCTTCCTGGTGCATGGCTACCACCGAGTGGAGGCTCGGTGGTAGTGCCGCATAGATGGGGGCCAGATGCTGGACTGGGTGGGTGTAGCGGTGCCGCCAGTTCCGGCATGCATATGAGTCTCCACCTGCATGCGTGACTGAGTTTGCTGAGGCCCCAGAGAACAGTCGGGAGAAAAGTGGAGGAAAAAGGATGGGCAAGATGAGGGCATACGACATCCGCTGGACACACCTCCACCCACTGTGTCACCAGGACTGCCTGTGGCAAGGCAGTGGATCATGTGCTTTGGGGGGGGAGGACAGTCCTCCCTCTCCTAACCCCGGCATGGGGGGATTAATCCATGGGGGTACACTCACTGCTGGGGTCCTGGGGAGACAGTTGATAGTGGGGGGAGTGGCAGCTGGCAGTAGAGAGCCCTTCCTCGTTGAGGCCCTGGGGGATAAACAGAGTAAAAAAACAAAAAAAATCACTTGTTACTGCACCAGGTAAAAGGGGAGAGCTGTAGAAAGTAGTTAAGCAGCTGTCCCTCCAGAAGTCTGAGGATAATTCCTGTAGCCCAGTATCTAGAAGGGAAGCCTCAGTGATGGAAATGCATGGGTTATGGAATACATTAAGGGAGTCTCTTTGTAAATACCCCCACCCCCCCGAAGCCCTGCTGATCTTGTGTCTTTCTGCACTGCTACACTATCCGGTGATTCCTGCTGCTTCCCTGTTATTCTGCCAATAATCCTTCTGTCCAATCAATGCCTCTCTCTGCACTGTAAGTCCATGATCTCACGCCAGCGCTTGGGAATGCGCTTTGCACACGATTGCTCTATCTCCAGATATCAGGCGCTCTCTCTCAAGTTAATCTCCAATCACAAGACAAAGGACTTCGTAATCTCACCACTGACTGCATGAGGATGAACTGTTATGGCAAGCTGCTTTAACAGACTAATAACAGTCTTTTCTCTTTGTTCTTTTCCTCTTTCAATGATTTCCTCCCCTCTGTCATGTCTTGACTCATACTCCCTGCCCCTTCCCCCTGCTTCCATTCCCAATCTTTTTTTTCATTCCACTTGTCTTATTCTTGGCTTCGGACACCCCAACCGTTTGCTGTGTCTCTCTGCTGCTCTTCAGTTCTGATGCTGTCTGCTCCTCCTGTAGTGCCTGCGTTCTGTTGCACGGTCGGTGTGGACTGGAAGTCGCTCACCACGCCTGCCTGCCTGCCATTGACCACTGACTATTTCCCAGATCGCCAGAGCCTACAGAATGACTACACGGAAGGCTGCTACGACCTGCTACCTGAAGCTGTTGACAGGTTTGATACTGTGTTTCTGTGTTTTAAATGAAATATAAATAAACATGGCATCTGGGTGTTGGAATTAAAGGGACATTGTCAACTCTTTTTGCATCAAATTATTTGTAGCTTAAATCCACATTTTATGATTGCTTACCTTCACTAAAATTCATTGATGTTGCCTTTTTTTTTTTACTTTTTCTTTCTAAGTCCCCTGCCATCGCCACAGCCAGTCATTCCTTCAAGCTCTCCTAAGGTATCCTGCGGCTCTGCCTGACCTCCAGGTACTAGCGGCCCTGTACCCCCATAGTGCCTCGGTTTGGCCCCCCGGCCAGGGAAGGAGGGGTCCGCTCATTCCCTCTTGTGCTAGCCGTATGTGTTAGGGTCCGGGCTAAGACACCAGGGGCTCTTCATCTGGCTTGGCTGCGAGGCCATTTCCACTTTTGATGTCCCTCCACCTGACGTCAGCCCGCAAGGAGCTCAAGGGAGCATGGGCACGCAGAGGCATGTCCAAATTGCTCCAGAGCTCATCCGATGTCTTCCTCTATTACGGTGCCCCAAGCTGCATCTCCACCATGGTCACCTAGGTAGCAGTATAGCAGCGGGGATGACGGCCCTTCCTCCAGAGGAGGAGAGCATCCCTTGGGACTTTTAAGCCTCCTGTCCCCTGCTGGTCTGACAGCCTGTGTTCGTTCATGAACCTGGGTCACCAGTGTCAGGAGCAGAAGTGCTACTTCTATGCAGATGGGCCAGCTGATGTTGGTTTTTTTATCTGCTTCCTTTCTTAGTTGAACTGAAATGCATGCTAATGGTGTAATTATACCCAGCCTTGTTTTGCTTCAAATCCTTGAGCTAATCTTATTGCATACTTTCTGAGCATTAGGAACACCCCCAAACAGTGCAGCCACGCATGATGCAATAGCTGCTTCTCCTCCCAGCACACCATAAGTGGCTAGACTGTGTTGGGGGTGTTCCCAGTTCCAGGAAAGATGAAGTGGGAATTGTTCAAGGCCTGTAAACAAACATATTTTTGTGTGGTAACACCAGTATAATGGACAGTCTGTTTTTCACTTTTAAAAAGAAACAAGGAATCAAAATCAAAGTCCCAGCTATATCGGTAACCTCTACAGAAGGTGAACAATCATATTGTGCGATCTTACTTCGAGAAGGCTCTTGCAGAAGGTATTTATATATAGGACTAATCCGCCAGGTGTCGGGACCCCACAGAAAAATTTCTAGCTAGCAGTCTCTGGTGGGAGACCGCCCCCATGTCAGGTGACCGGTGTCATGCAACGTTGATATAAAGGGGCGGTCCCTCACGCCCACCTTCCAGTTCTTTCCTGCCATTGGCTTGTGAAAGTTTCTCGCGGTAGAACAGCGCTCATCAGTTATTAGTCGGTCTTCAAGTTTTCAAACTTTTTTGACCTATTTTTCTGACTTTTTCTTCAACAGTTGCTCTGTGTGTCGTCCCCGACGCCTTCCGAATCGCATAAAAACAAGTGCGACTCATGTGGTTCCCAGTTTCCACACAAGGTTGTCTGGGCCCAGACCACCCCATGGAGAAGTGCCAGCACTGCCAGAAGTTCAACTCCGCTACCCGCAAGAGAAGGCAGTAGTCCCTGGAAGCCCATATCCACAAGAAGAAAATGGCTTCCATGGTTAAAAAAGCTTAGGCAGGTGTCTGCTTCCCCTGAAGGTCATAAGAAAAAGCGTGATAAGGAGAAGCACCAGGAGCAGGAATCGGCTTCCACAGCAGCCGCAACTTTGGCTGGCATCGCGGCACTCAAGGTAACATCCCTTCCACGGGATCGCTCCTCGACGACCATCTTGGTGGCTACCAAGAAGGCATTGCCCTCCCGTCGAGCTCACGCTCGGGCCCTTTGGGAGCCTTCGGGGCAAAGGAGGCCTCCTCTTCCGTTAAGGCCACTCCTCCCTCTCGGCCTTCCGGTCACAGCAGGTCCAGTAAGTCAGACTTCAGTCCCACTGACGCACGCCCAAACAAGGCTGCTAAGCCGCTCACCTCCTCGGGTGAGCACCCAGCCAAAACCCCTTCCGACAAGGCTGCCTCTCCTTTGCGACCTTCCTTGGGTAGGGAGTCCGATAAGTCTTATGCCAACTCCTCCGATGTACGCCTGGACACTGCTGATAAGTCAGATGCCGGCTCCACCGATGCCCGCCCGGCCAAGAAGCCTCCGCCAGACCCTATTGACCAGTCTGACACCCCAGGCTCTCCGCAGTGTCTCAACACGTTGCCCACTGAGGTCCCCACGTCCCCTCAACTGACACCTGGGGATTTTAACCCTCCTTCCCCGGTTGTCACTGAGGACCTTGAGATGCTGCCATCAGGGCTCCCTCCTCCTGCGCCAGACCCCCTGACGCTGGATCTTCAGATGCCGATCCCGACGCTAGCCAACCCGACACCATCTGGCATCCCTTTACCCGATGGAAGACTTACTCCTAAGTCAGGACCGTCTGACCCATTCGATGGTATACCCATGCCGGGCCCCACGCCTGTGGGGCCAACGCTTCCACCATTTGGCCCGCCAGCAGGGCCTCTGCCAAGTCCCTCTGGATGGGGAACACCTCAGATAGACCTCTTCGCCTCTCCCCAAAACACAAAACTTCCCACCTTCTGCTCGCTCACTCCAGGGCGAGACATTTTTTGGCGGGACGCTCTGTCTCTCGGTTGGAGGGACAGATTCGTTTATGCCTTTCCTCCCATTCCTTTAATTCCGAGGGTCCTGAACAAACTCAGATCGGAGGGAGCTCGAATGATTCTCATTGCTCCCTTCTGGCCCAGGCAAGTTTTGTTCTCTCTTCTGCAACAGTTTTCAGAGGAACCTCCACTTCCTGTTCCTCTGTCGCAGCAGTTGTTGACCCAGGATCAGGGGACCCTTGTTCATCCAGTTCTCCAATCCCTTCATGTCCATGCATGACTCCTGCAGACGTAGCTAAATCCCACTTTGGAGTCTCTCCCCTAGTAGTGGACATTTTAGTTGAGGCCAGGAAGCCTTCCACCAGGTCCACCTACGCCATGAAGTGGAAACGGTTCTCTGTTTGGGAAAACTCGAAAGACTTTAAGCCTTTCTTGTGCCCAGTCAATAAAATCCTGGGCTACATGTGTCATCTCTTCAATCTGGGTCTCCGCTATTCCTCGTTGAAAGTCCACATGGCAGCTATCTCAGCCTACCATATTCCCTTCAGAGACAGGACTTTTACTCAGTTAGAAGTCTCTAAGACTTTCTTCAGAGGGGTTCTCCATTTGAGACCCCCCCCCATCCACACTTCTGTCCCTCCATGGGATTTGAATTTCATCCTGGAGAAGCTTACTCTGCCTCACTTCGAGCCAGCAGTATCAGTTGATTTGAAGTTCCTTTCTTGGAAGACACTCTTCCTAGTGGCCATCACTTCTGCTCAACGCATTTCCGAGCTTTAGGCCTTGGTGTGTAAAATTTCGTACTTGATTGTCCACAAAGAACGTGTGGCTCTATGCACCAACCCTGAGTTTCTCCCTAGGGTGGTGGCTGAATCTATGCTGAATCAATCTATTGAGCTACCCGCTTTCTTTACGCAACATTCCAATCAAGGGGAGTACCTCTTGCATACTTTGGATGTTCACAGAATCCTGAGATACTACACCACTCGGACTAAGGATCTCAGGAAGACTGATCAACTTTTTGTCTCTTTTGCTCACAAAAAGGGAAGGCAGTGCTGTTTCTAAGCAATGCCTATCAAAATGGTTGGCTCGTTGCATCACTTTCTGTTATGACAAGTACAACAAGAGCCTGTCTGGTCAAGTCAGAGGTCACTCCACCAGAGGAGTAGCTGCCTCTGCGGTTTGTTTCAAGAATGTGTCAGCGGCAGACATCTGTGCAGCTGCAGCTTGGACTTCTGTCCATACCTTTACGAAACACTACAGTTTGGACATTGCCTCTCCCTGTAGAGCAGGCTTTGGGTTGGCTGTTTTACAGGGTCTCCTTTCATGAGACCCGTTCAGCCTGAGGTTCCATGCTATGGATGACAGTCCTCCTCCCGAGTGCTTTTCCTTGTTCCAGACTGCTTGACTCAGTTCTGTATCTGAATACCTACTGCAAGAGCCCTCTCGAAACAAGATAGTACAGTTACGTAAGAACTTACCATAGTAGTAGCTCTTCGAGAGAGGCTCTTGCAGTAGGTATTGCCTTCCCGCCCTCCATCCCCCTAAGTTTTCTTTCCTTCATTTCCATGGGGTAAATATCCTCTTCTATATTGTCTTGCCTCTTTTGGCCTTTGGCAGGAAAGAACTGGAAGGTGGGCGTGGGGGACCGCCCCTTTATACCGACGTCGTATGATGCCGGTCACCCGATGTGGGGGTAGTCCCCTGCCAGAGACTGCTAGCTAGAAATGTTCCGTGGGGTCCTGACACCTGGTGGATTAGTCCTATATGTGAATAATTACTGCAAGAACCTCTCTCGAAGATCTACTGTTACGGTAAGTTCTTACGTAACTGTACTTTTTTAAACTAGGGACACTTTGAGGCCTAACAGGGTTGACAGTGTCCCTTTAAAACGGCCAGGAGAGGGACATCTTGCCAAGAGAATGACTGGGGGAGGGGCACACAATTAAAAATGAATGTGAGGGGGACACTAATTTACTCTTTTATAGGCTTCATTAGGCAAAAAGATACTACCTGGATGGGAAATGTGGGGGGGAGGGGTATGCGAGCCCCCACACTCTGGGCATGATGGCCCTGGCCAGTGGCGTGGAGGCTGCTGACAGAGAGGGGTGTCTGACTGACTCTTGGGCACCCTCTGCTGGCCAAAGATTTCATCCTAGGTGAAATGCATTGAGGCTGGAGTAACAGCTGGTTAACCCTGATTAAACTGAAGTAGACTATCTCGGAGGAGCAGGTGGGTCTGCTGGGTCTCGGAATCCCAAAGGATTTTCCTGTCTGCCTTGTGAGGACCTGTGACAGGGCATAGTACTGTAATATACCACTCTGTGCACAAACAGCTTGCATAAACTAAAGTTGGAATGCAACTATCAGGAATCCAGCAGAGGGACAAGAGCAAGGTCTCTAAAATAGTGAGGCCATCCTGTCCTAGAGGAGAGTGCAGCCTGTTCCCAGGGGATAGTGCAGCCTCCCCAGAGGAGAGCGCAGCCTGCCCCTGGGGAAACAACTGCCTTTCCCAAGGGAGAGTGCTGCCTTTCCCAGAGGAGAGTGCAGCCTGTCCCAGGGGAGAGTGTGGCCTGTCTCAGGGGAGACCACAATCTGTTTCGGGAGACTGCAGCCTGTCCCAAGTGAAAGTGTGGCCTGTCCCGGGGAGAGCACAGCCTATCCCAGAGGAGACTGTAGGCTGCCCAAGGGAGACTGCAGATTGTTCCAGGTTAGACCGCAGCCTGTCTCAAGGGAAAGTGTAGCCTTTCCCAGAGGAAACTGCAGCCTGTCCCAATGGAGACCACAGTCTGTCCCAAGGGAGAGCGCAGCGTATCCCGGGGAGACAGTAGGCAGTCCCAGGGGAGAGTGAGCCTGTCCCAGGGGAGACCACAGCCTGTTCCAGGAGAGACCATTGGCTCTCCCAAGTGAGACCATTGGCTGTCACAGGGGGCACTGCATCCTGTCCCAAGGGAGACAGCAGTGTCATCTTTCTGTGTCCCCTCCCCATACCCTCCCTCAATCCCTGTCCTGTTAGGGTGCAGCATGTTTGCTTCACTTGACCCACCACTAGCGTCCCTGCCAGCCTTTGCTTAAACATATTCCTCCGTTGCACCCCCGCCTCTGGTCACCATGGCAGTCATGTACTCCCTACTGGCTGCCCTCTTAGCAGTATTGACATCAATTGGGAAGACAGATGCTTGCCTGTCCTCTGGTGTAGAGGAAGAGTGCAGTCATGGTTGCCTTGATTTTCAGGGTGGAAGGGGGGGGAAGTGGAAAAAACAAGAAGGGAGGTAGCAAGAAAAACACACTGTCTGGTTGACACTGACAGTGGGGGAGAGGGCAGGTAAGCTCATGTGTGTGCATCCCCATGTAGAATGACCATGCAAGAACAGCTTGGAAGCAGCAGGTGCCAGCAGTAGAGAGTTGCAATGTTCAGGCACATCAGTTTTTGTTTCTGTAGGAGGGATGAAGACGGCACCCTAATGACAGCACAGCAAGTGTTCGAGGAGTTTATCTGCCAGCGGCTCATGCAAGGTTACCAGATCATTGTGCAACAGGAGCGTCAAAAGTCAACCCCGGCCATGGCCCCGCCCCTTAGCAGCAGTCCGCTCTACTCACGAGGTGAGCCACTTGCATCTTTCACTTGATTGTGCAGTAGCCATTTTCGGGAAGCCTTGAGTGTACACTCTGAAAACAGAATGGTCTGTTTCGTGCCTTTTTTGTCAAAGACTCTAGCTCTAAACCAGCTGTTGTGTAGAACAAACTTTGCCAGGGCTCCAGGTTCCAGGCTCGGTCTAGGCCTTGACATCAGTCTAAGCTCGTAAAAAAGACAAGGGGCCTTGCAATCTGTGCTGTACTAAGATGCTGTCTGCCTCATCCATGAGTGGCCAGAGAGAGCGTACGCGTAGTGCTCCAACAACTCTTATCAGGCATTTTCAATCTCGCCTCCTCTGTAGACATCCCTGTAGTTGGACTTATTTATTTATTTATTGAAAAGTTTCACCAGGAAAGACATACTGAGCAGAAACTGCTCATTCCCAGATGCATCCTGGGGGGAAGGGAGAGGGGAACAGATGATAGTACAGTTACAAGCACCTACAGATTACAAGGCTATAAAACTACAGTATTACAACGACAGATTACAAACTAGTGGTACAGAATACAGTTCAGATGCATACAGGTAGTAATATGTGTTACATTCAGCAAATGACAAATGTAAGATTAAATGAATATAGGTAGAAACATGTTTCATCCAGGTAGTTTCAAGGTCACTTCGATTGAATAAGTGGAGTGAATCAAAGGCAGAAATAATCAGAGCAAGTGTTTCACAGAAGGGGGTAGGGGGCATGGAATGCAGAAACTAGGAACATTTGCAGCAGGGGAAGATGAAGTTAAGGAGATGAGAGAAAAGGGAATGGGGTGGGAGCATTACAGATGGGCAGGGGAAGGGCGTTCCAGAGTTTAGGGAAGCAATAAGAGAAGACGGCCTGCCCAGCGATGGAGGATGTAGGAGGGAGAGCAAAGGTTCGATGATCAGAGTTATGAAGGGAGTAGGAGGAAGGTGGGGGGAGGGAGAGAGAAGAGGTGAGGTAAGAGGGAAGGGACCCAAACCAGTATTTAGCTACAAAGTTCGCTGAATGGGTGAGGCATCTGTCTTCAAGGGAGGGGAAGGAGAGAGATTTGTAGAGGTCACAGCAGTGAGTTTGGTGTGGACAGTCTAGAGCAAAGTGACAGAACGAGTGAAAGAGGATCTCCAGTCTGGCTAGGGAAGATTTGGGAGTGGTACTGTAGACTATGTCACCATAGTGAAAGATAGGGAGCATCATTTTCTGGACAGGTGCATGGCGTGGCGGCAAAGAAATACACTCACGGTTCCTATATAGTGTACAAAGTTTGGGGTGCAGTTTCTTGTGAATGGCATCCACGTGCCCAGAAAAGTCAAGGTGTTGGTAGGGCCAGACCTCGAGATACCTAAAAGAGGTAACATCCTCAAGCATAGCCCCGTCCAGGGTGTGGAAGGGAAGGTAGGAAGCCTAGAGAGTCTCTGACTAGTGCTGAAGGTCATGGAGAGACAGTCTTTTTGGCATTTAGAAACAACAGATTTGAGCAGAACCAGAGCTGAACTTTGTCAAAGTCATGCTGGAGTCTGGTCGCTACATCAGAAGGGGAGGGGCCAGAGGTATACAGGACAGTGTCATCCACATATATTAGAGTGGAAGTAGAGGTGCAGACAGCAGGGAAGTCATTTAGGAAGACTGAAAAGAGAAGCGGGCCGAGGACAGAGCCTTGTGGGACTCCAGTACTGATTGGGGAGATGAGGCATCACCTATACTGACTGTCTGAGTCCTGCCCTCTAGCTAGGGGCGGAACCAGTTGGTGGCAGGGGCTGAGAGTCCTGCTGCTGCGAGTTTGTCAAGGAGGAGTGGGTAGGGTACTGTGTCGAAGGCCTTTGCCAAGTCGACAAAGATCTCAGTGGGGAATCGGCCCTGATCCAAACTTGAGATGATAGTAAGCCAAAGAAGGGAGGCAGAAGTTGAGTGGAGCTTCTGAAATCCAGACTGGCAAGGGGTGAAAAAGGAGGAGGAGTCAAGGAAAGGAGAGAGCTGGGATAGCACTGTGTGCTCCTGATGTTTTCCAAGGATGGGGAGTAAAGAGATAGGGCAGTAGTTTCCAGGAGAGGAGAAGGGTCGCCACCTTTGGGGAGGGGTATATGACCATGGCATGCTTCCAGGCAGCAGGGACAGAGGCTAGAGAGTCTGAGAAGTTTAAGAGGTAGGCAGGAGGGGAGGTGGGGGCTGCGAGGTAAAGAAGCTTGGAGTTGAGCCTGTCTGGGCATTTACCCTGATGGTTTAGGGATAGAGCTCATGAGGGTGTCAGGCGGGGACACGGGGGGAAGGAGGGGATGGAGGGGATACGGTATGAAGATACAAAGAGGAGGTAGAGTGTGAGGAGGTGGGGAGAGGAGAGAAGGGAAGAAGCACAGGAGATGAAAAAGGAGTTGAACTCTTTAGCCACTGAGAGGGAATCAGAAAGAGAGGTGTTGCCCACCCTGAGAACTGGCATGGGAAGCTGAGCAGGAGGGGAGAAGAGAAGAGGAGAGGAGATGAATGACCTTCCAGAACTTGGAAGAATGAGTGATGTTAGTTTTAGAGGAGATAGAAAAATACTAGCTTGAACAAGTCTAATAGCCGTGGTGCATGCATTATGAAGGGAGCAATACCTGTGGAAGTCTGCAGGGGAGCCGGTGGTGTTCTGCACCTTCCACACTTTATTACATGCACACATGCATGTCAGCAGTTCGGCTGTGACCCAGGAGAGGTGGGACCCTCTCACCCTGGTTGTCCTGGGGGGAGGACATGCTGATTCCAGATGTCAAGGAATTTGGACTTGAAATAACTGAGGGCTGAGTCTTTTGAGGAGGTGGAGGGGATGGGTGACCAAGCAGTATATGCCAGATCCTCTAGGAGGAGAGCCAGGTCCAAGGATCTGAATGAGCGGTCAATAGTAGTTTAGGGGGAGCTTTGGGACGGCGGACTTTATGCATGCAATAGATCATGTGGTGATCGCTAAGAGTGTTGGGAAAGATACCAGAATCAATTATTCAGTGTGGGTGGGAGGTAAGAGCCCAGTCTACGAGAGTATGGTTGTGGGATTTATGGTTTAGGCAGGTGGGTTTGGTAATTACTTCGGTCAGACTGAGGGATGCAATGTCATCGCGAGTTTTATGGGAAGGGGAGCGCCAATTTAGGTTAAAGCGACCTAGGATGTGGAGTTTACCTATGGGAGGCATGTGTCATGAGAGTAATATGGAGATCAGTAATAGATGAAGGGGAGAGGTCAGGGCAGCAGTATATGCCGGCCACAAAAATGAGGAGGGAGAAGGGAAGGGAGAGTTCTGTGAGTAACAACTCAAAAGCAGAAGTGGAGGTTGTAGTGAGTATAAGTGAGAACTGGATAGAGGAGGAAAGATACATGGCCACACCACCACCACTGCTGGCCCTATCCTGGTGGATAAGGGACTAGTCGGGGATGGAGGTGCTAGTATCTGGGATTTTTTTTTATAGGAGTTATAAATGGAGGGGTTATAGGGCAAAAAATGGATTGGCAAAGAGCCACTAATGTCCTGCCATCCACCACCCCCTATTGGGCTGCCTGACCTACCTCCTGTTTGTCAGCTCCTCCCTCTGATCACCTGACAGGTGAGCAAAATTTCACCTTCGAGAACTTGGCCCCCTTCGAGCTCGTAAGCCATGGGTTACTTTTTTTTTTATCATTCTTTATACTCCTGCAGCCCGACCTGCCTACATCCAGCCGCCGCCTTCATCCCTGATCAGCCCGCAGGCTCACTCACATATCGGCTGGCAAAGTGCTGCACCCGCCAGGGGAACCCCCCCATGTCCCCACCAAGCCGGGCCAGGAACCAATACCACAGTGCGATTCTATGACAGGGCCCCTGGTTGCTGAAGTGCGGCCATCAAGCTGCCTCGGTCGTCTGCCATTTTTCCTCCTGTATTTTTCCCCTGAGAAGTGCGGATGTGCAATGACGTCAAGGGCACAACGCTCCGACGCCCACCGCATTCTCCCTCATTACGTATCTCGCTTCCTGTAGTGCCCCCACTTCATCAGGGGCCACTGCAGCCGGTGGATGCCCCAAACCTCCCCAGGAAAGTAGAACAGTCCTACGGACATTCAGTCCTTTTTCTCCCCGGCCAACACCCGACGACCCAGGCTCGTTCCCGAACCTGGGTCACCAGTGTGGAGCAAGGTGTGGCATCCAGCGCCTCAACCCTCAGCACCACCGGGCTGGCTTAAGCCACGGGTTACTGATTTGTAGGTCAGAATTAGGAGTGGAACAGAGCCAGGCAGGGATTGTTGATTCACTGGGTGGGGGTCCTCTGGCACAAAAGAAACCCTGAGGGAGATGGAAGGAGGTTTCCAGGTTAGGTTCTGGGAGTGCCGGTAATAAAAATGATAACAATACGAGACCTCTTTCTCTCATAAGGGTTGGTATCCAGGAACAAACCCGAGGAGGAGGAGGACCAGTACTGGCTGAGTATGGGGCGCACTTTCCATAAGGTGACCTTAAAGGACAAGATCATCACCGTCACTCGCTACCTGCCAAAGTGAGTATCACTCATTTGTAAGGTTAATAAAAGTTATTATAGCAATTTACTTCCTGTCAAGCAAGTATTGCAAGGCTGAAAGTTCATTACAGTAATCTACTTCCCGTCTCCGCATGTGTTTCACAAGTGAAAGGTCATAACAGCAATCTGCTTCCTGTCTCAGCTAGTGCTGTGCAACTGTAAGGTCATTACAGTACTCTACTTCCTGTCTCCGCATGTGTTTCACAAGTGAAAGGTCATTACAGTACTCTACTTCCTCTCTCAGCAAGTGCTGCTCGACTGTAAGGTCATTATGGTATTCTGCTTCTTGTTTCGGTGAGTGTTGCACAGTTGCAAGCTCATTACAGTACTCAATTTCCTGTCTCCACATGTGCTGCACAACTGTAAGGTCATGATAGTATTGGTTACGCAATTGTAAGGTCATTACAGTAATCAGCTTCCTGTCTCCTCAAGTGTTGCTCAACTGCAAGTTCACGTCAAAGGTCATTCCTGGGACACACTACCCTTTTAACATTTTTTTTTTTTTTACTCTTTACCAACACACCAGGTGCTCTCCACTGTCCACAGCAGCAGTCCCCCTCCTGCTAACCCCTTCAGGAATGTAAGGTGCAGACCGTAACCAACTGAGAGAGACAATTACCTGTGGCACTCCCTACTTTCTCCCCATTGCAAGGCCCAGCCTGCCGCTCCTGCCACCTGTGACAGGAACAAGTGACCTGGTGGCTCCCGCCATGTGCAGGGGTGGCCACCCCAATATGTGCACTGACCAATTGGAACTGAGCGTGTCCTTTTTTTTTACTTTTCCCGATGTGACACCATTGCTTCTTTTCCCACCACCCTGGGCTACCAGGGGTAGTAGAGCAGTGGTGTCCATGGCTCTCATTCTCTGGAGGTGGAGAGCCTCCCCACCTTCCGATGCCCGATTGGCACCTAGCCTCAGGAATTAAACCCAGCTTCTTTCAAATAGCAAGTGCAGTATGCCATCAGGTGCACCCTGGAGTTGGTGTCAGAGGAGCTGAAGCATGTGGAAGTGTGTGCAACACAATGTGCAAATAGAAAAAATATGATAGGAGTCTCCCAGTGGCTCAGTGGGTAATACGACTCGCTCCCACACTGGTGATCCCAGCTTGGGGCTGGACTCGGGGGACCTGTTGGGCGGCCCAGTGGTGTGTGGGGAGGCACCACCACAAGACAGTGCTGCCAGCCAGAGAGGAACAGGCACCAGGTTTTGCCATCTTAACAACCTTTTTGGTGGGCCTGGGAGGTTACTCCTCAGTAGGGGCATGCTCAGTATGGTGTGATCTGCAGGGGCATGGAAGGTTGGCCCTCAGTAGGGGCACGCTCAGTACGTGTGAGATCTGCAATGACTGGGAGGTTGCTTCTCAGTAGGGGCACGCTTGGTATGTGTGTGATTTGCAGGGCCTGGGAGGTTGCTCCTCAGTAGGGGCATGCTCACTACGGGTGAGATCTGCAGGGCCTGGGAAGTTGCTCCTCAGTAGGGGCACACTTGGTACATGTGAGATCTGCAGCGGTGTGGGAGGTTGCTCCTCAGTAGGGGCACAGTCGGTATGTGTGAGATCTGCAGGGCCTGGTAGGGGCACGCTTGGTACGTGTGAGATCTGCAGAGGTGTGGGAAGTTGCTTCTCAGTAGGGGCACGCTCGGTAAGTGTGAGATCTGCAAGGCCTGGGAGGTTGCTCCTCAGTAGGAGCACGCTCACTTCGTGTGAGATCTGCAGGGGCAGTACCAGCATCAGCATGGGAAATAGACGGGGACAAGGGTGTAAATTAGAAAGATTGCAGTGTGTGCCAGTCATCAGCAATGATGGCACTGGTACCCTTGGATCCCACCCCATGTGGATTCCCGCTGGCATGACAGCGGAGGGAGTGGCTGATGGAACTGCGGGAATTAGAATCTGGCCTGACACAGGTGTGTGGCCAAGACCAGGGGGACAAAAAGCGTTGTAGCACAAAAAAAGAATAAATGTGATCTCATACCCCCTCCTGCGATGGCCCAGTAGTAGTATGTTGTGCTCGGGGCCCCTGAATCACCCAGTGGTAGTGTTTTGTGCTTAGGGCCCCCTCCCCGATGGTCCAGCATTACTGTGTTGTACTCGGGGCCCTCCCCCAATTGTTCAGTGGTAGTGTGTTATGCTCAGGGCCCCTCAATGGCCCAGCGATAGTGTGTTGCACTCAGGACCTCCCAAGGCCCGGCAGTAGTGTGCAGTGCTCAGGGTCCCTTGGTGATCAAGAGGTAGTGTGTTGCAGTCAGGCTCCCCCTTCCCCTGACAGCCCAGTGGAGTGGCGGTACAGAGGTTATTGGGGCTGGGAGGATGGCTGTTATGGCCCAATGGGGAAAGACAGTCATGGAAGGGGAGGAAAAAACAAAATTATAAAAATTGTCTCAAAAATGCTCCATTCTGATTGGCTGTCAACATTCTGGCAGCCTTGCATTAATGTTACACCGTCATGTACAGCCTGATCACTGTGGCGCATGAATTCTTCCTGGCAGCATTCCATCCTCCAGCACTGCTGAATGACTGGAATGATGTTTTCTGATTCTGAACCAGCATTCTTGAACAGTTGGTGGATGAACCGTTTTATTAAAAATCTCACTCTCAATTAGGAAAATATTCAAAAGGTACACTTCTGACACTTTTGTAATATTTTTATAATAGCCAATAAAGCACTCACTGGAGTTAGATTAACAGTCAGTCATCCCCAGGGGTAGTATGGCACTCGGTTACGCTTCATGCCCGATTATGCCCCTAGGTAATGATTAACACTCAGTTAATCTGATCCCTGGTCATGCCTTATTGCGGAACTGATTTGGACTAGCATTGTTGCCATACCAGAAGTGGAAGAGTGCTTTGAAGGGAGCCTTTTTGCAGGTTTTACATACAGAGTGAGATAAATAAGGTTGGCTGGTCACCAAAATTCGACCAGGAAATGACCGTGGACCACTAGTTTCTGTATCCATAGCACCAGTACAGGAATAAAAAAGTATGGAAGTATTTTATTTATTTAGTTTTTGTTGACCGGGCAAGTATACTAGACAAATCCTGCTTATATTCAGGCACGACCCGGGGGGAGGGGGATACAGATGAATGCCAACTGATCTTGAACCAGATTAAGTTGTTAGTGGTATTTGTAGTGAATGAGGGAAATTTGACCAGGACTCCGGGGAAATTTCCTTACTCTTTTCGATAAGTGCCATAGGAGCTTTAACAACATCCACCTGAACTACCACCAATCCAGGCAGTTGGGACCTCGGTTTAACGTCTCATCCAGAAGACAGCATCTCAGAAGTGCAGCACCCCTCTCATGCTGCACTACAGTGTCAGTACTGGGATATTAACCCAAGTGCTAGATGTGGGAACTGAACCCACAGCCCTCTGATCTCCCTGCCTCAGAGGCGAGTGTGCTGCCTACTGAGCCACTGACACTGCCTTCAAGTAATTCTGCAAAATGATAGGAAAAGTTCACAATAATGTGCATGTGGAAAAGTAGTAAACTGCTCATTTTTGCAGAATAAAAATTCCACCAATAAGCACAAAAACCCGTGGATAATCATACAAATTAGGAAGATAAATACATAAACCTGAAAATCACCACATGAATTCCGCCAGTAAGTGCAAAACCCGTGGATAAGCAGAGGAGACCGCTACTTAGAGTGTGCTTTACCTTATGTAAAAAATGAGGGATGTGAAAATATGCACAGTATTTGGCTATCAGGGTTTGAAACGTAGTGGCTGACTGGCCTCTGGGCCCCCACAGTGATTTGTCCCACCCTTTTTACATTACAGCCCATTTATTGCAAATAGTTCAGCCAAGATGCGGCATCTTTCTTACAATGGTGGGAGGAGGGGTCTGTTCTACCCACCTATACAGATGGGTGGGGGCCGAAGTACAGGGTGGTCAGATTACTTGCTCAACGTCACACACGGGGGACCAGTGGCTGTGGAGGGATTCAAACCAGTGCTCTCCCAGCTCACAGTTCTGTGCTCAAACACTGCGCCTCCCTGCCTTCCTTGCAGTACAGCTGCATGCTTCTGATTTGAGACTAGAAGAGATTTACAGGGTCACAGCCACTGAATGGGCAGGTAGGAACCTGTGAGAAAAGCGACAAAGGGTTTTGAGTGCAGGCTGGTACTGTGCTTACTAATGCAGGGTTGGGGGGGGCATCTTCTGTTTTCAGATACCCATATGAATCGGCCCAGATTCAGTATAGCTACAGCCTCTGTCCCCCGCACTGCAACCGGGAGTTCGTATCCTGCTGGGTGGAGTTCTCCCACGAGCGCCTGGAAGAGTACAAGTGGAACTACCTGGATCAGTACATCTGCTCAGCTGGCTCAGAGGATTTCAGGTGAGGTCACAACTTTACTGATGCAGAGAGTGGATGGCGAGGTGGTGGGTGGTGGGTTAAGGGGTGATTGCTCGGAGTCAATTCAGCCACAGAGTTATAAACTCCAGTAGGGATTCCTGACACCTAAAAGGTCCTTCATCTCGAGGCCATCATTGCGAGGGGCAACTGCTAGTCATAGGAAGCCACAGAGCACATCATAAGCTGGCCCACTCTGTGAGACACCACTATTAGTCGTGGGAGCAGTACTACAGCAGGCCACAAGGCACATCATAAACTGGCCCAGACTGTGAGAGGCCATTACTAGTCATGGGAGCAGTATCGCAGCAAGCCATAGGACACATCATAAGTTGGGCCACTGTCAGTCACATGAGTCGTACTGCAGGAGGCCCCAGGGCTGCAGTAACCTTAATGTGCACGCAGCACACACATTGACGTACACATACAGAGGTAGCCATGTGAAAATCTGCCTGTATGTATTCAGTTAGCACTGACCTGTAAACAGACACACACACACACATACATACTGTATATACACACATACACACATGCAAATGTATACACATACTGTACATACATACAGTATATACACACATGAAAATGTATACACATACACACACATACATACATATAGTATACACACATACATACATACAGTATATACACACATGCAAATGTATACACATACATACAGTATATACATACATACACACATGCAAATGTATACACATACACATACATACATATACAGTAGTATAGACACATACACATATACAAATGTATACACATACATACCTACAGTATATACACACATGCAAATGTGTACACACACATACATACAGTATATACACACATGCAAATGTATACACATGCACACACATACATACATATAGTATATACACACATACACATATGCAAATGTATGCACATACATATAGTATATACACACATACACATATGCAAATATATACACATACATACATACACATGCATACAGTATATACACACATACAAATGTATACACATACGTACACATACAGTATATACACACATACACACATGCAAATGTATACACATACATACAGTAAATGTATACACTACACATACAGTATATACACACATGCAAATGTATACACATACATAATATACATATAGTATATACACATACATATGAAATACATACGTATATATACAGTATAGACACATGCAAATGTGTACACACACATACATACAGTATATATACACATGCAAATGTATACACATACATACAGTACACACATGCAAATGTATACACACATACACGCATGCAAATGTACACACACACATACATACATATAGTATATACACACATGCAAATGTATACACATACATATAGTATATAGACACCTACACATATGCAAATGTATACACATACATGCATATACAGTATATACACACATGCAAATGTGTACATACACACATACAGTATATACACACATGCAAATCTATACACATACATATAGTATATACACATACACATATGCAAATGTATGCACATACAAATAGTATATACACACATACACATATGCAAATATATGCACATACATACAATATATACACACATACACATATGCAAATGTATACACATACAGTATATACACATACACATATGCAAATGTATACACATAAATACATACAGTATATACACACATACACACATGCAAATATATACACATACATACATACAGTATATACACACATGCAAATGTATACACATACATATAGTCTATACACACATGCAAATGTACACACATACACACACATACATACAGTATATACACACATACACACATGCAAATGTACACACACACCTACAGTACATACAGTATATACACACATACACACATGCAAATGTATACATACAGTATATACAGATACACATATGCAAATGTATACATATACAGTATATACACACATGCAAATGTGTACACACACATACATACAGTATATACACACATGCAAATGTATGCACATACATATAGTATATACAATATAGTATATACACATATACACATGCAAATGCATGCACATATAGTATATACACACATACACATATGCAGATATATACACATACATACATACACATACATACAGTATATACACACATACACATATGCAAATGTATACACATACAGTATATACAGTACACACATACACATATGCAAATGTATACACATAAATACATACAGTATATACACACATGCAAATGTATACACATACATACAGTATATACATACATACAGTATATACACACATACACACATGCAAATGTATACATACATACAGTATATACACACACATATGCAAATGTATACACATACATATAGTATATACATATACACATATGCAAATGTATACACATACATATACAGTATATACACACATGCAAATGTGTACACACATACATACAGTATACACACATGCAAATGTATACACATACACACACATACATATAGTATATACACACATACACATATGCAAATGTATGCACATATAGTATATATACACATACATACATACAGTATATACACACATACACATATGCAAATGTATACACATACACATACAGTATATACACACATGCACATATGCAAATGTATACACATAAATACATACAGTATATACACACACATGTGCAAATGTATACACATACATACAGTATATACACATATGCAAATGTATACACATACAGTATATACACACATACAAACGTATACACACACATACATACAGGATATACACATACACACATACAAATGTGTACACATACACACACATACATACAGTATATACATACATATACACATGCAAATGTACACACACACATACATACAGTATATACACACATACACACATGCAAATGTATACATACAGTATATACAGATACACATATGCAAATGTATACACATACATACATACAGGGACCGATTCACAGAGGTGGACGCAAGGCTTGTATCAAGCCTGCATCCACCCGGGTGCTGTGCTAACCACATCTGCGCACTGTGCACCCAATTCGCAAAGGTTGTGTGCCTTTGTGACTCTTTACTTTGTTTACGGCAGCTTGCGCCAGACTTGTGGTGCAAGCCTCGTAGATCGGGCAGAAGCGATAGACCAGTGAAAAGCTGGTCTAATATCGGGCTGTGGATGCACCGGCTGTGAATTGCGTCCTATGGTCAGGGACCGCAGTAAGCCCCATGCGCTCTGTGTTCAGCGCACCCGGTGCTTGTGCCTGTCCAAACCCTTTGTGAATCAGGCCCCCAGTATATATACATATATGTACTCAAACATACACACAGAGGCCCAGATATTCAAAAGGGTTGCGCATGACACAACAGTGTTGCGCCATGCACAACCCACTGATGCGCCCCGGCACGATATCTGTGCGAAAAGTGCGCCGCGATAGTCCGGCGCTCGGAGCGCATCAGTATTGTACAGGCACAGGCCAGGGGGTGTCACGCATAATCTGCACAGCCCAATATTCAGCCCGGGATGTGCAGAGTCATGCATGCGCAACCCTTACCTGCGCCTGCACTGTTTTTAATCAGGTTCCAGGGTTCAGTTCCAGTGATTGTACAGCATGGTCCACAGGGCCAATAAGAATTTATTTTTAGTGGTCCAGGACAACAAAATGGGCAGGTCCCAACCCCAGGAGCAGCGGCATTATTGAAGCCAACGTACAACCCGGAGTCTCTAGCTCTCCTACTTGTACCTGTAAGTCATTTCCATGTCTTTGTCTCTCCTCCCTCCCAGCCTGATAGAATCTCTGAAGTTTTGGAGGACACGGTTCTTACTGCTGCCAGCCAACACCAGTGCCACCAAGCGCATCATGGAGGGTGAAGCTCACTGTGACATCTACGGGGAGATGCCCCGTTCTGATGAAGAGGAGTGGCAACTGTTAGATGGATTCATCCGGTTTGTGGAGGGCTTGAACAGGATACGCCGACGCCATCGTTCGGACAGGATGATCCGGGTACTTTTCCACTGATTTTTTTGCTTCTGCAGGCACTCCCATACAGATATACTGTGATTTGATTTGTACACAGTCTGGATGGTGAGCGGATGCAGTAAACCATTACTAGCAAGGAATGCTGGTGCCATGGGCTGATCTTGTATTACTGTTTAAAGTGCTGTTTGATTCTTGTGTAGAATTATTTGGTGGAGGGAGTGAGCTGACACCTACCATCACCACACCAACCCATTCCACCACACCCTGACACCATACTGATCACACCACACCCCATGCCACCACATTTCACCTGACTGCATCTCTTTTTTTTTTATAATTCATATATTATTGAAATTTCAGTTTTTTTTTTGTTTTTTTTTACATATGAAACAGAGATAAGATATACAGGTGATAACATTGCCACAAACACATTAATTGAGATAACAACTCTATGATATAACCTTAAGAATAAACTGCTATTACATAAACATTAACATATAGTATACAGTGGACCTGACTGCATCTCTGATTTCATGTGCTCTGTCCACGACTCCAGTTGATTTCAACCTCTTTTCCGCCCAACTCCACCCTGTTTTCCAAAAACACCATCCCCACTCTCATTTCATCTACCCTTGTCACCTGTGTCCTTTCCAGTCATCTTTTGCGTAATAGAGCTCCCTTTCCATCCAACCCCATTTTACCAGAGCCCCAACTTATCCTGCTACCTTACCCCCATCCCCTGCATATGTGCACACCCCATCCCCTGCACAGGTGCACACCCCATCCCTTGCACAGGTGCACATCCTATCCCTTGCACAGGTGCACACCCCATCCCTTGCATACATGCACACTCCATCCCAGAGCCCCACCTCACCCCACCCTACCCCTTGCACAGGTACACACCCGATCCCTTCCACAGGTGCAAATCCAATACCTTGCACAGGTGCACACCCCATCCCTTAGAAACATAGAATTTGATGGCAGATAAGGACCGCTTGGCCTACCTAGTCTGCCCGTTTTCCTACCTAACAGATAAGCTGCAGATCCTAGTTAACCAACAGCTTACTTCCTCCTACCCCCCACTAGGACTGCCTTATGTCTGTCCCATGCATTCTTGAATTCCCCCACTGTTCTTGACTCCACGACCTCCTCAGGGAGGCCGTTCCATGCATCCACAACCCTCTCCATGAAAACACTTCCTCACATTACCTCTAAGCCGTCCCCCCTCTATCTTCAAATTGTGCCCCCTTGTTCTTGCACATCTCTTTTCTGCAAGATGCTACCTTCTTGAATTTATTGATTCCCTTGAGGTACTTGAAAGTTTCTATCATGTCCCTTCTCTCCCTTCTTTCCTCAAGGGTATACATATTAAGCTCCTTTAGTCTTTCTTCGTACGTCTTGTGGTGCAGACCCTGCACCATTTTGGTTGCCCTCCTCTGGACAGCCTCCACTCTGTCTATGTCTTTGCAGAGATGGGATCTCCAGAACTGTACACAGTACTCCAGATGGGGTCTCACCAACTGTCTGTAGAGAGGGATAACTTCCTGTTTTCTACTATTGATGCCTCTCCCTATGCATCCCAGTATCCCCCCAGCCTTCCTTACTGCCTTCTCACATTGCTTGCCCACCTTTAGGTCATCTGATATAATTACCCCCAGGTCCCTTTCTATTTTTACTGTTGTCAGTATCTCACCCCCCATTGTGTACTCCTCCCCTGGGTTTTTGTTTCCCAGGTGCATTACCTTGCACTTCTTTGCATTGAATCTTGCATAGGTGTACACTCCATTCCTTGCACAGGTGTGCACCCCATCATTTGCACAGGTGCACACCTCATCCCTTGTACAGGTGCACACCCTATCCCTTGCACACCCTGTCCCTCGCATAGGTGCACACTCCATCCCATGCACAGATGCACACCCTATCCCTTGCATCGTCCCTTGTACAGGTGCACACCCTATCCCTTGCACAGGTGCACACTCCATCCCATGCACAGATGCACACCCTATCCCTTGGACAGGTGCACACCCTATTCCTTGTACATGTGCGCACACCATCCCTTTCACAGGTGCACACCCCAACCTTTGCACAGGTGCACACTCCAACAATTGCACAGGTACACACCTTATCCCTTGCACAGGTGCATGCCCCATCCCTTGCACAGGCTCATGCCTCCTCCCTTGCAAGGTGCACACCCCATCCCTTGCACAAATGCACACCCCTCCCTTGCATAAATGCACACCCCATCCTTTGCACAGGTGCACACCTTATCCCCATCCCTTGCACAGGTGCAAACCCTTTTCTCCTTTTTTCTCTTCTTCTCTTCTCTTCTCCCCAAACATGTGGTCAATCTCCCAACCTCCATCCCCCTGCAGGCAACCTCAGGTCCTCAACCACCTCAGCCCCACCTACACTCCTATATACTGATGGAGTCTGCACCCCCCCAGTCAGAGCCCTTCTGTTGTACAGTGACAGACTCCATCACTCCTGGTCAGAGCCCTTCTCTTGTACACTAGCTGACTCCACCCTTCCCACATTTTTCCTGTTTATTAATGCACTTATGGACTCCCCCCACCCCTGTCAAAGCCCTTCACCCTTCTACTGTTCACTAATGGACACCCCCACTCTGAGTCCTTCTCCTGTACAGTAACGGACTCCTTCCCCCTCCCACTGGACTGAGTCCTTCTCCTGTACAGTAACAGACTCCCTCCCCCTCCCTCTGAACTGAGTACTTCTCCTGTACAGTAATGGACTACCTCCCCTTCCCCTTGCTCCAAGTCCTTCTCCTACACAGTAACAGATTCCCTCTCCCCCTCCTCCTGGTCTGAGTCTTTCTCCTGTACATTAACAGACTCCCTAACCCTGGTCCAAGTCCTTCTCCTGTTCCGTAATGGACCCCCCCCTCCCCCTGGTCCCAGTCCTCCTGTACAGAAAAGGATTCCCACCTCCTCCTCCTCTGATCCGACTCCTTCTCCTGTACAGTAACAGACTCCCATCCCCCCTCCTCCCAGTCCAAGTCTTTCTTCTGTTCAATAACAGACTCACTGTCCTCTGTTTTCCAGAAGGGAGCTGCCATGAAAGGGTTGCCAGTGTCTGGCCCACTCTCCACTCACCTGCTAGAGCCAGTGGGCCCTCCTGTTGGTAAGAAAGGGACGTCAGCACTCTCAGCACTGCTTGAAATGGAGGCAGCCCAGAGGTAAGTTTTCTGTACGGCCGTTAAACCAGACTACTTTACAGTTTCATCAAAGACAAACAATGGGGATGACTCCAGGAGGTACTTGCACATTGTTTTTTTTTCTCCTTTTGTTGCACAGTGCAACCATATATAAAACCTTTCATATTGATGTAGGACCTATTGTATCATATGTAAAACCTATGATATTGCATATAAAACCCACCGTACTGATGTAGAACTTATTGCATCATATATAAAACCTGTCATATCAATGTAGACCCAATCGTACCGATGTAGACCCTACTGTATAGTGTATAAAACCTACCATATTGTATATAACACCTATTGTATCGATGTAGAACCTATTGTATCATATATAAAACCTATCAGATTGATGTAAAACCTATTATAGTATATATAAAACCTATTTTGGCAATGTGGACCCTATTGTATGGTATACAAAAAACTATCATATTGATGTAGGCCCTATCATATCATATCTAATGCCTATCGTATTGATGTAGAACCTGTTGTATCATACATAAAACCTATCACATTGATGTAGAACCTGTCGTATCATATATAAAACCTATCGTGTTGATGTAGAACCTGTCATATCATATATAAAACCTATCATATTGATGTAGAACCCGTCGTATCATATATAAAACCTATCACATTGATGTCGAACCTGTCGTATCATATATAAAACCTATCGTGTTGATGTAGAACCTGTCGTATCATATATAAAACCTATCGTGTTGATGTAGAACCTGTCGTATCATATATAAAACCTATCGTGTTGATGTAGAACCTGTCGTATCATATATAAAACTTATCATGTTGATGTAGAACGTGTCATATCGTATATAAAACCTATCACATTGATGTAGAACCTGTCATATCATATATAAAACATATCACACTGATGTAGAACCTGTCGTATCATATATAAAACCTATCTCATTTATGTAGAACCTGTCGTATCATATATAAAACCTATCATGTTGATGTAGAACCTATCATATTGTATATAAAACCTATTTGATTGATGTAGAACCTATCATATCAATGTAGAACCTGTTGTATCATATATAAAACCTATCGTGTTGATGTAAAACCTGTTGTATTGTACATAAAACCTATCCTATTGCTGTAGAACCTATTGTATCATATATAAAACCTATTATATCAATGTAGAACCTATCGTATTGTATATAAAACCTTTCGTGTTGATGTAGAACCTGTTGTACCATATATAAACCCTATCTTATCGATGTAGAACCAATCATATCATGTATAAAACCTATTGTAGTGATGTAGAACCTGTCGTATCATATAATAAATAATAATAATAAACTTTATTTATAATGCGCCTTTCAAAGTCAAGGCGCAGTACATGGTTAAAATAATTTCACAATAAAACATCATAATAAAACAACCAAAACAATTACAGTCAATCCACTTCAACACCATCCCCATATGCCTTATTCCATAAATAAGTATATGTAAAACCTATCATATCAGTGTAGAACCTATTGTATCATACAGTATATAAAACCTATCATGTCAATGTAGAACCTATTGTATAGTATATAAAACTATTGTGTCGATGTAGAACCTGTCGTATCATATGTAAAACCTATTGTATCAGTGTAGAACCTATCATATCATATATAAAACCTATTGTATCAGTGTAGAACCTATTGTATCATATATAAAACCTATCATATCAATGTAGAACCTGTTGTATATAAAACCTTTTGTGTCGATGTTGAACCTATTGTACCATATATAAAACCTATCTTATCGATGTAGAACCAGTCATATCTTATATAAAACCTATCGTATTGATGTAGAACCTGTCGTGTCATGTGTAAAATCTAGCATAGCAATGTAGAACCTATTGTATCATACAGTATATAAAACCTATTGTGTCAAAGTAGAACCGATTCTATCATATATAAAACCTATTGTGTCGATGTAGAACCTATCATATCATATATAAAGCCTATTGTATCAGTGTAGAACCTATCATATTGTATATAAAACCTATTGTATCTATGTACAACCTATTGTATCATATAGAAGACCTATTGTATGTATGTAGTACCTGTTGTATCGTATATAAAACCTATCGTGTCTGTAGAACTTATCATATACAAAACTTATCATGTCGATGTAGAACCTATTGTAGCTTATAAAAAACCTATGTCGATGTAGAAAGTATCGTATGTAGAACCTATCATGTATAAAACCTATTGTATCAATGCAGAACCTATAATATTGATGTAGAGCCTGTTGTATTATATATAAAACCTATTGTATCAATGTAAAACCTATCATATCATGTATAAAACCTAGCATATCGATGTAGAACCTATCATATCAATGTAGAATCTATCGTATCATATATAAAACCTATCACATCGATGTAGAACCTATCACATCGTATAGGCAGTATGGGATCAGCTGGGGGGCAGCTTCCCAAGCAGTGTGGGATTAGGTGGGGAGGGGGGCAACTTTCCAGACAGTGTGGGATCAGTCTGGGAGAGGGGGCTGCTTTCCAGACAGTGAGGGATCAAGTGGGGAGGGAGAGGAGCTCTAGGCAGTTTAGGATCGGGTGAACATTTCGTTTATGTATTTCACCGGGGAAAGACTCCATTGAGCAAGCCCATTTACAAGAAGGTCCTGGGTAGGACAGGGATAACATCAATAAACTGAATAGTATAGTGTGAAATACAATTACAGTTATAGATACAATGGAACAAAATATGGTGGGAGTACAGTCAGAATACATTAGGAATACCAGTTTAGGTAACATGCCATGTGAAATAATCATGAAGACAAAACAATTGCTTCACGGGAATTGTGTAGGAAGAAATGAGAGAACAAGCACTAGTTACAAGAGCATGTTTCCGTGCATAGATTGTTGATGAGGGCTTTGAACTGGTTAAGCCCAACCAGAGAGCTAAGCTTTAGGGTGTTCTGTAACTTGTTCCAGGTTACTGGAATAACACTGCTGATTGCAGATTTGCCATGTTGCGTCATGTACCTAGGTGTGTTCAAGAGAAGGATATTTGTTCTTTCTGCGAGCCTAGGAGCAAGAGAACTTGCTGACGAGTTCAGTGATATACTAGGTAGATCACTGGTTAAGACCTTGTAAGCCCACATGTAATGATTATGTAGTCTCCTTTTAAATAGAGAGGACAATCCAACTGTGGCTAATAATTGACAATGATGGGTCACTGGTGACAGATTCGTAATGAACCGCAGAGCTCTGTGATAGAGAACGTCAAGTTTGTTTAAGCACATTAACAGGCATCGGCTGTAGATTAAGTCAGCACAGTCTAAGATTGGTAAAAAGACCGCTTGCACAGAACTCTTTCTGGTATTCATAGGGAAACAGCGCTGGTTCTTGTAATAGAAGCCAAATCTGGCACGAGGTTTCTTGCAGACCACATCAGTGTGAGCGGAGAAGAACAGTTTATTGTCAAGCCACACACCTAGGTATTTGTAACTCGACACCTCCTCAAGGGATTCTCCGAGTAGCATACTGATGACAGGGACAGAGATGTGTTGTGATGTAGTGCTTTTGGCTAAAAACAATACCTTAGTGTTATTGGCACTGAGTAATAGCTTGGAGTGGAAGAGGTTTGTTTGCAACTGGTTAAAAGCTGCTTAAAGATTGGAGCCCGCTGCCGCAGTGTTGGGTCCTGAGGTGTACAGCACTGTGTCATGCGCATAGAAATGCAGCCTGGCATTGCTGATATTGTTACCCAAGTTATTGGTATATTACATGAAGAGTAGGGATCCTAGGACTGAGCCCTGGGGGACACCTCTGGGTGAAAGGATGCAGGTTGAGAGGAGCCCCTCAGCCTTGACTTGTTGCCTTCGTCCGTAAAAGTAGTTGCTAAACCAGCATGATGCTGCTGTGGAGAATCCAGTATTCTGTCGTTTTTGTAAGAGTACACAATGGTCAACTGTGTCGAAGGCCTTGCTAAGGTCAAGGAATATAGCACCTGTGGTTTGTCTGCGGTTGATAGCACATAGCCAGTCACTGGTGACTTTGACTAGGGCAGACGTGGTGCTGTGTTTTGGCCTAAAGCCAGATTGCTGGGGCGCTAATATGTTTGTTTGTTCAAGGAATTCTCTCGCCTGAGTATTACATTTTTCTAGGAGTTTGGTCAGGACAGGCAGTATGGATATGGGTCTGTAGTTAATTAGGTTACTAGTGTCCCTAGATTTATGTAGAGGGATAATGTGTGCCATTTTCCACTTAATGGGCAGATCGCTATTGGACAGCGATAAACTGAAGAGGCGTGTACTGGGAGCTGTGAGCTGACGAAAGCCAGTTTTGAGAAAGATTGGGTCCAGACCATCTCCTCCTGCACTTTTATTGATGTCAAGGTCTAGCAGGAGTTGCTTGACTTGCTTAAAGAAGACAGACAGGAAGGAGAAGGAAAATGGAGCATATTGGGTAAGAGTAGTAGAGGCTGTGGGCATGAGAAGGCATGCCGCAGCTGGGGAATGCTCGAAGACCAAACCAGCGAACGCAAAATGGATGTTTAGTTCCTCTAGCATGATGTTTGTCTGTTATCATTTTATCATTGGTGGAGGGTTTTTTTTGGGAGGCGGGGAATGGGGGTAGCACCCTCCAGTGATTTGACTGTATACAAGAATTTAGATGCTATGTTTCTGGTTTCCCTCAGGGATTTTAGATAGAACTGCACCATTATGTTCCTAATTAACTTAGTGCAGGCATTTATTTTCCTTCTGGAATTAGCCCAGTCAGAGTCAGTTTTAGTGCATCTGGCTGTGACTCAGCACTTTTCTCTATCCTGTGAGGCATCTTTGCGCCCTTTAGTGAACGGTGGGGGAGGGGAGGGGGAGACACTTTTTTAACTGTTCTTTATAATAATGGTGCATGAGCATTCACGGCCTCCAGGACGCTACTGTTAAAGATTTCTACTGCCTCTTGGATTGTTGGTGCGAGGGGGACGTTTTGCCAGTTGATGTTGGCTTGGTCTCTGAGGAAATGTAATGTATTGAATTTGGTGAAACGCTTCTTGAATATGAATTTTGATTATGAGAAGTGAGCCTTAGTTCCCCTGACACAAGCAATAATGTAGTGGTTACTGATGTTGTTATGGAACATAGCAGAGAGCTTGTATTTGTACGGCCTGTTTGATAGCACGAGGTCCAGTTAAGGAAGCGCTTGTTGGGTTTTGTGGGTTTGGTCTTGTAGGTTCTTTTATGGGCTGTGTAAAACCTAGATTGCCACGGAGGTTCTTTAGGCCAGCAGATTTAGGGGAGAGCCAGTCCATATTTAGGTCTCCCGGTATCAGGATTTCGTTTGGGCAGGTTTACTGGCTGAGAGATTTGCGACAGCCTCCTTTTGGAGGCCTGTAACAGCCTATAATAGTTAAGGATTAATTTCTCAATAGCGATGGGTTAACTGCCAGGTATTTGAATTCATTGGATGCAGTGAGGGAGCTGAGCGTAGAGGAGGCGTATTTGTTGTTGACGTAGAGCAGCAGTCCGCACCCTCTAGTGGTCCTATCCAGGCAATATGAATTACAGGAAGGTATGGCTATTGCAGTGGGCAGCACAGATCCATTTAGCCGGGTCTCTGTAAGAAGGAGGATGCCTGGTCTGGGGTGGAATACCCATACTTTCACATCATCCAGCCTTTTCAGTAGGTTACACACAATTATTAAGAGAACCTTGAGGCCTTTGGCTGAGGTCAAATTCGTGGGGGACAATATCTGCACTTCTGGGCTGGGCTAACTTCAATATTACCTGAGCAGATTAATAGGATTAGTATTACATGTCTGCACAAATGCAGTTTACCAGCATATCTTTGGTAGACAGTGCGATATTTACAGTTATCAGAGATGGTAGCTGTGGGAGTAGTGTGTTGCCATAACGATCTAGTCGTGGCACATTTAGGGTGATCGTTCTGAGGCAGAGAGGGTGGGATACAGATATATGTGAGGCCAATACAGAGGGTTCTTTGTACCAGAGCGTAGCGGGAGAGGCATGGCGTGTCAGGTCATTTAGTGGAGAATGATGCGCTGAGGTATGGTTGTACTGCACTGGTATGCCTGCATATAAGTACAGCCCCTAATGCATGCATGATAACATTGTAGAGAGAAGCCTTTCACTAGAGGTGGCAATGCGTACGAGGTATAGATTGCAGGACACTACCCCGTATGGTAAATTGCAAAAGGGCCTTCCCTCGCTAGGGCGATTGCTAAACGCTGTAAGCTGGCAGTTTCTAAGACTCAGGCTATACTAGTATAATATGGCAGCAGCAACCCATTGATTCCACCCTGGATCGAGCCTCATGCAGACCTGGTTTCCACTATTTGGAAACAACCGTCGGCGTTAGCCCTCCTTCCGAGGAAGGTGGATAGACTATACCAGGCTCCTAAGGGTGTGGATTCTTTGAATACACACCCCAAGGCCGACTCTGTCATGATTAGCACCACTCACGGCAGGTCGGCGAACCCTAAACATCTCAGCTCTTCTCCACCGGATAAGGAATCCCGCCTTCTGGACCAATACAGGAAGAAGGTGTACGCTTCTTCCACTCTGGGGATAAGGGCCTTGAACTATTTCGCTCATATGGGAGACTACCAGAAAGCTATCCTCAGTGAGGTGGAAGCCAAGTTGGACTCCCTTCCTGAGTCTCAGACAAAGCAGGAAGCGGCTGATCTAGTCCGTTCTGCTCATTCGGCCAGTCGGCACACGCTCTGTGCCACATATGATGCAGTGGACGCTGCTGGTCGGAGGTCTGCTTTCGCCATAGGTCTTCGGCGTCATGCCTGGCTCTGGGTGTCAGGTTTGGTCCCCGAAGTGCAGTCCGCTATTCAGGACACACCCTTCAGGAGTTCGGTGCTGTTCGGTGGGGATGTCAAGGACATCATCACTGACCTGCAAGAGAAGAGCACTGCACTTGTCTGTTGACTCTATGTACAGACCCCCTCAGGGACAGTGTTGCCCTTTCCGCAGACGTTCTCAACCCAGAGCGAAACCTCAGGGCAAGCAGGCCAACAAACGTCTGGCCCCTCCAGCTGCCAAGCACCCCCCGCCCAAAAAAGCGGCAGGTGCTTCAGACGCAGCGTTGCCCCACACCTCCTGACTCCTCTTCTCTCCCACAGCCTCTGGATCTCCCAGAGGAACCAGTAGGAGGGAGGTTCTCCTTCCATCTACCGGGTTGGGAGAGGATTACATCAGATGCTTGGGTGCTCCAAATAATAGCAGCAGGACAGTCAATCGCGTTTCTTCAGAAACCACCCAGAAAACCACACCCAGGTCGTCTTACTGCCCAGAACATCTTCCTCTGGTTCGGGAAGAAATATCCTCTCTTCTTCTGAAGGCAGCGATAGATCCTGTCCCAACCCACCTTCGGGGGACAGGCTACTACTCCCATTTCTTCCTAGTTCCAAAGAAATCGGGAGACGTGAGGCCTATTTCAGACCTCAGCTCCCTGAACATGTTCATGGAGTACAAATAGTTCAGAATGCTCTCCTTGAAGAGCTTTCTGCTCTTACTTCGGCAGGGATAGTGGCTGTGCACCCTGGACATGCAGGATGCTTACCTGCATATCCCTATATGCCCTTCCCACTGCAGATTCCTTCAATTTTCGTTCCAGGGGGACCACTACCAGTTCAAGGCCCTCCCATTTGGTCTCTCCTCGGCGCCCCGAGTGTTCACCAAATGCCTTTCCATGGTAGCGGCTCATCTGCGTACTCAGGGAGTGCAGGTGTTCCCGTACCTGGACAATTGGCTCCTGGCGGCCCCGTCCAGGGAGGATCTCCTGCGCTCTCTTTCCCTTACTGTGCAGGTTTTTTCCAGCCTGGGTATCACCATCAGCCAGGCCAAGTCCCACCTGGTCCCCTGTCAGAGGCTCCAGTTTATCAGGGCGATCCTGGACACGACCACCGGCATGGCCTTTCAGCCGCCGGACAGAGTGGATACCCTTCAGGCTCATGCAAGCCTGCTGTCCATTCGCAGGTGGGTCAGCACCAGGTCAGTCCTTCGCCTTCTCGGGCTCATGGCGGCTGCTATTTCAACAGTCCCTCGCGCTTGGCTCCATATGAGGATCTCTCAGTGGACACTTTGGTCTCAGTGGGACCAGATGTTGGACGATCTAGACCAATAAGTCCTGGTTTCTAGCCCCATGGTACGGGACTTGTGGTGGTGGATGGTACAAGAGAACCTTTGCCAGGGAGTTCCCTTCTGCCTCAAACCTCTCTCCCAAACATTGACAACAGACGCCTCGGGAGAGGGTTGGGGAGCCCATCTAGGGCTTCAGAGGACACAAGGCTTCTGGTCCAGGCTCGAGCAGACTCTTCATATAAACATGCTCAAGCTCAGGGCCATTCTGTATGCTCTCCAAACTCTGAACCTGTATCTGCTTCCTGGTCATCTGGCTGTCCAGACGGACAACATGTGTGTAGTCTGGTACATCAGCAAGCAGGGAGGAACACGTTCCTGCCCTCTGTGCAGGGAGGCCGTGAAAGTTTGGGATTGGACTGTACAACACAACCTTCACCTGACGGCGGTTCATGTTCCGGGGGTTGAAAACACGCTGGCAGACCACCTCAGTCGGTTATCAGCACAGGCTCATGAATGGGAACTGGATCAGGGGGTAGTAGACGATCTCTTCCTGCGCTGGGGAACACCTCAGGTAGACCTGTTTCCTTGACCTGTGTCTCCTCACAATGCAGAACTTCCCACCTTCTGCTCGCTCGCTCCCGGGCGAGGCATTTTTTGGAGGGACGCTCTGTCCCTAGACTGGAAAGACAGATTCGTCTATGCCTTCCCCCCACCCGATTCCATTGATTCCGAGGGTCTTACACAAACTCAGCTCAGAAGGAGCTCGCATGATCCTCATCGCTCCTTTCTGGCCCAGGCAAGTTTGGTTCTCTCTTCTGCAACAGTATTCAGAGGAACTTCCTCTTCCTCTGTCTCAACTTTTGTTGACCCAGGATCAGGGGACCCTGGTTCTTCCGGGTCTCAAGTCCCTTCAGTTGCATGAGTGGCTCCTGCAGACGTAGCTCAAGCCCGATTCGGGGTCTCCCTACTTATGGCTGAGATTGTGGTGGAGGCCAGAAAGCCTTCCACTTGATTCACCTACACCATGAAATGGAAACGGTTCTTGATTTGGGCCTCTTCCAAGGATTTTGAGCCATTCTCGTGCCCTGCTGGGAGAATTCTGGACTATATGCGTCATCTCTTCAACCTGGGTCTCAGTCATTCTTCTTTGAAAGTTCACATGGCGGCTATTTCCGCCTACCATGTTCCTTTTGGGGGCAGAACTTTCACCCAGCTGTAAGTCTGTAAGACTTTTCTTAGAGGGGTTCTCCCTTTGAGACCCCCTATTCGCGTTCCGGACCCTCCTTGGGATCTGAACTTTGTTCTTGAGAAGCTTACCCTGCCTCCTTTTGAGCCAGCAGCCTCAGCAGACTTGAAGTTCCTATCCTCGAAGACTCTTCCTAGTGGCCATTACGTCAGCTCGACGTATTTCCGAACTTCAGGCCTTGATGTTCAAAATCCCATATTTGATTTTTCACAAGGAACGTGTGGCTGTGCGCACCAACCCTAAGTTTCTCCCTAAGGTGGTTGCGGAATCTACTCTGAATCAATCCATTGAGCTACCTGCTTTCTTTACGTAACACTCCAATCAAGGGGAGTACCTCTTGCATACTCTGGATGTTCATAGAATACAGAGATACTACACAACTAGGACTAAGGATCTCAACAAATCTGATCAGCTTTTTGTCTCTTTTGCTCACAAAAGAGAAGACAATGCTGTTACTAAGCAATGCCTATCTAAATGGTTGGCTCATTGTATCATTTTCTGTTACGACAGGTACAACAAGACCCTGCCGGGTCAAGTCAGAGGTCACTCCACCAGAGGAGTCACTGCCTCTGCGGCTTGTTTCAAGAATGTGTTAGCAGCTGACATCTGCACAGCCGCAACTTGGACTTCTGTCCACACCTTTATGAAACACTACAGTTTGGACATTGCCTCTCGCCGTAGAGCAAGCTTCGGGTTGGCTGTTTTGCAAGGTCTCCTTTCCTGAGACCCTTACAGCCGGAGGTTCTGTGGATGTGTAGTTTTCCTTCTCCCGTGTGCTTCTCCTTGTTCCAGACTGCTTGGGACTCAGTCCTATATGTAATTACATACTGCAAGAGTCCTCTCGAAGTAAGATATTACAGTTATGTAAGAACTTGCCATAACAGTAGATCTTCGAGAGAGGCTCTTGCAGTAGGTAATACCTTCCCACCCTCCACCCCCCTTAGCTTTTTCAGCTCCTTTTCCAGGAAGGGAAATATCTGCTTCTTTCTCGTCTTGCCTTTTTTGGGTCTTTGGTGGGAAAGAACTGGAAGGCGGGGCGTCGTCTGGCCTCGGTCACCTGATGGGGGGGGGGGCGGTCCCCCACCAGAGACTGCTAGCTAGAAATTTTTCCGTGGGGTCCTGACGCCTGCCGGCTTCAGTCCTATATGTAATTACCTACTGCAAGAACCCTCTCGAAGGGTTACTGTTACAGTAAGTTCTTACGTAACTGTTCTTTCCTATATACCTCCCTTTCTTCTAACTCAGAAAGTACTTCTCAAGCTCCAAACGGATGGGGCATCTCTGATATTCATTGCTCCCCTGTGGCCTCGACAGATCTGGTTTGCCTTGCTACAACAGCTAGCAGTGGAAAACCCAGTGTCTCTGCCCCTATGCAAGGGTCTACTATCAAAAACAGGGAACCCTGGTCCATCTGGATCTGAAGTCCCACCATCTGCATGCATGGCTCCTGAAGATATAGTCATTGCTTGTTTTTGGGGTTTACCATAAAGTGGCTGATGTTGTGGTGGGTGCTTGAAAGCTTTTACCAGATCCACTTATTCCATGAAGTGGAAGCGGTTTGTTTTATGGGCCGCTTTTCACCACCTGGACCTGTTCACCTATTCAGTTAATCAAGTTCTAGAGTATCTGCCGTTCTCATCAGATTCAGGCCTGCAGTATTTCTCAATCAGAGTGCACCTGGCTGCCATATCAGCTTTCCATGTGCCTATAGAGGGTCATATGGTTGCCCAGCTGGAGGTGGCCTACACATTCTTGAGAGGCATTCTACATCTGAAGCTTCCCATCCAAAATCCTTTCCCAGCTTGGGACCTGAATTTTATTTTGGAAAAGCTAACTTCAGCTCCATTTGAGCCAGCCATGACTTGTGGTTTACGCTTTCTTTCTTGGAAAGTGTTATTTTGAGTTGTAATCACTTCTGCTTGAAGGATTTCAGAGCTACAGGCTCTAATGTGTGAGCTTTCTTGTTTGATTTTCCACAAAGACAGGGTGTCTTAGCATACTAATCCTAAGTTTCTACCAAAGGTGGTGTCTGAGTTTACTTTAACTCAAAACTTCCACCTGCCAGTGTATTACCCAGAGCATGCCAATCCAGGGGAAGCATTGGTCCATACTTTAGATGTACATAGAATACTCAGATACTATACACTGGGCCGCAGTAATGGGGGGAAAGTGGGGAAGTTGTCCGGGGGCCCCAAGCTCAGGAGGGGCCCACCTAAGAAGCTGGCATTACCCCTGGCATTAGCTGGTTTGGGAAATGGGGCCCATTTCAATTGACTTGTCCTGGGCCCCAAAATTCATGGCTGCAGCCCTGACTATACACACCATACCAAGAACTGCAGGAAGTCTTCACAACTTTATGTTTCGTTCACCACTCAGGAAGAGGGTGCACCAGTTTCTAAACAGTGCTTATCCAAATGGCTAGCAAACTGTATTACTCTTTGTTACAGGAAGTACAGTAAGGAACTTCCTGTCCGGTTCGTGGTCATGCCAAAAGAGGAATGGCCACATCTGTTGCTTGTTTCAAGAATGTATCTGCTGCAGAGATCTGTGCAGCTGCTACCTGGAGTACTGTCCACACCTTCACTATGCAGTACAGCTTGGACATTGTCTCTCTTGGATGGGCTGACTTTGGCCTAGCTATACTATAAGGCCTACTTTAATAAGCCTAGAGGCTCCAGCCCCCCAGACTGTTCACTGTTATCACTGTTTGGTACTCGTTCCAGAGGTGTGGCCTGATGAGATATCCTCTAAGAAGATACAACAGTTAACATACTTACTGTAACAGTAGATGTTCGAGAGACTTTCTTTCATCAGTCCATGCTGTCCTACTCTCCTTCCCCCTTGTGGGCCTGCAACTCCTATCTCCAGTGGGTCATTTTCCAGCCATATGCATCGCCTGGCTTGCGGAGTGCTGGGTTCTCTCCTGGTTCCCTATAGAGAGGTCCTCTGGAGAGTATGATCTCCAGCAGGGAACTGAGGAGAGGCAGGGTTGCTCACATTTATGCATATGCTGAAGTCTGATGTCATTGTCAGCGGCCCCTGGGAGACTGCTTGCTAAAGTTTCTGTGTGGTCCTAGCGCCTGGTGGCTATAAGTTCAATAGGTGTGGCCCAATGAAAGAGATTCTCTTGAAGATCTGCTGTACATAACTGTTCTTCTGGCCGGGAACATCAGACACACAGTGCGAGAAGATGGCTGTATGTGAAATAAGAGGTACAGTCATTCTCTTCTCAAACCCGCCACTCCCTCCCCGTACAACTCGCGGTCAATCAGCGCCTGTTCCTTTGCCCTCCTGTGTGTCCACATCTCGGCCAGCAAACTTGCCTTCTCCTATAGGCTTCCCTCCCTCTGGAACAGCCTCCCCCCCCCAAACCCACCTCACTCCCTCCTTTCCCTCCCTTAAGCACCTGCTCAGACCTTCCCCCTTCACATCCTGTACCTGTGCCTCCTCCTAATGTCGTTTCTCTCTCTACCCCGGCTTGCTTCTCCTTTACTCCATCTCTGCGCCAAGTGGCTCCACTCTGTCCCTGTATCAGCAGGCTCCCCTTTTGTAGTTACCTGGTATTGCTGATCTCCTATTGTAACATGGCAAAAATCAGAGCAGTCGAAAGAAGCAACACAGTTGGCTGAATCACGTCAGGTGGCACAAGAGCAACATGGCATTATTCCACGATAGATGCCATGTTGCTATCGGGAGTGTGCACAGGGAACCATTAAGAGCACCCTTGGCGCTATGCATGAGATGCAGAAATGTGGAGCGCTGGGCGGAGTCCAGTAAACCCATGGGGCGCGAGGGCGAGAGGCAGGTATGCGCTCGAGGAGCGTAATGTATTGCCGCTCAATCAAGTAACAGGAATCCCTAGAACAATGTCAGCAAGGCAATGCACTCGATGAAGGACAAGGGGGGCAAGAACCATTGTGTGACAGGGTTACCGGTACTGTGACCGCAATCAGTGTCTACGGGGGAAAAGTTGAAATAATCAGTGCATTGTGGGGACAGAAGCAATATTTGCATACCTTGCTATCTGGAATGAAGTGAAATGCGAGATATGTAAATATTCCTTATGTACCCAGAATCCTGTATGTAACCATAAATGTAAACGAAAGAAACAAGTGAAGACAGCCGTCTAGGTAGCAAAGAAAGGTACTGTGGCATGTTAGATGTAGCGGCATAGTGTTTTTAAACAGCAGTAGTAAACGTGGAAGAAAAAGCAGTCACAGTATAAATAGATACTGCCTTCTCAACGTGCACGCACCTTAGGATATGGACATCTACTCATAGAAGTACAGAGTTGAACAGCACAAAATATTCTATGAAACAATATAATAAGTTGCTGTTCATGTATCTGGCATAATATTATGACTTTTAAGAGTAGTAAATTAGCGCTTTCCATGTTACAAGCGCATTAATCCACTCCAGAGTCGGGCTCTACTCGGGAATTAATGCCTGGTTGGTGGCTGGACGCACTCGGCCTGCGGCCTCGTGCCCCAACCCCCCCCCAACCAGGCATTAATTCCCTGGTAGAGCCCTCCTTTGTTGTGGATTAAGGCTTACCTGTACACTTGCTGGTTTATTGTACAGCATAAAAACATAGAATTTGACGGCAGATAAGGACCGCTTTACCCACCTAGTCTGCCCATTTCCCTACCTAATGAATAAGCTGCAGAACCTAGTTAACCAACAGCCTACTTCCTCCTACCCCCTACTAAAATTGCCTTATGTCTGTCCCATGCATTCTTGAATTCTTCCACTGTTTTTGACTTCACGACCTCCTCAGGAAGGCTATTCCATGCATCCACAACTGTCTCTGTAAAAAAATACTTCCTCACATTATCTCTGAGCCATCCCCCCATCTTCAAATTGTGCCCCCCTTGGTATTGCACATCTCTTTTTCTGAAAGATGCTACCCTCTTGGACTTTATTGATTCCCTCGAGGTACTTGAAAGTTTCTATCATGTCCCCTCTCTCCCTTCTTTCCTCAAGGGTATGCATATTAAGCTTCTTTAGTCTCTCTTCGTATGGCTTCTGGTGCAGACCCTGCACCATTTTAGTTGCGCTCCTCTAGACAGCCTCCATCCTGTCTATGTTCTTGCAGAGACGGGGTCTCCAGAACTGCACGCAGCACTCCAGATGGGTTCTCACCAACTGTCAGTACAGAGGGATAACAACTTCCTGTTTTCTGCTGGTGATGCCTCTCCCTGTGCATCCCAGTATACCCCCAGCCCTCCTTACTGCCTTCTCACATTGCTTGCCCACCTTTAGGTCATCTGATATAACTACCCCCAGGTCCTTTTCCATTTTTGTTGTTGTTAGTATCTCACCCCCCATTATGTACTCTTCCCCTGGGTTTTTGTTTCCCAGGTGCATTACTTTGCACTTCTTTGTGTTGAATCTAAGCTGCCATACATTTGCCCATTCCTCCAACCTTGTCACCTTGTACTTTTATATCTGTACAAACTGTATTTTTTGTGTATATCATTCTGTATATAACTGTAAAGACTTACTGTTCAGTGTAAGTCTTTGTCATTTGCACAGACTGCTTTTGTACACTGTTTACCGTGAAACTTACTTTGTGTTATCCTCTGTTTGCACCTCTGCCCCCGGGTCGCACCTGGAAACGAGCTTCTGCCCATGGTGACTTTCCCGGGTATCAGATTTTAAATAAATTCCCCACATTGATTGACTGGAAATGTTCCATTGCCATATAATTCAAGGAAAGGGTAGTAGAGAAATGGCAGAGGCTTCAGGAGGAGGAGGAGGTGGTATGCACTAAAAACAATTGCAGGCTCAAAAGGGGGTTGGACAGGCCCATAGGAGGGGTGCAGAGGGACAGCTGTGGCCCATGGGAGGGGTGCAGAGGGACAGCTCTGGCCCATGGGAGGGGTGCAGAGGGGCAGCTCTGGCCCATGGGAGGGGTGCAGAGGGGCAACTCTGGCCCATGGGAAGGGTGCAGAAGGACAGCTGGGGGAGGGAAGGGAGAAATGACTGCTGGGGGTATTTCTAAGTAACAGACAGGTTTTCAGTTAACGGGATAGGTCACAAAGCTTTTTATCTGCCGATAAGATGGGTTTCTTTGTACCACTTTGTTTTGCATGTTTTGGAACTTTAGCCACTAGATGGCACTGTGGACCTAAGACCAGCTAGTCTGGGACATTGGCAGTTCTGATGTCCCAGTCCCTGTATAGACTAGTCACCTTAGGCAATATATTTTCTAGTGTCGGAGCTGTACGATTCTTCTGAATTTGATAGTTTGATATGATAGCATTTGCAGGGTGTACCTGGAGTCTGTATTTAAGTCCTAACTATGTTAGTGCCTATTTCTGTGAATTTCTCTATGCAACTGTATCTGCAGGCTACTTCTGTCCTTTGCTGCACACACTTTACACTGTCTTCAAACTGTTGTGTTTTATTGTAACTTCACAATTTTGCACAACACACATTGTATCATATTTGACTTTGCATTGTATGGGTTTTTAAGAAGTACACATGCAGGGTGCGAAATTCCTATACCTTAGGTGCCCCAGGGCAGGCACTTTTGCCACAGGACACCTACTGGAGTTCAGTGCATGCCCTGTGGGGCACCTAAGGCATAGGACAAAGTCCCTTAGTTTTTATGTGGATGCGGGGGTGGCGCGCAGCCGTTTTGTGCCGGCATGTGGCTGCTTGTTTTTTTTTTCCACTCACCAGCAGTCAGCGAGCGTCATTGAGGGGATTACTGAAGGAGCGCAACGCTCAAGTATAATTTTTTTTCCTTGGGCGGGTGGAGGAGCATTGAGCCAGCTGGTCACAAGTTAAGCCTTTCCACAGACCAGCTGACTCGGGAAGAATGGACTATGATGGTCCTCCTCTCCTTGAGTGGCACACACCCAGCTTCTCAGGACGATCGTTGGTGGAGGCGGGCTGCAGGAGACTAACACACCAATTGGGGACAGTCTTTGCAGAGTTTGCCCTCCCCCCTCACACAGTGTCTTACGGGATCTGGTAAAGCGCGCCTCTCAAACGTTGTCTGTTGGGAGAAAAGTCATGAGTGGCACGCTTTGTTTGCGATCGCTTGTTTCGATCAACCCCTATAGCTACTATACAGAAAAAGCTCTTTAAGAGCTATTCTAAAAGTCAGTCTACTCAGTCAAGCGATACAGCAAACTTAATCAGACTGAGAGAGACTGATGAGTTCAAGGGGAGCACGAAGGAACGGACTCTGTCAGGGGCAGGAGGAAATGAAAAATAAAAGCTGTTTTAAGAACTGTAAGTAACATCAGCTACGGAGCTCAGCTAAGCTTCTTATAAAATTTAAGCAGCCAAGCAGGGCTCAAATTAAATAAGTGCCTGCCCTGCTGCTAGTGATAGGGGGAGAGGAGAGTAAGACCAGGCTAGAAGAGAAGTTCAGTAAGTGAGCAACTTAGCAGCCTGTGACAGAAACTGCTGCTGCAGTTGCTTGTGTTTTACTAAATATTTAAAAAAACCTTCAAGTAGAGCAGCAGACTGCAAGGGGGTCATAGTCAGACTATGCTATAGGCTGTGTGTGTGTGTGCTGCAGCAGTCTTTCTGTTGTACCTACTGTCTAATTGCATTTGCAGAGAAGGTAAAGAAAACCAAAAGTAAAAACATAAATCCTCCTTCCAGTCCTTACATTCAGTGTGTGTATAATAATAAAAAAGCTGTTTTACTACTGTGAGTAACAGTTTTAAACTAAGTCCTGCCTCAGTCAAACATTTAAATTAAGACCTTTGGTGGAGCTGAGGGAGTCTACTTGACTGTGGTGCTCTTAGTAAGAATAGGAGAAGGGGCCTAGATACCTAAAAAACTCATTAAAAAGCTTTATATAAAAGCAAATCACTGTAGCCTAGCCTACCTAGAATCTAATCCTGTCAGTGTGTGTGACCCTGTTGCTTTTGAAAATCAACTCTGTTGTGGAATTCTTGCACTACCTAACCTAGAAACATAAAAAGCTCCTTGAAGTTACAAAGAGGCACTGTCTGTGCCTGTGTTTTTCAGTACTACCTTAAATCCTATCTAATTAAACTCTCAGAGACAAGATCTTTAGTTTTTAATTTGAACTACCTAAAATATAAATTAAAACTGATGTCACTTTTATGTGTTGTGGAACTTGTTAGGTCTGATTGTCCTCCTGCCCTCTTAAGGACTAGTGAGAGGGTTCTCTTGAGGACTGAAGGAGGGCACCACACAGGGTGGTGGCTAGGCAAGACAGGAGGGGATAAAAAATTACAAAACCCTGCGGCCTGCCACTTTGTGTGGTGAATTTGTGGGGCGACTGGACTGAAGGATTATCTCCTCTTAAAAATAAATTAAACTTCGTCTTATCACCTTTGTGTGTTGTGGACAAGTGGATGGTATATGTCCTCTCTTCTTAAGACCTATTGAGGTCCATCTGAGGGCACTAGCCAGGGAGTGGGGCTAGACAGAAGGGAAAAATAAAAACCCTTTCTTTGGGACTGCTATATTTACTAGTCTACACCACTGCATATTGATTTATCCTCTTAACAAGCTAGTTGTCAAAGTTACAATCAGTGCTTGTGTGGTGTGTCATGCACGGGTGGTGGCACTGAAATAAATCACACAGAGACAGTTTAATTTTTTTATATATTCAGTTTATTATTTATAAGCTGACAAACCATTCAACTTTTTTACTAGCCTGCCTGGCTGCCTGTTATTAAGCAGCGAGTGTTACTTTGTTAATACAGTCAGGTAGTTACTCACAGTACAAAGCACTGAATATACAACATAGGTGGCAAAATGGGTGGCATGTAAAAAGTTTCCTGGGCATGTACTTATGCTGCTTACATGCCCCAGCGGGCATGTACTTTATTTTACAAATTCCATGCCCTATGCGCATGTGATTGTATGCTTCCCGATGACCATCCTTCTCCCTCATCTCCCTTCCCCCAGGTTGCAATGGGAAACGGGCCTCCTGGGCTCTGCCTTTTAATTTTTTAAACTTTCTTTATGGTCCCCTATGCCAGAGCGGACGTACCCCATATCTGCCCCATTAAGTACTAACTGCCCGACCCCCCCGTGACAGAGTTGAATAAATCCCTGTTCAATTTGTTATGCAGAAAGAGTTAAATGCAAGGATCTGTTCTATCCTCTCCTTTTCTGTCTCTTGTCTGCATGGTTGCGCAACCAAATGTTCTCGTGAGACCTAGAAACTGATCACTCTGATGGTCTCAAGATTCTCTGCCTCTCGCTGTCTCTCTACCTTCACTTGCAGTTTCTGTCTTTTCTTTCCCCTTGCATATCAGCGGTTATAAAAATAAATGTGAATCTTTTTATGTGATACTAGGATCCTTTGGTTTGAAATGTATATAGTTGGTTTGAAATGTATATTGTTATACTGTTGAAATGATTGCAAGAAGCTATTTGGAATTTAGGGGGTTAACCTGAGATGCAGTTTGAGCTCCTCTCAGCTGTTTGCAAACTCTTTTACAGAGCTGTCAGCAGGGGGCCAGCTTGGGACATTGTTCTATTTGCAAGCCTGCTCTGCAAAGAAACTAGCAAGAACATTTTGTGAGAAACAGGATGTCTCTTAACCAGTTCCCAGCAAAGACTTATAAAAAGAGCAGCAGTTCTTTTGCTAGCGAGAGAGGGAGGAGACTGAAACTTGGAATTAGAGCTACCCTCAGACGAATGACTTTGTTTTCTCTGTTTGTACTGCCTTTGTAAATAGTTATACTGAACAATTTTGGGGGGGATTTTACTGTTATTGGTAATAAAACGTTACGTGCAAATTTTACAGCTGCTCCTGGTCTTACTATGCTTCCTGGCCTGTGCCTCAACGACACCCCGGACTTGCCGGGAGACCATAGTGACCCATATGGTGAGCCCCTTCCCTTCCAGGGGAGGACGAGAGAAGAGGGAGTAAGGAGTATGCTAATCTGGCAGTCCCCTGGGTGAGAGAGTGGAGCTGAGACCGGGCATGCTGAAGCTCGGGTAGGGGGGGGTTTCATTTGCGCAGGTTTCCCCCGGTGCTGAGGATGTGCAGTGATGTCCATGGTACACAGCGCACGCTCCCACACGCTGCCTGCCAACATCCGCCTCGGCGCCAATCCGGTCTCTTGAGTCTTATAACGGCGCAGTGACTCCTAGTCACTGGCAGGAGTCAGAATGTTGCTGAGTGCCTATGGCCACCCCACCCATAGGCAGAGAGCTGCCTGACAGACGCTCCTCCTCCTCCACCACCCAGCTGACCCTCCGATGCTCCGGCTTCACTCCTGACCCGGGTTATCGGTGCCGCAAGCAGCAGCAGTACTGCTGTGCTGCAGGCTGGCCCCTTGCAGGACTCTGCTGATTTACCTAGTAATACATATTCAATGTAATTCATTACTAAACTGTTCATTTAGAATCTGTTTGACTGAGTGGTAGTAAGCAGCCAAGTTCACTGTGTAACCTGATTTTTCTCATATAATCTCCACTGTCTTTGATGGGCTGACATTGCTGTTAATCACAGTCTTAGAACTGATTTAGTTCCCACCTCCATTGTAGTATCACTTGACGAGTACAACGACCTTCACTGAGGTGCTATATTCTGATTGCTGTACCTTATTCTACTAAATTGTTGATGAATGCTGCACATGTATGAAGTTTATATGTTGTTTTTAATGAGAGCAATAAAACATACTAACATACTAAAGAGCCAGCAGAATAGGCCAAATGGTCTGTCTTGTCTGCTCGAAAGCCAGCAACCTAGTGGCGGCTTGCCTTACCACCCCCCTGCCCCCAAAAGGGTCTTCTTTAGTTTGTTTCCCCTTATACCTGTCCCACCCTTTTTTGAAGTCCTCCACTGTGCCCTCCTCCACCAGCCTCCCAGGCAGCGCATTCTATGGCCCCACCACCCTCTCAGTGAAAAAACACTTCCTAGTCTCCCCCTATAGTCCCCCCCCCCTCCAGATTCCATCATGGCCCCTGGTTTTCCTCCTTTCTTTAGCCTAAACAGATCCTTGGTTCCACTCCTGGTTAATCCTTTTACATACTTGAAAACCTCTATCATATCTCCCCTGTCCCAAAACATAATTTATAAAAAAAAAAAAAAAACACAAGTGAAACTAGTTCTCCCAGCAGGAGGACACCAGCTCTTTACAGGCTCCATGCTGCCATCCAGGCTTTCCCATCAACCACAAAAATGCTGGCTTTGGTCACTAGAGGGTGCACGGGCTTCCCCTGACAGCCCCACAATGGAGGATGAGCCACGGAGGGCTTTAAGGTGTGGCAGTAAGTTCTCGGAGATGGCAGATGAAGGGGCTGAGGGATGCGCAACTGAAGGAGGCGGGGGAGAGGAACAGGAAGAATAATTAATTCATTAAAAATTTAAAATGCTGATTCTTCTTCCCATGTTGTCTGTGTGTGACAGCTAACACAGCCGTGTGCCTCTTTTTTTTGTTCAGGAGTCTTGGGGAACAGCAGGCTGCAATGCATGCTGGGAAGAGTATTGCTCCACCCACGGACGGCAGCAACACGGCTCTGACGCCCGCGGTTTTCTTGGACAGTCCTCGAAAGGTAAAGGGCTGACTTTGATGGGCAGGATCATGTTCGGGTTAATTCTTTACTACCAAAAAGAGGGGGTTTCCGTGAAGTATGTTGTAACATGGGTTGTAAGAATGTTGCTTTCTGATTGGCTAAAAGTATTTCTTACTCATTGGATTGGAACAGCACAACTGATGGGTAAAAAAAAAAAAGGTTCTGGCAATCAGGACACAGCACAGTAACATATCAGTGGCTCCCAGAATATTAAACAAACAAAAAAAACTTTCTGGCAGCCATCTTGGTAATGTAAGTGACTTAACAGTGCATATTTGTTACACCACATCCTCACAAAAATAACAGCCAGTCCATGTATGAAAAATACAAGAAAACAAATGAAAATAATGAAAATTATCTTCACAGTTACAGCCATCTCCTTAATCTTTAATTGCAGTTTGATGAGCCAGACCATCAGCATAGCTGTAGGGTTACCGCTTGCAACACTGGCGACCTGGATTCAGGAATGAGACTGCATTGCCAGGGGCTGGCCAGGGGATGAAGGATCGAACGTCCCAGTGGCTGCACTCCCCCTTCAGGGAGGGAGGCTGTGTGATGCTGCCTTCTTGGCAGTGCCACTTGGCTAATCATAAGTGGTGGTGCCATTCAGTGCACCTCTAGGGGTGGGGAAACACTGGCCAGTGCTACACAGCTGCATCCCCTCCATGCATGCTTGCACATGATGTAACAGCTGTCGGCATCTCGGGGTAATCGGGAAGGGGCAGCGAAAATGGCCCTGATAACTGAGGACAATGGACCTAGGTATATCCAGGTCGAACACCTCTGACTCTTGCTTGATGCGATCTCCAGCACCCTCAGTCACAATTAGAAAACTCACTTAACCTTTTTTTGTATAAGACCTCTCAAGGCTGTACGAAATCATTACTCACTACCGACCAGAAATTGCAGCTTGCATTACCGATGGGGTTACTGTCCAGTTTCTCATTTGCTCACTGAAACAGTGGTTGAAGGGGAGGGGGGCAGGTAGCTACTTGGAACAGTGCAGGGGAGGGGGAACAGCCCTGGTACAACCTGGCACATTCTTAGCCAATCAGAAACATGCATACTAGTGCACAGAGACTTTTTTTTTGGTAGTATTTTTCTTTCATTTCCCATTTTCATAAAAAAAAAATTAACCTAGGTATCCATTTTATAAGTACAATTAGACACTCCAGGGTGTTGGTTTATGTGCCTCAACCACATTTCCAGAGGCTAAAGGCACTTGGCCAGGAGCCTTGTGCCATACCACACCCCTGGCCATGTGACTGTGGGACAACAACTAATATTGCTTGCCTACCCTTTCCTGTCCATAATAAGACAGGTTTTCTGCAGCGGGTTAACCCATTTCTGCGTGGAGAGAAGCTTCCTGCAGTGTGTTAACCTATTTTTCCCCAGAGAGAAGATTCATGCAGCATGATAACCCTTTTATGTCCAAAGTTAAGGAAAGGTTCCCATTGTGTTAACCCTTTTCTGTCCAAAGTAAGAGAAGCTTCCTGCAGTGTGTTAACCCCTTTCTGTCAAAAGTAAGAGAAGGTTTCCACATTGTGTTAACTGTTGTCTATCCAAAGTAAGAGAAGGCTCCTGCAGTGTGTTAACCCCCTTTCTTTCCAATTTAAGAGAAGGTTCTTGCAGTGTGTTAACTGTTTCCTGTCCAAAGTAAGAGAAGATGCCTGCAGTGTAAACCCTATTTTGTCCAAAGTAAGAGAAGCTTCCTGCAGCATGTTAACCCTTTTCTTAACTTATATTTTGTTGTTAAAAAAAAACAGTAAATACAACATATTCTCATATTAGATACTAAGAAATCATTAATACGATGTATTTCTACCTTATATGTATCCCGTGCAGTTGTTAATTATTTACTTTACCAGGTAATCTGGAAAGAGCAGATTTAAGGAAACAGTACAATTTTTAAAGTGTGTTATCTCTTTCCTGTCCAGAGTTAGAGACTTCTCTTGCAGTATGGTAACCCTTTTGTCTCCAAAGTAGTAGCAGTAATTTGATTTCCTGGGCACCCAGTCCCACAGGGTCTGGGCACCTTACAAAACAAACACAAAGTAAGAGAAGAGCAGCGCAAGCAAGACATGAGTTGTTTTAGAATTGCTGGCACAGTACTTAGATGTCAGTGGGGTAAGCTATTAAAAATCAATGATGTTATAACTCCTGTTCAAATGACTCAACCAAGGGGGCTTCTCTAAGCTGGCAGGGCAGCTGATTCCAAAAAACTGGAGCCACCACCTCAAATACACCGTCCCCAGACAGCTTCAAACATGATCTAGGAACCTTCAGGAGGTCCACATCAGCAGACCAGACAGGGACGTCAGGAACATGTGGGTGCAGGAGTTCTGTTCGGTAGCCTGGGCCCAAATTGTGTAGGGCTTTGTATGTTAACAAACCTATCTTGAAGGAGATATGCCAGGTAAGAGAATGGTCCTTGCAGTGTTGACCCCTTTCTATCCAAAGTAAGGGAAGCTTCCTGCAGTGTGTTAACCCTTTTCTGTCCAGAGTAAGAGGAGGGTCCCATAGTGTTAATGGTCACTGTTTTTTTTCAAATATAGTTTGTATTGAGTGAAGCACATCCAGGCTTTCATATCCAATACAAATTGTAACGGTAGTGATATACCAAGATAGTGTCATTGAGGGTAACAGATACAGTTATCATAGATACTATGATGTCTCCATTCTTCAAACAAAACATTGACAGACTTTAGACATTTCCACAAAACTTAGCTCCATTTAGTAAGGTTTACAAGAGGAAGAAGGAAGAATCTCACACCCACCCACTGCCCTCTCCCTCCAGTAAGGGCAGCACCCTCTACTCTTTGCAGGAAAATATTCAAGGAACAAAGTCAGAATCTATTTGGACCATATCCATTTCTGCCATTTTGTGTTAAAAGCACCCAGCTTATCATGAAGACCAGCCGTCAGTTTTTCTAATTGATAAATATCCATTACAACTGTGCTTGAGTCAGCTACTGAAGGAATAATAGGAGTCATCTACCTTCGAGTGATGGCTTTCTTGGCAGCCAAAATATGCAATGGTAATAAGGTTTTTTGCCAAGAGGGATGATGCCGGGGCATAATCGTTAGAATGGTCACTGTTTTAACCTTTTCTGTACCAAGTGAACAAAGGCCCAGCAGTACATCTGTGTCTTGTAATGTGAGTTGAAACCACCAGATGGATTCACGTGGGCTTGTTGCCTTTTTCTGTCTGAATGTTGGTATGAACCTCAGTATAGCAGTGGTCTCTTCATGCAGCACAACATGGGATCCACACTGCCTTTTTTTCTTCCTGGATATTTTGTCTTCCACACTCGGTCTCCTTGTGGGCCTCTACCCACTTACCCCAGTGCTCAGCTGGTCACCTGTGGAAGAGTCTCCCCTCAACCAAGGTCACCACTCTCCTGGTCCCCTGAGCCCCTGGTCACCAAACCCCCTAGTCACCCCTCTTGCTGGTCCCCAGAGTCTCTGGTCACCACTTTCTCTGGTCCCCTGAGCCCCTGGTCACCACTCCCCCGGTTCCCTGAGCCCCTGGTCACCACTCCCCCTGGTTCCCTGAGCCCCTGGTCACCACTTCCCCTGATCTCCTGAGCCCCTGGTCACCACTCCCCTTGGTCCCCTGAGTGCCTGGTCACCACTCCCCCTGATCTCCTGAGCCCGTGGTCACCACTCCCCTTGGTCCCCTGAGCGCCACTCTTCCCAATCTCCTGAGCCCCTGGTCGCCACTCCCCCGGTCCCCTGAGCCCCTGGTCATGACTCCCCTAGTCCCCTGAGCCCCTGGTCGCCACTCCCTCCGGTCCCCCGAGCCCCTGGTCCCCACTCCCCCTGTTCCCCTGAGACCCTGGTTGCTACTCCTCTGGTCCCCTGAGCTCTTGGTTGCCACTCCTCTGAGCCTGTGGTCCCTCCCCGGTTCCCTGAGCCCTGGTTGCCACTCCTCCTGATCTCCTCAGTCCCTGGTCATCACTCCCCAGTCCCTGAGCCCCTGGTTGCCACTCCTTCTGGTCCCCTGAACCCCTGGTCCCCTCGTCCCCTGAGCCCTTGGTCACCACTTCCCCATGTCCCCTTAGCCCCTGATCACCACTCCCTGATCCCTGGTTGCTACTCCCTCTGGTCCGCTGAGCCTCTGGTCACCACTCCTCCTGGTCTCCTCAGTCCCTGGTCACCACTCCCCCTGGTCCCCTGAGACCCTGTTTGCTGCTCCTTCTCCTGGTCTCCTCAGTCCCTGGTCACCACTCCTCCTGAGCCCCTGGTGCCCCCCCGGTCCCCTAAGCCCCTGGTCACCACTCCTCCTGGTCCCCTGAGCCCCTGCTTGCCACTCCTCCTGGTCCCCTCAGCTGTTGTTGTTTCTCCCGATCCCCTGAATTCCAGGTCACTGCTTCAGCTGGCAGGGGCCTCTGAGTAAGTGTCCCCATCTGGTAGGGGCCTTGGAGCATGTTACCATAAAGTAGTGTGGGTCGTTTGACAGTTTATTTACATTTAGTGGGTAGAGGTGGCACAAAAATCCTTTCTCACTGTTTCTGGAATTAGAGTCAGACTTTGAATTTGGCTCCTTGAACTGAGCCCCCCCCCCCAACTTTTCCACAGCTGGCAAAAATGTATTTTAGACCTGTTTAAATGAAGCCAGGGCCAGCAGGACCAACTATAGAACATATCCTTCCCCCCCTTGAACTGGTCAGTGTCTGAGAGGTTTGTCCTTATGTTTCTCTGGCATGTCAGTGCTTGCTGGAGTCTGCATTCCTGCTCTGCTCTTTGTGGGGTTTGTTTTCTGTGGTGATTTCACACTGTCTGTGTCTCTCTATCATTCCTTTTACCTTTCGGTGTCTTTACTTTTCAACTCCCACCTTCTGCCACGTCTGCTTCCGGTGACAGGATGGGGCCTTCCATCTGGAGTATGTCCGCAGTCCACGCACAGCATCTGCCTTCTATCCGCAGGTCAGTGTCTCTTGGCCAGTTGAGTCCTTTCATTGTCTGACATAAGCAGAGCCGGTGGTGGGAGGGGTGGAGTGATTAGATCGGACAGCCTTGAAAAGTGTGTGTGTGCGTGAGCGCGTACGCGCGTGAGACAAATGCAGTGTTTGCATTTGTGTGTCTGTGCACGCACATGTCTATGTGAGACATAGACAGTGTATTTACGTGTGTGTGTTACATATTTACATGTATGTGTGTCCTGCATATAAGTCCATTTACCACGTCTGTATTCTGCATGTCTGTGTACTACATATGACTCTGTACTGCATGGCTGTATCCTGCATCTCTTTGTACTGGATATGATTCTGCGTATCACATGTCTGTGTACAGCATATGATTGTGTGTACCTCTGTACTGCATATGGGTCTGTGTGTGGCATGTCCAGGGTTTTAGATAATTGATTAGCAGTTTTTTTCTCTTGGGACAATGCTAACAGTACAGAAAGTATTTATATAGGTTTTCTAGAAGTGTTATGTTTGTTAAACACAGTGAGGCAAGTGCTATGCATTTTCACAATGTTTTAGCACTTTTATGAGTAAAACGCTAATCAAATTTTGGAGTTAAATAAATCCCTGCATGTCTGTGTATTGCATATGGGTCTGTGTATAGCATGTCTGTGTACTGCACATGGGTCTGTGTATGGCATGTCTATGTACTGCATATGGGTCTGTGTATGGCATGTCTGTGTACTGCATATGGGTCTGTGTATGGCATGTCTGTGTACTGCATATGGGTCTGTGTATGGCATGTCTGTGTACTGCACATGGGTCTGTGTATGGCATGTCTGTGTACTGCATATGGGTCTGTGTATGGCATGTTTGTGTACTGCACTGAGTCTGTGTATCACATGTCTGTGTACTGCATATGGGTCTGTGTATGGCATGTCTGTGTACTGCATATGGGTCTGTGTATGGCATGTCTGTGTACTGCATATGGGTCTGTGTGTGGCATGTCTGTGTACTGCATATGGGTCTGTATGGCATGTCTGTGTACTGCATATGGGTCTGTGTATGGCATGTCTGTGTACTGCATATAGGTCTGTGTATGGCATGTTTGTGTACTGCACTGAGTCTGTGTATCACATGTCTGTGTACTGCATATGGGTCTGTACTGCATATGGGTCTGTGTACCACATGTCTGTGTTTGTTTGTTTTTATTTTGTTAATTGGGCGAGGACACTGGAACAAGCCCATTTTCAGTTCCAACCAGAACACATGGTACAGTACAAAACAAACACTATAAATACATAAGCAAAAGCAGCAGATAATTAAAAACATTTACATTCATATGAGGCAAACAAGCATGTTTTCAACTTTCTTTTAAAACTTATATGTGTGCTGCATATGGATCTGTATACTGCATCTGAGTCTGTGTGCCGCAGGTCTTTGTATTGCATATGGGTCTGTGTACTGCATATGATTCTGTGTATTGCATGTTTGCGTACTGCATATGGGTCTATGTACTACATGTCTGTGTACTGCATATGGGTTTGTGTACTGCATGTCGGTAGCCTGTCAAAACAGCGACTCCCAAATGGTGAGGAGTCAAAACCATGCCGGATTATACAGAATGCCAATATCGGCAACTCACTGTACCCTCCTCGAGGTCCGCCCCACCCCCGAACGTGATATATTTAATAAAGGGGTGTGGGGCATGGGTGGCAAAGCCTTCCGCAAACAGAGAGTTTGTCGATTTTGACATTCACTATAATCTGGTGCTGTTTTAATTCCTTGCTGTTCAGGTGTCACTGTTATGACGTGGAACCCTGCATGTCTGTGTATTACATATGGCTGTGTACCGCATGTCTGTGTACTGCATATGTGTCTGTGTACAGCATGTGTGTGTACTGCATGTGGATCTGTCTATGGCATGTCTGTGTACTGTACATGGGTCTGTGTATGGCATGTCTGTGTACTGTATATGGGTCTGTGTATGGCATGTACTGCATATGGGTGTTAGTACTGCATGTCTGTGTATTGCATATGGCTCCGTGTACCGCATGTCTGTGTACTGCGTATGGGTCTGTGTGTGGCATGTCTGTGTACTGCATATGGGTCTGTGTGTGGCATGTCTGTGTACTGCATATGGGTCTGTGTGTGGCATGTCTGTGTACTGCACATGGGTCTGTGTGTGGCATGTCTGTGTACTGCACATGGGTCTGTGTATGGCATGTCTGTGTACTGCACATGGGTCTGTGTATGGCATGTCTGTGTACTGCATATGGGTCTGTGTATGGCATGTCTGTGTACTGCATATGGGTGTTAGTACTGCATGTCTGTGTACTGTACATGGGTCTGTGTATCACATGTCTGTGTACTGCATATGGGTCTGTGTATGTCATGTCTGTGTACTGCATATGGCTCCGTGTACCGCATGTCTGTGTACTGCATATGGGTCTGTGTGTGGCATGTCTGTGTACTGCACATGGGTCCGTGTATGGCATGTCTGTGTACTGCACATGGGTCTGTGTATGGCATGTCTGTGTACTGCACATGGGTCTGTGTATGGCATGTCTGTGTACTGCACATGGGTCTGTGTATGGCATGTCTGTGTGCACATGGGTCTGTGTATGGCATGTCTGTGTACTGCACATGGGTCTGTGTATGGCATGTCTGTGTACTGCACATGGGTCTGTGTATGGCATGTATGTGTACTGCACATGGGTCTGTGTATGGCATGTCTGTGTACTGCACATGGGTCTGTGTATGGCATGTCTGTGTACTGCACATGGGTCTGTGTATGGCATGTCTGTGTACTGCACATGGGTCTGTGTATGGCATGTCTGTGTACTGCATATGGGTCTGTGTATGGCATGTCTGTGTACTGTACATGGGTCTGTGTATGGCATGTCTGTGTACTGTACATGGGTCTGTGTATGGCATGTCTGTGTACTGTATATGGGTCTGTGTGTGGCATGTCTGTGTACTGCATATGGGTCTGTGTATGGCATGTACTGCATATGAGTATTAGTACTGCATGTCTGTGTATTGCATATGGGTCTGTGTATGGCATGTCTGTGTACTGCATATGGGTCTGTGTATGGCATGTCTGTGTACTGTATATGGGTCTGTGTATGGCATGTACTGCATATGGGTCTGTGTATGGCATGTCTGTGTACTGTATATGGGTCTGTGTATGGCATGTACTGCATATGAGTATTAGTACTGCATGTCTGTGTATTGCATATGGGTCTGTGTATGGCATGTCTGTGTACTGCATATGGGTCTGTGTATGGCATGTCTGTGTACTGCATATGGGTCTGTGTATGGCATGTCTGTGTACTGCATATGGGTCTGTGTGTGGCATGTCTGTACTGCACATGGGTCTGTGTATGGCATGTCTGTGTATTGCATATGGGTCTGTGTATGGCATGTCTGTGTACTGCATATGGGTCTGTGTGTGGCATGTCTGTGTACTGTACATGGGTCTGTGTATGGCATGTCTGTGTACTGCATATGGGTCTGTGTATGGCATGTCTGTGTACTGCATATGGGTCTGTGTGTGGCATGTCTGTGTACAGCATATTAGTCTGCGTGTGGCATGTCTGTGTACTGCATATGGGTCTGTGTGTGGCATGTCTGTGTACTGCATATAGGTCTGTGTATGGCATGTCTCTGTACAGCATATGGGTCTGTGTATGGCACGTCTGTGTACTGAATATAGGTCTGTGTATAGCACGTCTGTGTACCGCATATGGGTCTGTGCACAGCGTGTTTGTGTACTGCATATTGGTCTGGCTTTGGCATGTCTGTGTACTGCATGTGGGTCTGTGCGTGGCATGTCGGTGTATGGCAGATGGGTCTGTGTACCACATGTCTGTATACTACATATGGGTCTGTGTATGGCGTGCCTGTGTACTGCATGTTTGTCTGTGTATGGCATGTCTGTGTACTACATATGGGTTTGTGCATAGCATGTCTCTGTACTGCATATGGGACTGTGTATAGCATGTCTGTGTACTGCATATGGGTCTGTGTATGGCATGTCTGTGTACTGCACATGGGACTGTGTATAGCATGTCTGTGTACTGCATATGAATCTGTGTATAGCATGTCTGTGTACTGCATATGGGACTGTGTATAGCATGTCTGTGTACTGCATATGGGTCTGTGTATGGCATGTCTCTGTACTGTATATGGGACTGTGTACTGCATGTCTGTGTACTGCATATAGGTCTGTGTGTGGCATGTCTGTGTACTGCATATGGGCTTGTGTACTGCATGTCTGTGTACTGCATATGGATCTGTATAACACATGTCTGTACTGCAAGTATGTCTGTACAGTGTGTGTCTTGCACTGGATGTGTGTCTGTATAATACTCTATGTGTGTCTGTTTATTGTGTGTGTTCTGCTCTGGATATGTGTCTGTGCTGCATGTGTATCTGTTTACTCTGTGTGCCCTGCACTGGATGTGTGTTTGTACAGTCCTGCACTGGATGTGTGTCTGTACAGTACTGCATGTGTGTCTGTGTACCACATGTTCATATACTACATGAGTGTCTGTGTACTGCACTGCATGTGACCCTCTGTACTGTATGGCCTAGATATTCAAAGGAGTTGCACCAGCGCAACCCCAGAATTGCACCCCGGGGCAATATTCAATCACTCAATCAATCAAAACTTTATTTAACCAGGCATAACACCATTGAGCAAATTTTCAAAGTGGTCCTGGACAAAAGATGGCAAAAAATTACATATTCAAAGTGGGAATTAGTGCAATTTCCCAATGCGCTAAGCGCTAGAATGTGTATCGCGGCACAACTCCAGGCGTGCTCATGCATATGCAACATCCTGAAAATTCATCATGGATATGTGGCGCATCTGCTGGCACAACCCAGAGATGTACCGTGTACCTGGGCTCAAAGTTGAGCCTGTAAAAAATGGCTTAAGTGCTAGCCACCCACCAGTGGGCCACTGTAGTGCAGTGCACAACACTGCAGCTGCCGGCTGTGGGTGGCAACCCCTCGAACACCATGCACAAGCACACACAATAGTCCCTAGTAGTCTAGTGGTACCCCCGTCCCCGCTGGTAGCCCCGATCACTGTAATAATATTAAATATAATTTCCCTGGTGGTCCAGTGGTTCCGCCTCCCTGCCCAAATCCCTGATCGCCAACATAATGTGACAAGTACCCTCCTGGCAGTCCAGCGGTGTCCCCCCCACCCACACAGGACCCACAGCCCTCCTCTCGGTCATCGGCGGGCAGCCTGCCCCACGCCTGTGCGCTGCCGCGAATGACAACTTACAGTAATTGCTGCGAAGCTTATTGGTCCACTGTGGACCAATGGGCTGCAGTGCGCTACTGTAATAAATCACTACTTTGTGAATGAAGTCATTCATTCACAAAGTTGTAAATAATACAGTATGCACTGCAAACCTGTGGACCAATGAGCCTGCAGCAACTACTAGGCTGTCATTCAGCAGGCAGCCACGGTGGTATGAGGATGGGGTATGCTGCCCGGCGATGACCAGGGGGAGCTGGGTGGGCTGGGGTCCTGTGTGGGTGGGGGTGCTTGGACTACAGGGAGGGTACTTGCTACATTATGACAGTGATCGGGAGAGTGGGGGGTTTTGGACCAATTGGAAAATTATATTTATTATTATCACCACATTGAGGTACGGAGGGAAGGGGTAACCACTGGATCACCGGGAGGTTAAATGAACATGTATCATGGTGCTGGGGTTATGGGTTGGGGAGGGGGTACTATCGGTTCCTACCAGGGACCGATGCTGTGCAGGGAGGCCAGGCGCATTTTGCTGGCTGGCCTATTCCACAGCACATGCAATGGGGCCATGATGCAAATGGCCCCATTTGTGCCATGCATGCATAATGGCTCCATTTGCATATCCAGGTCTGAATATCTGGATATTACGCATGCCGCAGCTACAGTTGCGCTGAAGCATTCCAAGTCCTGGTATTCAATCCTGTCTGGGGGATGCGCCAGCACATTGTATTTGCGCCACACGCATTATTTGCTATATTCAGAAGAGATGAGCCATGGCACATCTCTTTTGAATATATTCCTTAGTTGCACCAGGGCCACCACTTGCACCATTGCCAGGCGCAAGTCTGAATATCGCGCCCCATGTGTCTGTACTATGCATGGGTCTGTGTAAACTACTGTGTATGTGTCTGTGCTGTACTAAGTGTGTCTGTCTGTGTACTACATGTCTGTAATGCATGTCTGTGTACTGCATGCGTCTGTGGTTTGCATGTGCATCTGTGAACTGCATGTGTGCCTGTGTACTGTGTGTCTGAGCTGCACCTGTGTCTGTGTACTGCATGTGTGTCTGTGTATTGTGGAACAGTCCGTGCACTGCATGTGTCTGTGTACTGTGCATGCCTGTGTACTATGCATGTCTGTGTAGTGCATGTATCTGTGTACTATGCACTTGTCTGTGTATTGTGGATAAGTCTGTGTACAGCATGCCTGTGTACTGCGTGTGTAGGATTGGGGTGTGATGATGGGGCTGTTTTTCCTTTGCTTTCGTCTGTGAACGTGTAGAGCCAGGTAAACACTGTGGAACTTCATTACATGTTATTTCCTCCAGATTTCAGTGGAGCAGACTACTACCGCTTCCACGTTCTCTGAGAACACAGCTGGCACTGGAAACACCTCCCAGTCAGGAGAGAGGTCTGGTGGAGTAGGGGGAGGAGCACAGCTTCCTGGGACTAGTACCATACAGACTACAGGAGAACAGCCCACTACAGCAACTGGGTCTGTGGAGAGCAGGTGAGAACTGACAAAAAAGGATCTTACAAGTCACTGTGAATGTGCTTCATGCTACAGAGAGATGCAAAGCCCCTTGAGAGGTGCAGTGCCCCCAAGTAGAAACAACATGCTGTCAGCAAGAGGTGCCCCATTCACCAGGAGTCACGCTGTGTCTCCTGCGAAACATGCAGCATTCCCCAGGAGATGTACCATGCTCCTAGTGAGAGGTGCCATGCTGCTGCTGCAAGTTACTGCACTCCTGCGCAAGGGAGGAGACACTGCAGCTGGATAAGAGGCTGGGGATTTCTAAAATAAAAGTTCTCTTGTTCTGTACTCATCATAGGGGAACAGTCTGCACAAAGGGACCCACATTCAAAGTGCGAGGTTGTTCCCAGTGTGCACTTCGTGTGCAAAAAACATTTTGGTTTACTTACTGTTTACTTTAGTATAGTGGATTGTATCAGACCAGTTGTGCTTACTTCTAGGCTGACATCTTCTGTAACTACAAATCCCAGAATCCTCTGCAGCTGACATTCAGAGCAGTATTGCAGCAATGGGAGATTCAGTAGCCTTCAGTGCATGTTACAGCTTTTATAATCTCTGATCAGATGTTTTCTGGGTCTGCTTTTCTCTAGGGGCCAAGTACAGTCATCTGTGACTGTATTTAGCCCAGTGAGGACAGCAGGACCAGCAAATATACGAACATACGAAACTGCCAGCAGATACAGGCCATATGGTCTATCAAGTCTGCTCGAGTGTGCAGCTAGCAATCCCTTATACAGCAGCTTCCCCTCCCTTCCTTCCCCCTGTCACGGTGACCCTCCCCTTACTTTGTCCCATCCCCTTTAAAACTGCCCACCGACTTACTGGACACCACCTCTTTGGGCAGCGCGTTCCACATAGACACCACCCTTTCCGTGAAAAAGTACCTCTTTATTTCTCTCGTGAATCTTCCTCCCTCCAGTGTCAGACCATACCCCCTTGTGCCCCCCCAACTTAAAAATCCCTTCTGTGTCAGTCTTGTTTATACCCTTCATGTATTTAAAGGTCTCAATCATATCTCCCCTATCCCTCCTCTCCTCCAGGGAGTATATGTTAAGCTCCCTCAGCCTCCCCTCATAGAGTTTGTCTTCCAATCCCGTGATCATCCTTGTTGCTCTGCACTGGACCCTGTCCAGTAATCTAACATCTTTCTTCAAGTATGGGCGCCAATACTGCACGCAGTACTCCAGGTGCAGCTTCACCAAAGATCTGTACAGAAGCAGGATCACCCCCCCTTCCTGGAGGTGATTCTTCTAGCAGTACACACCAGCATCTTGTTGGATTTAGCTGCTTCCTTCCTGCACTGTGCTGAGTGTTTAATTTCCCCGTTATTATCACCCCAAGATCCTGCTCCTCCTCTGTAGCAGCTATCTGTACCCCTCTCAACTGATAACACCTCCTTGGGCTCCTTGCTCCCAAGTACATGATTTTGCACTTCTTGGCATTGAACCCCAGCTGCCATGTGTCTGGCCAGCACTCAAGTTTTGTCAGATTATCCTGCAGCCCCTGCCACCCTACGGTGTCATCCACCACCGCACCAATCTTGGTGTCATCCGCAAAAAGACTAATCTTGTTCTTAATGCCATGTGAGATGTCGGCTATGAAAATGCCAAACAACACTGAGCCCAGTACCGAGCTCTGCAGCACCCCGCTTGTTACAGCCCTTGGAGATGACAGTTCCCCTCCCACCACTACCCACTCTTACCTCCCTTGCAGCCAGTTCTTGATCCAATTCACCATCTTTGTCCCTGCTCCCTGGTGTCCCAACTTACTAATCAGCCTCCCACATGGCACAGAATCGAATGGCTTGTTGAAATCCAGACACAGGACATTCACCGCATGGCCCTTGTCCAGTTCTTTAGTCACCCAGTCATAATAGTCAACCAGGTTGGTCTGGCAGGATCTGTCAGAGACAAACCCATGTTGCTTCCTGTCTTGGAGACCATTACCTTCTAGAAAGGTTACTAACCTCTCTTTAAGGACTGTCTCCATTAACTTTCCCACAATGGATGTGAGGCTTGTTCATCTATAGTTGCCCGGTTCATCCTTGGGTCCGCTTTTCTGGAGGGGCAACACATGAGCCATTCTCCAGTCCTGGGGTATGCACCCTGTTTCTAGAAAGGTATTGAACAAGTCTGCCAATGACTCCACCAGGACTTACACCAATTCCTTCAGTACCTGGGGGTATATGCCATCTGGTCCTGGTGCCTTATCCATCCTCAGTGCCCTTAAACCTTCTAGTACCCTGGCAGCTGTGATTTCCCCATCCGTCACACCCTCCCCCCGTGCCTACCCTTCCTATCCCTGTCGCATTGACCCATCCTTTTCCTTAGTAAATACAAAAGTATTCATTTAGAGCTTCTGCCTCTTTCTCTGCCCACCCCATCCTTCCTGATCCTTACTATTTGATCTTTGCAGACCCTTCTCTCTCAAACGAAAGATCAGAGCATATATAAACTCTGACATGCCCTGCAGGCTATGCATCTCCCACTGCTGCAGTAAGGCAAGGCTATTCTATTTGTAGGGCACCTTTCCAAAGGCTCAGGGTGACTCACTACAGTCAAACAACATAAAACAGTTTCAGTAAAAATAAATAAATGTAAACAGGCAAAAGCAAGCTTATTGAAGGGAGATATATTCATACCCAGTGGCCATCATAATTTAAAAGTCCAGGACAAGCTGTTTCAAGTGACGTAGTTTGCTTATCTGTAGCTGGAAGCACTCCAGGGATGTACAAGACTGAGTCTGTTCAATATTAATACTAGAGTGCAGCCAATTGTAGAACATTGTGATGTTATCCAGGAACAAGCTGTGCCTAACTCCACTGAATCAAGTACAGCTTGTTACTCGATGACATCACGCCGTTCTACAAATGGCTGCAGTGTAGTATTAATACTGAACAGACTCAGTCTTCTATATCTCTAGAGTGCTTCCAGCTACAGGTAAGCCCTGTGCCTCATTTAAAAGAGCTTTTCATGGGCTTTCAGACCATGTAAGATGCTGTACCTGAATGCTTCCCTTTAAATTATTTAGGGAAGGCCTGTGCATATAAATAAGTCTTTGGTTTGTGCTTAAAGACCCCTCCGTACGGGGGAGATCTAATTGCATCTCGCAAGTGTAACCCCTAGGTGGTGCTATCCCAAGGGCTACTACCCCTGCCTGCATGGCTAGTTGCAGGTTAAGGGGCCTGGGTACTGAAACGGGTGCCTCCACCCGGAGAACAGGGTTATTAGTAACAAGGCTAACCTGGGTACAGCCCTCCGGGACACTGTAACCCCCTTTTGCCCCTCTAGTGGCCTAGACAATGTGCAACAAACACTTTCACAGAAGCCCCTATTCAGCATACAAATCCCCACACTGTTTGCACTTACCACCAGGGCTGGTTCCACTAGCTCGGCCCTGGAGACCCCGTGTAAAACAAGGTTAGGCTCAGCAAATAACAACAGTACAGTGCTTTTGGTACAAACTGGTACCACAGTGAGATTAAATGCAAAAAGAGTTAGATCTGATTTATTCAGGGGCATTGAACAAGGAAGGGGCGTAATCAGGTTGATTGACTTAAAGGCTAAATCAATCTGGCAGTCATGCATGCACTTCAGAGTCCCTACACAGTCATACACTCTTGGTACCTAGGTGGGAGTAAGGTGGGCTAGCCTGGAACGTTGCCTGCAGTAGGCCGGCATCGCAGCTGGTTGGGACCCTGTGATGGAAGTAAGAAACATGCACAACCACACACAATTTGTAATCCGGAGCCGGATGGGTCAGTTTGTGACAAGAAAACATCAAGTGAATTAGATGACAACATTTTTGATTTAGGTAATGTTGCAGGGAGCTACCCTGGTGTTTACTCACAGTACCCAGTACAGGACACAAGCAGGATGAAATTGAGACTACAGGTTGATGAGCTGGAGTGCCAGGAGAAGCAGGGCCCACATGAATCACCAAGGCGTTGTTCCTGTTCAAGGCATTGAACAGGGGGCTGATCCCCAGGCAGGTCTCTCGTTGATGGTTTTCTCTGTGGCGTGAGTAATCTGGCTGAGCTAGAGTGACAAGGCCCAGACCGAGGAACAGTTCGGATGTGAGTCAGAGAAATCTGGATGCAGCCTCCAGCAAGCAAGGCACAGTAAAACACACAGTGGGGAACTAAATCGCGACCCACTAACAGCACACAGCACATTTATAGTAAAGCAATCACCACTATACCAGGTGGATGACAGTCCGGCCGCAATCACAGAGTCTCTGCGCAAAACTGGGAGTTCAACGGTAAATGAAGGTCCTGACAGGCCGATCGCATTCAGCAAATCTTTGGTCTTCTGCAGGTTTCAAGCCTGGTCACTAATTCAGTGGCTTAAGTCTCTCTCTCAACTTCTGATGCAGTCTGATTCTTTGAAGAGCTCCCTCACAAGGGACAGCAGACAGGCAGGCCAAAACTGAGCCCTTCCACAGTTCTCCCGTGCGAACTATGCAGGGACTGCTGCTCAAATACTCAAGCTGTTTACTCTTCAAACTCTCACTCCAGACTGACTGACTAACTGCAGCAGTCAGCTTGGGAATTTTCCTTCGGTCCAAAAGGTTCTGGTTGGTTGATCCATCAGTCTGTCAAAGCAAGGGCTCCCCCTCCAGGTGCATTTAGGTGCCAAAGTCTCAAAACTACAGTTCCTACAGAAATTCCTCCCACAAGACCCCTGGGGACAGACTCCATTTTAGGATCCCCAAAGGTACTGATTGGCCCATTCTGGCAGTCCAGGACCAAGATGGTGGTGATAAACAGAACTGTCCATGCTGCAAAGAAGGCAGGTTAAACAAACTACAATATCATTACTATGCTAATAGATAATCAACAAATAAGTACAGCTTCCAACAGAGCTCCCTCTGTGCAAATAGCGAAGGCATAACGGAGTGATTATCTGGCAGCCCGGGTGGGACTCGAGCATAGAAACACACAGCCCCCTCCCAGATTAAATAAGCACCATGTTATAGGCAGCTCTTAAAGAGACAGAGCACAGAGGCATTAAGGCACTCTCATACAAACACTTTTAAAACACTAAGACACAGGATACCAGCCTGGCAGTGGGCATTTAGGCACACCCAAGGAAGACTTTCAGGAACCCCCATTTGTAGGGGGGGTTATGCAAGCTTTTCCAAACATGTGGGTCAGGAACTCCAAAGGACCTGTCTGTCAATTACTGCAAGCAAGAATGGGAAACATAGCACAAGCCCACATTAGTGGATTGGAGAGAGCTGGAGGGGTGTGTACGGCATCAAGAGGTCTTTCAGGTAGCGTGCACCCAGACTGTGTAGGGCCTTGAATGTTAACGAGCCTGTCTCGAAGATGATGCCTCACCACACAGGCCACCAGTTCAGACAGCACTGCACTGGTGTGATGCAGTCCCATCAAGAAGTTCCCATCACCAGTCGGGCTACAGCATTCTGAACCAATTGCAGGTGTTGCGTCACACCTCCCAGACAAACCTAAGTAAAGAGCATTGCAGTAATCAAGTCTGAAAGTGACAAAGGCGTGGACTGTCATCTCCAGATTGGCTGGCATAAGATGTGGTTTGATCCAGGCGATACTATAAAGACAGTAAAAACTGTTCCTGACTACTGCTGACACCTGTTGTTCTAATGTCAGCTTGCAGTCCAAAACGACGCCCCAGATTCTTCCCCACATTCACAGTTCAGAGTGACTGACCATCCAATGACAATGGTAGGGCTCCACTTGTGATAGCTGACCCATGCCGACTTGGATCATCAGTCATAACCTCTGTCTTGCTTGGGTTGAGACAAAGCCACTTGGAGGCCATCTAGTTGTTAAGTTCTTGTAGGCACCGCCAAAGCACTAAAACAGCATTTAACTTATTTCTGGTGTAAGACAGATAGAGCCGAGTATCGTCTGCATATCAGTGAAACACGACCCCATACTGTCTGATGATCTCACCCAGTGGCAACATGTACATGGTGAACAACACAGACGCCAAGATCGAGCTTGTGGAACCCTGCAGGGTACCACAGCTGCCCCTAAGATGTAATTACCTAGGGCTACCTGCTGTGATCTCCCAGTGATGTAAAACTCAACCCAGCACAAAACAGTGCTGCTGAGTCTCTCATAGTTCCTTAGGCAGTCAGTGCTGCAGTACTGTTATGATGTCAGCTGCAGGGGATTCTGGTATTTATAGTAACAGAAGATGTCAGCCTAAAAGTAAGCAAAATCAGTCTGATACAATCTACTACACTACAGTAAACAGTAAGTAAACCACAATGTTTTCCAAACACAAAGTACTCATTGGGAACAGCCCCACACTTGAGTGTGGAGCTCTTGGTGCTGACTAGCCCCCTTTAATAAAGCTAAAACTTTAGTGTGCGGCCCTTGGTGCTGACTGTCCCCCTTTAATAAAACTAAAACTTGAGTGCAGGGCCCTTGGCGCTGACAGTTCAACTTTAATAAAACTAAAATAAGACATGATGGGAGTGGTGCAGTGCAGTGGCTGTGGGATGGCAGTCTTCCAGGAGACATTCTGGAGGCTGTGATGCTGCCGTATTTGCAGGCACCTCTCTGGTCTGAGGGAGGAGGTTGCCCGTCTCCAGGCTGACCTGGCTGGGATTCATGAAACCTCCTCCCCCACCCAGGGACCACAGGGCTGCCGCTGCCTCAGAGGTTGCCAAGAAAGAGGAGCGGCTGGACCAAGGTGGGCTCAGGGAAGGTGAGGGTGGTGGAACAGAGGTGCATCCCTCCAGTTGCACTTCTCCACAATTCATATGTTATTCTGGTGGAGAGTGGTTCCTCTATGGAGGCACCTGCAGGGGAGATGAAGGAGGATGCTGCGAACCTCCAGAAAGGAGACCCACAGCAGGGTGGCATGGGACCCCACAGGGGAAGGAAACAACTCCTGGTGGGGGACTCAATTGTTAGGGGGTAGAACTGGGGGATGGAGGGCAGAGGGAGGTAAAGTGCCTGGCTGGCGCCATGGCTTGGAGGGACAAGGAGCGAATCCTCAGGATCGTGGGAGCAGCTGCACGGGAGAGGGAGCTGGATGTCATTGTCCACCTAGGGACAAATGACGTGGCTGGGAATGGGATCAGAGCAGCACAAGAGGAGTTTGTGGAGGGGCCATAGACAAGTGGCGCGTACGGTAACCTTCTCGGGGGGTTGATACCAGTCCATTCACAGAAGAAAGGGTCCTGAAAGAACTCCTAAAACTGAAGGTGGACAAAGCAATGGGGCCTGATGGGATTCACCCCAGAATTCTAAAACAACTAAGGGGAGAACTAGTGACACCACTGACTACCCTTTTTAACAAATCATGGGAGGATGGTGTGGTACTTGAGGACTGGAGGAAGGCGGATGTGATTCCCCTTCACAAATGTGGGAGCAAGACAGAGACAGGAAACTACAGACCTGTTCGTTTGACCTCAGTGGTAGGGAAAATGATGGAATGAAGGAAAGAATTGTTGAGTACCTAGAGACCAGTGGGGCACAGCACCCAAGGCAGCATGGATTCACAGCATGAAGGTCATGTCAGATGAATATAATTGAGTTTTTTGACTGGATGACCAAAGTAGTGGACCAGGGAGGGGTTGTGGACGTGGCCTACCTGGACTTCAGCAAGGCATTTAACACAGTCCCACACAAAAGATTAATAAACAAGTTAGTCAGCCTGGAAGTGGGTCCCAGGGTTGTAGCCTGGGTAAAACATTATCTGGACAACAGGATGCAGAGGGTAATAGTAAGTGAAGTCCATTCCGAAGAAAGGGGGTTACTAGTGGGGTACCACAGGGTTCAGTACTGGGACGGGCAGTGAGAAATGAGTCTGGCGGGCAGCGGCAACACTTGTGGGTTCTGAACAAGTGGGGTACCACGAGGTATGGAAGATCACAAGAACTGATGTATGATATCTTGGTTTGCTCCTAGTTCTCTGCCACATTCTGGAGCATCCAGTTCCCTGACATCCTCCTCCTCCCTTGCCGAGATGCTTGAGGCGATGAAGCACCCAACGTAAGTGGTCTTTATGGAATCTGAGAATTATCCAGCTAGCTGCCTCCACTAATTTTAGAGAATCAGGAGGGAGGGACAGGACAAAGAGAGATGTAAGTTATATGAGGGCAGGGGAGTGGATACACTTATAGAGGAGTATGTGCGCCAGTGGTCATTCTTCTGGGCACTAGGGCTCAGCCAACCAGGGATGACTGTACAAGAGGCAGCAGCGTGTCCTCTGCCAGCCAATATTGAGCATACAGCTGGCAGCAGTGTGTCCTCAGCCAGACAACCCAATGTTGACTGTACAACAGGCAGCAGTGTGTCTGTGACCTTACATTGTCCATAAGGATGAACCTGCAGCACCTGTTATATGGGACATTCAGCCTGTGCAGTGTGACATTAAGGGATTAGTGACTACACAACTCTGTGTAAGGGAGCAGCACAGGGAGTAGAAACTGTCTCGTTATCTGATCTCTTGTGAGTAAGAGATGGATAGATAGAAAGATAGAGAGAGAGAGAGAGAGAGAGATACTTTCTATAGATAGATACTGTCTGTAGATAGATAGAGATACTGTCTGTAGATAGATAGAGAGATACTGTCTGTAGATAGATAGATACTGTCTGTAGATAGATAGATAGATAGATACTGTCTGCAGATAGATAGATAAAAACTTTTGCTGGTCGGAGGCTCCCATTGCTCCTCAGTTCTTTCTTCCGCTATTAACTGTTCGTTGAACCTGCAGAGAAACAATGCCATTGTTTTCTTTGACTTTATTAGTTTTTAAACTTACATTTCACTTGTCGACGGTGTCCTTTTATGCTGCTGTGAAAAGAACCTTTATTTAGATTTTGTACCTGCAGCTGCAAGCACTCGCACGGTTTGTGTTTGCTGTTTGGGCCTGTCCCACATCAGGGACTACAAGATCTGCCAGGGATCCAACCAGGCCACAAGGAGACACTGAAAGAAACCTCCAGAAACCTTTATCCCCATCAAGGCCATGGGGTGCAAGCCGGCTTCTCCCTCTCACTGGACCGCCTCTGGGAATGAAACTACCCACCATTCGGTGACACTGTTGCCGCCATGGTTGTGAAGAACAAAGGCAAGTCGTCATCGAAGTCCTCCTGTTCTAGCCGTCACAAGTATAAGGATAAAGCTCATGTTCGTTAGTGTGGTCAAGGTCTCCACTGAAGGCAGGTATGCCCTCGTCGTCATCCGCCTCAACGATGCGGACTGTAGTCCCCCTCCCCAACCACTGATGAAACACCAAGGCTGGAGTCTGGCTCTGGTGCTGGTGTACTATAGACAGTATTCAGACCCAGATGTCGGGTTCTACCCCTTTGATGTTGGTTGTCCCGGGCCCTTTACAGGGTGCCATTGACCCCGGATTGTGTTGGCATCATTCTCTGAACTGTTTCAACACCTGATCTTATTTCAAGTGGGAGCTCTTGCAGCAGGCTATAACAGTTAGGACTATGCCACAGGCAGTAGGACCCTCCGGGAAACTTCTCAGCCAGCAGTACCAAGCAGGGACCGCCCCCGATGTCGGCCCGGCCCCGACGTCAGCCCTGGTACAAAAGGGGGCGGACCCAGCTCCACCTCAGTTCTTTTCCCGCCGCGTCCTGCGCACGTAAAAATAAGCCTTCTTTCCTCAGCTTGCCAGGAACAGCGAAATTCATTTTTCTAGCCGTTTTTTGTACTGTTTGTCGCCGTTTTTTTCAAGTGTTTCGACGGATGTCTTCACCGTCGTAGGTTTCTCCGGAGATTCATCAAAACAAGTACGACTGCGGATGGCAGATCCCCTCCAAAGACGGGCACAAGCATTATGTCTTCTGCCTTGGGCCGGACCACGATACCATGGCCTGCTCAGCCTGCCAGGCGTTCACCAGCCTGACCCAGATCCGATGTCTCAAGGCCCTAAAGGCATTTTTGTTAGAGAAGAAGATGGATCTGCACACTTAGGAGGAGAAGCGCAAGGAGACGACCAAGTGCCACGGGAAAGACCGCAGTAGGTCCCGACACCAGTCGCGGTCCCGTTCTCGGCCCTCTCCCAAAAAGGCCCATGTGTCCCCGGGCCCAGGTGAGCGTCCGAAGTCGTCCCAGGCCAAGGCCAGTACATCGGGGAGAAGCAGGCCAAGCCTAAGATAACCCCACTGAGGGTCACTACCAAGACCTTGGAGGTGAAAGCTTTGGCCCCGCCTCTCAAGGCACCGGCGCCGCCTGCTGAAGGTGCGCCTCCGGAGCCGAAGGACTCTCCGGCGCCCCCCGAGACACCCCGTCATCGGTCCATCCTCCAACGCCGGGTGTAGGGGCAAAGGGTTCGGGCATGGCCACGGAACAGCCGACGTCCCCGTCCCCCAAGTCCTCCTCCCCCCTGGGCTCCCAAGAGGGCTCTCCTTCGTGGGCTGATGTCCCGGATACTCCCTTTCTGGGACGAGCGGCCGAGATTTTCTTGAAGGACGAGCTGCAGGAGTTGTTCTCCTTTTGGTGGGGGCAGGTCCAGAAGCGGGCCCCCCCAATGCCAGCCCAGACACCGGAACCGGACCCAGCAGGCAAACCACAGCCTGGAGGTGAGCCTTCCCCGAGGAAGTCAGGTGAGCCTTCCCTGAGGAAGTCCCCTTAGCGACCGCCTACACCTCCATCCAGGGGTCGTTCCCACTTCCGGTCCAGAGACTACCGCCGATGCTCCAAGGACTCTGGAGACCATCACCAGACCAGGTCTCGCACTCGCAGCCCTACTCCTTCCTCTGGGCGAGAGTGCTCCCGACGTCGGTCCTCTGACAGACGTCGGTCTATGCTCTATCGCCGGTCTCTGGACCGGAGCCGGTCTTCGGACCGACATCGTTCCGCCAGCTACCGACGACAGAGGGAGTCTGGTCACAAGGAGAGGTCAGACTATTCCAGACCTAAAAGTCGATCCTCCTCCTCTTCTTCATCGGCATCCTCTTCCTCTCTTGGGATCGGGGAGTCCCCGGGAGAGGAGGAACAGTCTCGCTCGCCTCCGGACGATCCAACCTTTATGGACGTCATGAGGCATATCCAAGCCTCCAATGAGTGGGAAACGGAGGACCTGGATCTGGAACGCCGAAGGTTGGCCAAGTACCTGAGGCAAAAGGAGCCGAAACCATTAGTGGTCCCTCCTTTGGTGGACACTTTCCAGGACCTGACCCGGACTACCTGGAAGTGTCCGGCCTCCATCCCGGCTGTTCCCAAAAAATCGGACAGGCTGTATAAGGCCCCGAGGGCAGAAGCGTTTTTAGCTGAGAACCCTCAGGTGGACTCTCCGGTCATTATGGCTGCCCATGACAAGTCCAGACAGCCAAAGCACCTTAGCTCACAGCCTCCCGATCCGGAGTCTCGGTATTTGGACCAGGTGGGCAAGAAGGTTTACTCTGCCTCCACCTGCTCCATCTGGTCTCTCAACTTCCTGACGCATATGGTCCAGTACCAGAATGTTTTGTGGGAGAGGGGACAAGAGCTACTGAGAGCCATGCCAGATTCCGAGCAGAGGACAGAACTTCTGGACATACTTAAATCGGGCTTCGATGTAGGTTCTCATGTCCTGAGAGCCTCATACGACACTACAGATACAGCAGCCCAGGCAGCCACTTCCAGGGTTTGCCTTCAGCACCATGCCTGGTTAAGAGTTTCAGGATTTCACCAGGATCTGCAGTCCGGTATCAAGGATCTGCCATTCCAAGGTACTGTGTTGTTTGGGCAGGAGACGGAAGCTCTGATTTCACGTCTCCAGGAGTCGGGCAAGTCCATCTGGTCAGTCCACCAAATGTACCGTGGCGACCAGTGACGGCAATGGAAATGGCCCTTTTGCAAGCCCTCAGGTGGTCAAGGTGGACAAGCCCATGGTAATCAGCAGGGTCAGAGAGGCGGCTTTCATAGGAGAGCCGGTAACCAGCATCCTGGAGGCGCTCCTAACTGTGGGCCCAAGTCCTCCCAGGCCTCTCTGCCTACACCCAGCTCAGCCCAATGACTCCCTCCCGCCCCAAAGGAAGACTCCGGGGAGACGGTTGAGGGCCGCTTCTCCCTTCATCTCGAAGGGTGGAGATAACTGCGGACCAGTGGGTCCTGGATATTGTTAGGAGAGGACACACACTAGAGTTCACAGAGTTTCCTCCAAGTATTCCACCAAAGTACTCCCGATATCCTCCTTCTCACATCCCACTTATAGAAGGAGAAATTCAGACCCTCTTGCAGAAAAAGGCAATAGAGGTAGTCCCCTTACATCAGCGGGGAAAGGGGTTTTATTCCCACTTCTTCCTGGTCCCAAAAAAGACGCAGGATCTTCAACCCATTCTGGACCTCAGCTCTCTCAATCTCTTTATAGAGTACAAAAGGTTCAGGATGGTGACCCTTCCAGGACTACTACCCCTGCTGCACCAAGGAAACTGCCTCTGCTCCCTAGACATGCAGATATGCATATCGGGGTCTTCTCTCCACACCGGAAGTTTCTGAGGTTCCACTTCCAAGGGGAGCATTACCAATTCTGAGTTCTTCCGCTCGGCCTCTCCTCCGCTCCTCGAGTCTTCACAAAGTGCTTGGCAGTGGTGGCTGCAGCTCTAAGGTGTCAGGGACATTACGTCTTCCCCTGCCTCAACGATTGGCTACTTACGGCCCCATCCAGGACAAGCCTGCTTCACGCTCTCGGAGACACCTATACTCTATTTCGAGAGCTGGGGATCACCCTGAATCTACAGAAATTGTCCCCCGAGCCCAGTCAAAGACTCATCTTCATCGGAGCAGTCCTGGATTCTGTCCAGGGCATGGCCTTTCTACCCCTGGACAGGGGCGATCGCCTGCGGGAGATTGCCGAATGGATCTCAGTAACTCCACAGGTTCCCGCAAGGAACTTCCTCAGGCTACTGGGGCACATGGCGGCGGCCATTCCAGTCACTCCTCTGGCCCTCCTCCACATGCGGGTCCCACAGTGGATGCTCAGGGTGCAGTAGGACCAGGGCTCCGATGATCTAGACTTTCTAGTCAGGATCACTGAGCCAGTCAGAAGAACTTTGCTTTGGTGGATGGACCATAGGAATTTGGAGAAGGGGGTCCAGTTTCGTCCGGAGCCACCAGGTCAGACCCTTACGATGGATGCATCAGATCTGGGGTGGGGAGCGCACCTGGGTACTCGTCAAACGCAAGGGGGTTTGGACACCCGAGGAGCGATCTCTCCATATCAATGTACTGGAGATGCGAGCGGCCCTCTATGCCTTACAGGCATTTCAAGAGGACCTGGTGCTTGGCTCTCTTCTGCTTCAAACAGACAATATGGTGGTCGTCTTTTACATCAACAAGCAAGGGGGCACTCATTCGTATCCCCTTTGCAGGGAGGCGATGAGAGTCTGGTACTGGGCACTAGAACATCACATTCTGTTGTCAGCGGAGCACGTTCCAGGCGTCCTAAACAAGCTGTCCGACAGCTTAAGCAGGTTTCGATCCAGAGCTCATGAGTGGGAGCTGTTACAGTACATAGCAAATCAGCTCTTCGACAAGTGGGGTTGTCCAGAGCTGGACCTTTTTACGTCACCACGCAATGCCAAACTGCCAATTTTTTTCTCGCAAGAGCACGTGCCTGGAGTTTTCTGGCCAGACGCTTTATCCCTTTGCTGGGCAGGGAGGTTTCTCTACACCTTCCCGCCTTTCCCTCTCATTCAGAGAGTTTTGCTGAAGTTTCAGGCAGAAGGGGCTCAAATGATTCTAATAACCCCCTGATGGCCTCAGCAGATTTGGTTCCCACTCCTGCAGCGGTTATCCACGGAACCTCCAACTCCGCTGCCCATATGCTCGCAGTTGCTATCCCAGGAACAGGGGTCGCTGGTCCATCTGGACCTCCGTTCCTTACATCTGCATGCTTGACTCCTTCAGACGTAGCCCAACAGAGATACGGGGTCTCCCCGGAGGTGGCGACAGTCCTAGTGTTGGCGAGGAAGCCCTCCACCCGCTCTGCCTATGCTATGAAATGGAAGCGGTTTTGTTTGTGGGCCTCGTCACAGCATTTGGACCCCGTCACCTGTCCAGTGAACTCGGCGTTACAGTACCTCCTCTCCTTGTACCAACATGGCCTGAGTTACTCCTCTATTAAGGTGCACATGTGTGCTGTCTCCACCTATCATGCCCTGATTGGAGACAAGGCTTTAGCACAGCTGGATGTAGCCCGCACCTTTTTGAGGGGAATTTTGCATATGAGACCTCCTATTAGGGATCCTATCCCACCCTGGGACCTCCTTTTTGTGTTGGAGAAGCTTACCCTCCCTCCTTTTGAACCAGCAGCGGATTGTAAGCTGCGTTTCCTCTCCTGGAAGGTGTGTTTTTTGGTTGCTATTACCTCAGCTCGAAGAGTTTCTGAGCTTCAGGCTCTAATGTGTAAGGAGCCGTATTTAGTTTTTCACAGGGAAAGGGTTTTCCTTAGAACAAATCCTAAGTTTCTTCCAAAAGTGGTCTTGGAGTTGACCCTCAACCAGTCGGTTGACCTTCCAATCTATTTCCCTTCCCCATCTAATAGAGGGGAAGCTCTCCTTCACACATTGGACGTCCACAGGACATTGAGGTATTACCTCAGAAGGACGGCTGCGCACCGTCAGTCGGAGCAATTCTTTGTGGCATTTTCACCACAGTGCTTGGGCAAACCAGTGACCAAGCAGACGATTTGGAAGTGGATCGTCCATTGCGTATCATTCTGCTATGAAAAGCACAATAAACCCCTACCGGGCCCGGTCAGGTGTCACTCCACTAGAGGAGTGTCTGCATTTTTTGCCACCCTGAGAAATGTCTCCATAAGGGACATATGTACGGCCGCTACCTGGAACTCATTGCATACCTTTGTCGAGCATTACAGCTTGGATATCATCTCCAGACACCATGCTGGTTTTGGTCTGGCTGTTTTGCAGGGACTTTTGTCCTAGGCCTCTGGAGTCAGTATTTTCCACCTCCCGGGGTCGACTACCTCTTTGGCGTGGGACTGCTTGGTATTCAGTTCTAACCGTTATAGCCTGCTGCAAGAGCTCCCACTCGAAGTAAGATAGTACAGTTATGTAAGAACTTACCGTGACAGTAGATCTTCGAGAGGAGCTCTTGCAGCAGGCATTATTTTCCCACCCGCCTTCCCCCTCAAGGTGTGCAGATCTTCATCTCTATCTTCAGCTGGTGCTTTGTCTCCTTCTCTTGTCAGGGCTTGTTCGCAGGCCTTGGCGGGGGAACTGAGGTGGAGCTGGGTCTGCCCCCTTTTGTACCAGGGCTGACGTCGGGCGGGGCTGACGTCGGAGGCGGTCCCTGCTTGGTACTGCTGGCTGAGAAGTTTTCCAGAGGGTCCTAGTGCCTGTGGCATAGTTCTAACTGTTATAGCCTGCTGCAAGAGCTCCTCTCGAAGATCTACTGTTACGGTAAGATCTTACGTAACTGTACTTTACCATTGCTCCTGCCAGTGATAACAGCTATCACATCGATTGAGCCTCCCCTGTCGGCACTGTCATCATCAACCAGATACAGACACACACCTATCATTCCTCCGTAGCAGCCACCACCTCCATCGAGTGGTACCTGAGCTCGACCCTCTCCTCCTCCTTTCCTTTCACCGGCTGCTTCACGGCAGGTACATACCCCACCATCGCAGAACGTTGAGGGTTCGAATCTGGGAGGAGCTATCCTGAATCAGAGTGGTGTGGCGCCAACGGACCGGATGTCATGATGTGCGTTGGAAGATTTTCTGCAAATTTTTGGGTTCCCCACCCTATGGCACGGATGTGCAAGGCATCAGTGATGGTGCCACGTGTGCTTCCATGCACTGCATATCCGATGCTGTCCATGCCATCCTTCTCAACGAGCCACCTGCCTGCACCGACCCCCCAGTCACCACCAGGGGCCAGCACAGCCATGGTAATCCCACCCCTCCTTCCCCAGAGGAGGAGAGCAATCCGCGGGATGCTGAATCCTCCTTCCCCGGCTGACCCTCTGACACCCAAGGTTGCTCCCTACCACGGGTCTTCGGCATGGTGCGAAGTGTGGCATCCAGCACCTCAACCCTCAGCGCCACCAGGCTGGCTAGTCTTTATCTTCTTAATATGGAGGAGGATTTGGAGGATAGTGAAAGGAACAATGAGGGGGGATTGCCTTTAGCTCTGTCTCCTTCTGCAGTGAGGACTCCATGGTGTATACCCCAGATCTTCCTAAACTAAAAGTCTCCATCACTCATTCACACTAATGGAACTATGCCAGTGGCACTAGGTCCGAGCTGGAGCCAAAAATCTTCAGGAGAGCTGGCGCGGGATAGGAGCATGCATGCATGGCACCGCAAGACTATCTCGCGCAGTATAGGCTGTCTCAGCGTCAACCCTCCAGCTGCCTCAGCTCCTTTTCTCCCGCCGTTGAGTGTGCTTCAATGACGATGTCGCTCGCCTGCTGGGAGTCAAGTCTTTGTCTATACGACAGCAGCTATAGCCGTTCAGTGTTCAATTAACTACCATTTTCAGTGTTCTTTTCTTATTTAAAAAAAAAAAAAGAAGATGATGATGAAGAAGAAGGACTTCTCAGCCTGCCATCAATGGAGTCCACCTTAGATGGTAGCAGTGATGGTAGGGAGACTTTGTTTGAAAGCTGTGATGGCAGCGGGGCTGTGTCCAGTCCGCCACCCTTCACGGAGGGGGGTTCCTACCATGGGCAGTCCGGTGCTGGGGTGGGGCGGGAGGACAGTCTGCCCAAAGTACAAAAGTAGCGGTCCCATTCCCGACCTTGATCGGGGACCCGGCTCTGCTTAACCTTGACATCTTCTTCCTCCTGGTGGTGGAATAAGAATCAGTACCACTCAAGGTCACCCTCTGGTATGTCTGCACGGGGGTCATCAGTGTTAGAGAGCGGTAGGCCTGAACCAGCTCCAGTGGGTTCCTCTGTGGCTCCGCTCTTAATGGCTGTGATCTTCAACACTGGATCCCATCTCTGTCCTCGATGGGGTCCCAGTGAGCAGTTTCATCTGTAGGCCGCTCTTTTAGAGCAGGGGGTATAGTGTCTGCCCGGTTGTCCTGGCCTGTGGACCTGGTTCTGGGGCCTTCGGGCCTCGGAGCCACTGGGCCGCGGCTGGGTCGGTCAGGCCAGGATGTGCGCTGTGCCCTCTCAGTTGCCAAGCGCCATCTCGTAGCGCCTCATGCCTACCCCCTCCTTTTCCTGCAGGGCTGGCACGGTACCATTTTCTTCTCCCCTTTTTCTCCAGGTCTAGGTCCAAAGGCAGTTCTGGTACCATGTTGGTGCCAGCGCTGTATTTGGTGCCGGTGCCGTGTTCGGTGCCAGCACTGTATTTGGTGCCGGTGCCAGTGCTATGGGTGGTGCTGTCACCATGTGTGGCGCAGTGTGTGGCACCACGAGTGGTGCGGGTGTCACAGATGGCGCTAAGCTCTTCGCCGATCCAGGTGGCGGTGTCTCCTGTGTTCCTGGCCTAGACCTGTGTTTTGAAGGTTATTCTGGGGTAGAAGTGAATCTGGATGAGTCTGTCCCTATTCTGCTTTGTCGAAGACGCAGCGGATGACTCATTTTATGGGCTGGAATGCAAGCCTTCTGTATCAGTGTGATGGAAGATCATCTTTCCAGTTTTTTTTCCTCAGGGATATGGGGTCCACCATAACTTTTCAGTCTTCATCTGTGGACCAAAGCAGACTTCTACGTCATGAGTTCCTACATTCCTCAGTATGAGTACACCCCGTGGAACACACACAATGCAATGGTCAATGATTCCCGGAATCTAATGCTCCATTGCTAAGGGCATATAGCCCAATAATCCGCTGAAAGCTTTACGGATACGACTACCTCCAGGGCAGCTGCAGCTGGCAGCAGGTGGTTAACATCTCCTTGATGGTGCTTATCTGTTTGGCCCTCAGGAGGCCAATCAGAACAACAGGGCTGTCATTTAAACAACAGGCGGTGCCTGCTGCCTCTCAGAGGAAAGGGATCTGTCGACATCCTCGTAACAGACAGTCCTGTCAAGGTAGAGACCTAGGTGCCTTTATCAGAAATCAACCCTTCAGCCATGAAGAGAACACAGTGGAGGGCACAGGGCCCGAAAGCGCCCTGTACCAACCTCTCTGGATCCAGCCCAGGTAGGAGGGATGTCTAATTCAGTTTTACAACCAGTGGAAGTCCATGTCAGTGGACATCTGGGTCATCAGGAGTGTCCGAGAGGGATACTCTCCCAATTTCACAGATTTCCCCAGACCTTCCACCCAGACAGCAGCCCAGTCTGTCTGCCTCTCAGTCACACTTCTTGCTTCTGAGATACTGGGCCTCTGCGGGAACTGGACAGTAGAAGTTGTTCCACAGCGGAACAGAGCACAGGTTCTTATTTCCGTTGCTTCTGTTTCCAAGATAACAGGCGGCACGCGCCCATTTGTCGGCCTTGGAAGGTTAAACAGGTACCTATTCAGGGAGGAGTTCACTAAAACCTTGGCATTCAAGTCTTCACTTCTGGACATTTAGCTTCTAGCCAGCCCATCCAGGCAAGAGACACAGGAAGCAGTCGCCACTGCTTCTCAGTTGTTCTCTCCAGGGGGTTCTCTGATTCAGGGAAGGTGCCAGTTTCTTCTTCCCATCAGCTCCTCTCCTTAGAAGCTCTCCTGGATAACTCCAGGGCATCAGTTTTTGTTCTAGAGGACAGGAGAAACGACATCTTCAGATGGCTCGTTGCATCACGGAAAACGAGTCTATTCGGCCCCCTTTTTGGTTGAGCGGAATGCTGGGACTCAGGACAAAATCTCTTGTGTGGGACACACTGTCAAGACGTCCACAGGACGAACCTCATCTTGTCATAAATACTTTAGAGATTCCTTCTACCCTGTCTGCAGGAAGGCCGTGAGGTTGTGAGAGTGGTACCTCGAGCACGCTACGTCAGTTCAGATTTCGTGTGGTCGCTTTCAACGAGTGGGTCAGTTTGGAGCTGGTCCTTTTTGTGTCCCCTTTCAACGCAAAACTGCCCCTATCTTGTTTCAGAAATCCAGACCCTGGTGTTTTCTATCAGGATGTATTCACTGCAGTAGACAAGACTCTCCCTGTATGTTTTCCCTTAATTCAGAGGGTGCTGCTCAAGTTGTAGGCACAGGGGGACAGGATGATTCTCATCTTCCCAGACTGGCCTCGGCAGATGTGATTTGCGTTGATTTACAGTCTGTCAGAAGTTCCCCTGAGGTGACTCCCTCTGCGAGTGGACCCTCTGACACAGGGACTTTAGTCCATCCTAGCCTGCACTCCCTTATCCCCACGCCGGGCTCCAGAGGAAATGGAAGTGGGCAAGCTTTAGAATTCCCAGAACATCGCAGACATCTTCTAAGCCATGCATAGGCCTTCCACCAGGAGGGCTTACGCGGCTAAGTGGAAACACCTCTCCATCTGGTGTGCAGGTCCCGTCTAAACCCTTCGGTTGCCCACCAAGTAAGGTGTTGGAGTGCCTCTTGGACCTATCGAACGCAGGTCTGCAATGCTCAGCAGTGAAGGTACACCTCTGCACATTTTCAGTCTTTCTTGAGCCAGTAGACAACATGTCACTGGCTCAGTTCTCATTACTCAGGTTTTGCTTCTCCTTTCTTACTTAGTTAAATCCAGAATGAAGGAGAGCACTCCCTTCATTTCTCTGGAGGTTAAGAGGGTTCTGTGATTCTGCATCGACAGAACGAAGGGATACGTATCCGAGCAACTATTGTATCTTTCAGCATGCCTCGGCTGGGTCAGCCGGTTGCCATGAGATGTTTTCTGCTTGGTTAGTAGCATTTCTTTGACACTACTAGTCCATGACACAGGTCAGCCTGGAAGGCCGAGTTCACACCACTCTACCAGAGCGGTTGTGGCTTTCCTGGCAGGGAGTCGTAATATATCCATTGCACACAGCTGCAAGGTGGCGAGTTGGAGATCAGTGCATACCTTTGTAAAGCGCTATGTTCTGGATGTCCATGTCAGACAGTTCACTTTCTTCGGCAGGACAATCTTTGTGAACTTCTGTCCTGAGTGACCTCTGTCTCCTTCCGCCCTACTCGGGGTTGGGGGGGTTGATTTTCAGCTTGGTACTCTCCCATTAGTGTGAATGAGTGGTGGAGACTTTTGTTCCAGGAAGATATGGAAATCATGTACTTACAGTAATTCTTGATCTTCTTGGATGAAGTCTCCCCCACTGGTATGCCTCCCGCACAGTGACACTTCGATGCCGACAACATTGACATGTCACTGTGGAAGTCCGCCCGAGACCCGGCAACACTTTCCCCCATCCTGCACCTCCTCCTCAGACTAAGTCCGGCCCGGAGTTGGAATCTAATAGTATGGGGGGGTGCGGGAGGCAGAGCCTCCTGCATGGGGGGTTCGGGAAGGGCTTTAAAAACATTCTCCGACGTGTGCGGCTTCCTGCTGACTGCAAATTGCTGTTGGCATGGAGCCTGTTGCTGTGATGCCAGTCAATGAAATCGCTGTCGAACCAGCATTGTAGATCCTCCACCACTCATTCACATGCCCACTCACCATCCCCCGAGCTCACTAGTCCTGTTTTGGTCTTCACTTCCTTGTTGTTCGGGCTGTGAGGGCATTGTTGAATTGACCCTTCTTACATGGGTCATCCGGGCTTTCACATGCCCGGAAGTTAAGGTTAAGTTCCCTTTCGTTAGTTTACGTTGCACCTCCTCAGTTGAAAAGGTACCAAGGCGGTTGGAGGGTCGACGCTGAGATAGCCTATATGGCGTGAGATAGTCTTGCGGCACCTCGCATGCGCAGTCCTGTCCCGACATCAGCCCTCCTGAGGATTTTTGGCTCCCACTGGGTCCTAGTGCCTCTGGCATAGTCCCATTAGTGTGAATGAGTGGTGGAGATTTCATCCAAGAAGATCAAGAATTATGGTAAGTACGTAATTTCCATATCTCCTCCTGAAGATCCCTTTTTTAAGGCTTTGCTCAGAAAATCTAGGATGTTGTGGCATTTGAAGTGGAGGAGGAAATCTCCAGTAAGAAAAAATTTAATGGAGTTTTTGGAGGTTTCCACTGTACCCTCCGTTGAGAGTCCTCCTGTATACTGCTTGGCATCAGCCTAATACTTTGCCTGCATTACAGAAACGTGGATGCACTTGAGAAGCCAGGCAGCACATGAAGTTGAACCTTGTTGAATATTTATTACTATGTAAGGGAGCAAAACCCAAAATAACAGTGACGAGGACACCACAACACACAGCCCCAGCCCTTCAACCTTACTTTGCTGATAAGCAGTACCCTACTCTGTTTGTCAAGTCTTCTTTTGCTTCCCAGCCTGAAACAGATTTATTGCTGCTCATGACTGCTCTAGAGCCCCTAGACACACGAGCGCTTTGCCTCTTGGCAAAAAAACAAGGAGACTGGATATTACATGCATGAGAACTGATGCTGCTGCATCTGTGGGCCAATGAATTGCAAACTATCAGGCATACTTGATTAAATATCTGAATAGCCAGCTCCAAGTGGTGGGGCACCCGCTTGGCATGCTGGCGACCCGGGTTCAAGCCCCATGCCCAGGATGTCAGAAGCAGAGGCTGGCAGGTAGGGTGATAGAGCGTCCACGCAAATGCTGTCCCAGGGGAGGGTGCGGTGAAGCATCACTCCGGAAGCAACACCTGGTGGTGTGTGGAGCAGTGCTGGCATAGGTAACCACATGCCAGCTGGCTCCGCCTCCAGGGCGTCGCCTCTGTGCATGCTGTTGGGGTGTGGGAAGGGGCCCAGAAAACGGAAACTTGCACCCATCTCGGCCTGCCGGATGACGGCTGCCTAGTCCCCCTGCACGACAGCCCCGCTAGCGTACTGGTCCTGACCTCCCAGCCCTGCATACCTCTGAGGAACTCCAGGAATAATGCTACTCCCCTCCTCTCCTCAAGGGAGGGGGGCCCCCTTCGGCAGTCATAAGCTGGACCCTCCAAGGATGCAGGGTCAGCCTGGGGAGCCAGGTGGCAGGAAGCAGCAGTGAATGGTGAGACTGGTGGGCAGACAGGGAGGGTGAGCAGATAGAAGGAGTGGGAGGCTGGGGGTGCAAGGAAAGGTGCAAACAAATCAGAGTAGCCTGTGGAAATCTGCTAGGTTTACCATTTAGGATCTGGATGGTCTTGCCAAGACTGACTTGCATAAAGCCACCTCTGCTGGTATGGATACTGGAAAGCATCTGTTATACTCTGCATATGGTGCTTTTGATGCTTCTGCCACGGCTGCAGCCTTTGGCATATGACTTCAGAGACATACCTGACTTAAAGTTGCTGGATTTGCTACTGATGTACAATAGACCACGCTGACTGCCCCTTTTAGCAGCTCCAGGCTGTTTGGCAGTGGTGTTGAAAATGCTCTATGCGAGCCTAAATACTCCGGAAGACTCGACGGTCACTCAAATCTCTGAGCCCCTCAACCCACAAGGGGTGTGTGATAGAGGCTTGTTTTGTAGTCCTGCTGCTGGTGGCGGCTATGCCTCCCATGCACAAAACAGTGGTGGTGGTCTCCTCCTCGGTCCCCTCTCTCCAGGTGCCCCCACTGCCTCTAGTACTTTCTGACTCCCCACTTCCTTCTCCTCCATTGTTGCCTTTGGGGTGCAAGTAGAGGGACAGCTCTTCCTATATGTGCCAAGGTGGGGGGAGATTACAACGGACAAGTGAGTCCTGGAAATAGTGGAAACGGGCATGCTCTGGAATTGCTGTCTGAATATCCTCTGTCTCCTTCTCATTATCATCCAGGTCTCTTGCCCCTTCTGCTAGAGGACGTTCAGTCACTTATACATAAGTGGGCTATCAAACCCATTCCTCCCCCCCAAAAAGAAGCAAAGGATTATATTCCAGATACTTCTTGGTTCCCAAGTGCACAGGAGATCTGTGTCCTGTACTGGACCTGAGACCAAAACCCGTTCAAAGAATACAAGAAGTTTTGGATAGTGTCTCTTCAGGCTGTCATCCCCCTGTCTGCGAAAGAGGGATTGACTCAGCTGGCCCGGTGGCACTGAGGGTTGAGGTGCTGGACGCCACACCTTGCGCCGTGCCAACAACCTGAGTTCGGGAGCTAGCTCAGGAGTCGGGGGCCAGCAGGGGAGGGAGACGGATTGAGCACCTCCGCGCAGCTCTCCTCTCCGGGCAGGAGGGCTAGAGATGCCCAGTGCTCTGGCGACCCCCGGTGGAGACCGGGGGTACCATCGAACCACCGGGCTGCACGTAAGAGCGTGGCTGACGCAGGCAGGGTTGCCGTGCGCCTTGGCGTCAGATGTGCACCACACAGGGGGGAGGGGGGATGTCGGGCTAACCACAAGAAATACCCCTCCAGCCCTGGATAGGCGACGGCCCTGCCAGTGCCACTGCCACATGCCCAACGCTGGTTCCCTGCCACTGCCCCCATGGTCTCCCTGGGTTGTCTTCCCCCGACCCGGGGAACCATACTGAACTTGAAGATGGTCAGGGAACACAGCGGGTGGTAGAGCAAGCTGGTGAGTGCAGGGGGCCTGAGAGAGTTCCAGGCTGGAGGGCTACAAATAGAATTGGAAAAAAAAAAAAAAAAAGAGGGATTGGCTCTGTGCCCAGGACATCAAGGACACACATCTTCATATAAAACTTTGCAAGTGCCCCAGGCAGTACCTCCACTTAATGCCGGAGGGCAGCCATTATCAGTTTCGAGTCTTGCCCTTTGGCTTATCCTCGGCACCGCGGGTATTTATCAAATGTGTAGCTGTTGTAGCAGCAGCTTTCCAGTCCAGCTGCTTGCCATATCTGGACTGACTCCTGAAAGCCCCATCCAGGGAAGCGATTCTGCATGCATTGTCCAGAACAAGATAGTTGTTCAAGAAACAAGGTGTGATATTTAACTGCCAGACCCATACTCATTCCTTGTCAGCACCTCCAGTGTATTGGTGCGGAGCTGGACACGGTGATGGGCAGTGCCTTTCTGCCAGTGGCCAGAGGCTCTCATTGCCCAAGCCCACTGATACACAGATGCCATTATGCATCAGCCCACATGATGTGGCATCTGCTGGGGCTGCTGGCTACTGCCATCATCACAGTTCCCTTTGCCTGTCTCCATATGCGCATACCATATTGGACTCTTTGGCTACAATGTGATCAGCAAATGGATGAGTTGGAACGAATGGTCCTCATCACGTCTCCTTTCTGCCATGTTCTAATATGGTGGACGGGATGTTGGATCCTGCTACAGGGCATTCCATTCTTTTCCCTGACTCCAGTGCAGATCCTCACAACAGATGCCTTGGGGACTGGCTGGGTTTCCCATCTTGAGTCCTTTCAGACCCAAGGGTCATGGACTGGTCTGAAGTGTGATCTCCATATTGTAGAGATGAGGGCTGTTTTACTTGATCTCCAGGCCTTCCAGGTGCATGTCAGCCTCAGTCCCTTCTGACAGTCAATGTCAGTGTTATGCACTACATAAACAAGCAAGGGGGCACTCACTGTCATCCACTTTGCAGGGAAGCAATGAGCGTGTCATACTGGCCAGGGCCATGTCTTATGGCATCCAGCTGTTGACTGTTTCTCCCAGCTGTTCCAGAACATGTTGGCAGAAAGACTCAGCTGGTTTCAGCCGCGGTACATGAATGGGAACTGCTGACTTCCACAGTAAACAATCTCTTTGCAAGATAGGGTCATCCAGAGTTGGACCTTTCTGTGTCCCTACATAATGCAACACTGTTGTGTTTCTGTATGCTCGCTCGCTCCAGGGCATGGAGTTTTTTGGTGAGATGTATTGTCCCTCTACTAGAAAGGGAGGTTCCTTTATGCCTTTCCTCCAATCCCTCTCATTCAGAGGGTTTTTCTCAAACTGTGGGTGGAGCGTGCCACCCTAATACTGGTAGCCCCTTCTGGCCTTGTCAGATATGATTTCCACTTCTGCAGCATCTGATAGTGGAGCCTCCTGTTCAGCTCCCTCTGTCGGGGTCTCTTGTCATAGACTCAGAGGACCCTGGTCTATCCAGACCTGCGGTCCCTGCATCTGCATGCCTGACTTCTGAAGACATAGTCATTGCCCGTTTCGAGGTTTCACTTCCGGTAACTGATGTCTTGCTTGCAGCTAGAAATCCATTTACAAAATGCACCTACTTTTTGAAATGGAAGCACGTCTCCATTTCGTGTGCTTCCTCTTTGGGGGATCCATTTACTTGTCCTATCAGTGCTGCACTGGACTACTTTCTATCTGTCTGACTCTGGTGTCCAGTATTTATCCATTAAGGTGCACCTGATTGCCGTTTCAGCTTTCAACATCCCTATTGATGGTCGCACAGTGGCATAACTAGAAGTGTCCTGTACGTTTCTTAAGTGTATTCTGCACATGCATCCCCCGGTTTGTAAAGCAGTTCCACCTTGGGACCTAAATTTCACTCTGAAAAAAATGACTGTGGCTCTGTTTGAGCCTGCTGTGACCTGTGAGATGTGATCTTACTTCGAGAGGGTTCCTGCAGTAGGTCCTCACATATAGGACTGTGCCCCTGACATCAGGTTCGAACGGCAAACTTGTAGCTAGCAATCACCAGCGGGGACTGCCCCTCGATGTCAGGTGACGCGACGTTAGCCTGACTATAAAAGGGGCGGTCCTGCGCCCACCCACCAGTTCTTTCCTGCCGTCACTTCAGTTCGTTCGACAGATGTGATAGAACAGCGATCAGTTGCCCGCTCCTCCTGGGAACACCTCTGGTCCAGACAGACAACATGGCAACTGTCAGGTACCTCAACAAACAGGCAGGTACCCGGTCATACCCTCTTTGCAGGGAAGCAATGAGAGTATGGTATTGGGCTCTTCAGCACGGCCTGTTTCTGACAGCAGTCCACATTCCAGGCATGCACAACATCCTAGCAGACAGTCTCAACCGATCAGTAGCCAGGGCTTACGAGTCGGTACTAAAGCAGGACGTAGTCGAAGACCTGTTTCTTCGGTGGTGTCGGCCAGACCTAGATCTGTTCGCCTACCCATTCAACGCAAAACTACCCAACTTTTGCTTGCTCGTTCCCGGGCATGGTGCTTTTTGGCGAGACGCACTGTCTCTCTCTTGGACAGGGAGGTTTCTATACATGTTTCCTCCCTTTCCTCTCATTCAGAAGGTTCTGTTGAAACTCCAGGCAGAAGGGACCCACTTGATTTTGATTGCCCCTCTGTGGCCCTGGCAGATTTGGTTCCTGCTGTTACAGCAACTAGTTCTTGAACCACCAGTCCTTCTGCCACTGTCTCATGACCTTCTGTCTCAGGAGCAGGGCACCCTTGGTCCATCCGAGTCTTCAGTCTATCTATCTTCATGTGTGGCATCTGTGGACATAGCGGTTTCTCGCTATAGAGTTTCCTCTCAGGTTGCTCAGGTCCTGGTGGAAGCCAGAAAACCCTTTACCAGATCCACCTACGCCATGAAGTGGAAGAGATTTTCTATCTGGGCCACAGCCAAATGCTTGGACCCTTTTTCTTGCTCGGTCTCCGAGGTGTAAGAGTACCTCCTACATCTTTCTGAGTTGGGCCTTAGTTACTCCTCTATTAAGGTCCATCTTTCTGCGGTGTCGGCCTACCACCTTCCGGTGGAGGGCAAAACCCTAGCACAACCAGAGGTTTCCAAAACTTTCTTGAAGGGTATCCTTCACATCAAACCTCCAGTCCGGAACCCCTGTCCTCCCTGGGATCTTAATTTTATGTTGGAGAAACTGACTTGGCCCCCTTTTGAACCAGCAGCAAGTTGTAATGTGCGCTTCCTGTCCTGGAAGACACTGCTTTTGGTTGCAGTTACTTCAGCTCGAAGGGTCTCAGAGCTTCAGGCCTTTGTTTGCAGAGAGCCTTATTTGATTGTCCACAAGGACCAGGTGGTCCTGAGGGCTAATCCTTCTTATCTTCCGAAAGAGGTTTCGGAGACGACTCTCAACCAGAGCGTTGAACTGCCAGTCTGTTTTCCTCAGCATTCCAACAGGGGGTAATATATTTTGCACACCTTGGATGTGCATCGGATTATGGGGTACCATACCTCCCGGACTAAGGAGGTTCGAAAGTCGAACCAACTCTTTGTGGCCTTTGCCTCCCAGTGCCAGAGCAAGGCCATCTCTAAACAGACTATTTCTAGGTGGCTGACTAACTGTATTCACTACACTTACAAGAAATATGGAAAAACCCTTCCGGGGCGGTTAAAGGCCACTCCACCAGAAACGTGGCCACTTCTATTGCTTTTTTCAGGAATGTATCCACTGTGGAGATCTGTGCAGCGGCCACTTGGTCTTCCGTCCACACCTTCACTAAGCACTGCAGTCTGGACATTGCCTCTAGGCGTTGAGCTGGTTTCGGCCTTGCAGTTTTGCAAGGTCTTCTGTCTTAAGGCAGATCCTTAGTTGGCAGACATCTTCCTCCCAGAAACTCGTCTCTGACTCCTCCTTTTTGTTAGACTGCTTGGAATTCAGTCCTATATGTGAAGACCTACTGCAGGAACCCTCTCAAAGTAAGATATGGCAGTTAGGCAAGAACTTACCGTAACAGTAGATCTTCGAGAGAGGTTCCTGCAGTAGGTCTAATTTCCCACCCACCTTCCCCAGCTCCTGGAAATGTTCCTTTTTTATTCTGTCTAGTCCCCTAGTCTAGCCAGGGCACAGGGTCCCAGGAGTTGTTACTCCTTTCTTTCTGCTATCCTCTCTCTAGGTCTCTGGTGGAAAAGAACTGAAGGGCGGGCGCGGGACCGCCCCTTTTATAGTCGGTCTGACGTCACGTCACCTGACGGGGGGTGGTCCCCGCTGATGATTGCTAGCTACAAGTTTGCTGTTCGAACCTGACGCCAGGGGGTGCAGTCCTGTATGTGAAGACCTACTGAGGGAACCCTCTCGAAGATCTACTGTTATGGTAAGTTCTTACGTAACTGCTGTTTTCCTTTCGTGGAAAACATTGTTTTTGGTTGCCATGATTTCTGTTGGTAGGATTTCAGAATTTCAGGCTCTGAGTCATGAGCCTCCATATTTGATTTTGCACGAGGACAGGGTGCCTTTGTGGACCAGTGCTCTATTTCTACCTAAAGTGGTCTCTGATTTCACACTGACTTAGACCATACACCTTTCTGTATAAAAGAGCATGCTAACAAGAGTGAGGCTTTGCTTCGTACTCCTGTACATAGAAAACTACATTTCTACCTTGATTGCACTAAGGACTGCAGAAAGTCCTCAAAGTGTTTTATTTCATTCACCCTTGGGAAAGAGGGTGTCCCTGTATCTAAACAGTGCCTGTCCAAATGGCTGGCTAACTGTATTCAGTTTTGTTGCAGAAAGTGTGGTAAGGAACTTTCTGGTGCTGTGCGTGGACACTCTACATGTGGTATGGTCTCGGCTTTTTTTTTCCCACTCTTTTTCCCTCCGATCGCTGGTCCTGAGGCATCCCTCAGGCATCCCCAGCTTGTCTCGCCCCACCTGAGATCCCCCTTTCTCCAGGTCCCCTCCCCCGGAACCCTGACCCGGCACTCCGAACCACCATATACCCCCTGGCTTCTGTCCCCAAGGGCAGGGCCACCCTCCACTTACCTGAGCACTCCATTCATCTAGCTTGGTGGTCTGGTGCGGGCCGGAGGATATCGGGACCGGAGGAGGGGGGGGTTTGATGGTGGGCATAGGGCTGGCCTGCCGTCGTTTCCTGCAGGAGTTGTTTTTTTTTCCCTTTACATGTGCGACTTTGTGATGGTCCCCCAGAGGTGCAGACATGCAATAATGTCCAGTGCAAGCTGAGCGCGCTCCCGCACCCCACTCGCAGATGTCCACCGACACCTCCACCCCCTGCGTGCACGACCCCCGGCTGATGCACTCCCAGTCTCCACTGGGAGTCGCTGCTGCCGGGGTGTCATAAACCCACCCTTCCTGGCTGACCCCTGGCAACCCGAGCTCGCTCCCTAACACGGGTCACCGGCGTGGTGCGAGGTGTGGCGTTCAACGCCTCAACCCTCAGTGCCACCAGGCCGGCTTGGTCTCAGCTTTTTATTTCATTCACTCCTACTTCTGTTGCTTGTTTTCCGAGTGTCTCTGCAGATAACATATGTGCTGCTTCCACATGGGACACTGTGCCTACTTTATATGACAGTCTAGACATCTGCTTTCGTAGAGGTGCTGGCTTTAGTCTTGCAGTGTGGCAAGTCCTGCTGTCATATCAGACTTTGCCACCCTTCCTGGGTAGCTTGGGTAATTGGAACTGCTCTAAAGGTGTAGCTAAATGGAGGAGATATCCTTGATGAAGATGGAACAGTTATGCTAGCAGTAGATCTTTGAGGGAATGTCCTCCACTGGACCACAATGCACCCACCCTCCTTCCCCCTATCTGAAGTATCAGCTGACAGGTTTCTCTACTACCTGATTCGGAAGTGTTCATAAGTGCCTTATGTTTACTACGTTTCCAGTCCCCTGCCTCTCCTTGTGTGCCTGGTACTGGTTTGGTCTCATGGTTCTTCACAATAAGAGGCCCTCCAAGTTTATCTCCAGTAGGGAACTGAGGAGCAATGGGGCCACCCATGATTATATAGGCAGTAACACTGCATGCCCTCATGGGTGGCCCCCAGCTACCAAGAGTTTCAGAGTGGCCCTGATGCCAACAGCTTATATTTCCAAAGGTGTGGTCCAATGGAGAAGATTCTCTCTCTCGAAGATCTGCTGTTACATTGAGTAACTTCTTTCCTGGTCCTGTAAGGAGCCCCTAGTCTGGGACCCACCAAAGCAGTGATGTGATCTTCATCTTTCTGGTAAGAGAGGTGAGGCAGATCCTGGACTGTTGAGGGATCTTGGCCTGGGACCCACCAAAGTAGCGATATGACCTGCATGATTCTGGTAGATGAAAATTAAGCTGTTAATCACAGTAAAACAGAGGACTGCCCCACTACTGTTATCACATGTCCTACTAAAGGGGGCAGTATAGCGCAGTGGTCTAAGGCTCTGAGCTGCAAATCTGGTGACATCCAGCAGACCAGACCTGGGTTTGAATCCCACAGCTTCCACTTTCATACTGTGTGACCCTGAGCAAGTCACTTAACCTCCTTGTGCTCCCAGGTCGCTCCTGTAAAAAAGCTTTCAGCTTAGTGTGCTATACCTGGTTAAACAACTAAATAAATAAATAAAGAAAGACCTAAAATTATTCTGAAGTTAATATAATTTAAAAAGTGTTGAGGCATGGACTTTGAAAATGTTTGAGGTACAGCAACCCCACATGTGAGCAGAGATGTTTAGGATTGAGGGTTATTTCCTGTTGTGGGGAGTGCACCCCTGAAGATGTAGTCAAGTTTGAGGTGTCTCACTCTATTAGGGTCCTCCTAACGCTCTGTTTTACCCCACCCCACCTATTGTTTATGTCTCAGGACTGGTGTCCAGCTGCTGCCTGAACAGAAGGGACTCCCACCAAACTGTTTCATCAGTGCTGAGGTCATCCACTGGCTGGTCAACAATGTGGAGGGTGTGCAGACGCAGGCAATGGCCATCGATATCTTGCAGGTAAGGTGGGGGCAGGGAGGGCTTGATGCATCTCAGTTGGTATTCCTCTTCTCTTACCACTTGCTGATAGGCTGTGGGTTTTAGCCCCACCCAAGGATCTGGGCTCAAACATCATGTAGGCAGCACATTGCAGAATGGGGGTGCTGCACAGTTGGCAGTGATGTTCCTCGCATGTTAAATCCAATATCCCCAACTCCTGGGTTTGGTGGCTGCTTGGATGGAGCTTAAAGCTAGCGTGGCACACAGACAGGGCACGTCACGAAAAGGAGATGTGTGGCTTCTGGGGGAGGAAGTGCATTGGCCACCCACCATTTGCTTACCCCCAGATGGTGGATTGTGGAGTGGTGTTGATGATGGCTGTGAAAGCAGCCACTTTCAGGGTGCAGCTGTGGTGACCCCAGTCAGGGCGGAGGACTGGCAAAAACAGAACCATTGGGGTAAAAACAGATCTTACGGTGCGAATTAAAAAAAGAGTAGGAGAGTCTGGGTGTGCATCCACCATGCCTGCCAATCAGTTTCAAATGCTAGCCATTTATCTGCAAATGCTTGATGACGTTACACATATATAACGGCTACCAGTGGGTTTTCACAGTCTATGTACTCATAATCGCATAGTACTGCGGGGAAGGAAGGGACTCGGGGTCCATCTTGTCTGCCTCCTGTGCTACATGCTATGGAATATACATAGTCACATAGTACTGTGATGACAGAAAGGACGTAGGGTCCGTCATGTCTGCCCCTCCTTCTGCGTGGCAGTGAATATACGCAGTAACTGAGTATTGTGGTAACGGAAGGGATGTGGGGTCCATCTTGTCTACCCCTCCTGCTGAGTGGCAGTAACCATACACAGTAACTTAGTACCGGGCTACACTCTGTTCAGAAGTGACCAAGAAGGGGGAAGGGGAGGAAGGTTTGTACTGGATGTGAGGCACGGAATCTGGGCCACAGAAGTACAGGGGCACCAGAGGAAAAGGAAGGGCTGGAGGTGCTGTGGGTCGTTGTGGAGACAGGTGCGGGGGCTGCTATCCATACGGAGGCAGTATACAGACCCCCAGCACAGGGACAGGAGTTGGATAAGACACCTGGGGAAGCCCTCATCAGGATGGTAAATAAAGGGAAGGGGCTGCTAGGTGGTGAGTTCAGGCTGCCAGGTGTGAATTGGAGCCTTCCAGCTGCATCATCAGCAGGGAGCGAAACCATCCTTGATTTCCTACAGAGGGCTGTTCTCAGGCAGCTCGTCAGTGAACCAACTAGGGCTGGCATAGTGCTGGACCTGGTGCTTACAGGCACAGCGTTGCACATGTCACAGTTCACAGTCCCTTAGGTAGCACTGATCACCATGCAGTATATTTCAACATTAAGACAGGAACAGAGGAAAACCACACGAGGATGAGGGTCCTGAACTTTAGCAGGGCAGATGTTTAAAGAAATAGGGGACTGCGAGGGGCGTGGTCTGACAGCTGAGCTAGCTGGATGCACAAAGGACTAGCTCTGCTGCATATCTTTATTAAAATGTGTTTTTTTTTTTTTTACAATTTAAAGTGTTTTACTTTCACTATTTCGCTCTTTGCTGGTAATTGGCATCTTCTGGTGGCCCAAGTGAGTACTGAGCAGCAGAAACAACCACAGTAAAGCTGCAGAAAGCGCCAGCTTCACCAGAGGGAACCAGATCCAAGGCACAGGTAAAGGGGACAGTGGGGCCTGCAGCCCAGGCACCGCAGGCAGGGGAACCAACTCTGGCATCCTTGGTGGCCACAATCCTAATGCTGGATCCCAAAATGGAAGACTTTAATACTGGAACCACTCTGCTTGACAAGAAAGCCGACTCTGCTCGGGAAGACGCGACAAAAGTGGGAGCCACAGCAGATAAAGCCTTGCTTACCTGCACAGGACTAGTTAAGGAGACCTGTGTTTGGGGGGGGGGGTGGCACAGTGTTGGGGGGGCACTGTGGAGCCCCAACATGGGTGATACCTGAAGTTAGAGCTCTGCATCTCGACGCCATTAAACCTGCAAATACTGCTATTTTTATAACTTGACTTTCAAAACATTTATTTCTGTTGCAACGGGAAAAACTACTCGTAATAATAAGTAAACCAAAACCAGCCCAGCTTGCGGAGGAGATAAAAAAACAACCAGCAAAGTGTGGAGTGCCGGGGCCTTGCACCAGATTGATGCCTGCAGACAGAGCAGTGGACTCAAGGCAGCAGGAAGCACTACAATCCCTGGGGTGTAAAATGCGGCAGCTCCTGGCGTCAGTCACTGCTATGAGTAATAAGTCTGACTCTTACTTCACAAATGACTAATGTGGAAACCTCTATGGATGTCAAAAAAACGGGAGTGGAAGACATCCAAAGACAATCTGACTGGTATAGTGCAACTTCAGCACAATATGCGAAAAATTCCAAACACGCATAACAGACTGGAAATATTAGAGAACCAGATCTGTGCAAAGAATGTTCGCCTGCTTGGTATCCCAGAAGGAGTGGACAGTGATCACCTATCCATTTTTGCATGACTGGCTTAAAGACCAACTTCAGCAGCACTCTGAGGTCACCACGTGGCCCATTCTGAAGGCCTATGGTCTAGACGCTCGAGGCAGACAAGACGGTGATCAGTCGTGTGCACTGTTAGTGGTCTTCAATTCTGTGGCAGTCTGAGACAAGTTGCTCCAACTGATAAAGCAACATCATCCTCTGTTATATGAGGGCTGTACTAGTTTGGCATTTCCTGATATTTCCTATGCCACTCGCCGCCAAAAAAAGAAATTTGATGGGGTTCATACTGTTGTATGCAATCTGAAGATCCCTCATGCATTAACGCTCCCTGCGAAGCTCCGCGTTATCGCGAGGGCATGGGTGGAAGCTGGAGGGGGGAAGATTCAGGGGAGAAAGGAGGAGGTGCTACTTCACTGAGAGGGTGGTGAAGCCATGGAATGCACTGCCTAGGGGGCTGGTGGAGGCAGAGACAGTGGAGGGGTTCAAGAGGGGGTGGGACAGGTACAGGGGAAGGGTTCTGGAAGCAAAATCCAATGCAGCAAGAATATCTGGAACTGGGAAGGGAGAAGCCAGAGAAGGCGAGGGGGACAGCAAGGTCAGCACCCAGGGTGGGAGCTGACCAAACGAGCAGACTCGAAAGACCGTTAGGCCTATTCTGCTGGCATTTTAGTATGTTAGTATCTTTCAAGATAAAATGTATATTTTGATGGATCCCTCTGATGAAAGGAAATGGGCTGCGGAGCTACAAAAGAAACAGCAGTGCTTTGAGACGGATAGAGCTGCGGACCCCGATGATCTGGCAGATGCGTGAAGGTACATGATGGCCTTTCCATGCATGCTTCCTCACTGTTCTGCTGTGACGCAGTTACAGGATCAGACAATCTTACTTCAAGTTGGAGCTCTTGCAGCAGGCAGTAACCATTAAGACTAAGCCGCCAGGCGCCAGGACCCCACGGAAACCTTCTAGCTAGCAGTCTTCAGTGGGGGACCGCACCCGACGTCAGCCTGCCCTGTCATCCAATGTTTTTTTTTTTTTAACTCTTTATTTCTGAGTTTCCAGCATAAAATAACATGTACACAGTACAACGTAAATATTCTTATACAGGTAGAAGAAGCATAAAATCTGTACAGTACTATTAAATTAAAACATTACAGATCACTAGTACATCCACAAATTCTCAGATCTGAGCCCTCCGCTCAGTACAGTACCTCAGGAGTAAAAGGTCTAAGGAGGTAAGCTCATAGAATGTTATTCTTACTACAGAATACAAAATTAAGATCATTATTCCGAGTTTCGCCTCACTCGCAGGCTCAAATGATAGTTTGGAAGGATAACTATATGCAAATGGGTACTACTCTATACTGGTCATAGATTGTCTGAACTCAGTTAAGTATAAACTTATACCGTACACATTAAAGCCCCTTATTCAGGACCATGTAGGGGGAAGTATTCTTTTAAGATGTTGAAAGTCCACAAACTGAGACCTCCAGTTCCTGTATGTCTGGGTGAGCAAGCAGATTGAGAGGCTCCCACCTAAACCTACAAAAAAGAGCACAAAACAGTTCTAAATCTCTCAATTCAGATGTTTTCTGAAGCCTAACTGATCTCAGTAAGTGCTCCTGAAACGAAAATGGCTAAACAAAACCGCAACAGGTTCCAACCCTTCGCTGAAATGATTGAAACAGAGGACTGTCTGTTGGATGATGGCGATCAACAAACGAGGCCTACTCCAGGTTCAGATCTAAAAAAAAACTGTTGTCGCACTGAAGGTAAAAGGCTCAAAAAAAACTCCCAAAACAAATTCTGAAACTATACTGCAAGCGATCACAGACTTCAGAGTCGAGGTCCGTGAATCGCTAAAGGACATCAGAACTGAATTGAGTACCTTACAGAGCCGTATGGCGGACGCAGACCATCAGATCTCTCTAAATACATCTCATCTTGATGAGCTCGAGCAAACAAGGCTCTTGCGGCTGAACAACTGGCTATGTCCATAAGGCAGGAGGATGCCGAAAACCGGAGAAGGAGGAGAAACATTCGGATTTTTGGCCTTCCAGAAGACGAAGATGGAAATGATCCTAGGGCCTTTGCCAACTATCTGTTGTGACTGGCGAAAGAATTGGATCCAGATTTCCAGTTGGATGTCAAGAGGGCCCACAGAGCTGTCGGCCCTAAACCGTACCGACCTGAAGCAAGGCCATGTTCCTTTGTTGTTCGTTTATTAAGTTACCAAACTAAGGAGGCTCTACTGAGAAAAGCCTGGCAAAGGGGCAGAGTGATGTAGGGACAACAACGTTTACTGTTTGATAACGATTACACACCAAGTACTCAGAAACAACGCCGGGACTACAGCCCATTGTTCTCTACACTATCATCTCAGAAAATACGTTTTTGCACTCCCTATCCTGCTAAATTAGTGTTTTTTCTTCCAACTGGTCAGCAAACATACAATTCAGCATCTGAAGCCACTGCAGATCTCTTAAATAGGAGAATCATTACTGAGAAGGTGGCAGAGACAGTGAAATGTCGTCAGGGACTAACAAACCAGACAGAACGTCCTAAGCAGCTCCAAGCATCAACAACTCCACTGGATGTAATCTTGAGGCGCTTACAACAATACAGAAATCCTACAGTGCCTACCTGAGCTTTCTCCTAAGACTAGCAGCTAAGTTTATATTTTTTTTGATTTGAGGTCTGTTCTTCTCCAGTGAGGGTTGGGGTTGGGGGGCGATGGATGAGCTGGACTGCCACAGGGGTGTGGGGAGGGGGACGTCTCTTTATGGTCCAGGCAACACAAAAAATCCAGACTCATAAAACCTATATACAATTTGGCAATATGTTGCTTTTTGGATCTTTCTGCAGTTCTCTGATGGCAGGGAGATTCCCTGGATAGAGGGCTACTTTCTGGAGATTATTGCCCCCATTCTTTTTATTGCCTCTGCATGTGTTCCGGTCGTCTTGGAGCCCCTCTGCCTATCCTTATAGCCCGCTGTCTCGATGGCTGGGCTAACCTCTTGGGGGGGTCCCTATCTGGAGGTCACCTTTCGAATAAGGGGTGTAACTACGGGCCAGTGGGTCAAGTGTTTCTGGTTGGCTTCAGGACTGGAGTGACTTTATGGTTTTGTTTGCCTTTTCTGCATTCTTCGTTTCTTTAACTGACTGTGGTGGACCTGAGGAGGCTTCGAGTCCTCAGCTTTCATCTGCTTCTGTAGGGAAAGGACATTCAGTTGGGAATTTTCTCACTGAATTAATTGGATATTTTGAAGGGTTTGGTTTCCATATATTTGATTTGGGGAGGGTAAAATGTTATGAAGGACTAAAGAGGATCTCTTTTGTTACCTAATGTTAAGGGAGTTTTATTTTACGGGCTCACACCAAGCTATAAGTAGATATGGTATCTAAAGTTAGATTATCTTTTCCGGCCTTTGAGTACTATTTTAGTCCAGCTTAACATACCCTTCCAATACTCTTCAAGATATTGTGGCCAACTGAGTATCAGAATTTTGGGTGGACGGCCTCATTTGGGGATTGATTGGTAAATGACCCAAGATATATCGGTTCCACCAGGGAGTGGTAATTTTTCCACTCCACTAGGGGCCCTACTGTTAATCCTGGGGTTTTTAATCTCTAGGTTTGCCTGTGGAGCCCCACATTCCTCTCCTACTTCCTCAGGAAATCAGGACAGGATGTCTGAGGGGGAGCTCAGAAAGAGCACCTCCCACTTGGGAGTCATATTGTATATAGTTTTGGTTAAGGTTATTAGGGTTACTTGTAGTTCTAGTTTTTGTGTTTTAGTCATGGGCTATTTGACCCATGATATTCAGAGTTTTACTGGGGGTTGGGGAAACTTTCTCTTAGCTCTATACAGATACCTGGAATTAAGACAAATTGCTCTAAGTGCCAAATGCCTTGGCCTACATTTTATTTTTACTGTTTCCAGATTACTACAGGATATTTTATCAAATAGATCTTTGCTACCAATGGGGGGAGAACACATGTGTCAAGAATATTTGTTAATCAGGTATACTTTATTGATTTACATATTGTAAAAAGCAGTCAGTGGATAGCTTTTCTTCGACAGCTGGACCGTGGTCCCTGAAGGAGTGTGGTCTGGACTGATATCTCTTCATTCACCCTGGGGACAAAACAAATTTGAACTAAAATACTAAGCAAACAATATGATGTCAATTAATCCAGTTAAAATTATATCACAAAATATTAATGGTCTCCATGATCCCATCAAAAGAGCCTGCCTTACGCAGTATCTTAACAAACAAGTACCAGATCTCATTTTTCTTCAGCAGACTCACCGCTCAGACACTGAGCACCTTAAATTAAAATGGGGAAGTGAGTACCGGGTTGTGGCATCATCGTACCCAAGGGTTAAAAAAAGAGGGGCAGCTATTCTGATTCCCCAAAATACTCCTCTGGAAATATTACAAACACATATTGATGCCCAAGGTAGACATGTAATAATCAAGGATCTTTTATATGGCCAGAAGGTCACCTTAGCCAGTGTATACTCCCCCCCTCCCCCAGACAAAATTTCCAACATTGCGAGGATTTATATCAACAATGTTGGACCTCTTTCATGGCCAGTTAATTTTAGGGGGGCGATCTTAATTTTACCCTATCACCACATATTGACTATTCTAACCAGCAGCAACACAGGAACTCTACAACCACGAAACAGTTCAGAAATACCATGGATCACTTAGGTTTTGTAGATGTGTGGAGACGCCTATTCCCCTCTGCACCTGGTTACACCTATTATTGCCCCAGATTTAAGTCATATTCTAGATTAGACTATTTTATGGTATCATGTGAACATTTATCAGTGGTTCAGGATATCTCTATAGGCCCCAAAATATTATCTGACCACCACTCCCTGATCTTGAAGCTAGACATGGGTAGAGAGAAGAAAAAGACCCTATGGAGACTGAACCCATTAACTTTAGTTGACAAAGAATTCCAGGAGGAAATTAAAACCAGAATCCCCCAATTTTTTGCTGAGAATGCTTCCCCAGACATTTCTGAAGCGATCCAATGGGATGCAATGAAGGCAACAATTCAGGGGGAAATAATAGCATATACTGTACCACAAAAAAGGAATAAAGAAAGAGAGGCTAAATATCGCATGTTGTCGGAGCAATTACTAAATTACCAGATGCTATACAGAGTGGGCGATACTGACCTGCAAAACTTAATTCAGGACACTAAGGTGGCTTTACAAAAAATTATAGATAATAAAATACAACAATCCCTAATTTATCCTAGACAAACAGTCAACAAGGATGGTCCAAGGGGGGTTAGGAAACTAACACAGGAGCTTTGTTACAGAAAATGCTCCTCTACTATCCTTAAGCTCAAAAGCCCTACTACAGGGAAATCGCTCCACACTGATAGCCATATTTTACAGGCTTTTTCAGACTATTATGCTAAGTTATATTCCCCAAATTTTTCTCCAACCTCATCTGATCCCTCTCACTTTCTAAACCATGCCAACCTTCTAAAATTATCTCCACTTCAAATTCGCTCACTTGAATCTCCCATTAATGTAATGGTGGTGAAGACTCTGGATGACACTGATCTCTCATCTGAAGAGAACAAAATCCTCTTAATATCAAAAAGGTTGTTCGAGTGGAACCCTAGGGTTTTCCAACGAGACTCATAGGACTCTGCCAACCACAAAATTAGTATCCTGAGGAGCACTGACTTGGCATATAAATGAAAGTCTGGGAGGTTGAAACCCCCCTGGGCCAAGGATAGTTTAAGGATCGATAACGTTATTCTTGGGCGGCTCCTGCCCCAAATGAAACTGGATATCAATCTACTCCAGGACTTAAAATAATATGTTGAGGGTAGACGGTAAGGACATAACCCCTCCACCCAAGCACCCCCAACCCACCCCTCTCCCCCCACCCCAGCATGGCCCCACTGTCGGTGGGCAGCTCAACCCACCCACATACCGCCACGGTCGTCTCAGAGCTGCCTGAGAATGACAGCTATCATACAGCCCAAAGCCAGTGCTTCGAGCTGTATGGTAGCTGTCATTCTCAGACAGCTGTGTCAGCGGGCGGCCGTGGTGGTATGTGGGTGAGTTGAGCTGCCCGCCGACAGTGGCAGAAAAGCTGATTAATTGTCTCCAGGACTCTGGGGAAGACCATTTGGTCTGTTCAAAAGATGTATAAATCCAACCAGTGGCATTATAAGAAATAGCCCTTTCATAAGCCCTCAGGCCAACAGCTCCAACAAAGGGGTGGTTTCAAGTACAAAGCCACCTCCCAGACACCTGGGGGTTCCACCTCTAGAGCTGCAAAGTCATCTCAGGCTGCTCTCCTCACCCCTAGAGCATCAGCCTGACTCCCTGTCAGACCTCCCTCCTCCAGGGGAATCCCTGGGGGATGCGGTGGGGGTAACTTTTCCCTCTATCCAGAGGGTTGGAAACAGATAACAACCAACCTTTGGTTCCTCCAACTCATAGAGAGGGGTCATACCCTGGAGTTCCTGGAGAGGCCACCAGAAAATCCACCAGTGCCCTCTCATTATCCTCCTTCTCACATCACCCTAATCTAGGGGGAAATTCAGGTTCTGCTTCAAAAACAGGCTATCAAGCCAGTACCACCGAACCAAAGAGGAAGGGGATTTTATTTCCACTTCTTCCTCATCCCCAAAAAGACCGGGGAACTTCAGCCCATCTTGGACCTCAGTCACCTGAACAAATACATTAAGTACAAGAGGTTGAGGATGGTTATGCTTCCGGATCTAATTCCCCTCCTGCATTATGGGGACTGGCTCTGCTCCCTGGATATGCAGGCTGCATACCTGCATATCAACGTGTTTCAGCCCCACAGGCAGTACCTGCGCTTCCTCTTCCAAGGCAGTCATTACCAGTTTCAGGTCTGCCGTTTGGCCTATTCTTGGCTCCAAGAGTCTTCACCAAGTGTCTAGCGGTGGTGGCTGCGGCCCTCAGGAGATGGGGCCATTACGTCTTTCCTTACTTAGATGACTGGCTGCTAATAGCTCCCACAGAGGATCAGTTGCTTTGCATTTTCAGAGGTACCTTTACACTCTTCCAGGAGTCGGGGACAACCCTGAATTTGCTAAAGTCATCACCATGGCCCAGCCAAGGACTCCAGTTCATCAGACCAGTCCTCGATACAGTTCAGGGCAAGGCCTTCTTCCTCTCAGACAGGGCAGATCTGCTTCAGGATCAGGCTCGGATGGTGCCCGTGTCTCACCACATTTCAGCCCGAACTTACCTGAGGTTACTCCGCCACATGGCAGCTGTCATTCTGACTGTCCCATTGGCCAGTCTCCACATGAGGGTTCCTCAGTGGACACTTGGGGGGTGCAGTGGGACCAGTGGTCCAATGACCTGGATGTCCCTGTTTCAGTCTTGGACCCAGTTTGTCGGATTCTGTCCTGGTGGATGGACTCCAACAATCTTGTCAAAGGATGTCCCTTCAGGCAGGACCCTCCGAGGAGGATTCTGACTGTTAATGCCTCGGGGCTATGTTGGGGTGCTCACATGGCAGACAGACAGACAGACTCAAGGGACCTGGTCTCCACTGGAGCAGTCCCTTCACATCAACGTCCTGCAGATGTGGGCGGTCCTTTACGCCCTGCAAGCAATCAAATGGACCTCCCTCCAGGCCCTCACCTCATTCAGACGGACATATGTCCATAGTATTTTACATCAACAAGCAAGGGGGGACTCATTCTTATCCCCTCTGCAGAGAGTCAGTGAGGGTCTGGTTTTTGGGCCCTCAAACACCGCCTAGAACTCACAGCTGTACATGTTCTGGGCATCCAAAACATCTTGGCCAACAGCCTAAGCAGGTTTTGGTCCAAAGCCCACGAGTAGGAGTTACTTCAGTCAGTCGCAGACCAGCTGTTCGACAGATGGGGGCGACCAGAGTTGGGCCTCTTTGCGTCCCCATCCAATGCCAAACTGCCCAATTTTTGCTCATTAGATCCAGGGCCTAGAATTTTCTGGTGAGATGCATTGTCTCTCTGCTGGACAGGGAGGTTCCTCTACACCTTCCCTTCCCTTCCTTTCCTCCTCTGCAGAGGATGCTGCTCCCAGGTCTTCCTGGGCAATATTATTAAACTCATGTTTTTAATTTGCACATTTTATGTAAGGGGGTGTAACTGTGTCCCAGTTTTATACCTCTGAAAGGTTTAATAAGTAGTTGATGCACACTCTTACATCAGTTGTCCTGTATCTATTTTTGAGTTGCTGTTGATACTTCACTAGGCATATGCGTGGCACCATGCCCTTTGTAAGGGCGGGCATTTTTGGACTTCTGTTGGACACTTGCTACTTTTTAGTTATTGGCCATGCGCTCTTGGGCTGCAGTTCCGCGGCAAAACTTGGACATTTATTATTGGCACTTTGAAATCTGTGTTTCTCCCTCAACTTGGACTGAACTGGGAGATAAGCTTCTATCCTGTATGATGTACCGCAATTGTATTATTATTCCTCTGTCTCCTAACTGGACAAGGTGTTATTTTTATCTCTGAAAATGAATAAAATATAATTACAGGGAGACCTCTGTTGTATGTGCCCACCTTGAACAGTTAGAAAACTGAAGCCACAGAGGAAGAGACTTAAAAATGTTCCTGTTTGGTTGGCTGCTAGGGGCTCTGGATATCCAAACAAACCTGCATATCAGATGAACCTACCGCACCTCGCCATGGAGAGAGCCTGAGCCGAACTCCCCAATAGTGTTTCGAAGCAGTGAGGAGAGGCACAAGATACTGTTGGCAGCAAAGCAGTGAGCTAAATTTACTTTTAGGGACAGTATTCACAAGTTTTTTTCTGAACTTGAGCTAAAGCACCCAGCAGAGGAAAAAAGTCTTTGATTGGGTGCACACAGCATTCCATGAACTGAAAGTTAATCATTACCTCCTCCTCCCCGTTCATCAGAAGATCCATTACGGGGGTAAGGTGTATATATTTTTTTCTAACCCTGCAGATGCTGGGCAACTGAGTGAAAAAATCTGGATAGAATTCTGTGCTCGAGGGGAGAAGGAACAATCAAACACTCAGGCAGAGTGAGAATACAGGACTGTTTATTATGTGTTTCATCAGTGTTTCCTAAATATGAGTAAAATAAGTGTTGCTTTCTAGACTCATAATGTAAAGGTTTGTCTATTCCTGTATTTTTTTTTTTTTTTTATGTCGCCTTACCTCCTTGGCTGGGGTGATCCTGTGGGTCCCCTTCATCCAGTCTTGACCCTGGCGGCTCCCACACTGATTGCCATGCCCGAACTACTACCTCCTCACCCTCTCATCCTATCCTTGGCCACATTGCGGTTCCCGACAATGTGGAAGAGCACTCGGGGAGTCGGAACTAGAGGGAGCTACTTAGGAGCGATCAGTGTAGCGCTGCTGGGGCAGACCTTCACACATGCCGGAGGATTGGGGCTGTTTTTCCTTCCTCAGTCCCACGACACGGATGTGCAAGGACGTCAGTGACTGTGTAGTGCACACTTCCGCACACACTTCGGACATCTGCCTGCACCAACCCCTCTGTTACCCTGTGACTTGCACTAGCCCCTAGCAACCGCAAGGAGCCAGCACCAGGGATGTCCCTCCACACCCTCCCCGGAGGAAGAGAGCAGTTCCTGGGACACTCTGTCTTCTCCCCCCCCCGGCTGACCCACCGACACCCGAGGTCGCTCCAAATCCCTGGTCATCGGCATGGCGTGAGGTGTGGTGTCCAGTGCCTCAACCCTCAGCACCACTCGGCCAGCACTGTTCATCTGTTTTATAACTGGAGCAAGGGGATCCCAGGGGTTGTAAAGTGTAGGAGGAAGCAGTGGACATGGCATATCTGGACTCTGACACTGTGCCACTCAGGATACTGAGAGCAGCCTGGGAGCAGGACCCGTAGTGGTGAATGTGGGTTCAAAACTCATTACAGGACAGCACCAGGACAAGAGGGCATGCAAAGAAACTGGAGAGTGGGGCATTTAGGAGGAATGTGAGGAAGTACTGCTTAATTGAAAGAGTGGTAGATGCCTGGAACATACTGCTAGCGGAAGTGGTGGAGGCAAAAACAGTAGGACTGCATACAGTCTGTGTACTCATAGTCACTTAATACTGTGGTGATGGAAGAGACTTGGGGTCCATCCTGTCTGCTCCTTCTGCTACATGCCTATGAATATACATAGTAACATAGTACTGTGGTGGCAGATGGGACTTGGGGTCCGTCTTGTCTGCTCCATGCCTGTGAATATACATAGTAACATAGTACTGTGTGATGAAGGGGGACTCGGGGTCCATCTATCCCCCCAGCTACATGCCTGTGAATATATATAGTAACACAGTACTGTGGTATGGAAGGGACTCCGGGTCCATCTTGTCTCCTTCCTGCTACGTGCCTGTGCATATACATAGTAACACAGTACTGTGTGATGGAAGGGACCCCGGGTCCATCCTGTCTGCTCCTCCTGCTACGTGTCTGTGAATATACATAGCAAAATAGTACTGTGGTGATGGAAGAGACTTGGGGTCCATCTTGTCTCCCTCTCCCCCACTATCTGCCTGTGAATATATACAGTAACACAGTACTGTGGTGATGGAAGAGACTTGGGGTCCATCTTGTCTCCCTCTCCCCCACTATCTGCCTGTGAATATATACAGTAACATAGTACTGTGGTGATGGAAAGGACTCGGGGGGGGGGGGGGCATCTTGTCTCTCGTCCTTCTACACGCCTCGGAATATAATTGGTACTGTGATGTCACTGCATACCTTTATTGTTTTTGAACGTTATTGCTGTTTGTTGTTCAAGACTGTGTATTGTAGCTGGCCTGCCAGAGTGGTGGTGGCACTACTACTCGCGATGCCAGTAACTGCAGTTGGGAAGCGAGCCCTGGTCACAGAGGGCCAGCTGGGGGGAATTAATATTAGAAACGACAGCATCGAGCTTAGCACCTCTTTGCTGCATAGCTCCTTATAAAACTGAAGAGAAGGTTTGGCAACACATACTTTGAACATCTAGCATGCATGCTACTGTGTGCTGATATGTGCTATGAGCGCACCTCGAAACCATTCTGTCCAACTTCTCTGACCAACAGTTATGTTCCTCCCCCATCCAGGGCAGCCACCACCCAGAGGGAACCTTCCACTGTTGGAGATTAACCCTATTTGTGGAGGGAGTCACAAGAGGTCAGTCATGGGCAAATTAATGCCCCAGTAGGAGGGGTAAGATTGGGAAGGAAAGCAAAACGGACAGAAACTGATATTGGTTTAAAAAAAAAGTTGGGTCTCTCTGCTTAATCTTTGCAATACAGGATGGGGTTAAACAAGTGTTGGCTGGAGAAGGCCTACATGGGGGGGGGGGCAGTTCCCAGTGAGTGGGGTCTAGCGGGCTCCAGTTGGGGGTGTCATCATTGATAATGCCATTGTATGACTGTTCATGCAGTTTCTCCTGTTATTCTCCTTCACAGAAAATGCTGGATGAACAACTGATTGCACACGCGTCGGGTGAGATGATGCGCACATTTGTCTATGGATTCTATTTCTACAGGATCGTTACGGACAGAGATCCAGAGAGAGGTTAGAGGGAGGAAGGTTTTTGTTTCAGTCTTTTTCCTGACCATATTATCTGACAAGCTTAAGACTGCCTGACAAGCTTAAGTTCTGACTGTTCTAGCATGAGTACCTGAATCACAGCCAGTGCCCCTACCTACACTCCTGCTGGGGGAAGGTGGGACTGCAGTAGCTGAGACCTCCTCCACAGCCAGTGCTCCTACACCAGTACCTATAGTGGCTCCTGCTTGGGGGGGGGGGGACTGCAGTAGCTGCGAGTTTCCCCCACATTCCGTGCTCCCATACCATAACCTACAGTGACTCCTGCTGGGAGAGTCTGGGACTGCAGTAGCTATGAGCTCCCCTGCAGTCAGTGCCCCCACACCATTACCTACAGTGACTCCTGCTGGAAGAGGCTGGGAGTGGAATAGCTCCGAGCTCCCCCAGAGCCAGTGCTCCTACACCATCACCTACTGTGACTCCTACCAGGAGACGCTGGGACTGCAGTAGCTGTGAGTTCCCCCCACAGTTAGTGCTGCTACACCATTACCTACAGTGACTCCTGCTGGGAGAGGCTGGGACTGCAGTAGCCGTGAGCTCCCCCCACAGTCAGTGCTCCTACACCATTACCTACAGTGACTCCTGCTGGGAGAGGCTGGGACTGCAGTAGCTGCAAGCTCCCCCACAGCCAGTGCTCCTACACCTACATCATTGCCTAGAACAACTCCTGATGGGAGAGGCTGGGACTGGTTTAAGCAACCTCAAGAAAAAGTTTTTACAGGAACAATCCATTTGCAACTGTTTTTCATGAGTAATAAGCTACCTGTTGCGTTACTTACTAGATAGCATTTAAGTGTTTATCTGTTACTATGTATGCTTGTTAATTTTGTAATGTTTATTATCTTAGGACATTCTGTAAACAAGACTTGTTCTCAAGGAACCTATCCTATAAATTTCTAACTTTTAAATAAAAAAAAAGACTGCAGTACCTGTGAGTTCCCCCCACAGTCAGTGCTCCTCCACCATTACCTACAGTGACTCCTGCTGGGAGAGGCTGGGACTGCAGTACCTGTGAGTTCCCCCCACAGTCAGTGCTCCTACACCATTACCTACAGTGACTCCTGCTGGGAGAGGCTGGGACTGCAGTAGCTGTGAGCTCCCCCACAGTCAGTGCTCCTACACCATTATCTACAGTGACTCCTGCTGGGAGAGGCTGGAACTGGAGTAGCTGTGAGCTCCCCCACAGTCGGTGCTCCTACACCATTACCTACAGTGATTCCTGCTGGCAGAGGCTGGGACTGGAGTAGCTGTGAGCTCCCCCCACAGTCGGTGCTCCTACACCATTACCTACAGTGACTCCTGCTGGAAGAAGCTGGGACTGCAGTAGCTGTGAGTTCCCCCACAGTCAGTGCTCCTACACCATTACCTACAGTGACTCCTGCTGGGAGAGGCTGGGGCAGCAGTAACTGTGAGCCCCCCCCTCCAGCCGGTGCTCCTACGCCGTTACCTACAGTGACTCCTGCTGGGAGGAGCTAGAACTGCAGAAGGTGTAATCCCCCCCCCGCCCAATCCAGTGCTCCGACTCCATTACCTACAGCAACTCCTGCTGGGAGAGGCTGCGACTGCAGTACCTGTGAGCTCCCCCACAATCAGTGTTCCCACACAATTACCTACAGTGACTCCTGCTAGGAGAGGCTGGGACTGCAGTAGCTGTGAACTCTCTCAGTCAGTGCTTCTACACCATTACGTGTAGTGACTCCTGCTGGGAGAAGCTGGGAGTGCAGTAGTTGTGAGCTCCCCCCGTAGGCGGTGCTCTTGCACCATTACCTATAGTGACTCCTGCCGGAAGGGGCTGGAACTGCAGAAGCTGTAGCCCCCCCCCCTCAAGCCAGTGCTCCTACACCATTACCTACAGCAACTCCTGCTGGGGGAGCCTGGGACTGCTGTACCAGTAAGCTCCCCCCACATTCAGTGCTCCTACACCATTACCTACAGTGACTCCTGCTGGGAGAGGCTGGAACTGCAGTAGCTGTGTGCTCCCCCACATTCAGTGCTCCTGCACCATTACCTACAGTGACTCCTGCTGGGAGAGGCTGGGACTGGAGTAGCTCAGAGTTCCCCCAGAGCCAGTGTTCCTACACCATTACCTACAGTGACTCCTGCTGACTGAGAATGGGACTGCAGTAGCCGTGAGCTCCCCCACAGTCAGTGCTCCTACAGCATTACCTACAGCGACTCCTGCTGGGAGAGGCTGGGACTGCAGTAGCTGTGAGCTCCCCCACAGTCAGTGCTCCTACAGCATTACCTACAGTGACTCCTGCTGGGAGAGGCTGGGACTGCAGTAGCTGCGAGCTCCCCCACAGTCGGTGCTCCTACACCATTACCTACAGTGACTCCTGCTGACTGAGGCTGGAACTGTAGTAGCTGTGAGCTCCCCCACAGTCAGTGCTCCTACACCATTACCTACAGTGACTCCTGCTGGGAGAGACTGGGGCTGCAATAGCTGTGAGCTCCCCCCCACCACCACACACAGCCAGTGCTCCTACAGCGACTTCTGCTGGGAGAGGCTGGGACTGGAGGTACAGCTTCTCCCTGCATAACATCACAAGGTTCCATAGAATATGACAGTGTAGCACTAGCATAGGGCACACTTGGGCAGGGATATTTCGGGACTGCTGATACCTACAGATAAATCCAATCCTGTATTTAAAAGAGCTTTTATAAGGTAGCCCGCAGTGCAGTGATATTGTTACTACTTGTGACACCGACAGCTCGGGTTTGGGAGCAAGTTGGAGTTATCAAAGGACTGGCCAGGGTACGAGGATTGAAGTCCCAAGGACATCTGTCCACCAGGGATGGGGTTCTGGTCTTTGGTGCATGACCACCATCCAATGGAAGCTAGACCATAGCTTACCTTGGCCTCACTTGAGGGGGCAGTGCTGCATGTACACAGGCATGCAGAGCGTGAAAATGCATGCGAACGTACCTGGGCATCATTGCACCAGCAGTATTAGGAGATACAAGTGTGGAAAATGGCAGTCAGCTAGGCAGGTGAAGCCTCACTCTGCCCTCTCGTCCACAGCCGGGTCTCTGCCTACCTGGACCCTGGGACAGCTGTGGATGGACATCACCTCTGTTGTGGCAGACTGCGTGGTGGGCACAGCCAAGGTCCAGAAGGCAGCCATGCTCTAGAGGGCAAACAGCGGGGGGTGGAGGGCAGTGGGACAATGCAGCAGTGTGTTGTGTGTCGTCTGGAGCTGCAGGAAAGGAAGACTAGGTAGGATGGGATGGTGTCAGTTGTGACAGTCGAAGGAGGTCCTAGGCAGTGTGAGAGGCAGATAAAAGCTTTTCATGGGCTTTCAAACTATGAGGAAGAGTGTGAGTGAGAAATGTTTCCCTTGAATACTTTTCTTGACATTCTGTCCATGTTTTTACCCTGTTTTGTTTTTCCCAGTTGGAATGCAGCAGTCCACAGTCTGGTACACCGCCATGATGGATGACTTGGCCACATTCCAGCGGAACTGGTTCGAGGTGGCTTTCGTGGCAGAGGAACGACTTCACTCCGATATCCCAGCCTTCCTCCTTCCCTGGCTCCCTAGCCGGCCTGCCTCCTATGCAAGTAGGCACAGTTCCTTCAGTCGCAGCTTCGGAGGACGGAGCCAGGCCGCTGCCCTATTAGGTAGATGCACAGTACAGGCGACGGGGGAGTGGCAGTCGCCAAGGGAATGATCTCACGTGGACGCATACCAGGCACAGCCATAGCAGCTGAAACCATGTGACCCATTATGTGACTGTGGGTGCTTTGTATTAACCATGCAAGGCACATCTTATTTCACTGTTTGGCGAGCAGCTTGAAGCCAAGTTAGTCTCTTCAGTACAGTCCATGGAGGGTGAATGTGAAGAGAAGAAGGTTTTGTTCATTCTGAAATTCCACAGTCCTATAAACCGCATTGGAGCAAGAACAGCCAGTGAGGGGACAGGATGAAGTTTCACTGATGCCGTGAAGCTCAAGGGTATTAAATTCAGGGGTACTGTCAGGAGGTAAATTTTCTCCCAAAGGGGTAGTGAACTAATGGAACCACCTACCATGAAACAGGTACATGCCTTCAAGGTAAGCCTGGACAAGTTTCTGTTTCACAAGGGAATTGGAGGGTGCCCGAGGTAGTAGAGTGGGTATGGAAGCCATAAAAGGGAATCCTACTAAATTAGTCCATTTTTTCGTCTGCCCATTTTTCCAGCTGAGTGTGTTGGCTGACATCGAGGTTAAGTGACTTGCTCAGGGTCACACAGTGAGTAAGTGGTTTTGGTGGGATTTGAACCTGGTTCTGCTGGTTTCCAAGCCTGTGTTCCAGCCACTGTTACTAGACCACGCTGCCTGCTACCATGGGAATGTGCATCTCATTTTTTTTACTTTTCCCTGTGTTTGAGGAAAGAAAATGGTGACATTTTTGGTGGAATGTTTTCTCCCGCGGTTATTTTTGAAGAGACACTGCTGCCCTTCATTTGGGCACAGTGCATCAGACTTTTGGGTTAATCTCTAGAGAAATCAGCAAACAGAAAATGTTTGGCCAAGTAACTTGTTAGAATGTGTCTACAGGGCAGAGACCAATATCTTAATATTTTGGGGAAGGGGAGGAGGCAGAGGACTGGTGGCAGAGCAGCCAAACAGTGAAATAAATGATGTCTGAACAGATAATCCGATCTTACTTCGAGAGGGTTCTTTCAGTAGGTCATCACATATAGTACTAGCACCACCTGGCGTCTGGCCACACAGCAGACTTTTTCTAGCAATACCTGTTGGGGGACCGCCCACCCAATGTCACGTGACCGACGTCAGCGTGATGCTATATAGTGGACGGTCCCCACGCTCGCCCTCCAGTTCTTTCCTGCCATCGCCTTGTGTCAGTCGCATTGTAGACTTCCCAAGCGATCATCGTTGGAAGTGCTTTTTTCCCGTCGGTTTTCACCACCTTTTTTCCTGCTAGCCTCAGTGTGGGGAGCCGGTGGGGGGGGGTTCGCCCATAATGCACAGGAGTGGCAGGGCATTACCTGTGATGCATGGGTCCTGCAGTTGGTGTCCGCCAGACACACCATAGAGTTTCTGGAAATTCCACCAGACTCTCCACCAATCCAGTTGTCCTACTGTCGAGACCAGGCTCTTCTCGTCAGAGAAGAAATCAACTCTCTCTTGCTCAAGAAGGCAATAGAGAGCGTTCCCCTCCGGCAAAGGGGGAAGGAGGTTCTACTCCCACTTTTTCCTGGTTCCAGAAAAGTCAGGCGACATGAGACCCATTCTCGACCTGTGCAGTCCCAACCTGTTCGTCGAGTACAAAAAATTCAGAATGCTGCCCCTCCAAAGCCTTCTCCCTCTCCTGCTGGAGAACCAGTGGCTTTGTGCTCTGGATATGCAGGATGCTTACCTGCACATTCCAGTTTTCCCCAGCCACCGCCAGTTCCTGCGGTTTTGTTTCCAGGGGTAGCATTTCCAGTTCCGGGCCCTCCCTTTTGGTCTGTCTTCGGCACCTCGGGTTTTTAACAAGTGCCTGGTGGTGGTGGTGGTAGCCTTTCTGCATCACCAGGGCATAGCAGTTTTCCCTTACCTGGACGACTGGCTGATTTCAGCCCCTTCCAGGGATTCTCTTCCGGAATCTCTGCATTTCATTCGGGATCGTTCTCCAAGTTGGGGATTACTGTCAATTTCCCCAAGTCGTCTTTCTCCCCGAATCAGAGACTTCCGTTCATTGGGACAGTCTTGGACACCGTCCAGAGCAGGGCCTTCCTTCCACCGGATAGGGTGGAAACTCTGGTCCGTCAAGCTTCATTATAAAAAGGGTCTGAGAAACGGAGCTTTCTGATTGGTTGTAAACATTCTATCAGCCCTATGTTAGTCTTTGATTAACATACATGTACAGTCTAATTATATGCCGAACAAGGTTTAACACTATTTAAAAAACATTTTTATTATAATAGCAATAAGGCACTCCCAGGAGTTATGTTAATGGTCAGTTAATCACCCTCTAGGGGCATGTAGCACTCAACTATGCCTCGTGCCGCATTACACCCCTAGAAGGTGATTAACAGACCAGTAACATAACCTCTGGTCATGCCTTATTGCTTAAGTGGTGGCCTCATCCAGAACCATTCCAGCAAGGGAGGTCCTTCGCCTTCTTGGCCTAATGGTGGCCTCCATCACTGCCATTACTCTGGCGAAGCTCCACATGAGAATCATTCAGTGGTCCTTGCGGGTGCAGTGGGATCAACTTCTGGACGACCTGGACCATCCGGTCCTGGTATCGTCAGCGGTCCAGAAAGACTTGCTGTGGTGGAGGAATCCCTGTAACCTTTCCTTGGGTCTCCCATTCAGGAGCCCTGTCCCCTCAGCATCTCTGACTACAGTTGCATCGAATATGGGCTGGGGGGCACATTTGGGGGAACACCAAGCACAGGGACTTTGGTCCACCTCGGAGGCATTGTTGCATATCAACGTCCTGGAGATGAGAGCGGTCTTGTATGTATTTCATGCATTCCAGACCCTTCTCCCCAAGGGATCACTGCTTATCCAGACAGACAACATGTCAGTAGTCTGGTATCTCAACAAACAGGGAGGAACTCGCTCATACCCTCTCTGCAGGGAAGTGTGGAACTGGGCAGTCCAGCACAATCTGTCCTTAGTGGCAGTGCATGTTCCAGGCATCCAAAATGTCCTGGTGGACAGTCTCAGCAGATCTCGAACCCTCAGTCACGAATGGGAACTAAGTCAGGAAGTGGCAGAGTCTCTCTTTCTAAGGTTGGGGCGTCTGGATCTCGACCTTTTCGCCTCCCCATTCAACGCAAAACTTCACAGTTTTTGCTCGCTCGTTCCAGGGCATGATGCTTTCTGGCACAACATGTTGTCTCTCTCTCTCTTGGACAGGGAAATTTTTGTACGCCTTCCCTCCATTTCCCATTCTCCAGAGGGTTCTCCTCAAGCTTCAGGCAGAGAAGGAGCGGATGATCCTCATCGTCCCCCTCTGGCCGAGACAGATTTGGTTACCGTTTCTGCAACAGTTAGCGGAGGAACCACTGGTTCCACTTCCGGTGACTCATGACCTCTTGACACAGAATCAAGGCCGGCTCATTGATCCGGGGCTCAGGACCCTGCATCTTCATGCGTGGCTCCTGCAGACATAGCGGTCTCCCGCTTTGGGGTCTCCTCTCGGGTTGCCCAGATAATTGTTGGGGCTAGAAAGCCGTCTAGTCATTCCACCTATGCTATGAAGTGGAAACATTTTTCCATTTGGGCAGCTTCCAAAGATTGGAACCCTTTCTCTTGTTCTGCCCCACAAGTCATGGAATCCCTCCTTCATCTTTCAGATTCGGGCCTATCCTATTCCTCTTTGAAGGTTCATCTTTCGGCTATTTCGGTGTACAACGAGCTGGTGGATGGTAAACCCATGGCTCAGTTGGAAGTCTTGAAAACCTTTCTGAAAGGGATTCTCCATCTGAAACCTCCCATCCGCAGCCCCACACCACCCTGGGCTTTAAACTTTGATTTGGAGAAGCTCACTCTCCCATCTTTTGAACCAGCGATGAGCTGTGATGTATGCTTCCTGTCCTGGAAGACATTGTTTTTAGTTGCCGTTACCTCAGCTCGAAGAATTTTGGAGCTTCAGGCTGTGGTTTGTAAGGAGCCCTATTTAGTTTTCCATAGGGACCAGGTGTTCCTCAGGACAAATCCTAAGTTTTTGCCTAAGGTGGTTTTGGAGGTTACACTGAACCAGTCAGTGGAGCTCCCTGTATATTTTCCGTCCCTTGCGAATAGAGGTGAGGCACTCCTACACACTATGGATGTGCATCGCGCCCTCCGATGCTATACTCACCGTACAAAAGAGTTTTGTAAGGATAACCGTTTGTCTCTTTTGCCCTCAGATCTTTGGGCAGAGCTGTTTCTAAGCAGTGCCTGTCCGATTGGTTGGGCAATTGTATTCGCTTCTGCTACCAGAAGTATGACAAGCCTCTGCCGGGACCAGTCAGAGGTCATTCTACAAGGGGCATGGCTGCTTCTGTGGCTTTTCTGCTCAACATTTCAGCAGCCGATATTTGCACGGCAGCAATGTGGAGTTCTGTCCATACCTTTACCAGACGCTACAGTTTGGACATTGCTTCTAGGCGGAGGGTAGGTTTTGGCCTAGCTGTTCTGCAGGGCCTTCTGTCCTAGGCTGGTTCCAGTCTGTGTTTTCCTTAGTTGTTGGAGTTTTTCCTCTTCCCTTGTTTCTCTTGGTCTCTCTGCGGAGGGACTGCTTGGGATTCAATCCTATATGTGATGACCTACTGAAGGAAGCTTCTCGAAGTAAGATAGTACAGTTACATAGGAACTTACCGTAACAGTAGATCTTCGAGAGAAGTTCCTTCAGTAGGTCATATTTTTCCCACCCTCCTTCACCCTTTTTATTTACAGACTTCAGACTCCAGGCCTATTCCAGGCTCCAGCAGGAGAACTGGAGGGCGAGCGTGGGGACTGTCCACTATATAGCATCGCGCTGACATCAGTCACATGACGTCGGGTGGGCGGTCCCCTGTCAGGTATTGCTAGAAAAAGTGCCGTGCGGTCAGACGCCAGGTGGCTCTAGTCCTACATGTGATGACCTACTGAAGGAACCTCTCTCGAAGATATACTGTTACGGTAAGTTCCTACGTAACTGTACTTTTGCTTCTTTCCTGATCCATGGTCAGGCTTTACTAACAAGCTGTTGCTCTGCAAGTTCTACATCTGTCTGAGAGCGAGCACTGTCCGTCTTCATTGTTACATTGAGCCAGCTTCACCAGTGCCAATTTGTCAGTTTAAACAGGAAAACAGAGCCACGGAGTCCCTAAGAAATACACCCAGACCTGAAACCAGCAAAAGCCAAAATAACTGAATTGTTGTTAGCAAAAGAGAGGAACATAAATACTGCTGTCACACCAGCACCGCGGTGCTGCGTGGAGACACGCCCGCTCAGCGTGCTGATGACCTGGGTTTATGCCTCGCACCCAGCTGACTGTATTGGTGACTGGAGGGGGTAAGGAGGGTCTGCATGGATGCTCTCCCCCCTGGGGTGGGGATCGCAAAACACACAGTTTCGAAAGTGGCTCCAGGTGGGGTAGTGGAGGTAGGGTCCACAGGGTTAGTGGGTGACCACATGCTGCCACTTACCCCCATCAGGATACCGTGACATACATGCAGACTTGAGAGCAGGGCAGGACCAAACAAGGGGGAACAACCTGGATCACAGTAGGATGACTGTCGACGCATTTGGGTGCCGCTGTCTGCCTCCAGCCACTTCACTTCGCCAAGGAATTCAGGGGATCAGTGACAGAGTAGGACACACATACAACACACACAGATGCGCGCACACGCACACACACCAGTAAGAAACTGGGAGCGATACACAGGGCCATTGACAGATTGGGAGACATACAAACACACACACACACACACACACTTTCGCTCTCTAACAGACTGGTAGTCACACACACTCACACCCACAGGGACCAGAATGGGACATGCGCACACACACTAGCAGATTGATAGTGAGACACATACACACACCAGTGATGGATTGGGAGTCACATACAAAGGAACCACTAACAGACTGGGAGTCAAAACATCTGGGACCAGTAACAGGCTGGAAGTCACAAGGACACCGGGGGAATTGGGTGAGCAGATGGGGACCTTGCCCCATTAAAGACTTGCGGCATGACTAGCCTACATTCGGGTCCCCGCTGTGGTTCTGTTTTACTCTAAATGCTCTCCAGGCATTGCTAATCCAATGGCTTTACTAATTTTGATGACCTCATCGTGTCCACGTGATATCATTGGTTCCTCTCTTGGCTGTGATTGGCCGTTGCACCTCCTTCCCCTTCCCCCGTTCGTCTGCCTGTGACATGAACTGCATGCACAAAGTTTTGAGCTGTGGAACAAGCTCCGGCCCCCACCAATAAAACTCTTTTAGGTCCCTATTCCTTACTCCCTCCCAAATTCCTTGAACAAAATCCTAAGTTCCTGATACCCTCCTCTTTTCCTCTGTTCCCCCTTTCCCAGTGCCAATGATTTCAGTAAATGCATGCATGATGGGTTCAATGGCAGTGATTTCAGTAAATGCATGCCTGGTGGGTTCAGTGGTTTGTTGTGTAATTTGCTTTGTAATTGTGTTCTAGTTTACAGGTGAGGAGTCGAATAGCCTCTTTACTGGACAGTGAATGGTTAAAAAAAATGGAGCTGCCCCGATGACCCAGTGTTAGTGCGTCACTCTACCATGCCCTGATGGGCCATCGTTTGTGCACCACACTACCGTGCCCTAATGACCCAGCATTTGTGCATTGCACTGCCGTGCCCTGCTTGCCCAGTATTAGTGCATCACACTACCATGCCCTGGTGGGCCGTCGTTTGTGGGTTGCACTGTCATGCCCTGATGGGCAATGTTTGCGTGTCACACTACCATGCCCTGATGAGCCAGCATTTGTGGGTCACACTACCATGCCCTGGTGGGCCAGCATATGTGGGTGGCACTACCATGCCCTGATGGGCCATCGTTTGTGGTGCACACTACCATGCCCTGATGGGCCAGCGTTTGTGGGTCGCACTAGCATGCTGCGGTGGGCCAGCATTTGTCCGTCGCATTACCATGCCTTGATGGGCCAGTGTTTGTCGTACTACCACGATCTGATGGGTCAGCACTTATGCATCACACTACCATGCCCAAGGGCCCAGCATTAACGCGTCACACTACCATGCCCAAGGACCCAGCATTAACACATCACACTACCATGCCCAAGGGCCCAGCATTAACACGTCACACTACCATGCCCTGAGGGGCCCAGCATTTGTGTGTCGCACTGCCATGCCATGATGGGCCAGTGTTTGAGTGTCGCACTGCCATGCCCTGACTGGCTCAATGTTCGTGGGTCACACTATCATGCCCTGATGGGCCAGCGTTACTGCATCACACTCTCATGCCCTGGTGGGCCAGTGTTACTGCATCACACTGTCATGCCCTGATGGGCCAGCGTTACTGCATCACACTGTCATGCCCTGATGGGCCAGCGTTACTGCATCACACTACCATGCCCTGAGGGCCTTGCGTTAGTGTATTACACTACCATGCCCCAATGGCCCAGAATTTGTGCATTTCACTACCATTCTCTAAGGGCCCGGGGTTTGTGCATCAGTCTATCGTGTCCTGATGACCAAGCGTTTGTGCATTGCACTACCATGCCCTGAGGGCCCAGTGTTAGTGTGTGGCGCTACCATGCCCTGAGGGCCCAGCGTTAGTGTGTGGCACTACCATGCGCTGAGGGCCCAGAATTAGTGTGTGGCACTACCATGCCATGATGGGCTACTGTAATTGTGTCACACTACCATGCCCTGAGGGATCAGCATAGTGCATCGCACTATCCTGCCCTAATGGCCCAGTGATATCTCAGAGATCCCTATGTTGTGCCAAGCACATCTTCCTGCTCTTGCAGTGACCCCAGTGTTGCTTCAAGCTCCACATCCCACTCTGTTAGCGATCCCTGAGTTGGGCCAAGCACCAGCTGCCACTTTCAGAGCAATCCCTGTGTTGGGCCAAGCACCTTATCCCACTCTTGCAGCAATGCCTATGCTGGGCCAAGCACTATGTCTCACTCTCCAAGGACCCCAGTGTTGGGCTAAGCACCATGTCCCACACTCGCAGCAATGCCTGTGTTGGACCAAGCACCACCTCCCACTCTCACATAGATCCTTGTGTTGGGCCAAACACTGTGTCCCACTCTTACAGCGACCCCAGTGTTGGGTCAGGCACCTTATCCCACTCCCGCAGCAATGCCTGTGTTGGACCAAGCACTGCATCCCACTCTCGCAGTAACTCCAGTGTTGGACCAGGGACTGTGTCCTACTCTCGCATGGATCCCTGTGTTGGGCCAGGCACTGCATCCCGCTCTTGCAGTAACTCCAGTGTTGGACCAGGCACTGTGTCCTACTCTCGCATGGATCCCTGTGTTAGACCAGGCACTGCGTCCCACTCTCGCAGTGACTCCAGTGTTGGACCAGACACTGTGTCCTACTCTCGCATGGATCCATATGTTGGGCCAGGCACTGCATCCCACTCTCGCAGTGACTCCAGTTGTTGGACCAGGCACTGTGTCCTACTCTCGCATGGATCCCTGTGTTAGGCCAAGCACAACATCCAGTTCTCACAGTAACCCGTGTTTCACCAAATACTGCATTCCCACTCTCACAGCAGCCCCTGTGCTGGGCCAAGCACCACATCCCACTCTCACAGCAGCCCATGTTGGGCCACATGCAACATCTCATTTGCACCACAACCCCTGTACTGGGTTAAGTATCGTGTCCCAGTCTCACAGCAACCATGTTTTTTGTCAAGAACCTTGTCTCCCTCTCACAGCAAATCATTTGTTGGGCCATGCACTGCAGCCTGCACTCGCTGTGACCCCTGTGTTGGCTCAAACTCCACTTTCCACTCTTCCGTTAACCCCATGTTGGACCAAGCACCAGGTACTGTTCTCGTGGTGACCTCTATATTGGGCCAAGCACTGTGTCCTGTTCTCACAGTAACCCCAATGTTGGGGCAAGCACTGCATCCCTGTCTTGCAGTGACGCTGCCGACCTCTGTGTTGATCTAAGCACTGTTCCTGGCTCATGAAGCAATCCCTGTATTGCAAGGACCACATCCCGCTCTCGCAGCAACATTTGTGTAGGGCCAAGCATCACATCCTGCTCTTACAGCAGCCCTTATACTGGGCCAGGCGACTGTCCCACTCTCGCAGTGCCCCAAGTTGGGCCAAGCAACACATCCCACTCTTGCAGTGACGTGCTGGGCCAAGCACCACGTCCTGCTTTCACAGTGATCCCAGTTATTGGGCCAAGCATTGTGTCCATCTCTTGCAGCGACCCTTGTGTTGGGCCAAGCATTGCTTCCAACTCTTGTGGTGACCCTTGTGTGGGGCCAAGCATTGCGTCCAACTCTTGCAGCGACCCTTGTGTTGGGCCAAGCATTGCATCCAGCTCTTGCAGCGACCCTTGTGTTGGACCAAGCATTGCGTCCCGCACTTGTATCAACCTGTGTTGTGCCAGGGAGATCTCTTTCTCCTTAACAGGGAAGCTGTGAGCCTCGTGTGTTGTCTGGATGCAGGGGGTAGGGCAGAGGGGAAACTGGGGATAGAAAGCCAATCTGCAGGTCGATGATGACCCTTGCCTCTTGATTGGTGATCTGAGGTGTCAGTAGGTACTGTCATAGGTAAAAATAAAAAGTTTGACTGAACCCCGCCCCCCCAAATAAAATCACTCCCTTCATTCAAGTCTACTCCCTCCCCCCGTTGATTCCTTTCCAGGGACATCATGATATCAATTTGTAAGTATCACAATATTTGTGTATATTTTATCACAATCTATTATCACAATAATTAGTAGCATTTCTAGTTTTAGAGAAAGATGGGGGATCAGTAATCTCGGAGAGGAGGGGACACAGCCAGAGCTGCAGATGTGAAAAGGTCAACAAAGTTTATAACATTCTATCACGGTATGCGTTTTTTTGTTTTTTTTTTAAGACAGACAGATTGGAAACAAAGGCCTACTCACCAAGTGTAATATAAGAAAATATTTCATGTTTATCTACATTGTGTACCCGGGGTGGCCATCTTGTATTGGGTTAAGCAATGAATGGTTTGGACTTCAAATGGAGCTACTGGGTACAGTACGAACATACAAGTCTGCCAGCAGAAACGCCTCGTGGTCTATCAAGTCTGCTCGAGTGTGCAGCTACCACCCCTAGATTGCAGCTGCCCCCCCTCCCCTCCAGGATGCAGTGATAATAAACCAGGTGCAAGTTCATGTCATCACCAACATTTCGGAGTGTGACTCCTTCATCAGGGTATACTGGTTTATATTTTAAATAAATGTGACAGTACTTAGATGCCTATTTATCTCTGGTCACCTTAAAGAAAATGGTCAGTATTGTATCCCCCCGTATCAGTGGTGTGTTTTTCAGTGTTGTCATCAACTTCTGTGAATGTGCTTGCTCTGTTTTAATTTTTATATTTTAGTGCCAAGCCTGAAATGGGTCTGCAGGACAGCTCCTTGCTCTGTCCTCTTAGAAGACCTTCTTGTATTGTCGCTTTCACTTGAAATATAAACCAGTGTACCCTGATGGAGGAGTTACAGTCTGAAACGTTGGGGATAGCATGAGTTTGCACCTGATTTATTATGATTATTAAATAAACAGGAAATATTTCCTTATATTACACTTGGTGAGTAGCCCTTTATTTCCAGTCTGTCTGTCTTGCTATATTGCCTTGACTGGAATTGGCTTTTCCCTCATTGAGACTTTTTGCTTCCGAGGTTGGCTGTACTGGAGTTTCTCTTCCTTGTTTTACAGAGATAAAGTGACTGTGGGAAATGCTGCAGTATACCTTCAAATTGACTTTTTGGCCCCTGTGCACAAATGTGCGGAATGCCTACGCACCAAGGATGCATGGCACATAGCCACGCCGCACCAATTGCGCCCCCCCGCATTGGATGCACTAACAGAGGCACACAGCTCCAACGCACCCAATACCTCAGCCGCAAGGACTGCAAGTGCTGGGGGTGGGTGGAGTGCTTGCCAGCACTACACACCATTCACTAAGGCATGTAGTGCTGCTCACGGGGGTGCAGAAGAGGGTGCAGGTTACGGCTGGGGGGGACCCTGTTGTAACTCCAGTATGCGCCATGCGCATACAGACTGCCACCCAGTCCAGGCAGATGGCCCCTGTCCCCCACCAACAGGACTCCTGCTCCCATCCCCATTGGCTTCCCAGTGCCACCCATACCAGCACACAGCTGTACCCCATCCCTGTGATAGCTGACCTCACCACCCCCACACACACACACACATAGGGGCACCGGCCCTGGGATTGCAGACACCACCAGCCCACCCATCCACCCCCAATCCCATCCCCTCCGAGCATTCATGGGTGTTCAGTGCCCCCCCCCCGCAGCACTGGCAACACAACCCCCTCACCCCAAACCTGTCCTCTGGTGCCACCACACAGGACAGCCGGTGGCTGAGGAGGTGTGTGGTGGGCTGTGCTATGGGCCGTCCCTCACGGTGGCAGTGCTGCGATGGGATGGGGATGGTGTGGGTGGTGCCAGGTTAGGGGGGAGGTTAATGCAGCAGAGTATATGGGGAGGGGGCACATATGTGTCTGTCATGGGGATGAGACTGTGCTGTGTGGGGGGCAGGCATCTGGACTGGGGTGGGGTTGCTCTTGGGGGTGGGGACTGGCATCATGGGCATGGCTGGGGGATACTTGGGTGATGGTGCCTGGCCGCACAGATCCGGGTGCGCATGCGGCTGTTCACGCACCCAGACCCGCCACGTACAGGATCCACTGTGGGACCCAGGCTGGGCATCCGATTGGATGCCCGGCTGGGTCCACTACTCCGCTCCCAGCCACCCTTTGCGGACCTGTGCACTGGGGAGGTGGAGCCACAGACAGGTGGTGGCCGGTGGTGGATACTGGCCTGTGCGCATCTGTCCGCAGGTGCGGAGCTATGCGGGCGAGATACACGCCACAGTGTGTATGTCCCACCCATTCATGCATAGGCCCCAGTGTGATTTGTGACACGTTGCTGACATTAATGGGTGTTTCCACATCCCTCTGTTTTCTGTGCTGTTTAATTCCCTTGTAAACCTGCCATGTTGGGACGGGGGGACTCTGACTGGTGAGCTGTGTGCCTGATGTCTCCCAGAGTGTTCCATAAGGTCAGGAGGAGCAGTGTATGTATAGCTTTGTCACTGAAACAGGTCACAGCTAACAAGGGGTGTTCCGAAATACTGGAGAGTGCTGCTGAAAACATGGGCCAAACATTTTTAAAGCAGAGGTGGGCAAGCCAGGAACTTTTCACCTACAGCCAAGCCACAGCCGAGCCAGGGGTCTGGCTTGACTCTACGAGCCAAAACATGAGTCTAGCCTTGGCTACTACAAGCTATTCTCTACATCGGAGGTGAACATTTCAGACACTACACTAACTGCTCAGGCTGACAAAAATGCTTACCCTCATCATAACTGACTTGGCTCAATCTTGGCTCTCAAGCATTTATGGAGGGCGAGCCGAAACAAACACTAGGCTCGGACCTGCTGTCTTGCCCACCTCTGTTTTAAAGTCTCCAGAACAGTATTGCTTCAGGTTTAGACTTTAGTCAATATTTATATGCAAAGACCTTGTTTAATGACTGACTGATACCCGCTTCCTCCTTTTTTCATTTGTGTGCACTTCCGTTTGTTTTATTAACTCTGTAGCTGCCACAGTGCCAGAGCAGAAGACAGTGACGTTGGATGTGGACGTGAACAATCGCAGTGACCGGGTGGAGTGGTGCAGCTGCTATTACCATGGTAACTTCTCACTCAACGCAGCATTTGAAATCCGGCTACATTGGATGGCTGTGACAGCAGCTGTCCTGTTCGAAATGGTGGGTGTTTTTATTTTTTTTTAAATAAAATTGTATAGAGTTTTCACAAAATTCAGCACAACGATAAAAACAAACGTGTTACCAAGCCAGCACAACAGTAATTGAAAGGCATAATCTTAGATCATTTATGTGCTAAATACAGAGAGATCAGACTTCAGGCGAGGACAGTGCCTGCAGGGACAGTTACTACATTCGCAGTGGCGAGTTACAGGGGAAGGGGAGATGTTGTGACAGTGGCTGTGCTGTTTGAAATTCTTGGTGTTCCAGAGTTGGGGTTGTGCTGTTTGGATTGCTGGGCGTTTGAATTACTGGGGTTGTCTTGACAGCAGATGCACTATTTGCAATTGTGGGTGTTGTACGCGACAACAGCTCCTGCAGCTCGGTTTCTGGAGGTAGCTGTGGGCTTTTGTTGCTGTGATGGATGGGGTTCAGTGCTGGGATCTGTAAAATACTCACTGTCTTCTCTGCTTCTTATTAGATCAGCTTTGGGCTTGATTCTTCTGCTTTTGCATCCCCACATCACTCCTTGGGGCCCTGCACTGGCTCCTTGGGGAGTACTGCATCTCAGGATAGCCTTCCCTTGGCCCCGAGAGGTTGACACCATCTTCCTAGCTCCACTTCTATCCCTCCCTTCTGTAGACCAACCAGAGTGAACGAGGAAAGCGAGCTGTGGGGCAAGGAGGGAGAGTGTTCTTGGATATCGTGGAGGGGGGCTGGGAAACACAAACTCCAGTGGCATCACAAGGTGGGACAGCCATCATCCGATGAAGGGGACGGTCTTTTTGCACATGTTCAACCATGCCCCTTCTGACACAAAGTCCCCGTAATATCATTGGTTCTAGAGACTGAGTCCCCTAATGGTCACTAATCCCCCCCCCCCAACCCAAATGCCTATCCCACACCTGCTTGAATCCAACCACCATTTTTGCTCAGATTACCTTTTGGTCAGTCCGTTTCACTTTTCCACCACTGTATCTCTGAAAAAGTACTTCCTAACTTCCTTTTTGACTCCCCTCCCCCCACTTTCCTTGCATTACTCCTAGTGTTCATATGAACATATGAAATTTGCTAGCAGAAAAAGGCCTTTTGGTCTATCGAGTCTGCTCGATTGTGCAGCTAGCAGCCCTATTCTGCAGCTGCCTCTCCCTCCTCACCACCCTCCCGCCTCACCTCCCTCTTGCCCTGTCCCAGCCCCTTTTGAAGCAGCCCACAGTTTTACAGGCTACCACCTCTGCTGATAACATGCTCCAACCTGCCACCACCCTCTCTGTAAAAAAGTGTCTCCTCATTTCCCTTCTGAACCTTCCCCCCTCCAATCTCATGTCATGGCCTCGAGTGCCCCTCCCCACCCTTACCCTGAATAGCCCCTCTGTACCAGTTTTGTTTATCTCTCTCATGTACTTGAATGTCTCGATCGTATCCCCTCTGTCCCTCCTCTCCTCCAGTGAATACATGTTCAACCCCTTTAGCCTACTCTCATACGGTAAGTCCCCCAGTGCCTGGATCATCTTAGTTGCTCTGCACTGCACCCCTTCCAGTAATTTAATGTCCCTTTTCAGGTACAGGCGCCAGTACTGCATGCAGTATTTGAAATGAGGTCTAACTAATGATCTGTATAGTGGCAGAATCACCTCCCCCTCCTCAACGTTATTCCCCTTGTGATGCAACCCAGCATTTTGTTGGCCCTTGCTGCCACCTTTCTACACCGTGCCGAGTTGTTCATTGATCTTGTTATGACCACCCCAGATTCTTCTCCTCCTCCGTCTCTGCCAGCTGCACTCCCCCCAGTTGGTATTTTTTCCTTGGATTTTTTTGCCCCAAAATGCAGTACCTTACACTTTTTGGCATTGAACCCCAGCTGCCAAGACCAGGTCTCCAGCGTTTTCAGATCTTCCTGCAGACCCCATCACCCCCTCTATGTCATCCACCACCATCCCATATCTTGGTGTCGCCGGCAAACAGGCTGATCCTGCTGTTGATGCCCATGGAAATGTCTGCAATAACTATCCCAAATAACACTGGTCCCAGCACCGAGCCCTGTGGAACCCCGCTCATTACTGCCCTTGGGGATGAGAGTTCCCCTTCCACCACCACCCTCTGCTGCCTTCCCTGCAGCCAGTTTGCCACCCATCCCACAATTTTTGCTCCCGCCCCTGTGCCTTCAAGTTTTATTTCAAGTCTCCCATGCGGCACCGAATCGAATGCCTTACTGAAGTCCGGGTACAGGACATCCACTGCATGGCTCTTGTCCATCTGCCTAGTTACCCAGTCATAGTAATCTACCAGGTTGGTTTGGCAGGATCTGCCTTCAACAAAGCCATGTTGTCTACTGTCCTGCAGCCCATTGAACTCCAGCAGGGACACCAGCCTTTCCTTCAGGATCATTTCCATTAGCTTCCCAATGATGGACATGAGGCTCACCAGTCTATAGTTCCCTGGTTCATCTTTGGAGCCACTCTTATGCAGAGGAACCACGTGAGCCATCCTCCAATCCTTGGGTACACATCCTGAATTCAGTGAGGTATTGAATAGGCCTGCCAAGGGCCCCACCAGGATCTCTGCTAACTCCTTCAGTACCCTGGAGTGAATGCCGTCTGGCCCTGGTGCCTTGTCCACCCACAGCGCTCTCAAGACCTCCAGCACTCTACCTTCTGTGATCACCCCATCCGGTACTCGCTCCCCAGCCTTTACTGCCCCCCCCACCCCCTTGGGTAGCACTCCCCTCTCTCTCTTTCGTAAGTACCAAGCAGAAGTAGTCATTGAGTGCTTCTGCCTTTCTGCCCTTCTCTACCCATTGCCTGTCCTTCCTAATTTGCACTGGAGGTGAACACTGAACTGCCTGTCATGTTCCCCACCCCCCCACTCCCTCCAGCAAAATATATTTTCAGCTCCCGTAACACAGAAACATAGAACCTGATGGCAGATAAGGCCCACCTGGCCCACCCAGTCTGCCCATCCTTTGTTAGTAGGACCTTCCTTGCTGCCCAGGAACTCCTGTTGGTGTCCTTTCTCTGCACTGCCTCCACCCTGTCTTTATCTTTCTAGGATTGTGCATATGTTGTTCATCCACACTTATTGGCATGTCCCTTTCCCCTTTAAGAATCACCGGAAGTCTTCAAGCTGGCTCCTCCTACCCACCCGGGTGGTATAACCCTCGGCTGTGCCCCATGATGCCAGATCTTCCTTTCCGCTGGAAGATTCAGGTTGCCTCCTTCGTGCTCCCGCATTTTGTAAGCCCTGGCTTCAAAACCTTTGGTTATTCCAAAAATTTGTCTAGTTCGCATTAGCAATCACGACTGCTTATCTTCAATTATGGAAGACAAGTCTTCCCCTGGATTTCACTGGTGTGCGTGCGGCCTGAAAATGTTACGCACTGATCCCCACACCGTGTGCATCTATTGCTTGGGTGTCGACCATGACACCTCAAAGTGCGATTTTTGTCTTGCATTTCACCCTAATGTCCTCGACGACTGTCTCACATGCCTGAAGTTGGGGAGGCCAGAAAAATGGAACCCTCCGGTGAAATCAAAGGAGGCTTGGTGGGTGGTTTATGCAGCTGCGAGATCCGCCGAGCAATTGAAACACATGCAAGTCTTCGAGGAGGAAGCGGCTCATGCTGGGGAATCTTCCTCTCGGAGCTTCTTTGTTCCACTCAACCTGGGCTCCACCTTCTCGGGTTCCTTCCGAGAGTTGTGCCAGTCTCTCCCGACTAAGGGAGGGGTCCTGTGGGCATGCACTCCTCTCGGTCCCGTAAGTGGGAAAAGGACCCAGGATCATCTTTGTCTCGGCAAAGACATACTTGGGATCGGGAGAGATCTCGGTCCCAGGAACCAGCAGTCTCAACTTCAGTCGAAATTGCCTCTTTGGCCGCTGGCTTATCAGCTTTGCCATCTGGCCAGTTGACCAAAGTGTCAATCGACAAGGTTGAAATAATCATCGACCCATCATCGCCGACTCCGGTTGATGATTCTCTCAGTTGGACTCCGGGCCTTTCTTTCCCCAACGAGGAGACCCAGCCCACTGGGAATCCCATCGAGAAAGTGGTCCCCGACCCTGGGAAATCACCAGTCTCGCCAGTGTATCTCCCGAGTGACCAAATCGGCCCATCTGATCTCGATCGAGGTCTAGGACCCCATCAACCAACAGGCTGAGGAAGAGCGACAAGCACTCAAAAAAAGAGGCGATGCCATCGGTCGTCCTCATCCTCCTCGGATGAGGAGAGGATCCGGCAGAAACTCCGGCGGCGCTACGAGGACCTCATGTGGCAACAGCTGATTTTGTCCGGGCACAAGTTGACCCCGGCTTCTACCCCAGCTATTACTTGGCTTTTGCCTCCCAGGCCGAAGCTGACTCTTTCGGAGCCAATTAAGTTGGCTCCCCCACCCGCGGAGCCGGCGAAACCTCCGGTTCGGCCTAAACCAGTCTCTCCACCGATCGTGGTGGAACCACCACCCAAGTAGTCTGTGGGAGGGGCTCCTTCTAAGGAAGATAGACCAGACACCAGCTTCCCCTGTGTCTTTCAGTCACTGTCACCCCGGACCGCCCTTGGCGGGTCGAAGGTGACCCAAGAGGTCGACCATTGTATCCGGATTCCTTAGATTCAAATGAGACTGGCCTACATTCTCATCCCGGGGATGATGAATTGGCTGGTGGGAATAGAGATGGAGGAAGGTCCTTCATCCTTTCAGGGCATTCTTCACCTCTTCTCTGAGTCTACAGGGATGCCCCTGGAACCTATCCAGAAAAAGATGGAGTACCCTCTCAGGACATCCTCAAGAGAGGGGATGCCCCGACGGAGGCCTTTCCTGTGGCTGAGGCCATAGTTGCCCTGTCCTTAGAACTTTGGCAGCGCCCTGCCTCCTGTCCAGCTCCATCTGACTGCATGGCCCGCAAGTACGCAGTGCCCATGGGGTCCCTTGCGGGGATCACAGAGCACCCTTCGGCTGAGAGCTTGGTGACCGCCTCTGTGTTCAGGCATACTGGCAGTTCTGCCGACACTGACCGACCTCCCGAGAAAGAATCCAAACTCTTGGATCATTCAGCTCGAAAGGTCTATGCAGCCTCATCTTTAGGCCTTCGTCTGGCAAGTTCGGCGGTCATCATTACACACTTCTCCCATGCCCTCTTGGAGTCTTTGGATGAAGTCCTCCCACACCTCCCCGTGGACATGGAGACCACGGTCAAGCAGGTCCGGTATCAGGGCCGAGCTGTTGCCAAACAGCAGCTTCAGACAGACCTGGACATTGGGGATTCTTGTGCCCGCTCGATGGCTGCCGCAGTTGCCTCTCGTCGCAGGGCTTGGCTGAGACTCCTCTTTCCCAGCAGATACTCAGCACAAACTAGCTGACGTGCCTTTCCTGGGCACTGACCTTTTCGGCCCAGGTGTGGCCGGTCACCTTCAGCATATTGAGCAGTCCAGTGCCACCTTGGACGCTACTTCTGCTAAAGGTTCTTCGAGCAAGAAACAGCAGAAGAAGAAAAAGAAGAAGCCTTTTTGGCACTCTTCCCCTGCGGCACAGCAACCCTCCTTTCAAGGAGGGCGGCAGCAGCAACAGCAGCAGGCTCAAGCTTGGTGCCCTCGGCTCAAGCCCGGGCCCTTCCAGGCCCGTAAAGGAGGCCGAGGTTCAGGTCCTGGATCCTCTTCCTCCAAGCCTGCTCAGTGATGGGGTGGGGGCTGCCATCCCCTCTCCCGTCATGCCAGCTCTAGGTCCTCCCGTGAGGGGCCGGCTCCACCACTTTCTTTCCGCCTGGTCCGTTATCACCATGGACAGGTGGGTCAGGGACTGCCTGTGGAATTTGAGCAGCACCCTCCAAGCCGAGCCCGCACCCCTCGGGAGGAAAGAGTATCCGTCCATACTCAGTCAACTCGCCAAGACAACATCGCTCAGCTCCTCCTCAAGGAGGCAGTAGCTCCAGTGGTGGATTCTCCAGCAGATCCAGGCTTTGTCTCTAGGTACTTCCTGGTGCCCAAGCGGACGGGGAGCTGGCGCCCCATTCTAGATCTGCATGACCTGAATCAGTATCTCAGGTCACGCACCTTTTGGATGGTCACCCTGTCTCAGATCATACCATCCTTGGAACGAAACATGTGGTTCTGTTCACTGGATCTGCAGGACACGTTCTTTCACTTCCCAATCCATCCGTCTCATTGGCGGTTCCTCCGCTTCAGAGCCGAAGGGACACTATACGACTTCCGAGCCATGCCGTTCGGCCTGTCATCGGCCCCACGGGTCTTCACCAAATGTATCGCAGTGGTGGCAGCCCATCTCAGGCGTCGGGGAAGGGGTCAGAATTTACCCCTACCTCGACGATTGGCTCTTAGCAGGTCCCACCCAACAGGAGGTGGAGAGGTCCAGGGACCTGGCCCTCCAGACCTGCTCCCAATTTGGCCTCCTGATCAACAAGGCCAAGTTGGAACTCTTGCCTTCTCAGGTGATGGACTTTATCGGGGCAGAGCTCGACTCTCGTCGGGGCAGAGCTTGGCTCCCTGTGGACAGGGTGGAGGTTCTTTCCTCCTTTGCCCAATCATTTCTGGTTGGGCAATTGCGCCCTGCCTGGGACTTTCTGCACCTTCTGGGTTACATGGCAGCGTGCACCTCAGTGGTCCGTTGGGCTCGGTTGCACATGCGCCCCCTCCAATGGGAGCTGGCCGCCCAGTGGGCTCAGCACCACGGTCATTTTGACCAGCTGATCACTGTAACCCAGAATATGTGGGACGCTCTCCAATGGTGGACCGCCCCAGACCGGTTGCAGGAAGGGATCCCGTTTGTCTGCCCTGAGCCAACAGCTGCCCTCACGACCAGTGCCTCTCTCATGGACTGGGGAGCCCACATGGAAGACAAAAGGGCCCATAGGTTCTGGACCCCCAAGGAGTCCCGATACCACATCAACCTGTTGAGCTCAGAGCAGATAGACTAGCACTGTCAGCTTTCGTTCCTCAGCTCCGGGGTCAAGTGGTTCAAGTCCAGACGGACAATACCACGACATGTACTACCTCAACAAACAGGGCGGCACACACTCCCATCTGCTTTGCAGGGAGGTGCTCCACATCTGGACCCTCGTCAGCCGTCTGGAGGTGGATCTCCTAGCCATCCATGTGGCAGGAGCCTCAAACCATCTGGCGGATGCTCTCAGCCGCTTCGGCGAGAGACATCCCATGAGTGGTCTCTCCATCCAGAGGTAGCTTACAGCCTGTTCTCCCACTGGGGCAAACCGATGGTGGACCTGTTTGCCTCTAGGGACAACACCAAGCTGAGGCTTTTTCGTGCCCGCCCCCTCAGCTGGGTTTGCTGCAGGGGGATGCCTTCTCAAGGCCGTGGACCTCAGACCTCCTCTACACCTTCCCTCTATTTCCCTTGATCCACAAGGTGCTCCTCAAGGTGAGGAGGGACAAGGCGAAGGTGATCCTGGTAGCTCCAGACTGGCTGCGACAGTTCTGGTATCCACATCTTTTCAGTCTCAGCTGCAGGCCCCCAGAGCGGCTCCCAGCACGCCTGGACCTGATCTCTCTCAATCAGGGGAAGGTATACCATCCAGACCTTCAATCCCTGCACCTCACAGCCTGGTTCCTGAGCGGCTAGAGTTCCAGGCTTTGGGTCTTTCTGAGGATGTCCTCACCATGGTGGAGGCATCCAGAAAGAAATCGACCAGGAAATGTTATGCCTTCAGATGGAAAACGTTTTCCATTTGGTGTCAGGACAAGGGCCTGGACCCTTTGTCCTGTCCAGTGGGTAACATTCTCAACTGCCCTTGGTCTCTGTCCAAAAGGGGTCTTTGGTCATCGACCCTTAGGGTGCACCTGGCAGCCATCTCTGCTTACCGAGCGTGGGCCGGTCAGCCAGCTTTGGCACAGGAGACAGTGGTCGGGTGCTTTTTTAAAGGCCTGGATCACATATCCCCTCCGGTGCGTGAACCTCCACCTCCGTGGGATCTACTGCTGGTACTGGCAAAGCTCATGGGCAAGCCATTTGAACCAATGCACAAGTGTGCGTTGTCACACTTGTGGAAGATGGCTTTCCTCGTGGTTATCACGTCTGCCAGAAGGACAGGGGAGATGCTGGCCCACCGTTGCAGCGGTTGGATTTCCATTTGTGACGTCAGCGACCCTGGTTTGGGAACGGACCCGGATCGTTGGAGGGCCGGCCCGGGGGAGAAGGGTCGAGCATCCCAGGGACTGCTGTCCTTCTCCGGGGGGAGGGGAGGGTGAATGTCTGGTGCTTGACTGGACTTTTAGCGAAGGCCGGGGTATTACAGCAACTGGTACCGAAGAGCTGCCAGAAGGCAAGACGACGCTGGACGCCATTGCACGTCCCACCCCCCATGTAAAGCACACAAAAATTCCTGAGCCCGATTAATGATGCAGCCTCTGCGACTGGCCTGTATAGCTCTCGCCACTCCTCCAAGCCACCGACTAAATTATGGTGCCGTGGGTGGCACTGAAGCGAACCCCTCCCTGAGAACCAGGAGGCAATGCCGGGTAGCAGCATCTTTCCCGTTATAGATGGGTGGGCAGCGGTGCAAGGCGCCTCACCCTGGGGGGAAAGCCAGGGAGTATCGGTGGCAATCGGAGAGTACGGTGGGTGCAGGAAGGTGTCTGATAGCTTTGGAGCAAGGCACAAAAAGTACAATAAATTAAAAAAAAAAAAGGGAGGATGGGGAGCTCCAGGCGCTACCAGTGGACTCCCCTTATCTAGTCTTCCACAGGGACAAGGTTGTCCTATGCCCCCACCCGAAATTCCTTCCGAAGGTGGTGTCAGAGTTTCACCTTAACCAGGTGTTGACTCTGCTGGTATAGTACCCTAATTCCACCTCAGACGTCGAGTGCAGGCTCCATACTTTGGACCTGAGATGAGCTCTCTCCTATTATAAGGAGAGGACTGCGGAAATTCGGGGAGAAGTTCACCAGCTGTTTGTCACCTACGCTGAAGCTGCTTCTGGCAGACCCACAGTAAAATGGACTATTGCAAGATGGATTACATCTTGCATAAGTCTGTGCTATGAGTTGGCGGGCAAGGAGCCTCCCAGAGGGATAGGAGCTCATTCTATCTGCCATACCGCTGCATCGGTGGCTGCTTTCAGGGACATCCCTATCCAGGAAATCTGTCAGGCTGCTACCTGGAAGTCAGCACACACCTTCATTATCCATTACCACATCGACCTTGAGTCACGCCAGGATGCTGGTTTTGGGGCCTCAGTTCTCCAATCTCTGTTTCCCAGGTGAGTATCAGTGGGGGTGTGCGCCTTGCCTCCCTCCTCCCGGAGAATTGCTAGGAGTCTGCCAATAAGTGTGGATGAACAACATAGCCACGATCCTAGAAAAACAGGTTACTCACCTGTAACAGTAGTTCTAGGAGTGGTATATGTTGTTCATCCACACGGACCCACCCAACCTCCACGGCTGCGGATGCACAAACCTGGCTTCCAGCGGGCTAAGATCTGGCGTCATGGGGCAGAGCCGAGGGTTATACCACCCGGGTAGGTGGGAGGAGCCGGCTTGAAGATTTCCGGGGATTCTTAAAGGGGAAAGGGTCATGCCAATAAGTGTGGATGAACAACATATACCACTCCTAGAACTACTGTTACAGGTGAGTAACCTCTTTTTCTTCAGGTGAGGATTCCAGAACTGCACACAGTACTCTAGGTGAAACCATACTAGGGCTGTGTCCAGGGGCAGTATTACCTTCTTACACCTACAGTTTATTCCCCTGCCAGTGATATTGCACGGATCTGTACGGGGCAATATTACCTTCTTACACATTCAGTTTATTTCTCTGCCAGTGATATTGCACGGATCTGTCTAGGGGCAGTATTACCTTCTTACACCTACAGTTTATTCCCCTGCTAGTGATATCGCACGGATCTGTACAGGGGCAGTATTACCTTCTTACACCTACAGTTTATTCCCCTGCCAGTGATATGGCACGGCTCTGTCTAGGGGCAGTATTACTTTCTTACACATACAGTTTATTCCCCTGCTAGTGATATCTCATGGATCTGTCTTGGGGCAGTATTACCTTCTTACACCTACAGCTTATTCCCTGCCAGTGATATCGCACTGATCTGTCTAGGGGCAGTATTGCCTTCTTACACCTACAGTTTATTCCCTGCCAGTGATCTCGCACGGATCTGTCTAGGGGCAGTATTACCGTCTTACACTTTCAGTTTATTCCACCATCAACACAGCCCAACATTTAGTTTGCCCACCTTAGAAGCAGAATCTTTCTGGGTATCAGATATGATAATAGAATGTGAGAAAGAATTAAGGCAGCTATATTCTGAGCCAGCTGATAGTGCCTGCAAGCTGGTAGCATTGTGCCAAACATAGTGCATGGCACGCTCTGAGCTATATTCAGACACGGTGCTCTAACAGAGCATTCTGACTGAATATGAGATGGGCCAGCGCAGTGCAAAGTGAATATGAGCTGCGCTAACACGCCCCAAAGGCTGCAGGTGGCCCACAGGGCTAGTGGAATTGCCCAAAACGGGATAGCACCGGGGCTCCTGTGAGCCATGTTCAGCCCGAGCACACAGATGACCCATTGGGCATGAATGGTGCCAAGGGGCCATTTGCATGCCCATTATGGGCTCATTAGTATGTGTGTAGCGACCCCTTAGTGCCCACGCTGGGCCACAGTAGCAGCTGGTTTCTGTAGTCTAGTGCCCCCCCCACCTGATCGCCCACATATTGATATCTGAATCCACCTTCCATATCGTTCCCTGATAGTCTAGTGGCATCTCTCTGAGTGCCAATTCCCCCAACCGACTATCACTCCCCCACCTGACTACCCACAGCGGACCCCTGCCCACAAAAGCGTTGTTAGAGTATCTTGAATCCATTGAGCTACAACACCAAAGGCAGTATGAATTCACAGGAGGGGGAGGTCATGCCAGAGGAATCTGATTTTTTTTGGACTTGGTGACCAGGGAAATAGATCTGGGGAGGGCAGTGGATGTAGCCTATGGGGAGTGGGGACTTCAGCAAGGCCTTCAATGCTGTGCCACACAGGATACTGAGAAAGAAATTGAACTGCCTGGGGGTGGGATCCAAAGTGGTGAATTGGGTAAGGAACTGGTTAATAGACAGGCAACAGGGTGGTGAATGGCACTGCCTCTAATGAGAGGAGAGTGACCAGTGGTGTGCCACAGGGCTCAGTACTGGGACTGGTCCCAATACAATGTTTTCATAAGTGACATTGCAGAAGAACTGTAGGGGAAGGTATACCGTTTTGCAAATGACACCAAAATCTGTAATAGGGTGCACACTCAGGAGGAATCGAAAGAAAGCATAGGGACCTTGGAAAGAGTGATCAAGAGCATGGCAGCCGGGGTTCAGTGCCAAAAGTACTGACAGCCACTAAGCAGGAAACCAACCTTGGGGCTGTCACATCTGATGACCTCAAAGGGGCAGGGCAGTATGACAGAGCAGTGGGTAGGGCTAGTTGAATGCAGAGGGAATGGTATCACCACCAGGAGGAGGGAGGGAGGTGGTGTTGCCACTGTAGTGCTCATGTGTGAGACCCCACCTGGAGTATTGTGCCCAGTTCTGGAGGCTTCATCTCAGAAAGAACATAGAGTGGGTGGAGGCAATCCAGAGGAGGGCAGCTAAAATGGTGCAGGGTCTGCATCAACAGTCCTAGAAGGAGAGACTGAGGGGTCTCAACACGTACACCCTGAAAGAGAGGGGACATGATAGAGACCCTGAAGTACCTCATGGGAGCGTACAGGGTGCAGGAGGGGAGTCTCTTTCAACTGAGAAACAGCACCAGCACCAGGGAGCAAGTGATGAAACTGGGGGGTAAGAGGGATATGAAGAAGTTCTATTCACTGAAAGGGTGGTAGACTCCTGGAACAGATTGACAGCTTAAGTGATAGAGACGAAAACAGTAGGGGGCTTCAGGCATGCATGGGGAGAGAGACAGGGGAATATTAGTGAATAGGCAGGGAGGAGGGAGGGTCGCCAGACACCAGTTTGTTTCTACAGAGACAGTCTAGGCAGGGACCATCTGGGCAGTCTGGGTGGGCCATGCAGTCCTTTTCTGCCAACAAATTCTATATTTGTGTGTTTCCCCCCTCCCCAGCTATCGGCTCTGCACTAAACGATGGTGACAGGCACAGTCCTTTGCTCACTTCCTCGTCCGGCTGCCATCTGACGTGCACAGAGCGCAGTCACATGTACTGTAGAAACAGCTGGGAGGAAAGGCGTAGCCACTCTGACCTTGGTCATTAGGGAGAGGAATCCATAACGGAACAAGAAGTAGGATTTTATTTTTTTAAATCAACAGCTCAACCATTCCATCACTAAACATACGCCCAGAAATCATTTCCAGATAAGTGATTTTGGATACCAAGGCATTTCTCTCAGCCCAGCCCTGATTCAGCATGCGTCGCTGTCTGTGTGGCACCTCCTGAAGTCACTGCATTTGCTGTCAGAAGTAAAAATTGGAGTGTGGCAGGCTTGACCCTTTGAAATACTCACCTTCTTTGATTTGCTAGGTCCAGGGATGGCACCGGAAGGCTACCTCCTGTGGATTTCTGCTCGTTCCTGTTCTGGAGGGTCCATTTGCTCTACCCAGCTACCTGTATGGAGACCCGCTACGAGCTCAGCTGTTCATTCCGCTCAACATCGGCTGCCTGCTGAAGGAGGGCAGTGAGCACCTATTCGATGGTAAGAGTGGGCTGAGGGGGGGTTTCTAGATGTACACTCCTCCCTTACATGGTACAGTGCACCCCTCCCAACAGTGTTGATGGTTGCTCACCAACAGGATGTCACAACAGAGCAGAAAGCATTTAACATGGAGACCTGCCCCCCCCCCACCTTGGGTATGAGTGCTTCCTTTAGCAACAGGATGTCCCCACGCAACAGCAAGCAGTGAACACAGAGACCTGTCCCCACCCAGGTATGAGTGTTTCCTTTATCAACAGGATATTCCGAAAGAGCAGTGAACATGGAGACCTGTCCCCCCAACCCCCTCGGTATAAGTGGTTCCTTTACCAACAGGAAGTCCCCCTGAGCAGTGAGCATTGAACGAAGAGACTTGTCCCCCCATTCCATTGCTTACTTTACCAACAGGATGTCCACACGGAGCAGTCAGCATTGAACAGAGAGACTTGTTCAACAGGATGTCTTCACAAAGCAGCAAGCCATGAACACAGAGACCCGGGTATGTGAATATGTGAGCAGACATGGGAATTCAGTCATCAGGCTAGAGTAGGTCAGATGTGCCTTGGGAGGCCAGTCACAGCGTGGAAGAGGGTGTGGTGCTTTGCAGTTCATGGTGCAGCTGCACTGCCTCTGAGGGTAGAGCTAGTTTGTTGCCTATCATCTTGGTCAAAGCTTGGCTGTGGCTCCACCATGGCAGAGGGGAGTGACTTACCCCATTCTGCATGTATCTGCTATTTTGTAGTCACTTTTGTTTTTAAACTTAGGGTGCTTTTTCCAGTGAGCTACCCACTTCACTCATCCTCTCTTGACCCCAGTCCCATCAGGCACTATCCCTGGGACTTACTAGTGACCTGTACAGTGCCACATGTTCCCCCCTCCCCGCCATGGTGGAGTCTCTTGTTCCCCAGGCCTGGGGTGGTTTTAGTCTGGTTGTGCTCAGCAGCCCAGTACACGGTGCAGAGCCTGCAGAGAGAGAGGTGGTGTCATTCTGCCATAGTCCAGAGAGGTATTTTTCCCCTTTGTTCCCATTCTGAGTGCCTCGTGGGTGAGGACTGAGTGCGCGTCTGCACACAAGTGTGCAAATGTCCTAGTCAGAACATCAGAAGACACTCCGCTCACATATTGTGATTCCGCTTGGATTGCCACCTGTAGTCACCCAGGTGGCAGTATTGTAGTGGACTTTACAGATCTCCCTCTCTTGAGGACAGTGTCCTCTGGGACGCTCAATCCTCCTCCTCCCGGCTGGCACCCAGTGATTCGGACTCGGTTCCGAACCTGGGTCACCAGCATCACATGCAGTAGTACTGCCGCTGCACCAACGGACCAGCTGTTACTGCAGTATAGTTTCATAAGAAAGGGTACCATTAGTGCTATGACAAAAGCAGGGTAGGGGTTGGGGTGCCTGATATAAGGAAGGGTGCCATTAGCTCTGAGACAACAGAACAAGGTACAGGGAGGGGCTGATGTAAGGAAGGGTGCCATTAGTGCTGGGACAATAGAACAAGGTACAGGGAGGGGCTGATGTAAGGAAGGGCGCCATTAGTGCTGGGACAATAGAACAAGGTACTAGGAGGGGCTAATGTAAGGAAGGGTGCCATTAGTGCTGAGACAGTAGAACAAGGTACTGGGAGGGGCTGATGTAAGGAAGGGCGCCATTAGTGCTGGGACAGTAGAACAAGGTACTGGGAGGGGCTGATTTAAGGAAGGGTGCCATTAGCACTGAACAATAGAACAGGTAAAGGGAGGGTGCCATTGACGGACCTGTTGAACACCTCCTTGGAGACGGGGAATGTACCCAGGGACTGCAGGATGGCTCATGTGGTGCCCTTCACAAGAGTGGACCCAAGGACCAACTGGGTAACTACAGACAGGTGAGCTTGACCTCCATAGTGGGGAAGTTGATGGAGACCATTCTGAAGGAGAGGTTGATAACCTTTCTCAATAGCAGTGGTCTGCAGGATGAGAGACAGCATGGGTTTCTCACGGTTTAGATCTTGCCAAACTCACCTGATCAACTTCTCCGACTGGGTCACTAGGGCAGTCAATGAAGGCCATGCTGTGGATGTCCTGTATCTGGACTTCAGCAAGGCTTTCTCAATGCGGACAGGAGGTCTATGAGCAACCTGAGGGACATGGGGCGGTGAAAACTGGTGGTTGGGTGAGAGGTTGGCTGGGGCAGAGACAGCAGAGAGTAGTTATGAGGGGAGACATCCAAGCCAAGGCCAGTAGCAGTGGGGTGCCATTGGGGTTCACTGCTCAGACGTTTTGTTCAGTCTCTTCATTGCAGACATTGCAGAGGGGGTCAAGAGTAAGATCAGCCTATTCGCGGACGACACTAAGATTTGTGCAAAAGTGGACAATGAGGAAAAGTGGCAGGCACTCAGAGAAGATCTAGCTAAACTCGAACACTGGTCTAGGGAGTGATAGTTGGGGTTTAATGCTAAGAAGTGCAAGGTCATGCACCTTGGAACCAGAAATCCCAGGAACAGCTGCTGGCTGGGGGGAGTGCAGGTAACAGCTTCAGAGGGCGAAAGGGGCCTGGGGGTAATAGTCACTGGGGACATGAAGGTATCAGCACAGTGTAGGAGGGCGGCAGTAAGGGCAAATAGGATGCTGGGGTGCATTGCCAGAGGGATCACCTCTCGAAAGGAGGAGGTCATTCTACCATTGTATAGATCACTGGTGAGGCCACACTTGGGAGTACTCTGTACAGTACTAGTGCCCATACCTCAAAAAGGATGTGAGATTATTGGAGGGGGTGCAGCGTTGGGCTACAGAAATGATCATGGGACATGGGGAGTTGCCATATGAGGAAAAGTTGAAGGAGCTCAACATGTACTCGCTGGAAGACAAGGGTAAGAGGGGACATGATAGAAACCTTTAAGTACTTGAAAGGCATAAACAAAGTCAGGGAGGGAGGATTGTTCCACTTAAAGGGGGGAAGGGTCACTAGGGGGCACAGTCTGAAGTTGGAAGGGGGAAGGTTTAGGAGGGAGATGAGGAGGCACTACTTCACAGAGAGAGTGGTGATGGGTTTAAATGCACTGCCTGAGGAGTTAATCGCTCAAAGGACAGTGGATTGCTTTAAGCAGGGTTGGGATAGAGTCATGGGCAGGGTTAGTACTGACAAGAACACAAGGGGAAAAGGACTGGGAAAGAGGAGGAAGGGAGGGTTTGGGTGGGGGTGGGCAGCTGTAGTGATATGAAACTAAGAGCTGCAACAATCGGCAGACTTGATATTCAGGGCTTTTTCACTGCCAATTTCGCATGTTCAGAGATAGCAATGGACAGTAGAACAAGGCACAGAGGGGCTGATGTGTGAAGGTGCCATTAGTGCTGGACAGTAGAACAAGGTACAGGAAGGAGCTGATGAAGGAAGGGTGCCATTAGCACTGGACAGGTAGAAGTACAGGAGGTCTGATGTAAGGAAGGTGCCATTAGCGCTGGGACAGTAGAAAAAGGTACTAGGAGGGGCTGATATAAGGAAGGGTGCCATTAGTGATAGGACAGTAGAACAAGGTATGGGGAGAAGACTGATATAAGGGAGGGCGCCATTAACGCTGGGACAACAGAACAAGGTACAGGGAGGGGCTGATGTAAGGAAGGGTGCCATTAGTGTTGAGACAGTAGAACAGGGTACAGGGAGGGGCTGATGTAAGGAAGGGTGCCATTAGCACTGGGACAGTAGAGCAAGGTACAGGGAGGGGCTGATGGAAGGAAGGGTGCCATTAGCGCTGGAATAACAGAACAAGGTATAGGGAGGGGCTGATGTAAGGAAGGGTGCCATTAGCACTGGGACAGTAGAGCAAGGTACAGGGAGGGGCTGATGTAAGGAAGGGGACCATTAGCACTGGGGCAACAGAACAAGGTACTGGGAGGGGCTGATGTAAGGAAGGGTGCCGTTAGTGCTGGGACAGTAGAACAAGGTACAGGAAGGGGCTGATGTAAGGAAGGGCGCCATTAGCACTGGGACAACAGAACAAGGTACTGGGAGGGGCTGATGTAAGGAAGGGTGCCATTAGTGTCGAGACAGTAGAACAGGGTACAGGGAGGGGCTGATGTAAGGAAGGGTGCCATTAGTGTTGAGACAGTAGAACAAGGCAAGGAGGGGCTGATGTAAGGAAGGTGCCATTAGTGCTGAGACAGTAGAACAAGGTACAGGAGGGGCTGATGTAGGAAGGGCCATTAGCACTGGGACAACAGAACAAGGTACTGGGAGGAGCTGATGTAAAGAAGGGTGCCATTAGTGTCGAGACAGTAGAACAGGGTACAGGGAGGGACTGATGTAAGGAAGGGTGCCATTAGTGCTGGGACAACAGAACAAGGTACAGGGAGGGGCTGATATAAGGAAGGGTGCCATTAGTGTTGAGACAGTAGAACAAGGTACTAGGAGGGGCTGATGTAAGGAAGGGTGCCATTAGTACTGGGACAACAGAACAAGGTACTGGGAGGGCTGATGTAAGGAAGGGTGCCATTAGTGTGGAGACAGTAGAACAAGGTACTAGGAGGGCTGATGTAAGGAAGGGTGCCATTAGTGCTGGGACAACAGAACAAGGTACAGGGAGGGGCTGATGTAAGGAAGGGTGCCATTAGTGTTGAGACAGTAGAACAAGGTACTAGGAGGGGCTGATGTAAGGAAGGGTGCCATTAGTGCTGAGACAGTAGAACAGGGTACAGGAGGGCTGATGTAAGGAAGGGTGCCATTAGCACTGGGACAACAGAACAAGGTACTGGGAGGGGCTGATGTAAGGAAGGGTGCCATTAGTGTTGAGACAGTAGAACAAGGTACTAGGAGGGGCTGATGTAAGGAAGGGTGCCATTAGTGCTGGGACAGTAGAACAAGGTACTAGGAGGCTGATGTGGGAAGGGCGCCATTAGCACTGGGACAACAGAACAAGGTACTGGGAGGGCTGATGTAGGAAGGTGCCATTAGTGCTGGGACAGTAGAGCAAGGTACAGGGAGGGGCTGATGTGAGGAAGGGCGCCATTAGTGCTGGGACAGTAGAACAAGGTACTAGGAGGGGCTGATGTAAGGAAGGGTGCCATTAGCACTGGGACAACAGAACAAGGTACAGGGAGGGGCTGATGTAAGGAAGGTGCCATTAGTGCTGGGACAGTAGAACAAGGTACTAGGAGGGGCTGATGTAAGGAAGGGCGCCATTAGCACTGGGACAACAGAACAAGGTACTGGGAGGGGCTGATGTAAGGAAGGGTGCCATTAGTGTTGAGACAGTAGAACAAGGTACTAGGAGGGGCTGATGTAAGGAAGGGCTGCCATTAGCACTGGGACAACAGAACAAGGTACTGGGAGGGGCTGATGTAAGGAAGGGTGCCATTAGTGTTGAGACAGTAGAACAAGGTACTAGGAGGGGCTGATGTAAGGAAGGGTGCCATTAGTGTCGAGACAGTAGAACAAGGTACAGGGAGGGGCTGATGTAAGGAAGGGTGCCATTAGTGTCGAGACAGTAGAACAAGGTACAGGGAGGGGCTGATGTAAGGAAGGGTGCCATTAGTGTCGAGACAGTAGAACAGGGTACAGGGAAAGGCTGATGTATGGAAGGGTGCCATTAGCACTGGGACAACAGAACAAGGTACTGGGAGGGGCTGATGTAAGGAAGGGCACCATTAGCACTGGGACAACAGAACAAGGTACTAGGAGGGGCTGATGTAAGGAAGGGTGCCATTAGTGCTGGGACAGTAGAACAAGGTACTAGGAGTGGCTGATGTGAGGATGGGTGCCATTAGCACTGGGACAACAGAACAAGGTACTGGGAAGGGCTGATGTAAGGAAGGGCGCCATTAGTGCTGGGACAGTAGAACAAGGTACTGGAGGGCTGATGTAAGGAAGGGTGCCATTAGTGCTGGGACAGTAGAACAAGGTACTAGAGAGGCTGATGTAAGGAAGGGCACCATTAGCACTGGGACAACAGAACAAGGTACTGGAGGGCTGATGTAAGGAAGGGTGCCATTAGTGCTGAACAGTAGAACAAGGTACTGGGAGGTCTGATGTTAGGAAGGCACCATTAGCACTGGGACAACAGAACAAGGTACTGGGAGGGGCTGATGTAAGGAAGGGTGCCATTAGTGCTGGGACAGTAGAACAAGGTACTAGGAGGGGCTGATGTAAGAAGGGTGCCATTAGCACTGGGACAACAGAACAAGGTACAGGAGGGCTGATGTAAGGAAGGGTGCCATTAGTGCTGGGACAGTAGAACAAGGTACTAGGAGGGGTGATGTGGGGAAGGGCTGATTAGCCTGGGACAGCAGAACAAGGTACTAGGAGGGGCTGATGTAAGGAAGGGTGCCATTAGTGCTGGGACAGCAGAACAAGGTACTGGGAGGGCTGATGTAAGGAAGGGTGCCATTAGTGCTGGGACAGTAGAACAAGGTACTAGGAGGGGCTGATGTAGGAAGGGCCATTAGCACTGGGACAACAGAACAAGGTACTGGGAGGGGCTGATGTAAGGAAGGGTGCCATTAGGCTTGGGACAGAGAACAAGGTACTGGGAGGGGCTGATGTAAGGAAGGGGCCATTAGCACTGGGACAACAGAACAAGGTACTGGGAGGGGCTGATGTAAGGAAGGGTGCCATTAGTGCTGGGACAGTAGAACAAGGTACTGGGAGGGGCTGATGTAAGGAAGGGCGCCATTAGCACTGGGACAACAGAACAAGGTACTAGGGAGGCTGATGTAGGAAGGTGCCATTAGTGCTGGGACAGTAGAACAAGGTACTGGGAGGGGCTGATGTAAGGAAGGGCCCATTAGCACTGGGACAACAGAAAAGGTACAGGAGGGGCTGATGTAAGGAAGGGTGCCATTAGCGCTGGGACAGTAGAGAAAGGTACAGGGAGGGGCTGATGTAAGGAAGGGCACCATTAGCACTGGGACAACAGAACAAGGTACTGGAGGGCTGATGTAAGGAAGGGTGCCATTAGTGCTGGACAGTAGAACAAGGTACTGGGAGGGGCTGATGTAAGGAAGGGCACCATTAGCACTGGGACAACAGAACAAGGTACTGGGAGGGGCTGATGTAAGGAAGGGTGCCATTAGTGCTGAGACAGTAGAACAAGGTACTAGAAGGGGCTGATGTAAGGAAGGGTGCCATTAGCACTGGGACAACAGAACAAGGTACAGGGAGGGGCTGATGTAAGGAAGGGTGCCATTAGCGCTGGGACAGTAGAACAAGGTACTAGGAGGGGCTGATGTAAGGAAGGGTGCCATTAGTGTTGAGACAGTAGAACAAGGTACTAGGAGGGGCTGATGTAAGGAAGGGTGCCATTAGTGCTGGGACAGTAGAACAAGGTACAGGGAGGGGCTGATGTAAGGAAGGGTGCCATTAGTGTTGAGACAGTAGAACAGGGTACAGGAGGGCTGATGTAAGGAAGGGTGCCATTAGCACTGGGACAACAGAACAAGGTACTGGGAGGGGCTGATGTAAGGAAGGGTGCCATTTAGTGTGAGACAGTAGAACAAGGTACTAGGAGGGGCTGATGTAAGGAAGGGTGCCATTAGTGCTGGGACAGTAGAACAAGGTACTGGGAGGGGCTGATGTAAGGAAGGGCGCCATTAGCACTGGGACAACAGAACAAGGTACAGGGAGGGGCTGATGTAAGGAAGGGTGCCATTAGCGCTGGGACAGTAGAGCAAGGTACAGGGAGGGGCTGATGTAAGGAAGGGCGCCATTAGTGCTGGGACAGTAGAACAAGGTACTAGGAGGGGCTGATGTAAGGAAGGGTGCCATTAGCACTGGGACAACAGAACAAGGTACTGGGAGGGGCTGATGTAAGGAAGGGCGCCATTAGTGCTGGGACAGTAGAACAAGGTACTAGGAGGGGCTGATGTAAGGAAGGGCGCCATTAGCACTGGGACAACAGAACAAGGTACAGGGAGGGGCTGATGTAAGGAAGGGTGCCATTAGTGCTGGGACAGTAGAACAAGGTACAGGAGGGCTGATGTAAGGAAGGGCGCCATTAGCACTGGGACAACAGAACAAGGTACTGGGAGGGGCTGATGTAGGAAGGGTGCCATTAGTGCTGGAACAGTAGAACAAGGTACAGGAGGGGCTGATGGAGGAAGGGGCCATTAGTGCTGGGACAGTAGAACAAGGTACAGGAGGGGCTGATGTAAGGAAGGGTGCCATTAGTGTCGAGACAGTAGAGCAAGGTACAGGGAGGGGCTGATGTAAGGAAGGGCGCCATTAGCACTGGGACAACAGAACAAGGTACTGGAGGGGCTGATGTAAGGAAGGTGCCATTAGTGTTGGGACAGTAGAACAAGGTACTAGGAGGGGCTGATGTAAGGAAGGGTGCCATTAGTGCTGGGACAGTAGAACAAGGTACTAGGAGGGGCTGATGTAAGGAAGGGCGCCATTAGCACTGGGACAACAGAACAAGGTACAGGAAGGGGCTGATGTAAGGAAGGGTGCCATTAGCGCTGGGACAGTAGAACAAGGTACAGGGAGGGGCTGATGTAAGGAAGGGCGCCATTAGTGCTGGGACAGTAGAACAAGGTACTAGGAGGGGCTGATGTAAGGAAGGGTGCCATTAGCACTGGGACAGCAGAACAAGGTACTGGGAGGGGCTGATGTAAGGAAGGGTGCCATTAGTGCTGGGACAGTAGAACAAGGTACTAGGAGGGGCTGATGTAAGGAAGGGCACCATTAGCACTGGGACAACAGAACAAGGTACTGGGAGGGGCTGATGTAAGGAAGGGTGCCATTAGTGCTGGGACAGTAGAACAAGGTACTAGGAGGGGCTGATGTAAGGAAGGCGCCATTAGCACTGGGACAACAGAACAAGGTACTGGGAGGGGCTGATGTAAGGAAGGGTGCCATTAGGTGGAGACAGTAGAACAAGGTACTAGGAGGGCTGATGTAAGGAAGGTGCCATTAGTGCTGGAGACAGTAGAACAAGGTACAGGAGGGGCTGATGAGGGAAGCGCCATTAGTGCTAGACAGTAGAACAAGGTACTAGGAGGGCTGATGTAAGGAAGGGTGCCATTAGTGCTGGGACAGTAGAACAAGGTACAGGAGGGCTGATGAGGAAGGGTGCCATTAGCACTGGGACAACAGAACAAGGTACTGGGAGGGGCTGATGTAGGGAAGGTGCACATTAGCACTGGGACAACAGAACAAGGTACTAGGAGGGGCTGATGTAAGGAAGGGTGCCATTAGTGCTGGGACAGTAGAACAAGGTACTAGGAGGGGCTGATGTAAGGAAGGGTGCCATTAGCACTGGGACAACAGAACAAGGTACTGGAGGGCTGATGTAAGGAAGGGTGCCATTAGTGCTGGGACAGTAGAACAAGGTACAGGGAGGGGCTGATGTAAGGAAGGGTGCCATTAGTGCTGGGACAGTAGAACAAGGTACTAGGAGAGGCTGATGTAAGGAGGCACCATTAGCACTGGGACAACAGAACAAGGTACTGGGAGGGGCTGATGTAAGGAAGGGTGCCATTAGTGCTGTAACAGTAGAACAAGGTACTGGGAGGGGCTGATGTAAGGAAGGGCACCATTAGCACTGGGACAACAGAACAAGGTACTGGGGGGCTGATGTAAGGAAGGGTGCCATTAGTGCTGGGACAGTAGAACAAGGTACTGGGAGGGGCTGATGTAAGGAAGGGTGCCATTAGCACTGGGACAACAGAACAAGGTACTGGGAGGCTGATGGGCGAAGGTGCCATTAGTGCTGGGACAGAAGAACAAGGTACTAGGAGGGGCTGATGTAAGAAGGTGCCATTAGGCTGGACATAGAACAAGTACAGGAGGCTGATGTGAGGAAGGTGCCATTAGCACTGGGACAACAGAACAAGGTACTGGGAGGGGCTGATGAGGAAGGGCGCCATTAGTGCTGGGACAGTAGAACAAGGTACTAGGAGGGGCTGATGTGGGAAGGGCACCATTAGCACTGGGACAACAGAACAAGGTACTGGGAGGGCTGATGGGGAAGGGTGCCATTAGTGCTGGGACAGAGAGTACAGAGAGGGCTGATGTGGGAAGGGCACCATTAGCACTGGGACAACAGAACAAGGTACTGGGAGGGCTGATGTAAGGAAGGAGCACAGTGCTGGAACAGAAGAACAAGGTACTGGGAGGGCTGATGTAGGAAGGCGCCATTAGCACTGGGACAACAGAACAAGGTACAGGAGGGGCTGATGAGGAAGGGTGCCATTAGTGCTGGGACAGTAGAACAAGGTACTGGGAGGGGCTGATGTAGGGAAGGGTGCCATTAGCGCTGGGACAGTAGAACAAGGTACTGGGAGGGGCTGATGTAAGGAAGGGTGCCATTAGTGCTGGGACAGTAGAACAAGGTACAGGAAGGGGCTGATGTAAGGAAGGGCACCATTAGCACTGGGACAACAGAACAAGGTACTAGGAGGGGCTGATGTAAGGAAGGGTGCCATTAGTGCTGTAACAGTAGAACAAGGTACTGGGAGGGGCTGATGTAAGGAAGGGCACCATTAGCACTGGGACAACAGAACAAGGTACTAGGAGGGGCTGATGTAAGGAAGGGTGCCATTAGTGCTGGGACAGTAGAACAAGGTACTAGGAGGGGCTGATGTAAGGAAGGGTGCCATTAGCGCTGGGACAACAGAACAAGGTACAGGAAGGGGCTGATGTGGGAAGGGTGCCATTAGTGCGGGACAGAGAACAAGGTACTAGGAGGGGCTGATGTAAGGAAGGGTGCCATTAGTGCTGGACAGTAGAACAAGGTACAGGAGGGGCTGATGTAAGGAAGGGTGCCATTAGTGCTGGACAGTAGAACAAGGCACAGGGAGGGGCTGATGTGGAAGGGTGCCATTAGTGCTGGGACAGCAGAACAAGGTACAGGGAGGGCTGATGTAGGAAGGGTGCCATTAGCACTGGGACAGTAGAACAAGGTACTGGGAGGGGCTGATGTAAGGAAGGGTGCCATTAGTGTTGAGACAGTAGAACAAGGTACTAGGAGGGGCTGATGTAAGGAAGGGTGCCATTAGTGCTGGGACAGTAGAACAAGGTACAGGAGGGCTGATGTAGGAAGGGTGCCATTAGCACTGGGACAACAGAACAAGGTCACTGGGAGGGCTGATGGGGAAGGGTGCCATTAGCGCTGGGACAGTAGAACAAGGTACAGGAGGGGCTGATAAGGAAGGCCATTAGTGCTGGGACAGTAGAACAAGGTACTAGGAGGCTGATGTAAGGAAGGGTGCATTAGCTGGGACAGCAGAAAAGGTACTAGGAGGGGCTGATGTAAGGAAGGGCGCCATTAGTGCTGGGACAGTAGAACAAGGTACTAGGAGGGGCTGATGTAAGGAAGGGCGCCATTAGCACTGGGACAACAGAACAAGGTACAGGGAGGGGCTGATGTAAGGAAGGGTGCCATTAGCGCTGGGACAGTAGAGCAAGGTACAGGGAGGGGCTGATGTAAGGAAGGTGCCATTAGCACTGGGACAACAGAACAAGGTACTGGGAGGGGCTGATGTAAGGAAGGGTGCCATTAGTGCTGGAACAGTAGAACAAGGTACTGGGAGGGGCTGATGTAAGGAAGGGCGCCATTAGCACTGGGACAACAGAACAAGGTACTAGGAGGGGCTGATGTAAGGAAGGGTGCCATTAGTGCTGGGACAGTAGAACAAGGTACTAGGAGGGGCTGATGTAAGGAAGGGTGCCATTAGCACTGGGACAACAGAACAAGGTACTGGGAGGCTGATGTAAGGAAGGGCGCCATTAGTGCTGGGACAGTAGAACAAGGTACTGGGAGGGGCTGATGTAAGGAAGGGTGCCATTAGTGCTGGGACAGTAGAACAAGGTACTAGGAGGGGCTGATGTAAGAAGGGCACCATTAGCACTGGGACAACAGAACAAGGTACTGGGAGGGGCTGATGTAAGGAAGGGTGCCATTAGTGCTGTAACAGAGAACAAGGTACTGAGGGCTGATGTTAGGAAGGGCACCATTAGCACTGGGACAACAGAACAAGGTACTAGGAGGGGCTGATGTAAGGAAGGGTGCCATTAGTGCTGGGACAGTAGAACAAGGTACTAGGAGGGGCTGATGTAAGGAAGGGTGCCATTAGCACTGGGACAACAGAACAAGGTACTGGGAGGGGCTGATGTAAGGAAGGGTGCCATTAGTGCTGGGACAGTAGACAAGGCTACTGGAGGGCTGATGTAAGGAAGGGGCCATTAGTGCTGGGACAGTAGAACAAGGTACAGGAGGGGCTGATGTACGAAGGGCGCCATTAGCACTGGGACAACAGAACAAGGTACTGGGAGGGCTGATGTAAGGAAGGGCGCCATTAGCTGGGACAGTAGAACAAGGTACTGGAGGGGCTGATGTGGAAGGGCGCCATTAGCACTGGGACAACAGAACAAGGTACTGGGAGGGCTGATGTAAGGAAGGGTGCCATTAGTGCTGGACAGTAGAGCAAGGTACAGGAGGGCTGATGTAAGGAAGGGCGCCATTAGTACTGGGACAACAGAACAAGGTACTGGGAGGGCTGATGTAAGGAAGGGTGCCATTAGTGCTGGAACAGTAGAACAAGGTACAGGAGGGGCTGATGTAGGAAGGGCACCATTAGCACTGGGACAACAGAACAAGGTACTGGAGGCTGATGTAAGGAAGTGCCATTAGTGCTGGGACAGTAGAACAAGGTACTAGGAGGGCTGATGTAAGGAAGGGTGCCATTAGCACTGGGACAACAGAACAAGGTACTAGGAGGGCTGATGTAAGGAAGGGTGCATTAGTGCTGGGACAGTAGAACAAGGTACTAGGGAGGGCTGATGTAAGGAAGGGCGCCATTAGCACTGGGACAACAGAACAAGGTACTGGGAGGGCTGAATGTAAGGGTGCCATTAGTGCTGTAACAGTAGAACAAGGTACTGGGAGGGCTGATGTAAGGAAGGGCACCATTAGCACTGGGACAACAGAACAAGGTACTAGGAGGCTGATGTAAGGAAGGGTGCCATTAGTGCTTGGGACAGTAGAACAAGGTACTAGGAGGGGCTGATGTAGGAAGGGTGCCATTAGCACTGGGACAACAGAACAAGGTACAGGAGGGCTGATGTAGGAAGGTGCCATTAGTGCTGGGACAGTAGAACAAGGTACTGGGAGGGGCTGATGTAAGGAAGGGTGCCATTAGTGCTGGACAGTAGAACAAGGTACAGGAGGGGCTGATGGGGAAGGGTGCCATTAGCTGGGACAGAGAACAAGGTACAGGAGGGGCTGATGTAAGGAAGGGTGCCATTAGTGCTGGGACAGTAGAACAAGGTACAGGAGGGGCTGATGTAAGGAAGGGTGCCATTAGCACTGGGACAACAGAACAAGGTACTGGGAGGGGCTGATGTAAGGAAGGGTGCCATTAGTGTTGAGACAGTAGAACAAGGTACTAGGAGGGGCTGATGTAAGGAAGGGTGCCATTAGTGCTGGGACAGTAGAACAAGGTACAGGAGGGCTGATGTAAGGAAGGGCACCATTAGCACTGGGACAACAGAACAAGGTACAGGGAGGGGCTGATGTAAGGAAGGGTGCCATTAGCGCTGGGACAGTAGAGCAAGGTACAGGGAGGGGCTGATGTAAGGAAGGGCGCCATTAGTGCTGGGACAGTAGAACAAGGTACTAGGAGGGGCTGATGTAAGGAAGGGTGCCATTAGCAGTGGGACAACAGAACAAGGTACAGGGAGGGGCTGATGTAAGGAAGGGCGCCATTAGTGCTGGGACAGTAGAACAAGGTACTAGGAGGGGCTGATGTAAGGAAGGGCGCCATTAGCACTGGGACAACAGAACAAGGTACAGGGAGGGGCTGATGTAAGGAAGGGTGCCATTAGCGCTGGGACAGTAGAGCAAGGTACAGGAGGGGCTGATGTAAGGAAGGGCGCCATTAGCACTGGGACAACAGAACAAGGTACTGGGAGGGGCTGATGTAAGGAAGGGTGCCATTAGTGCTGGGACAGTAGAACAAGGTACTGGGAGGGGCTGATGTAAGGAAGGGCACCATTAGCACTGGGACAACAGAACAAGGTACAGGAGGGGCTGATGTAAGGAAGGGTGCCATTAGTGCTGGGACAGTAGAACAAGGTACTAGGAGGGGCTGATGTAAGGAAGGGTGCCATTAGCACTGGGACAACAGAACAAGGTACTGGGAGGGGCTATAGTGCTGGGACAGTAGAACAAGGTACTGGGAGGGGCTGATGTAAGAAGGGTGCCATTAGTGCTGGGACAGTAGAACAAGGTACTAGGGAGGCTGATGTAGGAGGGCGCCATTAGCACTGGGACAACAGAACAAGGTACTGGGAGGGCTGATGTAAGGAAGGGTGCCATTAGTGCTGAGACAGTAGAACAAGGTACTAGGAGGGCTGATGTAGGGAAGGGCACCATTAGCACTGGGACAACAGAACAAGGTACTAGGAGGGCTGATGTAAGGAAGGGTGCCATTAGTGCTTGAGACAGTAGAACAAGGTACTGGGAGGGGCTGATGTAAGGAAGGGTGCCATTAGCACTGGGACAACAGAACAAGGTACTGGGAGGGCTGATGAGGGAAGGGTGCCATTAGTGTTGAGACAGAACAAGGTACTGGGAGGGCTGATGGGGAAGGGCGCCATTAGCACTGGGACAACAGAACAAGGTACTGGAGGCTGATGTAAGGAAGGGCTATTAGTGCTGAGACAGTAGAACAAGGTACTAGGAGGGCTGATGTAAGGAAGGGTGCATTAGCACTGGGACAACAGAACAAGGTACGGAGGCTGATGTGGGAAGGGTGCCATTAGTGCTGAGACAGTAGAACAAGGTACTAGGAGGGGCTGATGTAAGGAAGGGTGCCATTAGTGTTGAGACAGAACAAGGTACAGGAGGGGCTGATGAGGAAGGGTGCCATTAGTGTTGGACAGTAGAACAAGGTACTAGGAGGGCTGATGTAAGGAAGGGTGCCATTAGTCTGGGACAGAGAACAGGTACAGGAGGGGCTGATGTATGGAAGGGTGCCATTAGCACTGGGACAACAGAACAAGGTACTGGGAGGGGCTGATGTAAGGAAGGGTGCCATTAGTGTTGAGACAGTAGAACAAGGTACTAGGAGGGGCTGATGTAAGGAAGGGTGCCATTAGTGCTGGGACAGTAGAACAAGGTACTAGGAGGGGCTGATGTAAGGAAGGGCGCCATTAGCACTGGGACAACAGAACAAGGTACAGGGAGGGGCTGATGTAAGGAAGGGTGCCATTAGTGCTGGGACAGTAGAACAAGGTACAGGAGGGGCTGATGTAAGGAAGGGCGCCATTAGCACTGGGACAACAGAACAAGGTACTAGGAGGGGCTGATGTAAGGAAGGGTGCCATTAGTGCTGGGACAGTAGAACAAGGTACTAGGAGGGGCTGATGTAAGGAAGGTGCCATTAGTGCTGGGACAGTAGAACAAGGTACTGGGAGGGCTGATGTAAGGAAGGGTGCCATTAGTGCTGGGACAGTAGAACAAGGTACAGGAGGGGCTGATGGGGAAGGGTGCCATTAGCACTGGGACAACAGAACAAGGTACAGGAGGGCTGATGTAAGGAAGGGGCCATTAGTGCTGGGACAGTAGAACAAGGTACTAGGAGGGGCTGATGTAAGGAAGGGTGCCATTAGCACTGGGACAACAGAACAAGGTACAGGAGGGCTGATGTAAGGAAGGGTGCCATTAGTGCTGTAACAGTAGAACAAGGTACTGGGAGGGGCTGATGTAAGGAAGGGCACCATTAGCACTGGGACAACAGAACAAGGTACTAGGAGGGGCTGATGTAAGGAAGGGTGCCATTAGTGCTGGGACAGTAGAACAAGGTACTGGAGGGCTGATGTGAGAAGGGCACCATTAGCACTGGGACAACAGAACAAGGTACTAGGAGGGCTGATGGGGAAGGGTGCCATTAGTGCTGGGACAGTAGAACAAGGTACTAGGAGGGGCTGATGTAAGGAAGGGGCCATTAGCACTGGGACAACAGAACAAGGTACTGGGAGGGGCTGATGTAAGGAAGGGTGCCATTAGCGCTGGGACAGTAGAACAAGGTACTAGGAGGGGCTGATAAGGAAGGGGCCATTAGTGCTGGGACAGTAGAACAAGGTACTAGGAGGGGCTGATGTAAGGAAGGGCGCTTAGCACTGGGACAGTAGAACAAGGTACGAGGGCTGATGGGAAGGGCGCCATTAGTGCTGGGACAGTAGAACAAGGTACTAGGAGGGGCTGATGGGAGGAAGGGCTATTAGCACTGGGACAACAGAACAAGGTACTGGGAGGGGCTGATGTAAGGAAGGGTGCCATTAGTGCTGGGACAGTAGAACAAGGTACAGGAGGGCTGATGTAGGGAAGGGCGCCATTAGCACTGGGACAACAGAACAAGGTACTGGGAGGGGCTAATGTAAGGAAGGGTGCCATTAGTGCTGTAACAGAAGAACAAGGTACTGGGAGGGGCTGATGTAAGGAAGGGCACCATTAGCACTGGGACAGCAGAACAAGGTACAGGGAGGGGCTGATGTAAGGAAGGGTGCCATTAGTGCTGGGACAGTAGAACAAGGTACTAGGAGGGCTGATGAGGAAGGTGCCATTAGCATGGGACAACGAACAAGGTACAGGGAGGGGCTGATGTAAGGAAGGGCGCCATTAGTGCTGGGACAGTAGAACAAGGTACTAGGAGGGGCTGATGTAAGGAAGGGCGCCATTAGCACTGGGACAACAGAATAAGGTACAGGGAGGGGCTGATGTAAGGAAGGTGCCATTAGTGCTGGACAGTAGAACAAGGTACTGGAGGGCTGATGGGGAAGGCGCCATTAGCACTGGGACAACAGAACAAGGTACTAGGAGGCTGATGTAAGGAAGGGCATTAGTGGGGACAGAGAACAATACGAGGCTGATGGGAAGGGTGCCATTAGCACTGGGACAACAGAACAAGGTACTGGGAGGGGCTGATGTAAGGAAGGTGCCATTAGTGCTGGACAGTAGAACAAGGTACTAGGAGGCTGATGTAAGGAAGGGGCATTGGCATGACAGAGACAAGGTACAGGAGGGGCTGATGTAAGGAAGGGTGCCATTAGCTGTGGGACAGTAGAACAAGGTACAGGAGGGGCTGATGTAAGGAAGGGTGCCATTAGTGCTGGACAGTAGAACAAGGTACAGGAGGGGCTGATGTATGGAAGGTGCCATTAGCACTGGGACAACAGAACAAGGTACTGGGAGGGCTGATGTAAGGAAGGGTGCCATTAGTGTTGAGACAGTAGAACAAGGTACTAGGAGGGGCTGATGTAGGAAGGGTGCCATTAGTGCTGGGACAGTAGAACAAGGTACTAGGAGGGCTGATGGGGAAGGTGCCATTAGCACTGGGACAACAGAACAAGGTAGAGGCTGAGGGGGCCATTAGCGCTGGAGAGCAAGGGTACAGGAGGGGCTGATGTAAGGAAGGTGCCATTGAGCTGGGACAGTAGAACAAGGTACTAGGAGGGGCTGATGAAAGGAAGGGTGCCATTAGCACTGGGACAACAGAACAAGGTACAGGGAGGGGCTGATGTAAGGAAGGGTGCCATTAGTGCTGGGACAGTAGAACAAGGTACTAGGAGGGGCTGATGTAAGGAAGGGCGCCATTAGCACTGGGACAACAGAACAAGGTACAGGGAGGGGCTGATGTAAGGAAGGGTGCCATTAGTGCTGGGACAGTAGAACAAGGTACTAGGAGGGGCTGATGTAAGGAAGGGCGCCATTAGCACTGGGACAACAGAACAAGGTACTGGAAGGGGCTAATGTAAGGAAGGGTGCCATTAGTGCTGTAACAGTAGAACAAGGTACTGGAAGGGGCTGATGTAAGGAAGGGCACCATTAGCACTGGGACAACAGAACAAGGTACTGGGAGGGCTGATGTAGGGAAGGGTGCCATTAGTGCTGGACAGTAGAACAAGGTACAGGAGGGGCTGATGTGGGAGGGGGCCATTAGCACTGGGACAACAGAACAAGGTAAGGGAGGGCTGATGTGAGAAGTGCCATTAGTGCTGGGACAGTAGAACAAGGTACTGGGAGGGGCTGATGTAAGGAAGGGTGCCATTAGTGCTGGGACAGTAGAACAAGGTACTAGGAGGGGCTGAGTAGGAAGGGCACCATTAGCACTGGGACAACAGAACAAGGTACTGGAGGGGCTGATGTAAGAAGGGCATTAGTGTGAACAGTAGAACAAGGTACTGAGGCTGATGTAAGGAAGGGCGCCATTAGCACTGGGACAACAGAACAAGGTACTGGGAGGGGCTGATGTAAGGAAGGGTGCCATTAGTGCTGGGACAGTAGAACAAGGTACTAGGAGGGGCTGATGTAAGGAAGGGTGCCATTAGCACTGGGACAACAGAACAAGGTACTGGGAGGGGCTGATGTAAGGAAGGGTGCCATTAGTGCTGGGACAGTAGAGCAAGGTACTAGGAGGGGCTGATGTAAGGAAGGGCGCCATTAGCACTGGGACAGCAGAACAAGGTACTGGGAGGCTGATGTAAGAAGGGTGCCATTAGTGTTGGACAGTAGAACAAGGTACAGGAGGGCTGATGTAAGGAAGGGTGCCATTAGCACTGGGACAACAGAACAAGGTACTGGAGGGGCTGATGGGGAAGGGTGCCATTAGTGTTGAGACAGTAGAACAAGGTACTAGGAGGGGCTGATGTAAGGAAGGGTGCCATTAGTGCTGGGACAGCAGAACAAGGTACAGGAGGGCTGATGTAAGGAAGGGTGCCATTAGTGCTGGGACAGTAGAACAAGGTACAGGAGGGGCTGATGTAAGGAAGGGTGCCATTAGTGCTGGGACAGTAGAACAAGGTACAGGAGGGGCTGATGTAAGGAAGGTGCCATTAGCACTGGGACAACAGAACAAGGTACTGGGAGGGCTGATGTAAGGAAGGGTGCCATTAGTGCTGGGACAGTAGAACAAGGTACTAGGAGGGGCTGATGTAAGGAAGGGCGCCATTAGTGCTGGGACAGTAGAACAAGGTACCAGGAGGGGCTGATGTAAGGAAGGCTCCATTAGCACTGGGACAACAGAACAAGGTACAGGGAGGGGCTGATGTAAGGAAGGGTGCCATTAGTGCTGGGACAGTAGAACAAGGTACAGGAGGGGCTGATGTAGGAAGGGCCATTAGCACTGGGACAACAGAACAAGGTACAGGAGGGGCTGATGTAAGGAAGGGTGCCATTAGTGCTGGGACAGACAGCAAGGTACTAGGAGGGCTGATGTAAGGAAGGTGCCATTAGCACTGGGACAACAGAACAAGGTATGGGAGGGGCTGATGGGAAGGGCATTAGTGCTGGGACAGTAGAAAAGGTACGGGAGGGGCTGATGAGAAGGCCCATTAGCACTGGGACAACAGAACAAGGTACTAGGAGGGCTGATGGGAAGGGTGCCATTAGTGCTGGGACAGTAGAACAAGGTACTAGGAGGGGCTGATGTAAGGAAGGGGCCATTAGCACTGGGACAACAGAACAAGGTACAGGGAGGGGCTGATGTAAGGAAGGGTGCCATTAGCGCTGGGACAGTAGAACAAGGTACTGGGAGGGGCTGATGTAAGGAAGGGCACCATTAGCACTGGGACAACAGAACAAGGTACTGGGAGGGGCTGATGTAAGGAAGGGTGCCATTAGTGCTGGGACAGTAGAACAAGGTACTGGGAGGGGCTGATGTAAGGAAGGGCGCCATTAGTGCTGGGACAGTAGAACAAGGTACAGGAAGGGGCTGATGTAAGGAAGGGTGCCATTAGTGCTGGGACAGTAGAACAAGGTACAGGGAGGGGCTGATGTAAGGAAGGGCGCCATTAGTGCTGGGACAGTAGAACAAGGTACTAGGAGGGCTGATGTAAGGAAGGGCGCCATTAGCACTGGGACAACAGAACAAGGTACTGGGAGGGCTGATGTGGAAGGGTATTAGTGCTGTACAGTAGAACAAGGTACTGGAGGGTCTGATGTAAGGAAGGGCACCATTAGCACTGGGACAACAGAACAAGGTACTGGGAGGGCTGATGGTAAGGAAGGGTGCCATTAGCCTGGGACAGTAGAACAAGGTACTAGGAGGGGCTGATGTAAGGAAGGGTGCCATTAGTGTTGAGACAGTAGAACAAGGTACTAGGAGGGGCTGATGTAAGAAGGTGCCATTAGCACTGGGACAACAGAACAAGGTACTGGGAGGGGCTGATGTAGGAAGGGTGCCATTAGCACTGGGACAACAGAACAAGGTACAGGGAGGGGCTGATGTATGAAGGGCATTAGGTGTGCAGTAGAACAATATGAGGGTGATGTAAGGCACATTAGCACTGGGACAACAGAACAAGGTACTAGGAGGGCTGATGTAAGGAAGGGTGCCATTAGTGCTGGGACAGTAGAACAAGGTACTAGGAGGGGCTGATGTAAGAAGGGTGCCATTAGTGCTGGGACAGTAGAACAAGGTACAGGAGGGCTGATGTAAGGAAGGGTGCCATTAGTGCTGGGACAGTAGAACAAGGTACTGGAGAGGCTGATGTAAGGAAGGGCACCATTAGCACTGGGACAACAGAACAAGGTACTGGAGGGCTGATGTAAGGAAGGGTGCCATTAGTGCTGGGACAGTAGAACAGGTACTGGAGGGCTGATGTTAGGAAGGGCACCATTAGCACTGGGACAACAGAACAAGGTACTGGGAGGGCTGATGTAAGGAAGGGTGCCATTAGCGCTGGGACAACAGAACAAGGTACTAGGAGGGCTGATGTAAGGAAGGGTGCCATTAGTGTTGAGACAGTAGAACAAGGTACTAGGAGGGGCTGATGTAAGGAAGGGCCATTAGCACTGGGACAACAGAACAAGGTACTGGGAGGGGCTGATGTAAGGAAGGGTGCCATTAGTGTTGAGACAGTAGAACAAGGTACTAGGAGGGGCTGATGGAAGGAAGGGTGCCATTAGCACTGGGACAACAGAACAAGGTACTGGGGGGCTGATGTAAGGAAGGGTGCCATTAGTGTTGAGACAGTAGAACAAGGTACTAGGAGGGGCTGATGTAAGGAAGGTGCCATTAGTGCTGGACAGTAGAACAAGGTACTAGGAGGGGCTGATGTAAGGAAGGGTGCCATTAGTGCTGGGACAGTAGAACAAGGTACTGGGAGGGGCTGATGTAAGGAAGGGTGCCATTAGTGCTGGGACAGTAGAACAAGGTACTGGGAGGGGCTGATGTAAGGAAGGGTGCCATTAGTGTTGAGACAGTAGAACAAGGTACTAGGAGGGGCTGATGTAAGGAAGGGTGCCATTAGTGCTGGGACAGTAGAACAAGGTACAGGAGGGGCTGATGTAAGGAAGGGCACCATTAGCACTGGGACAACAGAACAAGGTACTGGAGGGCTGATGTAGGCGAGGGTGCCATTAGTGCTGGGACAGTAGAACAAGGTACTAGGAGGGGCTGATGTAAGGAAGGGCGCCATTAGCACTGGGACAACAGAACAAGGTACTAGGAGGGGCTGATAAGGAAGGGTGCCATAGCGACAGTAGAACAAGGTACTAGGAGGGGCTGATGTAAGGAAGGGCACCATTAGCACTGGGACAACAGAACAAGGTACTGGGAGGGGCTGATGTAAGGAAGGGTGCCATTAGTGCTGGGACAGTAGAACAAGGTACTGGGAGGGGCTGATGTAAGGAAGGGTGCCATTAGTGCTGGGACAGTAGAACAAGGTACTGGAGGGGTTGATGGGAAGGGCCATTAGCACTGGGACAGCAGAACAAGGTACTGGGGGCTGATGTAAGGAAGGGTGCCATTAGTGCTGAGACAGTAGAACAAGGTACTAGGAGGGCTGATGGGGAAGGGCGCCATTAGCACTGGGACAACAGAACAAGGTACTGGAGGCTGATGTAAGAAGGGTGCCATTAGTGCTGGGACAGTAGAACAAGGTACATGAGGGGCTGATAAGGAAGGTGCCATTAGCACTGGGACAACAGAACAAGGTACTGGAGGCTGATGTAAGGAAGGTGCCATTAGTGCTGAGACAGTAGAACAAGGTACGGAGGCTGATGTAAGGAAGGGTGCCATTAGTGTGGACAGTAGAACAAGGTCACAGGAGGGGCTGATGTAAGGAAGGGTGCCATTAGTGCTTGGGACAGCAGAACAAGGTACAGGGAGGGGCTGATGTAAGGAAGGGTGCCATTAGTGTTGGGACAGTAGAACAAGGTACTAGGAGGGGCTGATGTAAGGAAGGGTGCCATTAGCACTGGGACAACAGAACAAGGTACTGGGAGGGGCTGATGTAAGGAAGGGTGCCATTAGTGTTGGGACAGTAGAACAAGGTACTGGGAGGGGCTGATGTAAGGAAGGGTGCCATTAGTGCTGGGACAGTAGAACAAGGTACTAGGGAGGGGCTGATGTAAGGAAGGGCACCATTAGCACTGGGACAACAGAACAAGGACAGAGGGCTGATGTAGGAAGGGCATAGTGCTGGGACAGTAGAGCAAGGTACAGGGAGGGGCTGATGTAAGGAAGGGCGCCATTAGTGCTGGGACAGTAGAACAAGGTACTAGGAGGGGCTGATGTAAGGAAGGGTGCCATTAGCACTGGGACAACAGAACAAGGTACAGGGAGGGGCTGATGTAAGGAAGGTGCCATTAGTGCTGGGACAGTAGAACAAGGTACTAGGAGGGCTGATGTAAGGAAGGGCGCCATTAGCACTGGGACAACAGAACAAGGTACTGGGAGGGGCTGATGTAAGGAAGGGCGCCATTAGCTGGGACAACAGAACAAGGTACTAGGAGGGGCTGATGTAGGAAGGGTGCCATTAGCACTGGGACAACAGAACAAGGTACAGGGAGGGGCTGATGTAAGGAAGGGTGCCATTAGTGCTGGGACAGTAGAACAAGGTACTAGGAGGGGCTGATGTAAGGAAGGGTGCCATTAGCACTGGGACAACAGAACAAGGTACTGGGAGGGGCTGATGTAAGGAAGGGTGCCATTAGTGCTGGGACAGTAGAACAAGGTACAGGGAGGGGCTGATGTAAGGAAGGGCGCCATTAGCACTGGGACAACAGAACAAGGTACTGGGAGGGGCTGATGTAAGGAAGGGTGCCATTAGTGCTGTAACAGCAGAACAAGGTACTGGAGGGCTGATGTGGGAAGGCGCCATTAGCACTGGGACAACAGAACAAGGTACTGGGAGGGGCTGATGTAAGGAAGGGTGCCATTAGTGCTGGGACAGTAGAACAAGGTACTAGGAGGCTGATGTAAGGAAGGGTGCCATTAGTGCTGGGACAGTAGAACAAGGTACAGGGAGGGGCTGATGTAAGGAAGGGTGCCATTAGTGCTGGGACAGTAGAACAAGGTACTAGGAGGGGCTGATGTAAGGAAGGGCGCCATTAGCACTGGGACAACAGAACAAGGTACTAGGAGGGGCTGATGTAAGGAAGGGTGCCATTAGTGCTGGAACAGTAGAACAAGGTACTGGGAGGGTCTGATGTAGGAAGGGCGCCATTAGCACTGGGACAACAGAACAAGGTACTGGAGGGCTGATGTGGAAGGGTGCCATTATGCTGGGACAGTAGAACAAGGTACTAGGAGGGCTGATGTAAGGAAGGGTGCCATTAGTGTTGAGACAGTAGAACAAGGTACTAGGAGGGTTGATGTAAGGAAGGGGCCATTAGCACTGGGACAACAGAACAAGGTACTAGGAGGGGCTGATGTAAGGAAGGGTGCCATTAGTGCTGGGACAGTAGAACAAGGTACTGGGAGGGGCTGATGAGGAAGGGCCATTAGTGCTGGACAGTAGAACAAGGTACTGGGAGGGCTGATGTAAGGAAGGGCTCCATTAGCACTGGGACAACAGAACAAGGTACTGGAGGGCTGATGTAAGGAAGGGTGCCATTAGTGCTGGGACAGTAGAACAAGGTACTAGGAGGGGCTGATGGGCGAAGGTGCCATTAGTGCTGGGACAGTAGAACAAGGTACAGGAGGGGCTGATGTAAGGAAGGGTGCCATTAGTGCTGAGACATGAACAAGGTACTAGGAGGGGCTGATGTAAGGAAGGGTGCCATTAGCACTGGGACAACAGAACAAGGTACAGGAGGGCTATGGGGAAGGTGCCATTAGTGCTGTAACAGTAGAACAAGGTACTGGGAGGGTTGATGTGAAGGGGCACCATTAGCACTGGGACAACAGAACAAGGTACTGGGAGGGTCTGATGTAGGAAGGTGCCATTAGCGCTGGGACAATAGAACAAGGTACTAGGAGAGGCTAATGTAAGGAAGGGTGCCATTAGTGTTGAGACAGTAGAACAAGGTACTAGGAGGGGCTGATGTAAGGAAGGGCGCCATTAGCACTGGGACAACAGAACAAGGTACTGGGAGGGGCTGATGTAAGGAAGGGTGCCATTAGTGTTGAGACAGTAGAACAAGGTACTAGGAGGGGCTGATGTAAGGAAGGGTGCCATTAGCACTGGGACAACAGAACAAGGTACTGGGAGGGGCTGATGTAAGGAAGGGTGCCATTAGTGTTGAGACAGTAGAACAAGGTACTAGGAGGGGCTGATGTAAGGAAGGGTGCCATTAGTGTCGAGACAGTAGAACAAGGTACAGGGAGGGGCTGATGTAAGGAAGGGTGCCATTAGTGTCGAGACAGTAGAACAAGGTACAGGAGGGGCTGATGTAAGGAAGGGTGCCATTAGTGTCTAAGAACAGAAGGGACGAGGGTTATGAATGGGACAATAGAACAAGGTACTGGAGGGCTGATGTAAGGAAGGGTGCCATTAGTGCTGGGACAGTAGAACAAGGTACTGGGAGGGGCTGATGTGGAAGGGTGCCATTAGTACTGGGACAGTAGAACAAGGTACTGGGAGGGCTGATGTGGGAGGGGGCCATTAGTACTGGGACAACAGAACAAGGTACTAGGAGGGCTGATGTAAGGAAGGTGCTATTAGTCTGGACAGTAGAACAAGGTACAGGGGGCTGATGTAAGGAAGGTGCCATTAGTGCTGGGACAGTAGAACAAGGTACAGGAGGCTGATGGGGAAGGGTGCCATTAGTGCTGGGACAGAGAACAAGGTACAGGAGGGGCTGATGGGAAGGGTGCCATTAGTGCTGGGACAGTAGAACAAGGTACTAGGAGGGGCTGATGTAAGGAAGGGCGCCATTAGCACTGGGACAACAGAACAAGGTACAGGGAGGGGCTGATGTAAGGAAGGGGCCATTAGTGCTGGGACAGTAGAACAAGGTACTGGGAGGGGCTGATGTAAGGAAGGGCGCCATTAGCACTGGGACAACAGAACAAGGTACAGGAGGGGCTGATGTAAGGAAGGGTGCCATTAGTGCTGGGACAGTAGAACAAGGTACAGGAGGGGCTGATGGGCGAAGGGCGCCATTAGCACTGGGACAACAGAACAAGGTACTGGGAGGGGCTGATGTAAGGAAGGGTGCCATTAGTGCTGGGACAGTAGAACAAGGTACAGGAGGGGCTGATGTAAGGAAGGGCGCCATTAGCACTGGGACAACAGAACAAGGTACTGGGAGGGGCTGATGTAAGGAAGGGTGCCATTAGTGCTGGGACAGTAGAACAAGGTACTGGGAGGGGCTGATGTAAGGAAGGGCACCATTAGCACTGGGACAACAGAACAAGGTACTAGGAGGGGCTGATGTAAGGAAGGGTGCCATTAGTGCTGGGACAGTAGAACAAGGTACTGGGAGGGGCTGATGTAAGGAAGGGCCCATTAGTGCTGGGACAGTAGAACAAGGTGACAAGGAGGGCTTTAGTGCTGGGACAGTAGAACAAGGTACTGGGAGGGGCTGATGTAGGAAGGGCACCATTAGCACTGGGACAACAGAACAAGTACTGGAGGGCTGATGAGGAAGGGTGCCATTAGTGCTGGGACAGTAGAACAAGGTACTGGGAGGGCTGATGTTAGGAAGGGCACCATTAGCACTGGGACAACAGAACAAGGTACTGGGAGGGCTGATGTAAGGAAGGGTGCCATTAGCACTGGGACAACAGAACAAGGTACTAGGAGGGCTGATGTAAGGAAGGGTGCCATTAGTGCTTGAGACAGTAGAACAAGGTACTAGGAGGGTCTGATGTAAGGAAGGGCGCCATTAGCACTGGGACAACAGAACAAGGTACTGGAGGGCTGATGTAAGGAAGTGCCATTAGCACTGGGACAACAGAACAAGGTACTGGAGGGCTAATGGGGAAGGGTGCCATTAGTGCTGTAACAGTAGAACAAGGTACTGGAGGGCTGATGTAAGGAAGGGCACCATTAGCACTGGGACAACAGAACAAGGTACTAGGAGGGCTGATGTGAGAAGGGTGCCATTAGTGCTGGGACAGTAGAACAAGGTACTGGGAGGGCTGATGTAAGGAAGGGTGCCATTAGTGCTGGGACAGTAGAACAAGGTACTGGAGGGGCTGATGTAAGGAAGGGTGCCATTAGTGCTGGGACAGTAGAACAAGGTACAGGAGGGCTGATGTAAGGAAGGGCGCCATTAGCACTGGGACAACAGAACAAGGTACATGGAGGGCTGATGTAAGGAAGGGTGCCATTAGTGCTTGGAACAGTAGAACAAGGTACTGGGAGGGCTGATGTAAGGAAGGGCGCCATTAGCACTGGGACAACAGAACAAGGTACTGGGAGGGCTGATGTAGGGAAGGGTGCCATTAGTGCTGGGACAGTAGAACAAGGTACTAGGAGGGGCTGATGTAAGGAAGGTGCCATTAGTGCTGAGACAGTAGAACAAGGTACTAGGAGGGCTGATGTAAGGAAGGGCCATTAGCACTGGGACAACAGAACAAGGTACTGGGAGGGCTGATGTAGGGAAGGGTGCCATTAGTGCTGGGACAGTAGAACAAGGTACTGGGAGGGGCTGATAAGGTGCTATTAGCACTGGGACAACAGAACAAGGTACTGGGAGGGGCTGATGTAAGGAAGGGTGCCATTAGTGTTGAGACAGTAGAACAAGGTACTAGGAGGGGCTGATGTAAGGAAGGGTGCCATTAGTGTCGAGACAGTAGAACAAGGTACTGGAGGGCTGATGTAAGGAAGGGTGCCATTAGCGTTGAGACAGTAGAACAAGGTACAGGAGGGGCTGATGTGGAAGGGTGCCATTAGTGCTGGGACAGTAGAACAAGGTACAGGAGGGGCTGATGTAAGGAAGGGTGCCATTAGTGTGGACAGTAGAACAAGGTACAGGAGGGCTGATAAAGGAAGCCATTAGCTGGGACAGTACAAGGACTGAGGGGCTGATGTAAGGAAGGTGCCATTAGCACTGGGACAACAGAACAAGGTACTGGGAGGGGCTGATGTAAGGAAGGGTGCCATTAGTGCTGGGACAGTAGAACAAGGTACTGGAGGGGCTGATGTAAGGAAGGGCACCATTAGCACTGGGACAACAGAACAAGGTACTGGAGGGCTGATGTAGGAAGGGTGCCATTAGTGCTGGAACAGTAGAACAAGGTACTGGAGGGCTGATGTAAGGAAGGGCACCATTAGCACTGGGACAGCAGAACAAGGTACTGGAGGGGCTGATGTAAGGAAGGGCGCCATTAGTGCTGGGACAGTAGAACAAGGTACTGGAGGGGCTGATGTAGGAAGGGTGCATTAGTGCTGGGACAGCAGAACAAGGTACTAGGAGGGGCTGATGTAAGGAAGGGTGCCATTAGCACTGGGACAACAGAACAAGGTACTGGGAGGGGCTGATGTAAGGAAGGGTGCCATTAGTGTTGAGACAGTAGAACAAGGTACTAGGAGGGGCTGATGTAAGGAAGGGCGCCATTAGCACTGGGACAACAGAACAAGGTACTGGGAGGGGCTGATGTAAGGAAGGGTGCCATTAGTGTTGAGACAGTAGAACAAGGTACTAGGAGGGGCTGATGTAAGGAAGGGTGCCATTAGCACTGGGACAACAGAACAAGGTACTGGGAGGGGCTGATGTAAGGAAGGGTGCCATTAGTGTTGAGACAGTAGAACAAGGTACTAGGAGGGGCTGATGTAAGGAAGGGTGCCATTAGTGTCGAGACAGTAGAACAAGGTACAGGGAGGGGCTGATGTAAGGAAGGGTGCCATTAGTGTCGAGACAGTAGAACAAGGTAGGGGCTGATGTGGAAGGAAGGGTGCCATTAGTGCTGGACAGAGAACAAGGTACAGGAGGGGCTGATAAGGAAGGGTGCCATTAGCACTGGGACAACAGAACAAGGTACTGGGAGGGCTGATGTAAGGAAGGTGCCATTAGTGTTGAGACAGTAGAACAAGGTACTAGGAGGGGCTGATGTGAGAAGGGTGCATTAGTTGGACAGTAGACAAGTAGGAGGCTGATGTAAGGAAGGGCGCCATTAGCACTGGGACAACAGAACAAGGTACAGGGAGGGGCTGATGTAAGGAAGGGTGCCATTAGCGCTGGGACAGTAGAGCAAGGTACAGGGAGGGGCTGATGTAAGGAAGGGCGCCATTAGTGCTGGGACAGTAGAACAAGGTACTAGGAGGGGCTGATGTAAGGAAGGGTGCCATTAGCACTGGGACAACAGAACAAGGTACAGGGAGGGGCTGATGTAAGGAAGGGCGCCATTAGTGCTGGGACAGTAGAACAAGGTACTAGGAGGGGCTGATGTAAGAAGGGTTATTAGTACTGGGACAGAGAACAAGGTACGGGAGGGCTGATGTGAGGAAGGGTGCCATTAGTGCTGGGACAGTAGAACAAGGTACTAGGAGGGGCTGATGTAAGGAAGGGTGCCATTAGCACTGGGACAACAGAACAAGGTACAGGGAGGGGCTGATGTAAGGAAGGGCGCCATTAGTGCTGGGACAGTAGAACAAGGTACTGGAGGGCTGATGTAGGAAGGGTGCCATTAGCACTGGGACAACAGAACAAGGTACTAGGAGGGGCTGATGTAAGGAAGGGTGCCATTAGTGCTGGGACAGTAGAACAAGGTACAGGGAGGGGCTGATGTAAGGAAGGGCACCATTAGCACTGGGACAACAGAACAAGGTACTGGGAGGGGCTGATGTAAGGAAGGGTGCCATTAGTGCTGGGACAGTAGAACAAGGTACTGGGAGGGGCTGATGTGAGGAAGGGCACCATTAGCACTGGGACAACAGAACAAGGTACTAGGAGGGGCTGATGTGAGGAAGGGTGCCATTAGTGCTGGGACAGTAGAACAAGGTACTGGGAAGGGCTGATGTAAGGAAGGGTGCCATTAGTGCTGGGACAGTAGAACAAGGTACAGGAAGGGGCTGATGTAAGGAAGGGTGCCATTAGTGCTGGGACAGTAGAACAAGGTACTAGGAGAGGCTGATGTAAGGAAGGGCACCATTAGCACTGGGACAACAGAACAACGTACTAGGAGGGGCTAATGTAAGGAAGGGTGCCATTAGTGCTGTAACAGTAGAACAAGGTACTGGGAGGGTCTGATGTTAGGAAGGGCACCATTAGCACTGGGACAACAGAACAAGGTACTGGGAGGGTCTGATGTAAGGAAGGGTGCCATTAGCGCTGGGACAATAGAACAAGGTACTAGGAGAGGCTAATGTAAGGAAGGGTGCCATTAGTGTTGAGACAGTAGAACAAGGTACTAGGAGGGTCTGATGTAAGGAAGGGCGCCATTAGCACTGGGACAACAGAACAAGGTACTGGGAGGGGCTGATGTAAGGAAGGGCGCCATTAGCACTGGGACAACAGAACAAGGTACTGGAAGGGGCTGATGTAAGGAAGGGTGCCATTAGTGCTGTGACAGTAGAACAAGGTACTAGGAGGGGCTGATGTAAGGAAGGGCGCCATTAGCACTGGGACAACAGAACAAGGTACTAGGAGGGGCTGATGTAAGGAAGGGTGCCATTAGTGCTGGGACAGTAGAACAAGGTACAGGGAGGGGCTGATGTAAGGAAGGGTGCCATTAGTGCTGGGACAGTAGAACAAGGTACAGGAGGGGCTGATGTAAGGAAGGGTGCCATTAGTGCTGGGACGCTGATGTAAGGAAGGGCACCATTAGCACTGGGACAACAGAACAAGGTACTAGGAGGGCTGATGTAGGAAGGGTGCCATTAGTGCTGGGACAGTAGAACAAGGTACTGGGAGGGGCTGATGTAAGGAAGGGTGCCATTAGCACTGGGACAACAGAACAAGGTACTAGGAGGGGCTGATGGGGAAGGGTGCCATTAGTGCTGGACAGTAGAACAAGGTACAGGAGAGGCTGATGTGAGGAAGGCACCATTAGCACTGGGACAACAGAACAAGGTACTAGGAGGGGCTAATGTAAGGAAGGGTGCCATTAGTGCTGTAACAGTAGAACAAGGTACTGGGAGGGTCTGATGTTAGGAAGGGCACCATTAGCACTGGGACAACAGAACAAGGTACTGGGAGGGTCTGATGTAAGGAAGGGTGCCATTAGCGCTGGGACAATAGAACAAGGTACTAGGAGAGGCTAATGTGAGGAAGGGTGCCATTAGTGTTGAGACAGTAGAACAAGGTACTAGGAGGGGCTGATGTAAGGAAGGGTGCCATTAGCACTGGGACAACAGAACAAGGTACTGGGAGGGGCTGATGTAAGGAAGGGTGCCATTAGTGTTGAGACAGTAGAACAAGGTACTAGGAGGGGCTGATGTAAGGAAGGGTGCCATTAGTGTCGAGACAGTAGAACAAGGTACTAGGAGGGGCTGATGTAAGGAAGGGTGCATTAGTGTGGAGACAGTAGAACAAGGTACAGGAGGGGCTGATGTAAGGAAGGGTGCCATTAGTGCTGGAGACAGTAGAACAAGGTACTAGGAGGGCTGATGTAAGGAAGGTGCCATTAGTGCTTAGGACAGTAGAACAAGGTACAGGAGGGGCTGATGTAAGGAAGGTGCCATTAGTGCTGGGACAGTAGAACAAGGTACAGGAGGGGCTGATGTAGGGAAGGGCCATTAGCACTGGGACAACAGAACAAGGTACTGGGAGGCTGATGTAAGGAAGGGTGCCATTAGTGCTGGGAACAGTAGAACAAGGTACTGGGAGGGCTGATGTAGGGAAGGGCACCATTAGCACTGGGACAACAGAACAAGGTACTAGGAGGGCTGATGTAAGGAAGGGTGTTAATAGTGCTGGAACAGTAGAACAAGGTACTGGAGGGCTGATGTAAGGAAGGGCACCATTAGCACTGGGACAACAGAACAAGGTACAGGGAGGCTGATGGGGAAGGGTGCCATTAGTGCTGGGACAGTAGAACAAGGTACTGGGAGGGGCTGATGTAAGGAAGGGTGCCATTAGAAGGGGACAGTAGAACAAGGTACAGGGAGGGGCTGATAAGGAAGGGTGCCATTAGCACTGGGACAACAGAACAAGGTACTGGGAGGGGCTGATGTAAGGAAGGGTGCCATTAGTGTTGGACAGTAGAACAAGGTACATAGAGGGGCTGATGTAGGAAGGTGCCATTAGTGCTGGGACAGTAGAACAAGGTACAGGGAAGGGCTGATGTAAGGAAGGGTGCCATTAGCGCTGGGACAACAGAACAAGGTACAGGGAGGGGCTGATGTAAGGAAGGGTGCCATTAGTGCTGGGACAGTAGAACAAGGTACTAGGAGGGGCTGATGTAAGGAAGGGTGCCATTAGTGTTAAGACAGTAGAACAAGGTACTAGGAGAGGCTGAAGTAAGGAAGGGCGCCATTAGCACTGGGACAACAGAACAAGGTACTGGGAGGGGTAATGTAAGGAAGGGCGCCATTAGTGCTGGGACAGTAGAACAAGGTACTGGTAGAGGCTGATGTAAGGAAGGGTGCCATTAGTGCTGGGACAGTAGAACAAGGTACAGGAGGGCTGATGGGGAAGGGCGCCATTAGCACTGGGACAACAGAACAAGGTACTGGGAGGGCTAATGTAAGGAAGGGTGCCATTAGTGCTGGGACAGTAGAACAAGGTACTGGAGGGCTGATGTAAGGAAGGGCGCCATTAGTGCTGGGACAGTAGAACAAGGTACTAGGAGGGCTGATGTAAGGAAGGGCACATTAGCACTGGGACAACAGAACAAGGTACTGGGAGGGGCTGATGTAAGGAAGGGTGCCATTAGTGCTGGGACAGTAGAACAAGGTACTAGGAGGGGCTGATGTAAGGAAGGGCGCCATTAGCACTGGGACAATAGAACAAGGTACTGGGAGGGGCTGATGTAAGGAAGGGTGCCATTAGTGCTGGGACAGTAGAACAAGGTACAGGGAGGGGCTGATGTAAGGAAGGGTGCCATTAGTGCTGGGACAGTAGAACAAGGTACTAGGAGGGCTGATGTAAGGAAGGGCACCATTAGCACTGGGACAACAGAACAAGGTACTAGGAGGGCTAATGTAAGGAAGGGTGCCATTAGTGCTGTAACAGTAGAACAAGGTACTGGGAGGGCTGATGTAAGGAAGGGCACCATTAGCACTGGGACAACAGAACAAGGTACTGGGAGGGGCTGATGTAAGGAAGGGTGCCATTAGTCTGGGACAACAGAACAAGGTACTGGGAGGGGCTGATGTAAGGAAGGGTGCCATTAGTGTTGAGACAGTAGAACAAGGTACTAGGAGGGGCTGATGTAAGGAAGGGTGCCATTAGCACTGGGACAACAGAACAAGGTACTGGGAGGGGCTGATGTAAGGAAGGGTGCCATTAGTGCTGGGACAGTAGAACAAGGTACTGGGAGGGCTGATGTAAGGAAGGGGCCATTAGTGTGGACAGTAGAACAAGGTACTGGAGGGGCTGATGTAAGGAAGGGTGCCATTAGTGCTGGGACAGTAGAACAAGGTACAGGAGGGGCTGATGTAAGGAAGGGTGCCATTAGTGTTGGAGACAGTAGAACAAGGTACTAGGAGGGCTGATGTAAGGAAGGGTGCCATTAGTGTTGAGACAGTAGAACAAGGCACTAGGAGGGCTGATGTAAGGAAGGGTGCCATTAGTGCTGGGACAGTAGAACAAGGTACTAGGAGGGGCTGATGTAAGGAAGGGCCCATTAGCACTGGGACAACAGAACAAGGTACAGGGAGGGGCTGATGTAAGGAAGGGTGCCATTAGTGCTGGAACAGTAGAACAAGGTACTGGGAGGGGCTGATGTAAGGAAGGGCACCATTAGCACTGGGACAACAGAACAAGGTACTAGGAGGGGCTGATGTAAGGAAGGGTGCCATTAGTGCTGGGACAGTAGAACAAGGTACTAGGAGGGGCTGATGTAAGGAAGGGCGCCATTAGCACTGGGACAACAGAACAAGGTACAGGGAGGGGCTGATGTAGGGAAGGGTGCCATTAGCGCTGGGACAGTAGAGCAAGGTACAGGGAGGGGCTGATGTAAGGAAGGGTGCCATTAGTGTGGAGACAGTAGAACAAGGTACAGGAGGGGCTGATGTAAGGAAGGTGCCATTAGCACTGGGACAACAGAACAAGGTACAGGGAGGGGCTGATGTAAGGAAGGGTGCCATTAGCGCTGGGACAGTAGAGCAAGGTACAGGGAGGGGCTGATGTAAGGAAGGGTGCCATTAGTGCTGGGACAGTAGAACAAGGTACTAGGAGGGGCTGATGTAAGGAAGGGTGCCATTAGCACTGGGACAACAGAACAAGGTACTAGGGAGGGGCTGATGTAGGGAAGGGTGCCATTAGCGCTGGGACAGTAGAACAAGGTACTAGGAGGGGCTGATGTAAGGAAGGCGCCTAATAGTGTTGAGACAGCAGAACAAGGTACTAGGAGGGGCTGATGTAAGGAAGGGCGCCATTAGCACTGGGACAACAGAACAAGGTACTAGGAGGGGCTGATGTAAGGAAGGGTGCCATTAGTGCTGGGACAGTAGAACAAGGTACTAGGAGGGGCTGATGTAAGGAAGGGTGCCATTAGTGCTGGGACAGTAGAACAAGGTACTAGGAGGGGCTGATGTAAGGAAGGCTGCCATTAGCACTGGGACAACAGAACAAGGTACTAGGAGGGCTGATGTAAGGAAGGGTGCATTAGTGCTGGGACAGAGAACAAGGTACTGGGAGGGCTGATGTAAGGAAGGGTGCCATTAGTGCTGGGACAGTAGAACAAGGTACAGGAGGGCTGATGTAAGGAAGGGTGCCATTAGTGCTGGGACAGTAGAACAAGGTACTAGGAGGAGGCTGATGTAAGGAAGGGCACCATTAGCACTGGGACAACAGAACAAGGTACTGGAGGGCTAATGTAAGGAAGGGTGCCATTAGTGCTGTAACAGTAGAACAAGGTACTGGAGGGTCTGATGTTAGGAAGGGCACTATTAGCACTGGGACAACAGAACAAGGTACTGGGAGGGCTGATGTAAGGAAGGGTGCCATTAGGCGCTGGGACAATAGAACAAGGTACTAGGAGAGGCTGATGTAAGGAAGGGTGCCATTAGTGTTGAGACAGTAGAACAAGGTACTAGGAGGGTCTGATGTAAGGAAGGGCGCCATTAGCACTGGGACAACAGAACAAGGTACTGGGAGGGGCTGATGTAAGGAAGGGTGCCATTAGTGTTGAGACAGTAGAACAAGGTACTAGGAGGGGCTGATGTAAGGAAGGGTGCCATTAGCACTGGGACAACAGAACAAGGTACTGGGAAGGGCTGATGTAAGGAAGGGTGCCATTAGTGTTGAGACAGTAGAACAAGGTACTAGGAGGGGCTGATATAAGGAAGGGTGCCATTAGTGTCGAGACAGTAGAACAAGGTACAGGGAGGGGCTGATGTGAGGAAGGGTGCCATTAGTGTCGAGACAGTAGAACAAGGTACAGGGAGGGGCTGATGTAAGGAAGGGTGCCATTAGTGTGGAGACAGTAGAACAGGGTACAGGGAGGGGCTGATGTATGGAAGGGTGCCATTAGCACTGGGACAACAGAACAAGGTACTGGGAGGGGCTGATGTAAGGAAGGGTGCCATTAGTGTTGAGACAGTAGAACAAGGTACTAGGAGGGGCTGATGTAAGGAAGGGTGCCATTAGTGCTGGGACAGTAGAACAAGGTACTAGGAGGGGCTGATGTAAGGAAGGGCGCCATTAGCACTGGGACAACAGAACAAGGTACAGGGAGGGGCTGATGTAAGGAAGGGTGCCATTAGCGCTGGGACAGTAGAGCAAGGTACAGGGAGGGGCTGATGTAGGGAAGGGCGCCATTAGTGCTGGGACAGTAGAACAAGGTACTAGGAGGGGCTGATGTAAGGAAGGGTGCCATTAGCACTGGGACAACAGAACAAGGTACTGGGAGGGGCTGATGTAAGGAAGGGTGCCATTAGTGCTGGGACAGTAGAACAAGGTACTAGGAGGGCTGATGTAAGGAAGGGCGCCATTAGCACTGGGACAACAGAACAAGGTACTGGGAGGGGCTGATGTAAGGAAGGGTGCCATTAGTGTTGAGACAGTAGAACAAGGTACTGGGAGGGGCTGATGTAAGGAAGGGTGCCATTAGTGCTGGGACAGTAGAACAAGGTACTAGGAGGGGCTGATGTGAGGAAGGGCACCATTAGCACTGGGACAACAGAACAAGGTACTGGGAGGGGCTGATGTAAGGAAGGGTGCCATTAGTGCTGAGACAGTAGAACAAGGTACTAGGAGGGGCTGATGTAAGGAAGGGTGCCATTAGCACTGGGACAGCAGAACAAGGTACTGGGAGGGGCTGATGTAAGGAAGGGTGCCATTAGTGCTGGGACAGTAGAACAAGGTACTAGGAGGGGCTGATGTAAGGAAGGGTGCCATTAGTGCTGGGACAGTAGAACAAGGTACAGGGAGGGGCTGATGTAAGGAAGGGCACCATTAGCACTGGGACAACAGAACAAGGTACTAGGAGGGGCTGATGTAAGGAAGGGTGCCATTAGTGCTGTAACAGTAGAACAAGGTACTGGGAGGGTCTGATGTTAGGAAGGGCACCATTAGCACTGGGACAACAGAACAAGGTACTGGGAGGGTCTGATGTGAGGAAGGTGCCATTAGCTGGGACAATAGAACAAGGTACTAGGAGAGGCTAATGTAAGGAAGGGTGCCATTAGTGTTGAGACAGTAGAACAAGGTACTAGGAGGGGCTGATGTAAGGAAGGGCGCCATTAGCACTGGGACAACAGAACAAGGTACTGGGAGGGGCTGATGTAAGGAAGGGTGCCATTAGTGTTGAGACAGTAGAACAAGGTACTAGGAGGGGCTGATGTAAGGAAGGGTGCCATTAGCACTGGGACAACAGAACAAGGTACTGGGAGGGGCTGATGTAAGGAAGGGTGCCATTAGTGTTGAGACAGTAGAACAAGGTACTAGGAGGGGCTGATGTAAGGAAGGGTGCCATTAGTGTCGAGACAGTAGAACAAGGTACTGGGAGGGGCTGATGTAAGGAAGGGTGCCATTAGTGCTGGACAGTAGAACAAGGTACAGGAGGGGCTGATGTAAGGAAGGGTGCCATTAGTGCTGGGACAGTAGAACAAGGTACAGGGAGGGCTGATGTAAGGAAGGGCACCATTAGCACTGGGACAACAGAACAAGGTACAGGGAGGGGCTGATGTAAGGAAGGGTGCCATTAGTGCTGGGACAGTAGAACAAGGTACTGGGAGGGGCTGATGTAAGGAAGGGTGCCATTAGTGCTGGGACAGTAGAACAAGGTACAGGGAGGGGCTGATGTAAGGAAGGGTGCCATTAGCACTGGGACAGCAGAACAAGGTACTGGGAGGGGCTGATGTAAGGAAGGGTGCCATTAGTGATGAGACAGTAGAACAAGGTAATAGGAGGGGCTGATGTAAGAAGGGTGCATTAGTGCTGGGACAGTAGAGCAAGGTACAGGAGGGGCTGATGGGGGAAGGGTGCCATTAGCACTGGAAAACAGAACAAGGTATAGGAGGCTGATGTAAGGAAGGGTGCCATTAGTGCTGGGACAGTAGAACAAGGTACTAGGAGGGGCTGATGTAAGGAAGGGTGCCATTAGTGTTAAGACAGTAGAACAAGGTACTAGGAGAGGCTGAAGTAAGGAAGGGCGCCATTAGCACTGGGACAACAGAACAAGGTACTGGGAGGGGTAATGTAAGGAAGGGCGCCATTAGTGCTGGGACAGTAGAACAAGGTACTAGGAGGGGCTGATGTAAGGAAGGGCACCATTAGTGCTGGGACAGTAGAACAAGGTACTGGGAGGGGCTGATGTAAGGAAGGGCGCCATTAGTGTTGGGACAGTAGAACAAGGTACTGGAGGTATGGGGAAGGGTGCCATTAGTGCTGGGACAGTAGAACAAGGTACAGGAGGGGCTGATGTAAGGAAGGGCGCCATTAGCACTGGGACAATAGAACAAGGTACTAGGAGGGTCTGATTAAGGAAGGGTGCCATTAGTGCTGGGACAGTAGAACAAGGTACTGGAGGGGCTGATAAGGAAGGGCGCCATTAGTGCTGGGACAGTAGAACAAGGTACATGGAGGGGCTGATGTAAGGAAGGGTGCCATTAGTGCTGGGACAGTAGAACAAGGTACTAGGAGAGGCTGATGTAAGGAAGGGCACCATTAGCACTGGGACAACAGAACAAGGTACTGGGAGGGGCTAATGTAAGGAAGGGTGCCATTAGTGCTGTAACAGTAGAACAAGGTACTGGGAGGGTCTGATGTTAGGAAGGGCACCATTAGCACTGGGACAACAGAACAAGGTACTGGGAGGGTCTGATGTAAGGAAGGGTGCCATTAGTGCTGGGACAGTAGAACAAGGTACTAGGAGGGGCTGATGTAAGGAAGGGTGCCATTAGTGTTGAGACAGTAGAACAAGGTACTAGGAGGGTCTGATGTAAGGAAGGGCACCATTAGCACTGGGACAACAGAACAAGTACTGGGAGGGGGGTGATGTAAGGGTGCCATTAGTGTGGAGACAGTAGAACAAGGTACTAGGAGGGGTTGATGGGGAAGGGTGCCATTAGCACTGGGACAACAGAACAAGGTACTGGGAGGGGCTGATGTGAGGAAGGGTGCCATTAGTGTTGAGACAGTAGAACAAGGTACTAGGAGGGGCTGATGAAGGAAGGGTGCCATTAGTGTCTGAGACAGTAGAACAAGGTACAGGAGGGGCTGATGTAAGGAAGGGTGCCATTAGTGTTGGGACAGCAGAACAAGGTACAGGAGGGGCTGATGTAAGGAAGGGTGCCATTAGTGCTGGGACAGTAGAACAAGGTACTAGGAGGGCTGATGTAAGGAAGGGTGCCATTAGCACTGGGACAGCAGAACAAGGTACTGGGAGGGGCTGATGTAAGGAAGGGTGCCATTAGTGTTGAGACAGTAGAACAAGGTACTAGGAGGGGCTGATGTAAGGAAGGGTGCCATTAGTGCTGGGACAGTAGACAAGGTACTAGGAGGGGCTGATGTAAGGAAGGGTGCCATTAGCACTGGGACAACAGAACAAGGTACTGGGAGGGGCTGATGTAAGGAAGGGTGCCATTAGTGCTGGGACAGTAGAACAAGGTACAGGGAGGGGCTGATGTAAGGAAGGGTGCCATTAGTGCTGGGACAGTAGAACAAGGTACTAGGAGGGGCTGATGTAAGGAAGGGTGCCATTAGCACTGGGACAACAGAACAAGGTAGAGGAGGGGCTGATGGGAAGGCGCATTAGTGCTGGGACAGTAGAACAAGGTACTAGGAGGGCTGATGTAGGAAGGTGCCATTAGCACTGGGACAACAGAACAAGGTACAGGAGGGCTGATGTAAGGAAGGGTGCCATTAGTGTTGGACAGTAGAACAAGGTACTGGGAGGGGTGATGTAAGGAAGGTGCCATTAGTGCTGGGACAGTAGAACAAGTACTAGGAGGGGCTGATGTAAGGAAGGGCACCATTAGCACTGGGACAACAGAACAAGGTACTGGGAGGGGCTGATGTAGGAAGGGTGCCATTAGTGTTGAGACAGTAGAACAAGGTACTAGGAGGGGCTGATGAGGAAGGTGCCATTAGCACTGGGACAACAGAACAAGGTACTGGGAGGGCTGATGTAAGGAAGGGTGCCATTAGTGTTGGAGACAGTAGAACAAGGTACTAGGGGGCTGATGTAAGGAAGGGTGCCATTAGTGTGGACAGTAGAACAAGGTACAGGAGGGGCTGATGTAAGGAAGGGCACCATTAGCACTGGGACAACAGAACAAGGTACTAGGAGGGCTGATGTAGGGAAGGTGCCATTAGTGCTGTAACAGTAGAACAAGGTACTGGGAGGGTCTGATGTTAGGAAGGGCACCATTAGCACTGGGACAACAGAACAAGGTACTGGGAGGGTCTGATGTAGAAGGGTCTATTAGCGCTGGGACAATAGAACAAGGTACTAGGAGGGCTGATGTAAGGAAGGGTGCCATTAGTGTTGAGACAGTGAACAAGGTACTAGGAGGGGTTGATGTGGGAAGGGGCCATTAGCACTGGGACAACAGAACAAGGTACTGGAGGGCTGATGTAAGGAAGGGTGCCATTAGTGCTGAGACAGTAGAACAAGGTACTAGGAGGGGCTGATGTAAGGAAGGGTGCCATTAGCACTGGGACAACAGAACAAGGTACTGGGAGGGGCTGATGTAAGGAAGGGTGCCATTAGTGTGGGACAGTAGAACAAGGTACTAGGAGGGGCTGATATAAGGAAGGGTGCCATTAGTGCTGTAGACAGTAGAACAAGGTACAGGGAAGGGCTGATGTAAGGAAGGGTGCCATTAGTGTCGAGACAGTAGAACAAGGTACAGGGAGGGGCTGATGTAAGGAAGGGTGCCATTAGTGTCGAGACAGTAGAACAGGGTACAGGGAGGGGCTGATGTATGGAAGGGTGCCATTAGCGCTGGGACAGTAGAGCAAGGTACTGGGAGGGGCTGATGTAAGGAAGGGCGCCATTAGCACTGGGACAACAGAACAAGGTACTGGGAGGGGCTAATGTAAGGAGGGTGCCATTAGTGCTGTAACAGTAGAACAAGGTACTGGGAGGGGCTGATGTAAGGAAGGGCACCATTAGCACTGGGACAACAGAACAAGGTACTAGGAGGGGCTGATGTAAGGAAGGGTGCCATTAGTGCTGTAACAGTAGAACAAGGTACTGGGAGGGGCTGATGTAAGGAAGGGCACCATTAGCACTGGGACAACAGAACAAGGTACAGGGAAGGGCTGATGTAAGGAAGGGTGCCATTAGTGCTGGGACAGTAGAACAAGGTACTGGGAGGGGCTGATGTAAGGAAGGGTGCCATTAGTGCTGGGACAGTAGAACAAGGTACAGGGAAGGGCTGATGTAAGGAAGGGTGCCATTAGCACTGGGACAACAGAACAAGGTACTGGGAGGGGCTGATGTAAGGAAGGGTGCCATTAGTGTTGAGACAGTAGAACAAGGTAATAGGAGGGGCTGATGTAAGGAAGGGTGCCATTAGTGCTGGGACAGTAGAGCAAGGTACAGGGAGGGGCTGATGTAAGGAAGGGTGCCATTAACGCTGGAATAACAGAACAAGGTATAGGGAGGGGCTGATGTAGGGAAGGGTGCCATTAGTGCTGGGACAGTAGAACAAGGTACTAGGAGGGGCTGATGTAAGGAAGGGTGCCATTAGTGTTAAGACAGTAGAACAAGGTACTAGGAGAGGCTGAAGTAAGGAAGGGCGCCATTAGCACTGGGACAACAGAACAAGGTACTGGGGGCTAATGTAAGGAAGGGCGCCATTAGTGCTGGGACAGTAGAACAAGGTACTAGGAGGGGCTGATGTAAGGAAGGGCACCATTAGTGCTGGGACAGTAGAACAAGGTACTGGGAGGGGCTGATGTAAGGAAGGGCGCCATTAGTGCTGGGACAGTAGAACAAGGTACTGGTAGGGGCTGATGTAAGGAAGGGTGCCATTAGTGCTGGGACAGTAGAACAAGGTACAGGGAGGGGCTGATGTAAGGAAGGGCCCCATTAGCACTGGGACAACAGAACAAGGTACTAGAAGGGTCTGATGTAAGGAAGCGTGCCATTAGTGCTGGGACAGTAGAACAAGGTACTGGGAGGGGCTGATGTAAGGAAGGGCGCCATTAGTGCTGGGACAGTAGAACAAGGTACTGGGAGGGGCTGATGTAAGGAAGGGTGCCATTAGTGCTGGGACAGTAGAACAAGGTACTAGGAGAGGCTGATGTAAGGAAGGGCACCATTAGCACTGGGACAACAGAACAAGGTACTGAGGCTAATGGGGAAGGGTGCCATTAGTGCTGTAACAGTAGAACAAGGTACTGGAGGGTCTGATGTTAGGAAGGGCACCATTAGCACTGGGACAACAGAACAAGGTACTGGGAGGGTCTGATGTAAGGAAGGGTGCCATTAGCGCTGGGACAGTAGAACAAGGTACTAGGAGAGGCTGATGTAAGGAAGGGTGCCATTAGTGTTGAGACAGTAGAACAAGGTACTAGGAGGGTCTGATGTAAGGAAGGGTGCCATTAGTGTTGAGACAGTAACAAGGTACTGGGAGGGCTGATGTAAGGAAGGGCGCCATTAGCACTGGGACAACAGAACAAGGTACTAGAAGGGCTGATGTAAGGAAGGTGCATTAGTGCTGGGACAGTAGAACAAGGTACTTGGAGGGGCTGATGTAAGGAAGGGCCATTAGTGCTGGGACAGTAGAACAAGGTACTAGGAGGGGCTGATGTAAGGAAGGTGCCATTACGTACTGGGACAACAGAACAAGGTACTGGGAGGGCTGATGTAAGGAAGGGTGCCATTAGTGTTGGAGACAGTAGAACAAGGTACTAGGAGGGGCTGATGTAAGGAAGGGTGCCATTAGTGCTGGGACAGTAGAGTAAGGTACAGGGAGGGGCTGATGTAAGGAAGGGTGCCATTAACGCTGGAATAACAGAACAAGGTATAGGGAGGGGCTGATGTAAGGAAGGATGCCATTAGTGCTGGGACAGTAGAACAAGGTACTAGGAGAGGCTGATGTAAGGAAGGCTGCCATTAGTGTTGAGACAGTAGAACAAGGTACTAGGAGAGGCTGAAGTAAGGAAGGGAGCCATTATCACTGGGACAACAGAACAAGGTACTGGGAGGGGCTAATGTAAGGAAGGGCGCCATTAGTGCTGGGACAGTAGAACAAGGTACTAGGAGGGGCTGATGTAAGGAAGGGCACCATTAGTGCTGGGACAGTAGAACAAGGTACTGGGAGGGGCTGATGTAAGGAAGGGCGCCATTAGTGCTGGGACAGTAGAACAAGGTACTGGTAGGGGCTGATGTAAGGAAGGGTGCCATTAGTGCTGGGACAGTAGAACAAGGTACAGGGAGGGGTGATGGGAGAGGGCGCCATTAGCACTGGGACAACAGAACAAGGTACTAGGAGGGGCTGATGTAAGGAAGCGTGCCATTAGTGCTGGGACAGTAGAACAAGGTACTGGGAGGGGCTGATGTAAGGAAGGGCGCCATTAGTGCTGGGACAGTAGAACAAGGTACTGGGAGGGGCTGATGTAAGGAAGGGTGCCATTAGTGCTGGGACAGTGGAACAAGGTACTAGGAGAGGCTGATGTAAGGAAGGGCACCATTAGCACTGGGACAACAGAACAAGGTACTGGGAGGGGCTAATGTAAGGAAGGGTGCCATTAGTGCTGTAACAGTAGAACAAGGTACTAGGAGGGTCTGATGTTAGGAAGGGCACCATTAGCACTGGGACAACAGAACAAGGTACTGGGAGGGTCTGATGTAAGGAAGGGTGCCATTAGCGCTGGGACAGTAGAACAAGGTACTAGGAGAGGCTGATGTAAGGAAGGGTGCCATTAGTGTTGAGACAGTAGAACAAGGTACTAGGAGGGTCTGATGTAAGGAAGGGTGCCATTAGTGTTGAGACAGTAGAACAAGGTACTGGGAGGGGCTGATGTAAGGAAGGGCGCCATTAGCACTGGGACAACAGAACAAGGTACTAGAAGGGTCTGATGTAAGGAAGCGTGCCATTAGTGCTGGGACAGTAGAACAAGGTACTGGGAGGGGCTGATGTAAGGAAGGGCGCCATTAGTGCTGGGACAGTAGAACAAGGTACTGGGAAGGGCTGATGTAAGGAAGGGTGCCATTAGTGCTGGGACAGTGGAACAAGGTAGTAGGAGAGGCTGATGTAAGGAAGGGCACCATTAGCACTGGGACAGCAGAACAAGGCACTAGGAGGGGCTAATGTAAGGAAGGGTGCCATTAGTGCTGTAACAGTAGAACAAGGTACTGGGAGGGTCTGATGTTAGGAAGGGCACCATTAGCACTGGGACAACAGAACAAGGTACTGGGAGGGTCTGATGTAAGGAAGGGTGCCATTAGCGCTGGGACAATAGAACAAGGTACTAGGAGAGGCTGATGTAAGGAAGGGTGCCATTAGTGTTGAGACAGTAGAACAAGGTACTAGGAGGGTCTGATGTAAGGAAGGGTGCCATTAGTTTGGACAGTAGAACAAGGTACTGGGAGGGGCTGATGTAAGGAAGGGTGCCATTAGTGCTGGGACAGTAGAACAAGGTACAGGAGGGGCTGATGTAAGGAAGGGCACCATTAGCACTGGGACAACAGAACAAGGTACTGGGAGGGGCTGATGTAAGGAAGGGTGCCATTAGTGTTGAGACAGTAGAACAAGGTACTAGGAGGGGCTGATGTAAGGAAGGGTGCCATTAGTGTCGAGACAGTAGAACAAGGTAAAGGAGGGGCTGATGAGGGAAGGGTGCCATTAGTGTCTGAGACAGTAGAACAAGGTACAGGAGGGCTGATGTAAGGAAGGGTGCCATTAGTGTCTAGACAGTAGAACAGGGTACAGTGAGGGGTTGATGTATGGAAGGGTGCCATTAGCACTGGGACAACAGAACAAGGTACTGGGAGGGCTGATGTAAGGAAGGTGCCATTAGTGTTGAGACAGTAGAACAAGGTACTAGATGGGGCTGATGTAAGGAAGGGTGCCATTAGTGCTGGGACAGTAGAACAAGGTACTAGGAGGGGCTGATGTAAGGAAGGGCGCCATTAGCACTGGGACAACAGAACAAGGTACAGGGAAGGGCTGATGTAAGGAAGGGTGCCATTAGCGCTGGGACAGTAGAACAAGGTACAGGGAGAGGCTGATGTAGGGAAGGGCACCATTAGTGTTGAGACAGTAGAACAAGATACTGGGGGGCTGATGTAAGGAAGGGCACCATTAGCACTGGGACAACAGAACAAGGTACTGGGAGAGGCTGATGTAAGGAAGGGCGCCATTAGTGCTGGGACAGTAGAACAAGGTACTGGGAGGGTCTGATGTTAGGAAGGGCACCATTAGCACTGGGACAGCACAACAAGGTACTGGGAGGGGTTGATGTAAGGAAGGGCGCCATTAGCACTGGGAGAACAGAACAAGGTACAGGGAGGGGCTGATGTAAGGAGGGCGCCATTAGTGCTGGGACAGTAGAACAAGGTACTAGGAGGGGCTGATGTAAGGAAGGGCGCCATTAGCACTGGGACAACAGAACAAGGTACAGGGAGGGGCTGATGTAAGGAAGGGTGCCATTAGCGCTGGGACAGTAGCGCAAGGTACAGGGAGGGGCTGATGTAAGGAAGGGCGCCATTAGCACTGGGACAACAGAACAAGGTACTGGGAGGGGCTAATGTAAGGAAGGGTGCCATTAGTGCTGTAACAGTAGAACAAGGTACTGGGAGGGGCTGATGTAAGGAAGGGCACCATTAGCACTGGGACAACAGAACAAGGTACTAGCAGGGGCTGATGTAAGGAAGGGTGCCATTAGTGCTGGGACAGTGGAACAAGGTACTGGGAAGGGCTGATGTAAGCAAGGGCGCCATTAGTGCTGGGACAGTAGAACAAGGTACAGGGAGGGACTGATGTAGGGAAGGGTGCCATTAGTGCTGGGATAGTAGAACAAGGTACTAGGAGAGGCTGATGTAAGGAAGGGTACCATTAGCACTGGGACAACAGAACAACCTACTAGGAGGGGCTAATGTAAGGAAGGGCGCCATTAGTGCTGTAACAGTAGAACAAGGTACTGGAGGGTGATGTTAGGAAGGGCACCATTAGCACTGGGACAACAGAACAAGGTACTGGGAGGGTCTGATGTGAGAAGGTGCCATTAGCGCTGGGACAATAGAACAAGGTACTAGGAGGAGCTAATGTAAGGAAGGTGCCATTAGTGTTGAGACAGTGGAACAAGGTACTAGGAGGGGCTGATGTAAGGAAGGGTGCCATTAGCACTGGGACAACAGAACAAGGTACTGGGAAGGGCTGATGTAAGGAAGGGTGCCATTAGTGTTGAGACAGTAGAACAAGGTACTAGGAGGGGCTGATATAAGGAAGGGTGCCATTAGTGTCGAGACAGTAGAACAAGGTACAGGGAAGGGCTGATGTAAGGAAGGGTGCCATTAGTGTCGAGACAGTAGAACAAGGTACAGGAGGGGCTGATGTAAGGAAGGGTGCCATTAGTGTCGAGACAGTAGAACAGGGTACAGGGAGGGGCTGATGTATGGAAGGGTGCCATTAGCGCTGGGACAGTAGAGCAAGGTACAGGGAGGGGCTGATGTAAGGAAGGGCGCCATTAGCACTGGGACAACAGAACAAGGTACTGGGAGGGGCTAATGTAAGGAAGGGTGCCATTAGTGCTGTAACAGTAGAACAAGGTACTGGGAGGGGCTGATGTAAGGAAGGGCACCATTAGCACTGGGACAACAGAACAAGGTACTAGGAGGGGCTGATGTAAGGAAGGGTGCCATTAGTGCTGTAACAGTAGAACAAGGTACTGGGAGGGGCTGATGTAAGGAAGGGCACCATTAGCACTGGGACAACAGAACAAGGTACAGGGAAGGGCTGATGTAAGGAAGGGTGCCATTAGTGCTGGGACAGTAGAACAAGGTACTGGGAGGGGCTGATGTAAGGAAGGGTGCCATTAGTGCTGGGACAGTAGAACAAGGTACAGGGAGGGGCTGATGTAAGGAAGGGTGCCATTAGCACTGGGACAACAGAACAAGGTACTGGGCGGGGCTGATGTAAGGAAGGATGCCATTAGTGTTGAGACAGTAGAACAAGGTAATAGGAGGGGCTGATGTAAGGAAGGGTGCCATTAGTGCTGGGACAGTACAGCAAGGTACAGGGAAGGGCTGATGTAAGGAAGGGTGCCATTAACGCTGGAATAACAGAACAAGGTATAGGGAGGGGCTGATGTAAGGAAGGGTGCCAGTAGTGCTGGGACAGTAGAACAAGGTACTAGGAGGGGCTGATGTAAGGAAGGGTGCCATTAGTGTTGAGACAGTAGAACAAGGTACTAGGAGAGGCTGAAGTAAGGAAGGGCGCCATTAGCACTGGGACAACAGAACAAGGTACTGGGAGGGCTAATGTAAGGAAGGGCGCCATTAGTGCTGGGACAGTAGAACAAGGTACTAGGAGGGGCTGATGTAGGGAAGGGCACCATTAGTGCTGGGACAGTAGAACAAGGTACTGGGAGGGGCTGATGTAAGGAAGGGCGCCATTAGTGCTGGGACAGTAGAACAATGTACTGGTAGGGGCTGATGTAAGGAAGGGTGCCATTAGTGCTGGGACAGTAGAACAAGGTACAGGGAGGGGCTGATGTAAGGAAGGGCACCATTAGCACTGGGACAACAGAACAAGGTACTAGGAGGGTCTGATGTAAGGAAGCGTGCCATTAGTGCTGGGACAGTAGAACAAGGTACTGGGAGGGGCTGATGTAAGGAAGGGCGCCATTAGTGCTGGGACAGTAGAACAAGGTACTGGGAGGGGCTGATGTAAGGAAGGGTGCCATTAGTGCTGGGACAGTAGAACAAGGTACTAGGAGAGGCTGATGTAAGGAAGGGCGCCATTAGCACTGGGACAACAGAACAAGGTACTGGGATGGGCTAATGTAAGGAAGGGTGCCATTAGTGCTGTAACAGTAGAACAAGGTACTGGGAGGGTCTGATGTTAGGAAGGGCTCCATTAGCACTGGGACAACAGAACAAGGTACTGGGAGGGTCTGATGTAGGGAAGGGTGCCATTAGCGCTGGGACAATAGAACAAGGTACTAGGAGAGGCTGATGTAAGGAAGGGTGCCATTAGTGTTGAGACAGTAGAACAAGGTACTAGGAGGGTCTGATGTAAGGAAGGGTGCCATTAGTGTTGAGACAGTAGAACAAGGTACTGGTAGGGGCTGATGTAAGGAAGGGTGCCATTAGTGCTGGGACAGTAGAACAAGGTACAGGGAGGGGCTGATGTAAGGAAGGGCACCATTAGCACTGGGACAACAGAACAAGGTCCTGGGAGGGCTGATGTAAGGAAGGGTGCCATTAGTGTTGAGACAGGAGAACAAGGTACTAGGAGGGGCTGATGTAAGGAAGGGTGCCATTAGCACTGGGACAACAGAACAAGGTACTGGGAGGGGCTGATGTAAGGAAGGGTGCCATTAGTGTTGAGACAGTAGAACAAGGTACTAGGAGGGGTTGATGTAGGGAAGGGTGCCATTAGTGTCGAGACAGTAGAACAAGGTACAAGGAGGGGCTGATGTAAGGAAGGGTGCCATTAGTGTCGAGACAGTAGAACAAGGTACAGGGAGGGGCTGATGTAAGGAAGGGTGCCATTAGTGTCGAGACAGTAGAACAGGGTACAGGGAGGGGCTGATGTATGGAAGGGTGCCATTAGCACTGGGACAACAGAACAAGGTACTGGGAGGGGCTGATGTAAGGAAGGGTGCCATTAGTGTTGAGACAGTAGAACAAGGTACTAGGAGGGGCTGATGTAAGGAAGGGTGCCATTAGTGCTGGGACAGTAGAACAAGGTACTAGGAGGGGCTGATGTAAGGAAGGGCGCCATTAGCACTGGGACAACAGAACAAGGTACACGGAGGGGCTGATGTAAGGAAGGGTGCCATTAGCGCTGGGACAGTAGAACAAGGTACAGGGAGAGGCTGATGCAAGGAAGGGCGCCATTAGTGTTGAGACAGTAGAACAAGATACTGGGAGGGGCTGATGTAAGGAAGGGCACCATTAGCACTGGGACAACAGAACAAGGTACTGGGAGGGGCTGATGTAAGGAAGGGCGCCATTAGTGCTGGGACAGTAGAACAAGGTACTGGGAGGGTCTGATGTTAGGAATGGCACCATTAGCACTGGGACAGCAGAACAAGGTACTGGGAGGGGCTGATGTAAGGAAGGGCGCCATTAGCACTGGAACAACAGAACAAGGTACTGGGAGTGGCTGATGTAAAGAAGGGTGCCATTAGTGTTGAGACAGTAGAACAAAGTACTAGGGGGGGCTGATGTAAGGAAGGGTGCCATTAGCACTGGGACAACAGAACAATGTACTAGGAGGGGCTGATGTAAGGAAGGGTGCCATTAGCGCTGTGACAGGAGAACAAGGTACTAGGAGGGGCTGATGTAAGGAAGGGCGCCATTAGCACTGGGACAACAGAACAAGGTACTGGGAGGGGCTGATGTAAGGAAGGGCGCCATTAGTGCTGGGACAGTAGAACAAGGTACTGGGAGGGGCTGATGTAAGGAAGGGCGCCATTAGTGCAGGGACAGTAGAACAAGGTACAGGGAGGGGCTGATGTAAGGAAGGGTGCCATTAGTGCAGGGACAGTAGAACAAGGTACAGGGAGGGGCTGATGTAAGGAAGGGTGCCATTAGCGCTGAAACAGTAGAACAAGGTACAGGGAGGGGCTGATGTAAGGAAGGGTGCCATTAGTGCAGGAACAGTAGAACAAGGTACAGGGAGGGGCTGATGTAAGGAAGGGTGCCATTAGCACTGGTACAACAGACCAAGGTACTGGGAGGGGCTGATGTAGGGAAGGGCGCCATTAGCACTGGGACAACAGAACAAGGTACTGGGAGGGGCTGATGTAAGGAAGGGTGCCATTAGTGCTGGGACAGTAGAACAAGGTACTGGGAGGGACTGATGTAAGGAAGGGTGCCATTAGTGTTGAGACAGTAGAACAAGGTACTAGGAGGGGCTGATGTAAGGAAGGGCACCATTAGCACTGGGATAACAGAACAAGGTACTGGGTGGGGCTGATGTAAGGAAGGGTGTCATTAGCACTGGGACAGTAGAACAAGGTACAGGGAGGGGCTGATGTAAGGAAGGGTGCCATTAGCGCTGGGACAGTAGAACAAGGTACTGGGATGGGCTGATGTAAGGAAGGGTGCCATTAGCACTGGGACAGCAGAACAAGGTACAGGGAAGGGCTGATGTAAGAAAGGGCGCCATTAGTGCTGGGACAGTAGAACAAGGTACAGGGAGGGGCTGATGTAAGGAAGGGCGCCATTAGCACTGGGGCAACAGAACAAGGTACTAGGAGGGACTGATGTAAGAAAGGGCACCCTTAGCGCTGGGACAGTAGAACAAGGTGCAGGGAGGGGCTGATGTAAGGAAGGGCACCATTAGCACTGGGATAACAGAACAAGGTACAGGGAGGGGCTGATGTAAGGAAGGGCGCCATTAGCGCTGGGACAGCAGAACAAGGTACTGGGAAGGTCTGATATAAGGAAGGGTGCCATTAGTGCTGGGACAGTAGAACAAGGTACTAGGAGGGGCTGATGTAAGGAAGGGTGCCATTAGCACTGGGACAACAGAACAAGGTACTGGGAGGGTCTGAAGTAAGGAAGGGTGCCATTAGTCCTGGGACAGTAGAACAATGTACAGGGAGGGTTCGATGTAAGGAAGGGCGCCATTAGTGCTGTGACAGGAGCGCAGGGTTCAGGAGCTGGCTGATGTAACAAAGGGAATCATTAGCACTCAGACAGGAGAGGGAGAGGTACAGGAACGGCTCTTATTAATCCCTTAGGACGAAATAGTTAACATATGGGCCCTCTGCCCATTCCTGCATGTTGTTTAAGTGGAAGATAAAGAACCCATGGCATATTTCATGAGAGTAGGAGATTATCCTCTCCCCCAGGTGTTCCGGTTATGATTTCCCCTTTCTGTAAAATGGCCTGGAATGCATTTATCCCTGTGCCTTGACAAATGTCACCCACTTTGACTTTCCATAACTTTCTACAGTCTGTGCAAGTTACAATCTGCATAGCGCACATAAAGAAATGTTGACAGTAATAATCAAAAGCAAGTCAGAATATTAAACTCTGAAGTTCTTCTGTTTATATTGCAGGTTTTGAACCTGAGACACACTGGGATCGCATGCAGCTCTTCCAGGAAGCCATTGTGTACAGGTAAACAGGACAACCACCGAGTGTTACACTATGGGAACACATCTCCTTCTGGGGAACAGTACGCTGACGGTACCACCTCCCTGCTCAGAGTCACTGACTCGATCCATTCTGCCATGGATAAAGGTCACAGAACATCTGCCATCTTTGTCAACCTTGCCAAGGCTTTCAACACTGTGTCCCACTCCCTCCTCTTTGAATCCCTCTCGTTAGCTGGCCTGTCTCAAGCTGCCTGCAACTGGTTTTGTGCTTACCTGGTAGGTAGAACACAATCGGTCAAAATAGCTGACTCCATGTCCCCTCCACTGCCTATCTCCAGTGGTGTGCCTCAAGGCTCAGTACTTGGCCCACTCCTGTTCTCCATTTTTCTAAACGACCTTATATCAGTATGCTTATGATCCGGAATCCTTATGCATGCTGATAGTACGGTGCAATTCACCTCCGACCATTCTACTTCTGATGTGACATCCAGATTACAGGTTGACTTCATCAGTGTTCAAGACAGGCTAAAATCACATCAACTCTTCCTCAGCACCACGAAGGCAGTCTCCATGACCTTTGACACTAGGTAGAGACTCTCTAGGCTACTCTCCCTACCCTCTTTCCACACCCTTGACGGGATGACAGTCGAGGACACCTCCTCCTACAGATACCTGAGTGTCTGGGTGGACCAACACCTGAATTTCTCTGTACATACTCATCCTGAAAAAATTGCACCCCAAGCTTGGCGCCTTTTACAGGAACCGTGGCTGCCTTCCCCCCATGGCCAGGTGCGATATTGTTCGGAAAATGATACTCCCCGGTTTTGACTATTGTGATATAGTCTACAGTGCTGCTCCCAAGTCTTCCCTTGCCACATTGGATCCTCTTTTAATGCCTCCTGTCGCTTTGCTCTGGACTCCCCCTCCCGCACACATCACTGCTTCCTCTACCACTTTCTAGTTATCTCCTCCTTAGAATGCAGACGGCTCTCACACTGCGTTAAATTCACCTCTAAATTCTTGTATGGGATCCTCCCCTCTTTCCTTTTCTCTTCACTTACCGTTCCGCCCCCTCCTCCCGCCCACCAACTGAGATCCACTGACTCGCGCACTTTAGCCATTCCCCATCGCTCCACCTCCATAGGGCAGGATGCTTTCTTTTTCTTACCAATTCCCTAAGCTTTGGAACTCGCTTCGTTCCCCTGTTAGATTCTCCTCGGCCGCTGCTTCCATCTCTTTAGCCTTGCATAACTATTATTCCCCTAACTGCGCATGTTTTTAATCTCCCTTCTCTCCCTGGACTCTCTGACACTTTATCCTGTATCCACCACTCCTGACTCATTCTATCTTCTGATTCACCCCTGCCTCTATTCTCCTCCTTTCCTATCTTGCCCCGTTTCTTCCCCTTCCCTCCCCATCTGCATTCAACACGCCACTACGAAACCTAGGCAGTGGCCTCCCTTCCCCTTTACTTCCTCCCTCTTCCACCCCACCCTCTCGCCTCCTTTCCTGGGTCTGACTGCCATCCCTCTGTCACCCCCCGCCACTTGTTTTCACTGCCCTTCTCTCCACCCACCCCTTTTCCTCCTCTCTTTCCTGGGTCTGGACCACCTTGCAGGGTTCTCAGCATCCTGAAGGGGTACAGCCTGGCTTTGTCCCTTCCCCTTGTCCTTTCCTCTCCCATCTCCACTTCCCCCCTTCCCTTTCCTGGGTCTGGCCTACCTTGGGGTTCTCAGCATCCTGAAGGGTACAGCCTAGCTTTGTCCCTCCCTTGTCCTTTCCTCTCCATCTCCACTTCCCCCCTTCCCTTTCCTGGGTCTGGCCTACCTTGCAGGGTTCTCAGCATCCTGAAGGGGTACAGCCTGGCTTTGTCCCTCCCCCTTGTCCTTTCCTCTCCCATCTCCACTTCCCCCCTCCCCTTTCCTGGGTCTGGCCTACCTTACAGGGTTCTCAGCATCCTGAAAGGGCACTGCTCCCAGTTTGTCTCTCTCCCTAGCCCTCTTCTCTCCCCTGTCCACTCCCCCTCCTCTTCTTTTCCTGGGTTCGGTCTGCCTGCAGGGTTATCTGCATCCTGAGGGGGCACTGCTCCCGGTTTCTCTCTCTCTCTCTCTCCCTTGCCCCTGTCACCTCCTCTCGCTCCACCCCCCACTCACTTTTTGCCCTCCTCTCCTTGTGTCTACTCTTAGCATTTATCAACATTGTGCTCAACCTGATACCCCCAACCTTAGTAGCCGTCCTTCATCTTCTGCCTTGACTACCTGGATTAACTAGTCTCTACCATTGCATGTTTTTATCCAAATGATTACAGCTCCCTCGACTTGTAGTTCTGGTCTGGGCTGCTCTGAGCTAGCGTTAATCTGTATGTATTAACTTTGTACTTGCCCAACTCTGCACTTATTAGATATATGTAGGAGTACATACTAGTCGACTATGTTATTGTGTTGCTGTCATTTGCTTATGTTATTGTTTGACCTCCCTATTCTTGTATTCCCGTCCCCCAGGACGCTTCTGGAAACGAGCTGGTCACAGCTCATGTTGCTTTCCTGGTGAAATATTTTCAAATAAAAACAATCCTCCCTCTGGGGAACAGTATGCTGAGGATACACTCCTCCCTCTGGGGAACAGTGTGCTGAGTGTACACTCCTCCCTCTGGGGAACAGTGTGCTGAGGGTACACTCCTTCCTCTGGGGAACAGTACACTGAGGGTAAACTCCTTTCTCTGGAGAACAGTACACAGAGAATACACTCCTCCCTCTGGGGAACAGTACAGTGAGGATAAAACAAGGGTCCAGGGAGGGGGTGAGGTAAGGAAGGATGCCGTTAATGCTGGGACAGGAGAACAAGGGAACAGTACGCTGCGAGAACACTCCTCCCTCTGAGGAACAGTACACTGAGGGTACACTCCTCACTCTGGATAATATTAAACTGAGGGTACCCTGCTCTCTCTGGGGAACAGTACACTGAGGGTAAACTCCTTTCTCTGGGGAACAGTATGCTGAGGGTACACCCCTCCTTCTGAGGAACAGTACGCCAAGGGTAGACTTCTCCCTCTGGGGAATATTAAACTGAGGGTACACTGCTCTCCCTGGGGAACAGTACGCTGAGGGTACATTCCTCTCTCTGAGGAACAGTACGCTGAGGGTACATTCCTCTCTCTGGGGAACAGTACGCTGAGGGTACATTCCTCTCTCTGGGGAACAGTACGCTGAGGGCACATTCCCCTTTGGTTGATCTCACAGTGGATGACCGGTGACCAATGAGTGGGGGTGCAGATTTCCTGATTGTTCTAAAATCGTGAGCTGGATTGGTTGATACCTCAGTAGATGGGTGGAGGCTGAGTTTGTGGACCCCTTGCTGCATGAGGTGACAGGATGCTGTTTGTTTTTCATGCTTTTCAGTGATCACGTTCAGTGCAAAATGTGTAAACATTACATGTTTTTTTTCCTGTATTTCAGGTTTGGGTTTGCTCATGATAAATACTCACCTTCAAGTTTTAACTTCTCTTCTGAGAACAAACCTCAGTATGTCCATGTGACAGGTAAGACTGACCCTGGGCTCAGGGCTTCACATCTGTATTAAGCTCTTTTGTTGCAGGACTTGTGGTGGACCCTTCTGGTAGCAGTCCAACCATGTAGCTGCCATGAGCTTCTGACAATGGTGGCTACAGCACTGAATGTGCAGGCCAACTTGCTGTCTTACACACAGCAGTGCCCTGACAGTGCTGGCTATGGTACAGGATGTGCTGGCCAGTTTGCTGTCAACTTCCACACAGCTGTGCCCTGATCATGCTGGCTATGGCTAAATCATTGTCACTGAGCAAAACCTCCCTCTTATTACATGGCCAACCATCCTGCCTCTTTTTGTTTTTTTAATATATAGTTTCTGGGTTGTTGTGGGTTTTCTCCTGGCCCCTACACCCACGCGTCCCCGACCTAGAGCGTGTGTGTGGACGCAGGTGCACGCACGCCATTTGGAACGCCCCTCTCTTCCAGTCACGCCGTTGACCGCCTGTGCTGGCACTGAACCTCCATTCGGTGATGGCAGACGGCCCCACCCCTTACCTGGGAGAAGAGAGCCAATGCTCAATCCTGCTCCCACCCTCCACCCCCATGTCAGCACCCAGGCGACCTGGAGGTTGTTCCCAAACCGGGTCTCTGGCATAGCCGAGTGTGGTGTCCAGCGCCTCAACCCTCAGCGCCACCAGGCCAGCAACCGTCCTGTCTCATGTCAAAAACTTGAACTGTAGGGCCAGCCTGGTGGTGCTGAGGGTTGAGCACTAGTTCTCACACCTCGTCTCACTAACCCGTGTTCAGGAAGCGTGCAGGCGCGGGGAGTGACAGCGGAGGAGAAGGATCGAGCATCCTAGGGACGCCTCTCCTTCTCCGGGGAGAAGCGATCAGTTGTCCGGTGCATGCCTGGCCCCTAGCAGAGACTGGGGGTGGTACGATGATGCTGCTGACTTGGGATCAGAGGCGGGACAGACGCCTGATGGAACGTGCATGGGAACGTGCGCGCTACTGTCACTGGCATCATTGCATGCTCTACCCCTGAGTGGGTGAAACTGATAGAAAAGAGTTCCCGGCTGGATGACGGAGAGAGCTCGAGTCCTGCCCCTGAATAGCTACAGTGCTGACTAAACTGGATCCGCTCTTGGTGGGGTTGGGGTGCCCTGCCGGCCCGCTTAGTGGAGCCTTGGGTAACAGTCGGCATCGGCTGGTGGACGTCGGGAGGGGGACTGGGGCTCCTTCCCAATCGAGGGCCATGGAGCAGGAGCATAAAGAAAACAGCAAAAAAAAAAATAACAACCTTGAACTGTATAGTCATGCTGTAACTTGACAACCTCGCTGGTAGTGCCAGGACACAGGTTCATGGCCTTGGCACTGTAGGATCAACACAGAGGGTACCGACAGTGTGCTGACACTGTTCATTAGCGCAGTACAACCACAATGGTGCTGTCAGTGTGCCAATGCTGTTCACTAGCGCAGTACCACCACTACTGCAAAGGTGCCAATAATGTGCTAACACTGGTCACTAGTGCAGAACCATCACTACCACAATAGTGCCATTAGTGTGCCAAATATGTTCGCTAATGCAGTACCACTACTACTACAGTGATGCTGTCTGTGTATCAGTATTGTGCACTAGTGCAGTACCATGACTACTGCAGTTGTACTGTCCTTGTGCTGACACTGTGTACCACTCAGTACCACCACTACCACAAGAGTGCCATCCATGTGCCAATGCTGTTCACTAGTGCAGTACCACCACTACCACAATTGTGCTATCAGTGTGCCAACACTGTTCACTAGTGCAGTACTACCACTACCACAATGGTGCCATCAGCGTGCAGCCTCTGATTAGCAGTTTAATACAACTACTACTTCAATAATGCCATCAAGGTGCTGACACTGTTCACTAACGTAGTACCACCACAACCACAATGGTGCTGTCAGTGTGCTGATACTGTTATCTAGTGCAGTACCACCACTGCTGCAATGGTACCATCCATGTTCCGACACTGTTCACTACTGCAGTACCATTACTACTACAGTGGTGCCATCAGTGTGCTGATACTGTTCACTAATGCAGTTCCGTCACTACCACGATGGTGCTGTCAGTGTGCTGATGCTGTTCACTAGTGCAGTACAATCACTACTACGATGGTGCTGTCAGTGTGCTGACACTGTCCACTAGTGCAGTACCACCACTACCACGATGGTGCTGTCAGTGTGCTGACACTGTCCACTAGTGCAGTACCACCACTACCACGATGGTGCTGTCAGTGTGCTGATGCTGTTCACTAGTGCAGTACCATCACTACCACGATCTCTGAAACCTGGCTATCACACTCAGTCCCTAACCATGCTGTCTCTATCCCAGGCTTTGCTATCACCAGGCAGAACCGGAATGGGCGAGGTGGTGGAGTGGCGATTTATACCTCTTCATCTCTCCAGTTTACCCCTACCTTTTCCATTTCTACCCCTGCCTCTCATGAGGCACTTCTTATCAAAATCTCCTTTCCCTACACTGCTCCTATTCATGTTGCAGGTATCTACTGCCGATCAGGGCAGCCTTCTTCAAATGTCACTGCCCTGCTTGCTAAGCTCACTACTCTGTCCACCAAGGGTGAACTCTATATCCTAGGTGACCTTAACGTAAACTGGCTGTCCCCCTCACTGGCCTCCACCCACACCACCATCGAAGCCTTGAACCTTAGCCAACTCATCCAAGAACCCACTCACCGTAACACCAAAACATTAAACCACTCACTGCTAGACCTTATCCTCACTACCCACCTGCACAGAATAATATCCTCCGGCCTCCTACCGGATTCTGTCCGTGACCATCACATCACCTACATGGTGCGCAAGACCCATAGGACCAAATTCCCTCCTAAAATAATTCTCACCAGACAATTTGCATCTCTAGACCTCCAAGCTCTGCACCTTGACCTCACTGCCGCTGACTGGTCCCCCCTCACCTCAGCCGCCTCATCTGATGCAGCCCTGACCTTCTTCAACACCACATTCCTCCACATTTGGAACACCCACGCCCCACTTCGTAAAACAAGGGTCAGAGGCGCCCACCTCCCATGGGTTACCCCAGCACTCCTGGCCTGCCAACGGACATGTGACATCGCGTGGCGCCAGGCAAAAACAACTGGTGGCCAACAAGATCTCCAACGCTACCGTGAACTTCGGAACAGCTGCACCAAAGCAATCCACCTAGCCAAAGCCAAACACTTCAAATCAAACTTTCTTTCTAATACAAATAATCCAGCTAAATTCTGGAAAGTCATCCACTCCCTCTTCTCTCTAGCCTCTACCCCTCCACCCCCTTCCCTCAAGCTCAACCACACTATCCTTTCTGAACTTATGGCTATTGCAGAATGCGTTAACTCTCACTTCTCTGCTTGTGTCTCATCTCTGCTAGGCTCCCTTCCAGGCACCTCAAATGGTCTGGCGTCCCTCCTCTCCCCCCTTTATCCCCTCACCTCTCTATTGGCTTCTCGCCTCCTCACCGCCCTCCACTCCCCCCCCATCTCCTGCTCTTCTCTCCTTCCCCCTCCTTCTTCCTTCAGCCTCCTCTCAGTTCACCTTTTCTCCTGTCTCCCACCACCACCCTCCAGGCGCTTCTTGCCCTCAACTCCACTAAAGGCTCCTCTCCTGATGGCCTTGATTCTAGACTCCTCTTCCTATCCACTCCTGCTATTGCCTGCCCTCTCTCTGTCCTTCTAAATCTCTCTTTCTCGACTGCATCTGTTCCCTCAGCATGGAAACATGTGGTTGTCCTCCTGCTCCCTAAGGGGGGGGGGCAACCCCTCCTCACCTGGCAACTATCGCCCTCTCTCCTACCTACCCTCGCTAAACTACAAGAGCACATAGTCCTCAGTCAACTCTCTTCCTTCCTATCTGACACTGGGTTCTTTACCCCGTACCAGTCTGGATTTCGGAAGTCCTACCCTACTACCACTTCTCTGCTAAGACTATCTGAGACAGTCCTTGCTGGATTCGACAAAGGCCATATTACCTCTGCCATCTTTGTTGTTCTGTCAAAAGCCTTCGACACTGTCTCGCACTCTCTCCTCCTGAACTCCCTCTCAGCCGCTGGTCTTTCTCCTTCCGACACAAGCTGGTTCAATGCCTACCTGTCGGACAGTCCCAATCACTTAAAATTGCCGATGTCACCTCTCTCCCTTTGCACCTGACCACTGGTGCACCCCCAAGGTTTGGTTCCCAGCCCCATTCTGTTTTTCATTTTCCTAAATGACCTTCCCCTAACCTGCACTACCTCCAGCATCCACATGTATGCTGACGACACGGTTCTATATGCTTCTGGTTCATCAGTCACGGAGGTCACCACCAGGCTTCAGTCTGACTTCACTAGAGACCAACACTGGTTTAACTCACATCAACTCTTCTTAAACGCCAAGAAAACTGTCTCTATGACATTTGGAACTAGGCAGAGGCTCGCTAGGCTAACCACCTTACCTATATTCCACACCCCGGATGGGACGGTACTGGAGGACTCACCCTCATTCAGGTATCTTGGGGTCTGGCTTGACAGACACCTGAACTTCTTTACACACATAGAGGCCATCCAGAAAAAACTTAAGCCTAAGCTCGGTGCTGTCTACAGGAATAGCAGCTGTATACCACTTGCGGCCAGGCGTGTGCTAGTACTGAAGATAATCTTGCCAATATTTGACTACTGTGATATAGTCTATGGTGCTGCCCCACAATCCTCCTCAACAAAACTCAATTCTTTCTATAATTCCTTCTGCCGCTTTGCCCTTGATGCCCCCCTACCTCACCCACCACTGTGACCTCTACCGGCTCCCTAAATTTCCTCATGCTTCATAATCGATGTATGCTTCATGGGGCCAAATTCATCTCGAAATACTGGCTTGGTTCTCTCCCCACATACCTCTTCTCCTCACTTAGTACCCCCCCACCTAACTACTACTCTCTGAGATCTGACAACCTACACACCATCGCTATTCCCACCAGATCCACAACCTCGGGCCAAAATGCTTTTTCTCACCATCTCCCAAAACTGTGGAATTCTCTTCCCCCACAAATCCGCCTCTCCTCATCCCCGTTCTCCCTCAATACAGCTCTACTCAATTATTTGTTCCTCAACTGCTCTTGCTCCTGAGCCCCTCCTGTAATTTCTCTTACTTTCCCTCCCCTCTCCACCTAATCTCGCACTAAACAACCTAGCACTTACTTCTGTGTCTCGTACCCATCCTTCCCTCCCTATGTATTGTATCATCAAGCATCCCCCGTTCGATTGCACTGTATTCCTGTATGCACTGACTGACATTTATTATATGCTCCCGACTCTGTACTGTGTTATGCTTGATTCTTGTATCATTTAAACATGCTGTAACTTCCCACTCCCCCCTTCCCCAGGACGTACCGTGAGACGAGCATTAAGTTGCTCAGTGTTCCCTTCCTGGTGAAACATTTCAATAAATAAAAAAATAATGGTGCTGACACTGTTCACTGATGCAGTAAAACCACTGTTCACTAGTGCAGTACTGCCATTGCCACACTGTCTGTACTTTGTATAGTAACATGCTGACTGCTTGCTGGGATTAAATTTGGGATCTCCTGACCCACAGTCCTTCTGCTTCTGTTTTTCCCATAGAGGTTTTTCTCCCCAGCTACTTGCTTCCTCCAGGGATATACCCTGATTCCAGGGATGTACCCCATCAGTTCCTCAGCCCCTAGCACCCCCAGACCCCGGTAACCCACGAGTAACCTCCACGGTTTACCCCAAGGCAGGGAGCCCCAGGGTGAGGGCCATCACCCCCCACCACCCCGATGCAGTCTGTAGTGTGGACCAGGCTTCATTTCTGTCAGGTCCTAGGATGCAAGGGAGCTGCTGAAACCCAGGCTGTCATTTAGCCAGAAATAAATTTTTCTACCTTTTTTCTGTCCCCTCCCTCCTCCTAAGGTCTTGCACACTCACAGCAGACCCCTGTGGCAGGAGCCAGCTCCGTGGCCCAGCCACAGGAGTCATCATGGCACCAGAGCTCATCACTGACCTTCCCTGGCCGAGGTACTCAGCCATGTGGCAAGCTGTCTCCTGACGTGGTGACCCAAACTTGATCCTGAACTCAGGTTGCCTCCGTAGCACGAAATAGCGCGGCCCCTGTTGCTCCAGTTAAATGTACTGGATGCAGAGAGCCCACCCTCCAGGCCCAGTTCCTGTTAAAAATCTCATTCTGAGCTGGCCCAGTGGCGCAGAGGGCTGAGGCGCTGGACGCCACACCTCGAACCACGCCGGCGACCCGGGTTCGGGAACGGACTCAGGCGCCGGGGGTCAGCAGGGGAAGGTGTAGGATTGAGCATCCGTGGGACTGCTCTCCTCCCCTGGGGTGGGTTGGGGATGCATGGTCGCTCTGCAGCGGCCCCTGGTGGAGACCGGGAGCACAGCAGAGGGATCGCACTAAGGGGAACACCACAGAAAAAAGTGGAAACTGCACTGGGACGGCCGGATGACGGTGGCCATCCCCAATGATGCCCTCGAGCAATCCCGGCAGAGTACCGCCCGCCTCAGCAGCACCCAGGCAAGAAAGAAAATAGTGTGCTGGAGTCCCCCGGCCGGTGCCTTCCCTCTCGAAGGAGGAGGACCCTCCCAGCAAAGGGATAGGCCGGGCTACCCTGAAGGAAGGCTGCAAATATGAGGTAGGCAGCTCTGGGGGAATTGCAGGAAAGGGTCGCTGGTGGTACTAGGTGGCTTGAAGGAGGAGCAGGTCCCAGTGCACGATGGAGGGGAAAAAAGATTACACAAAAAAAAAATCTCATTCCAGTCATTATCTAACCATGGGCAAATCCCTTAACTTCCCAGCACTCCCATCTACACAAGGCTTCCCCTTATTTGGGACTAAAGTAGGATTGTTGGGAAATGGAAACATCCTCATACGTACAAAAAGAGAAGATGTTTTTCTCAGTATGTGCTTAAAAAAAAAATCTACTGGGCCAGCTCTGTGGCGCCGAGCAAAGGTGTTCGCTCAGCACTCTGGCAACCCGGATTCGTGCCCTGAGCCCAGGTGTCAGGAGCGGAGTCCAGCGGGGAAGGAGTTTAGAGCCTTTGGATGCTTCCCTCCTGGGGGGGGTGAGGGGGCTTAGATCCGCTGTCTTTCAGCCCCGGAGGCTTGGGGTGACATTCTTTGCAGCACGACGCCGACGCTGCTGTTGAACGTCTCCTGCCCCAAAGATGCCGCCACGGATGGCTCCTTGTGGAAGGGGCTTGGGTGGGCCAGGAAAAAAGCAAAAAATCTGTCCTCAGCTGACCAGGATGATGACCGCTGGTCCCCATCACCATGGTAGCCAGGAGGTGTCCGCACCGACCCCGCTGTGCCCTGGATGCATATTAGACACCTGCGGGCATTTCTCCTCCCTCTGGTTGCTGCTCCCATGGGGGGAAGGGCCCACCTGACGAAGGGTTATGTCGGGCTACCTGGGGATCATGGCAGTGAAGGGACGGTGGATGGCAATGGGGGGGGGTTGGGTGGCAGCGGCGGGCCTTGGCAGCCTGAAGGAAGTGGCCAACCGGGGGCTTGGGGAGAAGCCAAAAAAAAAAATTGACTAAGCAGAAGTGAATCTGTTTTGTTTTGTAGGGGCTGGGTATTGGGGTGAGGAGGGGGGCAGTGTGTCTGGTGAGTCCCAGGTTGTGAATATGTGACCCTTGACTTTGCAAGTTTGGTCTATTAACATGATGGGGCTTCGTCAGACAGAGCCCAGTTAATTATGATATTGAATGATGTATTTTCAGTATACCATGTTGCTGTTTTTTTTTGTGTTATCTTTTTTCCGCCTACCCCAGCCCACCACTCCTTCAGGCTGTGCATGTCCCTGATACCCGCCAGTTTCACCCCTGCTGCCAGCTCCCGACACCTGGATCCCACATTACCTGTGTCCGGAGGGTTCCAGCTTATCCCTGCCAGGGGGCCCCCCTTCCCCCAGGGGAGGGGGCACGAGGAGAGGAGTAACACTCACTGCCCTCCAGAACTACATGTGCGGGGGTTTGGTGTGGTGCACCCTGGGACTGAGATGTGGTGGGATGGCAGCCATCATCCTGCTGGCTGGGAAGGGCACTTTTCTGGTTTTCTGGCCCACCCACCTCCCACTAATGTGTGCGGCTGCAGCAGTGTCCTGGGGCAGGGACCTCCAGCAGCGTGTGGTCGCCCACGCAGCTAAGGACATCGCTGCACGCCTCCACCAGGAGCCGCTGCAGAAGTGGCGCAACGCAGCCCACTTCCCACCCCTGGGAGGGAAGCATTCAAGGGAAGCACTGAACTCCCTCCCTGACAGCCTCCGCTCCTGACATCAGGACTTGGGCGCGAACCTGGATCACCAGTATGCCAGAATGATGCACAATCACTCGGTGCCATGGAGCCAGCCTTTACCATGTTATTTAATGACACTGCTGATGTATGTATACGAACATACACATTTGCCAGTAGATACAGGCCACGTGGTCCATCAAGTCTGCTCGAGTGTGCAGCTAGCACCCTTACCTTGCAGCTGCCCCACCCCCTTCCCTTCACAATTATCCCCCCCTCTCACCCTGTCCCATCCCCACCCCATACAATGTATGTATATGTATATCTATATGTAGGTATTTTGTATGTATGGATGTTTCTGTGTATCATGTATGCATGTATATATGTAGATTGTATGTATGTATGCACCTCTATGGAAGCCTGGCTCGTCCCTGAAAATGGGATCTGTGTATTCCAGTAGATTTACCTGGGTTAAGAAAGCATAATTTTTTTTTTTTTGCAGTTACTGTTGTTTGTGACCCCTCATCTCTGGTCATCCCCCATCTGCTCAGCTGCCCCAGCCCCATCACCCTGACATCCCCCAGGTCTTACTTTCACCTCCTGTTTATTCCTCAGAGCTCAACCCCCTCTGGCAGTGGCACAGACTTCCCCAGTCTCCGCTGGAGAAAGGATCCGGTGCACTTGTTGGCAATGCCTGAGTGGCCAGATGTGGGGCCTATAGGCGTCTGGCATTATCCTGTCGGTCAGGATGTTTCTGTTTTTTTATCGCATAACCCCTTAGGACATTGGGGACGCGAGTGCGCAAGCACACGTGCATGCAAGTATGCGTGGTGCAGCACCAGCCGATGTCCTCCCACCCATGAGCCGTTCCGGACTTCAGTACCACCTGGGGTCTGGGAACTGCTTTCCCTCCTCAGAGGAGGACAGCGTCCCCTGTGACACTCGATCCTCCTCCCTCTGGCTTGACCCCGACGACCCGAGCTCCTTTTTTGAACACAGGTCGCCAGCATCATGAGCGGTCACTGTACCGCTGTGCTGATGGGCCAGTAACAAAGCATAAGTGAAACCTAAACTAATAGAAACCTGCACCTTTTTTTGGCCGGACTGTCGACTTCAGCTGTATGTCTGTCAGGGTCAGGAGCCCCCCCCTTCCCCCAACTAGAAGCCTATAGTGGCTTTTCTCGTACTGTTCCACACAGCCTCCATGCCCTCTCTCACTCTCCAGTGTTCCCTGTAGTATATGCCCTTTGAGGTTTGTTTGGTTTTTACTAGTTATGTAATTCTATTTATTTATCAGCTTTGTTTGTAGTTATTTAAAATATTTTTGTATAGATGTATGTATGCGTGTATATGGTATGCATATATGTACATATGCATATTTTTGATAATCGGGTGAGCCCACTGGAAACAGGCCTATTTACAGGGGCAACCATTCTTCAGAATAGCCTGGCCAAGCTGCAACACCTCACTGACAGAGACCCCTACTTCTACCCAGTTTTACAGCTTGGGGAGGGACTGAATCACTGGGAGGTCATGTGACAGGGTCACACAACAAATAAGAGATTGCTGGGATTTGAACCTGAGTCCCCAGGTGCTCAAGCCAGTGCTCTAGCCATTAGATCAGACTGGAGGCAGTATAGCATAGTGGTTTAAGGTTCTGAGCTGCAAACCTGGAGACCTGAATTTGAATCCCACAGCTCCCATCTGCATACTGTGTGACCCTGAGCAAGTCACTTAACTTCCTTGTGCTCCCAGGTTGCACCTGTAAACAAGCTTTCAGCTTAGTGTGTCTCTCCTGGTTAAAAAAAAAAAAAAAAGGAAGATTGCTTGCCCCTTTTCGTTCCCAGTGGGCGCTGGATGTAACCCTTTGATAGCCTAGCAGAGCTAGAAGACTGAAGCTTTAGCTCACGCTCTCACTCATTCAATGTCAATATTTTCTCCTCCCTAGGGACGGTATTCCTGCAGCTGCCCTATTCCAAGCGAAAATTCAGCTCGGGACAGCAGCGTCGACGGCGCAACTCGACCAGCTCCACCAATCAAAGCATGTTTGGAGAGGAGAAGATTGGCTATAATTGGGCCTATAACAGCATGCTGACAAAGACCTGGCGATCAAGTGCCACTGGGGACGAGAGGTTCACTGACAGGCTGCTCAAGGACTTCACAGACTTCTGTGCCAACAAGGACAACCGTCTGCTCAACTTCTGGACAGCATGCCTGGAGAAAATGCACGCCAGTGCGCCGTAAAGTTCGAGGTGGTTCAGTGCCACTCCAAATGCTGCAGTTTTCTTGGGGAAGGACTGTGGTGAGATTAAATCTCATGCACTTTTAAAATTCACAGAGGCCTAAGCTGGAGTTTGGAGAGGGGTACGTGGGACAAAGTAATGAGCTCACAGCTCCAGAGGAAAGATGAACTGAATGTGCTATACTGTTGTGCATGAGAAGGGTGAACCACTATGTGGCCATCAGGGACTTCCCCAAACTCTGATGGGGTGGGCGGGATGATAGCCTAGAAAGAGCACTCTACCTCTAAGTGAGACATGACATGTTGCCCCGTTACTAAAACCAGTTTCCCAACTTGGAATGCAGCTGGGCCCCACCAGTTCCGAGTATGAACTGCCAATCCAGACTTACCAAAGGGTTTCTGTTTTGTTTTTGAATAAAATTTGTGTAGAGAGGGCAGACTTGAGAACCACAACTTTGCCATGTGTTTTCAAAACTGACTGCACAGCACCGAGCTGAGAAAACTAGAGTTTGTGTTACAAACGTGAAGAATGAAAATGTTGATATTCCTTTTTGTGTTTGAAGGAGGGAACATTCTGTTTCCACTTGTTCTCAGGACTGTTTCTTCCTCGTTTAGCGGGGATATGTGGATCTTCCTGGACTTAACGTCTTCACTTTATTCATACTGCTGGGTTACAAGCCAGAGGCACTGGGACCCTGCGGGAGGCAAAAATTGTCAGGAGGGCCAGCGCCGAGGTAGGATCGCACATGCGCAGCACCACAAGGCTGGCTCGTGCCTGTGTAGGCTACCTCAGCATCGATCCTCCAACTGCCTCAGTTCCTTTTCTTCCCACTGTCGAGTGCACTTCAATGATATTGTTCGCCTGCCCTCCGGGAGTCAAATCTTCACATTTATATGACAACAGTGTCTAGTCATTCAGTTTTTAGTTTGATTTATTATTTTCCTCTCAGGCCTGCCGATTGAAGGAGTCGACCATGGATGGAGACAGTGATGGTAGGGACTCTCCATTCGAAGGTTGCTCTGGCAGCTGGGCTGTGTCCAGTCCACCGCCCTCTCCCAGCGAGGGTCCGACCACAGGCAGTCAAGTTTTCGGGAGTGGGGGGACAGTCTTCCTGTAAACACAAAAAGAAGCGGGCCCGTTCCCGATCCAGGTTGGGGACCCGGCACCGCTGTGCCTCGAGTTCTTCCTCTTCCTGTCGGAGGAGGAAGCGGTACCACTCGGGGTCGTGCTCTGGTACATGTGCCAAGAGGTCTTCAGTGGTCGGGAGCAGTAGGCTGTCTCCGGCTCCATCCAGTTCCCCGGCAGCTTCTGCTCACGATCGCTCAGATTCTTAGCACTGGAACCCTTCTCTGTCTTCTTGTGAGGTTTCTGGTGGGCAGTTTCACCACTGGGCTGCTGTTATGGAGCAGTGTGTACAGCGTCTGTCTCATTTGCCCCTCCCGGTGGTTCTGGTTTCAGGGTCCTTGGGCCTAGGAACCTCGGAGCTGAAGTTGGGTCCTTCGTAGCAGGTTGAGCATTCGGTGCCAGCAATGTAATGATCTCCCTTGCCGGTGCCCGCGCCGCTGCCGGTGATCCCATGTGCCTTTCCCCCTCATTCTGTTTTCTCACAGGGGCTGGCACAGGTACCACCCCTCTCCCCTTCTTTTCCTTCTAGGTCTGGAGTGGATCTTCGAGCAGCACCGTCCTGGTCAGCGTCGACTTCGGTGCCACATCTGGTGCTGACTCCCGGTGGGCTGACGTTGAGTACGGCGCCAGGACTGGAAGTGCCGGGTCCAGTGTCAGGATCCATGGTGCCGGGTCTGGTGCCGGTTCCAGTGTCTCCTGTTTATCCATTGCCCAGACCAGGCAGCGGCTTATTAGGGGCGTCTCCCTCCGAGGGTGACATGGAGCAGGATGAGTCTGATCCTGACCTTGCTGTATAATTCATGAAGACTCGTTCTACAGTTTGGACGGTAAGCTCTCTCGCTTCCAGCTGAAAACCTAGTAGAAGACCTTTCCTTTCAGTCGCCACTTAAGAATATGAGGGCAGTTCTGCCTCTGCAGACCTCTTCTGTAGACCCAGGTAGACTTGCTCCTGGAGTGGCTTCATGTTCCTAATATTCCAGTGAACCTTATGCCACCTGTTCCCCCCACCCTTCGAGACTTTGTCCGAGGCTGTTTGGGCGAGACCTGCTCTCATTCCTTCCGTCCTGCAAATCTATAGACAGGAAATATGTCCCTCCCAAGGAGATACCCATTTTAGCCTCACAACCCACTGCAGATGCACTGGTTGTCCTTGCTTAAATGACAAAGCTGTTCTTCCACATGAAGTATCAGCACGTTTTATCAATAAAGAATCTCGTAAGATAGATACCTTGGGAAAAATGGCCTTCACAGCTGCAACTCTGGGCATGCGTATTGACAGCTATTAAGGGCACTTCTCCCAATACAAATACGCCCTTTGGACCTCCCTTAAATCCTTAGTGGAAGGTCTCCCAGTGTCTGACTCCAAAAATGGAGATTTTACAGACTATTACTCGACAAATAGAATGTAATAGCCATCAGCTTAAAGCTTCTATGGATGCTTACAACATAGCTTCCACGGCGGCTGCTGCTTGAATCTGTATTAGATGACATTCCTGGCTTAGGACATCAGGGTTTTCCTATGACACTCAGCAGCAGGTCATGAATGTCCCCATTTTTTTTTGTTTAATCATTCTGTTTATCCGCCTTTACTAACTCTGTCCTCCACTCAGTCAGATCCCCTCATGCCTCGCTACATCCCCCTTGATGCCCCAGGAGTCTGCCCCTAGAGCGCAACCAGTCGCTCGAGAGACCCCCAATACCTCTGGATAACCCCCTGGGTAGGGCGAGGGAAGGCTTCCCTTTACCTTCCTTGGACTATGGTGGAGCGGATGGCGCACATTGGAGTCTGCCCCCAAAGACAACTGAAGGACATGCTTGTCGGCTTCTTTGAGAGGTCGCCACCTAGGAGTGACAGAGTTGCGTTTCCGTGCTCTGGTACGCAGTCGCGAGCTCGGCGAGAGCCAATTGGAGGTGTGCATCGTGGCGCAACTCCTCAGGGCTCTGTCGCTGACATCTGCCCCTCCCTGCTGCTTGTCCCCAACTACACTGTCAAGCCCAGGTTCACCCGGGAGATGGCAGTAGAACAGCAGGACTAGCACAGAACCCTCCCCAGAGAGGGAGCTGCCTCTGGGTGCTCAGTCCCTCTCTCCCTACCGACCCCGGCGGCCCTAGTCTGATCCGAACTCGGGTCACCGCGTGGTGCGAGGTGTGGCGTCCAGTGCCCCAACCTCAGCACCACGGGCTGGCCCATGAATGCCCCCTTGATGGTACTTTTCTGTTTGGCCAGCAGGTGGAGCAAGCCCTGAAGGCTTCAGAAAACCAGGACTGCCATTAAGACAGTCAGGTTGGCTCCTTCAGCCAATCAGAGAGGCAGGAACTGTTCAATGTTTTTGTAACAGGCAGCCCTTTTGAGGAAGAGGCCGAGGAGCCCAAACAAGCACCAGTCTCCTAAGCTTCAGAAGAAAATGCAGCAGAAGGCACAAGGGCTGAAAGCACCCAGTGCCACCCTCTGAAAGTCTGGCCCCAGTCTCACCTCAGCTGCCCAAGGTGGACTTGTTCGCAGCAGTGGGAGGTCGAGACTCAGTTTTGCAACCAATGGAAGACCATCACAATAGACAAGTGGGTCCTCTACATCATCCGGGAAGGATACTCTCTCAACTTTTCTGAGATCCCCCCAGACCTTCTGCCCAAATGCAACACAGTCTGTCAGCCATTCAGTCAGACCTTCTCGCTTCAGAGATACAGGGCCTTCTCAAAAACAGGGCAGTGGAAGTAGTTCCCTGGGCGGAGTGGAATACAGGCTTTTACTCCCATTACTTTCTGGTTCTAAAGAAGAAGATGGCATGCGTCCCATTCTCGATCTCAGAAAGCTGAACAAGTTCTTATACCACAAGAAGTTCAAGATGCTCTCCTTGGGACACTTCTACCACTTCTCAATCAACACAACTGGCTGGCATCTCTGGACATGCAAGATGTCTACCAGCACATTCTAGTACACCCAAATCACCACAAGTACCTTCGCTTTGTGGCTTTGGGTCAGCATTTCCAGTTCAGAGTCCTGCCCTGGGCTCTCCTTGGCGCCTTGAGTCTTTACCTGTCAGCCTGCAGTTCTCGCTGCACACATTTGACAGCTCGGCATTCAAGTCTTTTCTTCTTAGATGATTGGCTTTTGGCAAGCCTGTCAAGGCAGGAGACACAGAAGCGGTATCCACAGCTTCTCAGTTCCTCACCTCCATGGGGTCCTGCTGAACCTGGAGAAGTCACAGCTTCAATCCTCCCAGCAGCTCCTATTAATAGGGGTCCACCTAGACACGACAAAAGTGAGGGGCGTTTCTCCCAGAGGACAGGAGGAATGATTTCTCCAGATGGCTTGCTTCATCAGAAAGAACAATCTGCACAAGCTCACTCCACGCAGCAGATGCTAGGTTTCATGCCTCATCTGTTTTCACATTGCCTCTAGCTTGTTTGCAAATGAGACCACTCAGTGGATGCTCAGTACAAAGTGGTCCCTAGCAACTCTTCCAAGTAGTCTTACCCCATCAAAGTGACAGAGCCTTTGTGGAGATCACTTGCGTCGTGGATGCAAGAGGACAGCCTTCTACAAGGTCTATCTTTTGCTCCACCTGAGTCTCAGATTACCATCACCACAGATGTGTCTCTGCTGGGCTGGGGAGCTCACTGCCAGGACCTTCACACTCAGGGAGTGTGAACTCTGGAGGAGTCTCATCTTCACATCAGTATTCTGGAGATGAGAGCAGTCCTGTACACCCTCCGATCCCTAGAAGAGGTTGTCAGTTACAAAGTCATTCTTCTTCAGACAACAAAGCTGTGATGTACTACATCAACAAGCAAGCAAGCAAGGCAGGGCATATTCCTGCTCTCTATGCAGAGAAGCCATAAGGGTATGGTAATAGTGCCTCGTACATGATGTTCTGATTCAGGCAGTGTACCTGCCAGGAATTCAACGATCTAGTGGACCACCTCAGCAAGGCAGCAGCACATCCTCATGAATGGGCACTTGCAAACGCTCTTTGATGAGTGGGGCAGTCCAGATCAGGACCTTTTTGCGTCCCCACTCAACGGAAAACTGCCTCTGTTCTGCTCCAGAACCTGGCATTTTCTGTCAGGATGCATTCAGGCTGTTGTGGACAAGATGTTTTTGTACACATTTCCTCCTCTTCCGTTAATTCAGAGGGTGCTGCTCAGATTGAAGGTGCACAGGGACAAGATGATTCTAATTGCACCATACTGTCCTCAGCAGATATGGTTTCCTTTGATCGACAAGTTGTAGGAGGCCCTCCAAGGCAGTTGCCCTTGTGAACGGACCTCCTGACACAGGGACCCCTGGTCCATCCCAACCTGATCTCCCTTCATCTCCGTGCCTGGCTCCTGAGAAGATAGAAGTGGGCAGGTTTAAAGTTTCTCAGAGAATCTCACAGATCCTTCAGTTGAGCATAAGCCCTCTACCAGGAAGACTTATACCACTAAATGGAAGCGATTCTCAGAATGGTGTGCTAAGATCTAATTAGATTCATTTCAGTGTCCGCCAGATAAGGTATTGGAGTACCTGCTACACCTTTCAGATGCAGGACTGCAATACTCATCTGTAAAGGTGCACCTCTGGGCACTTTCTGCCTATCATGAGCCAGTCTAGAACATGTCGCTGGCTCAGCTGCTGCTGTTTAAACAGTTCCTTAAAGGCTTTCTTCACACAAGGCCCCCAGTTAGGAAGCCGGTTGCCCCGGATATTAATCTTGTGCTAGACATGCTCACTTGTAAACTCTTTGAGCCTCTAGCCACATGTGATTTGAAGTTTTGGACCTGGAAGACCGCCTTTCTGGTGGCCATCACTTCTGCTTACAGGGTCTCTGAAATACATGCCTTGGTCACAGACCCTCCTTGTACAGTTTTTCACAAAGACAAGGTGGACCTACATACTCACCCTAAGTTCCTTCCCAAAGTGGTTTCGGATTTCCACCTCAACCAGCCTTTGGTTCTTCTCACTTACTTCGCTAACTTCCAAAATGAAGGGGAATGCACCCTTCATTCCCTGGACATTAAAAGAACGCTACGATTCTACATCGATAGAACTGGGGATATCCGTCAGGCCAAGCACCTCTTTGTGCCCTTCAACATAGCCCGGCTGGGTCAACCAGTGTCCATCAGAAGCATCTGTGCTTGGATAGTGGCATGCCTTCGCCACTGTTACTCCATGGCGCAGGTGAAGTTGGAGGGCCAGGTGCATTCCCACTCTATCAGAGCAGTTGCTGCATCCTTGGCGGAGATCCATTCTGTTCCCATTGATGACTTTTGCAAAGTGACTACTTGGAGCTCAGCGCATACTTTCATGAAGCACTATGCTCTTGACATCCATGCCAGACAGCATGCTTCCTTTGGCAGGACAGTCTTTAATGGACTTCTGTACTGCATGAGCGCCATCCCCTACTGCCCTGTTCGGGGGATTTGGTTTTAGCTCGGTACTCTAACCCAGTAGTATGAATAAATGGTGACGACTTTAAGTCCAGGAAGATATGAAAATTACATACCCGCCATAATTCTTAATCTTCTAGGACAAGTCTTCACCATTTATTCATACCCCACTCACCATCCCTGAGCTCACTCAGTCTGTTCCTGGTCTTCACTCCCTTGTTTGGTTTGGGCTGTAAAGACATTGTTTAAGTTGACGCTTCTTATACAGGTCAATCGGGCTCTCTTATGCCCTTGTTAGCTTAGGTTTTCTAAAGTTTTATTACGAGCACCTCCTTGGTAAAAAGGTACTGAGGCAGTTGGAGGGTCGGCACGAAGTAGCCTACACAGGCGTGAGCCAGCCTCAGAGTGCCGCGCATGTGCAATCCTACCTCGGTGCTGGCCTTTCTGAAAATGTTAAGCTTCCACAGGGTCTCAGCGCCTGGCTTGTAACTCAACAGTATGAATAAATGGTGAAGACTTGTCCAAGAATATCAAGAATTACGGTGAGTACGTAATTTTCGTTTCTCACCTTTTCAGTGTTTGACACTAGAGGTTAGTTAGTAAAATAGGAACAGCAGTGTAATGGCCCCCCCGCCGTGCCTGTTGTACCGGTCATACAGTATATCGAGGGAGCATGCTTAGCCAGGCGGAGTGCTCTGTTCCCCATCACAAGACACACGTAGTCTGCAGAGTGTCTGACTCTTAATTGTCCTGGAAATGGGCACATTCGGTAGGGTGTTTTTTTTTTATTTGAAAAAAGACCTAGTGCTCTGTCTAAAAAAATATTAATAAGCCCCCACAAACTGGGGAGGACATGATGAACCTAGAATCCCTTCTAATCTAAATTACTATGTAAGAGGGTCTCACGAGCTTTCGTAGTGTGTAAGAGCCAGTGAAATCACTCTTTTTTTAGTATTTTGCATTCCCTCCTCATGTCCCCAGTGCCTGGTCCCCTCCAGAGACCCGTGACATACCTCAACCCTCTGTGACTCACTCCTGCACTCACCTGTGGCCATCCTGCCTTGGAAGTCGCCCCCAAGTGGGGTCAAAGTGAGGGGATGTACCTCCGACAGCATCCATCTCGTTAGGTGTTGGAGATGATGGACCTAGATGTACTGGGGTCTGTCATCTCTAGGCATTGAGGCATTTTTCTGTTTCATATTGTGCCTTCCCACCAGGATGCCAACCTTGCCGATGCCAAGCGTACGCACACAGAGTGTGTGACTTACATGGCATTGCTCTTCCCCCCCACCCCAAAGAAGCAACCCTGCCTGTAATGCCACCTGTGGTCACCTGGCGCTGTAACAGTGGTGTTTCATAGAGCCTCTCTCCCCAGAGAAGGAAAGCATCTTTTGGGATGCTCTTTCCCTCTCCCCCAGCCGGCCCCGGAGGACCAAGACTTGTTTCTGAACTCCGGTCACCAGCATTGCGAGCAGTAGCCCTACCGCTACACTGGTGGGCCACCTTGCACGATACCACGACTGGAGGTGCATATTAATATTTTAGAAATCAAGAGGGTGCATAATTGTTTGAAAGGAAAACTGAAAATTCTAGCCACCTACCCAGCCAGTAGATTTCCTCCTGATTAAGGTTTTGGCTGTGACATTACAGTACCTTAACAGATACTATTTATTTATTTTCCACAGTGCGTCATAACATACGATGCAGAGCCATGCCACAGCCCTCTCACAGGCAGAAGCCAACTTCAGCGCTCTTGCTGTGCTAATGAGTGCCATGCTATGTTAATGAGTGTTCTTTAATTAGTGGGTGGTATTCATTAGAACAGCACTAGTGACAGATGCTGACAGCTGCCTGTGAGATGGCCATGGTGTGGCTTTGTATCGTAAGTAATTAGCTGGTATGGAAAAGAAAAGAAAGAATATCTCTAGGTACTAAAAAAACGTATGAGGTACCTAAAAACCTTATTAAGAGGTGTGTATTTGCTGGGAGGTGGCTATGATTTCAGCAGTTTTCCTTAAAATTTAAAGAACAAAAATGTCCCTACCAAGCATGCCCATATCGAGAGCAGCTGTACTCTGCATTATATATACACAGCACTGTGGTGAGTTACTGTGCTGGTGCATGTGAACTGCCTGTGCTGTGGTGTCTACTGTACTGATCGTGTAGTGCTTGTTGTACTGACTGCACTGCATTGCCTGTTGCACTGACCACGCAGTAGTGCCTGTTGTAGTGTCTGCGCTGCGGTGCCTATTGTACTGACAGTGTTGCAGCTGCTTGTTGTACTGACTGCACTGCATTGCCTGTTGCACTGACCATGCAGTAATGCCTGTTGTAGTGTCTGCGCTGCGGTGCCTATTGTACTGACAGTGTTGCAGCTGCTTGTTGTACTGACTATGCAGTAGTGCCTGTTGTAGTGTCTGCGCTGCGGTGCCTATTGTAATGACTGAGCTGCAGTGCCCAATGTACAGATTGAACTGTGGTGCTGTTGTACTGACAACGCTGCAGTACCTGATGACCTGGGTGCACTGCAGTGCCTATTGTACTGACAGTGTTGCAGCTGCTTGTTGTACTGACTGCACTGCATTTCCTATTGCACTAACCATGCAGTAATGCCTGTTGTAGTGTTCTGCGCTGCAGTGCCTATTGTACTGACAGTGTTGCAGCTGCTTGTTGTACTGACTGCACTGCATTGCCTGTTGCACTGTCCATGCAGTAGTGCCTGTTGTAGTGTCTGTGCTGTGGTGCCTACTGTACTGACAGTGTTGCAGCTGCTTGTTGTACTGACTGCACTGCATTGCCTGTTGCACTGACCATGCAGTAGTGCCTGTTGTAGTGTCTGTGCTGCGGTGCCTATTGTAATGACTGAGCTGCAGTGCCCAATGTACAGATTGAACTGTGGTGCTGTTGTACTGACAACACTGCAGTACCTGATGACCTGGGTGCACTGCGGTGCCTATTGCACTGACAGTGTTGCAGCTGCTTATTGTACTGACTGCACTGCATTGCCTGTTGCACTGACCATGCAGTAGTGCCTGTTGTAGTGTCTGCGCTGCGGTGCCTATTGTACTGACAGTGTTGCAGCTGCCTGTTGTACTGACTGCACTGCATTGCCTGTTGCACTGACCATGCAGTAGTGCCTGTTGTAGTGTCTGCGCTGCGGTGCCTATTGTACTGACAGTGTTGCAGCTGCTTGTTGTACTGACTGCACTGCATTGCCTGTTGCACTGACCACGCAGTAGTGCCTGTTGTAGTGTCTGTGCTGTGGTGCCTATTGTACTGACAGTGTTGCAGCTGCTCGTTGTACTCGACTGCACTGCATTGCCTGTTGCACTGACCATGCAGTAGTGCCTGTTGTAGTGTCTGCGCTCGGTGCCTATTGTACTGACTGAGCTGCAGTGCCCAATGTACAGATTGAACTGTGGTGCTGTTGTACTGACAGCGCTGCAGTACCTGATGACCTGGCTGCACTGTGGTGCCTGTTGTACTGACAGTGTTGCAGCTCCTTGTTGTACTGACTGCACTGCATTGCCTGTTGCACTGACCATGCAGTAGTGCCTGTTGTAGTGTCTGCGCTGCAGTGCCCAGTGTACAGATTGAACTGTGGTGCTGTTGTACTGACAACGCTGCAGTACCTGATGACCTGGCTGCACTGCATTGCCTGTTGCACTGACCATGCAGTGGTACCTGTTGTAGTGTCTGCACTGCGGTGCCTATTGTACTGACCGAGCTGCAGTTCCCAGTGTACAGATTGAACTGTGGTGCTGTTGTACTGACAACGCTGCAGTACCTGATGACCTGGGTGCACTGCAGTGCCTGTTGTACTGACAGTGTTGCAGCTGCTTGTTGTACTGACTACTTTGCTTTGACAAAGGACAGAGGGTATATATCAGGTAGTTTTTTACATTTCCCCTTTTCCGAGATCAAATTGAGGCTGTGAGTGAAAACTCCAGACTGTCTCTTTGCAAGCACTTTGAACCATTTTATTATAATAACTACAGGGGGATTTGAACAGCCAGATGAAGAACTGCTCCCCTAGAGAAAGCTTGTTTATTCGACTTGGGCATGGTATTATGTATGTCACTGTGAGTTCCAGTCTCAGTGCAGTATTTGTGTCCTAATAGTAGACAATTACCTAGGACTCGGTCTAGAAACTGATCGCTGTATGTGAATGCCTTACAGCTGCACAGAGACAATTTCTTTGGGAGTGGGGGTGATGTTTCTTAAACTTCACGTAACCCAAATGAGAGCTGGCAGGGTAAGATCAGAGCTGAATAGGAAGAAAACATGATAATGTGTGACCTGCTTGTCATCTTGATAAATAAATCTTACATCTGGCAGGGAGTGGAATATTGTCCTGTCTCTCCCCCCCCCGACCTCCCAGTGCAAGAGTTGAAAAATTAATTGGTCTTCAAGGGTCAAACTTCCAAAGACACACATCTACCACTGGAAGAACTCTGCCAACACTGACTCCGTTGCATGGCATATATAGATTTTAAAATAATCCGTGGCTTTCTGATTGGTGGTAGTGTTTGTTTCTGCGCACCTCACCTGCCTGCACCCTTTGGGCCATAAAGTGGTGAAAAAAAAAGCACTGCAAATATGGAGGTTGTCTTCAAATCAGCTGCATCCAACAGAAAAGCCGCACCTGTAAAACCTGCACAGTTTGTCTGTAGTGGTCCAAAAGGCTGTGGTAGATTTTGGGGGGAGAGGATCAGTGGCATCCTATCCCCCCCCCCCCGCCGAGTGTCAGCATGTGTGTTGATGGAGGCACAGGAGGCAACCCTGGCTATTCGTTTCAGCGTGGAACTGAGGGGGGCTCTGACCAATATACCTTCTTGTGATGTCCTTTGTTGAAGTCTTTCAAATATTGTATATGTTTATATGTTTAGATACATTTTAATAAATATTAAAGTTATTATAAATGCTATTCTATTTATTTTTGTCCAGAAAAAGTAAAAGTCAGTTGCTATGTTTTCTTGCAGATTTGGGTAAAGGGCCAGTGGTTTTTAAGAGGGTGGCATTTCCCCCAAAAAATATCAAATGGTTTCTTTTAAAAAAATGAACGTCTGCTTGCTGTAAGCCAAAGGGGTAGGGGATGTTACTCTACTTCAAGGCTTGACCTGTTGGCACTCTAAAGTGCAGAAACGGTAAGGAATATGCCACGACAGGGTGTGGAGGGTTTTAATTTATTTATTTGAAAACTGGTGACTGGGAGAGGCACACTGAGCTGAGGCTCGTTTCCAGGTGCAACTTGGGGGAAGTGATGGCGAGAGCACAGTAAAAACAAACCAGCATGAATAAAAATAATTACATACAGTGACATAAAGTGCATTAGTTGAAACACCGTACAGGCAGTAATCTCAAAATTACAACAGGTTGTCCAATAAATAAATACTTATATAAATAGTATGCAGAATCAACACACAATAATAACTAGTTTACAAATAAAATGGAACCCAGTTGATGGGATGGTGAGTCAGTGCACTGTTCCGAGTTTGGAAAGGTTCGGAAGAGGGCATGCAGGAAATGGGAGAAGTTTTAGTTGGCGCATGAGGGAAGGGAGGGAGAGAGAGAAGAGAGATGGGGGAGGATGGTAGTTGACTCCACAGAGAGGGAAATGGTATGAGAAAGCAGATTTTACATCTGAGGAGTATGGTGGAGCTGGCAATGTGGGGAGCGATAATTAGGGAGGGGCAGAGGGAGCAGTGGTGAGTGCAAGAGGGAGAGTTAATGGCAAAAGGCATTGCAGAGGGTGCCCAATCTGGCCAGGGAAGTAGAAGGAGTGGTGCCACAGACCACATCTGCTTAGTCGAAGACTGGGAGCACCATTTTGATGACTAACTTCTGGTGGACCAATGGAGCAAGGTGATACTGTGGTAAAGGGCACCGAGTTTGGGGCAGAGTTTGGCATGGGTGGCATCGATGTGAACCAAGAATCCAAGCCTGTTACTTAACCACACACCAAGGTAATTGAAGGTTGGGACAGCCGCAATTGGGGAGCCATCTAGTGAGGAGAAAACTGGGAGGGTGGTGAACTGGGCCAATTTCTGGCTGGTACTTTTAATGTATGTCTCGTGAGTGAGGCATGAGGATGACGAGCAAGTGTTCTTACACTCCTGGGAAGCGCATTCAAATCTTTTAATGCACACCCTGGAATAGAAACGACCTATGGCTTATATCTGTTGTTTGTAAAGAGAAACAGGTTTAATATTTTTTTTTTTTTTTTTAAGAGGAGCTGGCGGCACCTCTGATGACCCTTTTCAACCTGTCATCAGAAATGGGGGAGGTACCGGGGGACTGGAGGAGGGCAGATGTAGTCCCACTCCTCAAAAGTGGAAACAAGGAGAAGGCAGGGAACTACAGGCGTGTCAGCCTGACGTCAGTGGAGTGCATGGTAATGGAATCACTATTGAAGGAAAGGATTGGGGAATACCTTGTGTCCAGTGGTCTGTAGGATCCTAGGCAACATGGTTTCACAGTGGGGAGGTCATGCCAGACAAACCTAATTGAGTTCTTCGATTGGGTAACCAGAGAGGTGGATCAGGGAGGGGCAGTGGATGTGGCCTACCTGGATTTCAGCAAGGCCTTCAACAGCATTCCACGTAGGAGATTGATAGGCAAGCTGGGGAGCCTAGGAGTAGGCCTAAAGTAGTAAAATGGGTAGAAAGTTGTCTGAGCAATAGAAGTCAGAGGGTGGTGGTAAATGGCACCCAATCTGGAATAGGCAATGTGACTAGTGGGGTGCCACAGGGAGTTAGTACTTGGACCAGTCCTCTTCAATGTCTTTATTAGTGACTTTACAGAGGGACTTGAAAGGAAAGTATGCCTGTTCGCAGATGACACAAAACTCTGCAACACAGTAAACACACTGGAAGGGGGCAGAAAGAATGAGGGATGATTTAAAGAATTTTCAGCAAGGTGCTAAAGTGGGGACACCTGGAACCCCTGAAACAACACCTCCGTAGCACTGACTGGTCATTACTTGATGCCACAAATGATATAAATATTGCCCTGGACCACTTCATGAAGCTCTTTAATGAAGCTTGTGATAGCCATGCCCCCTTGAAAAGGATGAAAATCCGAGGCACCATCAATTTCTGGTTAGCCGCCGACCTCATTAGTCAGATGAATCACAGCGATCACCTCTGGTGTCCTGCAAAGGCTACTGGCAAGCATGCAAATGTGCAACAATATAAAACTGTCAGGAATAAGTGCATCTGGGTTATTCATATTAAAAATGCAAGTACCATAGGAACGGCTTGCTAACACTTGAGGTGACAGGTAGAACTTTTGGAACAATATAAAAGATGTAACAGATAAAGATACTAAGGTTGCACCCACTCTTGACCCACTGACCATAGCCAATGCTTTTAATAAGCATTCACTGACCTGGGCATTGTCCTCCCACCAGACTTCTTCAAGGACATCACTGAAGACACTGGACAGCGGCCAGGCGATTCGCTTCCTGCATCACCTCCTTTCTACTTCAAAGAGGTCCCGCTGTATATGGTCAGGAAATATCTAGTAAAAGTAATCGGGAAGTCAAGGCATAGCAGTGATTCCTTAGACCTTAAATTAGTTTTCCTTACCATTGAAGAAGTACTGGCACCCATTGCAAAGATTCTAAACCTCTCACTGAGACTGCCACAATTCCCCCAAATCTGGACGTCATCCCTTGTTACCCCTGTTCACAAAAGTGGAGACCGCACTATAGACACAAACTTACACACAAACTATAGACCTATCTCTATACTTCCACCTCTGTCTACAGCACTTGAGCGCATAGTTGCGAATCAGCTGGTGGAGTATAAGGAAAAATACTCGATCCAGTGCCCCCAACAACATGGATGTAGAAAGCGACATAGCACTACCACAGCACTGCTAGAATTCACTGGTTTCATTCACTAATCTCTGGATCAAGGTAGATTGGTGGGTGCGGCCTTCATAGACCTCACAAAGGCCTTTGATACAGTGAACCATGCTCTACTTCTCAAGCAACTGTCGTCAGTTGGCATCTTGGCAGATACTGTGTCCTGGTTCAGAAGTTATCTTGTAGGCCGCTCCCAACGGGTGAAGATAGCTAATGTCGCCTCTGACCATCAACATGTCCACTCTGGAGTACCACAGGGCTCCATACTGGGTCCACTTCTCTTTAGCATCTTTCTTAACAATCTCCCTCGCTCCTGTCACCAGCAGATCCTCCTCTATGTGGATGACGTCATATACACTAGCAACACTGACCCTGAACCACTGGAACACCAGCTTCAACTCAGCTTTGAGGAAGTGGAGGACTGATTCAGAAAACACAAGCTGATTCTGAACTACAAAAAAAAACGAAAGTCATGTTGTTCAGCGGTGCTCACAGCAAACACAGATCCAATGCCCTACCTATCAGGAATTCCTCTGGCGTCCTGCTTGAACAAATTCAACATTTCAAGTATCTAGGGGTGTAGTTTGTGGTGTAGTGGATTGGGGTTTGACTGTGATGTAAAGGGTTGTGGGTTTGAAACCCACAGTAGAACTTTAAGTACCTCAGTGGAATCAACAAAGTCCAAGAGGGTAGCATCTTTCAAAAAAAGAGACATGCAAGAACAAGGGGACACAATTTAAAGATGGGGGGGGGTGTTCAGGGGCAATGTGAGGAAGTATTTTTTCACACACAGAGCGGTGGACGCATGGAACAGCCTTCCTGAGGAGGTTGTGGGGTCTAAAACAGTGGGGGAATTCAAGAATGCATGGGACAGACATAAGGCAGTTCTTGTGGGGGGTAGGAAGAAGTAGGCTGTTGGTTAACTAGGATCTGCGGCTTATCCTGTAGGTAGGGAAGTGGGCAGACTAGGTGGGCCAAGCGGTCCTTATCTGCTGTCAAATTCTATGTTTCTGTTTCTAACCGTGGATAGCTCCCTATCATATGCCCAGCATGACCCCAGTGCCCTTGAGCAGCAACTACAGAGTGACTTCACCAGTGTAGAGATGTGGTTCAAAGATCATAAATTGATAATGAACTACAAGAAAACAAAAACCATGCTGTTTTCCAGCTCTCTAAACAAACACAAAAACTACCCACTATCAATATGCAATAGTGGCGTGGTTTCCCTTGAACTTGTTCAACACATTAAATACCTCGGTATCACTATTGACAACTTGCTCTCCTATACTCTGCACATTGAGAACACGGCCAAAGCCATCAACAAGCGTACAGGGCTACTTTATTGTCACAAGAATGGCCTCCCCCCGAAGCCCTCAGCATAGCTGTTCGCAGTTCTGTGGGTTCCCTGGTGGACTACAGGCTGCCTATATGTGGTTCTGCCACAGATACTGCTCTCTGGTGCATAAAAACAGCACTCAACAAAGCCTGCCATCTCACCTTAGGTGCACACCGACTGACTCACACCTGTGATCTCTGTGCCAGGGCATGCTGGCTCATGCTCAATGGCTGACCAAAATATCAATCCTGCCTTTAGTCCAAAAATATCTGCCTTGGTCAGCTACCGCCAGAGGTCCAACTTCTGTTTCCCAGCAATAATCCATGGCACACCCGTAACTCGAATACAGTCCTTCCTAACTCTGAAATATCAAACATCTCAAGAAAAAGGTCCTTTGCTTACTGTGCACCGCTGTGGTTCAACTCCTTCCAGGAGAACATTGCGCACCTGGCCACACATGGGTACTTTCAAAACGAACTTGAAGCTCCTTGTAATCGTAATCTTTTTTTTAATTTTTTTTTTCACGCTTTATTCCTCCTACGCCCTTGCAGACCGCCGGAACTATCAGCCATGGTAGCTTCCACCTTCTCCAAACGACCTCAAACCCTCCGGTACCTCGCTGCTTACCTCGGACGGGTTACGGGAGCGGGGAAACACCCGCAGACACTAATTTTGAACCGGAGGGCCGGCCTGAGAGGTTAATTGAAGCCGCGGCGCTTTCATGTAGGGCGGCTGACAGCCGCCCATTTTCTGTTTTTTCCGGGAGGCGGAACGCAATGACGTAATGACGTCTGGCCCGCCTCAAGTCCTCTGAAGTGTCAGTGGCTGTGTGGCTCCGGCCTCCGCCCGAGTCGCTAGTGCTTCGATCACTGCCCACCCTCCCCTGGAGAAGGACAGCAGTCCGTGGGGCGCTCCATCCTTCTCCCCAGCCGACCCTCCGGCGATCCAGGTCTGTTCCCGACCGGGTCGCCGGCATCGCATGCGAAATCCACCGCTCGCCAGCGGCGCCAGTGATCGCCAATCTTGATGTGCCTGCCAGTTAGCTAGCACCACCTTCCACCCCCACTACTTTCATCCCTGCCCTCAACCCTCCCTCTCTCCCCAAGTAGGCTCCTCCTGCCCCCCACACACCTAGCACCCTCTCCTCTGCTTCCAATCTACCACCTCCTCCGATCCCTACTGCTATACTGATATTACGCTTCCTTTTGCACATTGTACTTGGGCTCCTCCCCTTCACCCCTTTTTTCTTTTTTTCTTTAGCACTTAGTAACGCTCCAAACAACCTCTCTTGTTTTCTGACAACTGACTGGTTTCTACTGTTGGGCACTGTAAATTGTCTGTTTTTCTGTGACCTGTACTGTGCTTGATATATAATCCTGTTTGTTTACCTTTGTATTTCTGCGATCCTTTGTATAATTTCACCGATCTGTTTTACTGAAATTCCCTGACGTGGAACCTATGTAAAGAGCTCTGAGCTCAAATGGTTTTCCGAGTACTGAAATAAATGTTGAGAATGTTGCCAGGTCTGCCAGTATCAAGACAAGGTTACTCCATAGACATGAACACAATCTAACCCCTGAAGCCCTTATACTAGCTATCTATAGCTCCATAGTATCCATTGTTGACTATGGTCTGGTTATCTACAGCTCAGCTTCCACCACTACCCTCCACAGAATATCAATGGCACTCATTAAAGCATGCCGACTTCTTGCACTGGGCTTGGCATGCCTTACCCACCCACATACCTGGAACTGTATGCAAACAGGTTGGCTTCAACTAAATGAGAGGATTCACTATCAAACCTGTTTGCTAACTAAAAAGGTACTTCTCGGGCTCCTGCCTTCTGGTGTTACAAACTTACTCAACTCATCTTCAGCTACCAGCACACGCGTAACTCAGTCAACCAATTCTTCTCTGTCCCAAGATGCTACACAAGGGCAACGATCTTTTGCAAATAGAGCACCACTATGGTTTAATGCGCTGCCCAGAGAGTTCTCTTCCTTACCAAAATTGGGACCTTTTAAAGGCACTCTTCATCAGCACCTTACAGCTAACAGTTCCTGTGACTGTTTCAACTGACATGGCACTACCTTAGCAGTATTGACACATCCTTGTGTGCTAACTTCTCCCCTTTCTCTGCAAATTACCACTTTCACCCTGACCGCTAGTGTCTATTTCCTGCCTCCTTCCCTGATTCTTCTTTCACTTACTCTTCTCACCTCCACCTTCTTTCCACTGTTTATCTTTACTTACCTGAACTTTGTTCACCCAAATCTACCTATATCTATTTGACAAAGCACCTTGGGCTGCCTCCTTTTATTAGTTTATTTTTGATTTCCTACCGATTCATAGTTTTAATTTTAGTTGCAATGTTAATGTAATTTTAAATACTTTCTTGTCAAAATGTTATGTATACCATCCTCCGTTGTATGTCTGTCACCCTTCCCACTGACATGGAACCTTTGTAAACAAGCTGTTATGTGCTCAAAGGTATTGTACTCTAAGAATAAATAAATAAAAATAAAGCTAGAAGCATGGTCACGGTTTGGCGGCTGGGTTTCAATGCAAAAAAAGTGCTAAATCATGCACCTGGGACACAGAAACCAGGGGGCAACAACCATCTGGGAGGAGAGGTATTAGTAGTCACAAGGAGGAAAGGGACCTGGGGGTCCCTACTCTGGTTACCCGAGGGTGCTCAGCAGTGTGACAAGGAAGTGAGTAAGGCTAGCAGAATGCTTGGATGTATACAGAGGGGTACCACCAGCAGAACGACGGAGGTAATAATACCCTAGTTTAGATCACTGGTGAGACCCCACCTTGAGTACAGTGTACAGTTCTGGAGAAGACCCCATCTCTGAAAGGACATTGGTAGGGTAGAGGTGGTGCAAAGGAGGGCAACCAAAATGGTGCAAGGCCTGCATCTGAAGCCCTATGAGGAGAGACTTAAGGATTTGAATATGTACTTTCTAGAAGACAGGAGGGAATGGGAGGATATGATAGAGACATTCAAGTACCTCACAGGAGTAAACGAGGTGGCGGAAGGGAGCATTTTCCAAAGGAGGAGATATGCGCAAGGACAAAGGGTCATGATATGAAGCTGGAAGGGGAGAGGCTCAGAGGTAATGTGAGGAGGTACTTCTTCATGGAGAGGGTGGCAGATGCTTGGAATGGCCTCCCAGAGGAATTGGTGGGGGCTAAAACGGTCACAGGTTTTACGAATGTATGGGATAGACACAAAGGAATCTTAGAAGTAAGAGGGGGAGTAGGCTGGGGTCCAGGTAGGACTCAGGTAGCACCACAGGAGGAATTTAGGGCAGCTGGATGGACCAAGTGATCCTTATCTGCTGACAACTATGTTTCTATTTGATCATTTAGTGGAAACCACCTATGGGCGTGGGCTAATAGCAAAGGGTAGCTATCTGGGAGGTAACCAGTAGGAAACTGGCTAAATCATAGGAGGTGGGGGATGACAGGTGGGTTGGGACTGATGGGGCCTACTGGAGGAGTGGATAGCAGGAAATCAGGACAAAAAGGAGGTTGACTTTGAGTGCTATAAATGAATTTGAGCCATTGAGTAAGTTAGTTGGAGAGGACAGGGTGAGGGGGCAGAGGAGGAAAAGGAGGGTGGAGGAGAGAGGGATACGGTGAATCGGACGAGGGTGGGCATCGAGTTATTCAAATAAGTATGCTAGCAGAGGAGGGGCAAATCAAGTGTCAAAGAAAGGAAGGGGGAACCAGCAGAAGGAAGGTGTGGAGGCTCATGAATCAACTTGGTGAGAAAGGAGGAGACTAAGATGAGGAAGGGGCATCCTTTGAGGGGAGGATCATACTAGAGAAAGGCCCAAAGGTAAGGGGACCTGCAGGTGGGCATGGAAGGGGCAACAGGAAAGGGAGGAGGTAGGAGGGTGATGGTGATGGGAATGCTGTGTTGGGGGGTAACTGGAGAGGTGGGAGCTGGAAGGGGAGGGAGGTCGGGAGAAAAAGGCTTGACTGGGATAGGGAGTGGGGTGGAGGCTAAACTGGGGGAGCTGGGAATTCAGTTATAAAAGACGCAACAAGAGGGGTAGGGCAGCTAGGGTTCTCTTGCAGAGGGTCCAGAGAGAAGCCAAGGAAGTGGTCTCGAGGAGGGGAGGTGATGGGGGCTGGTGGGGGAGTCCAAAAAGGAGGTGTACAAAAGATCAAGGGGGACACTAAGGTTCTCCTGCTGGGGGACTCCATGAGCAGGGGTATTCATTGGGTGTGGCAGGGTGAGGGGAAAATCCAGTCCAGTTAAGGTAGTGGGTATTTCCGGTCTGACTGTGCATAGGGCGAAGTTCATGGTGTAAGAGCTGGCGTGGGACTGTGGAGGATCACCGGACTTCCGGATGCATCTGGGAACAAATGATATTGAGCGGAATAGTATGCTGACCATTCAGGCAAGGTTCTGAGAACTGGCCAGGGTCTGTCATGACAATGGATGCCCAGTCTCTTCTCGAAAATCCTGCCAGTGCCAAGGGCCACTGTGGAGAACAAACAGAAGATCAGGAGATTAATGACTGGCTCGGGCAGTAGGGTAAACACAGCGGATTAGGGTGTTGGGAGACTTGCAGGGGGGGTTAGAATACAAGGGACTGTATGCCAGGATGAACTTCCCCTAAATCGGTAGGGAAGGAGTTCTCAAACTGGGGATAATGGATTTCATTCAGGCTAGATGGGGTTTAAACTTGTGAATGGGGGAGGGGGGCACTGCCGGGCTCATACCACTGGTAGGACTGGCCTGCAACCCCATAGAGGAGGGACAGGCAGTACCCTAGGGGAGAAGTGTGGATGACTGTATGAAAGATCTGGGGAGGATATGGTAAAGAAGGGTAGGGACAAGGGTTGGAGGGCGGCTTTAATAAATGACAGGAGCCTGGGGAATAAAATGCCTAAGTTCTAGTCCATGTTGTTTGAGGGTGGAGCGGATGTAGCAGTGGTCACTAAACTTGGGCCATGACTGGGACCTTAATCTGAGTGGGTACCTTGTACTAAGGAAGGACAGAAAGGTGGGCAGAGGGGGAGGAGTGGCAATGTTCATTAGGGATAACACTGAGATTATGAGAGTGGAGGAAGCAGAGGGCAACGTGGAGGCCCTATGGGTCATCTTGCAAACCCCCGTGGGAGGGAAGATCAAGTTGGGGATGGTATATAGGCCCCAGGACTAGTGGAGGACCTGGAGGATTGCCTGTTGGCTAACATTAAGGGGCAGTGTGGACTGGAAGGGGAAGGAGTGATGCTGATGGGGGACCTTAATATGCCAGCTGATTGGGTACTACGACGTCCACTTTAACCAGGGAGCAGAAACTGCTGGATGGCTTCTTGGATGTGTTCCTCAATCAGCAGGTGATGGACTCAACGAGGGAGGGTCATATCCTGGATGTGATTTTAACGGATGGGGATCTTGTATGAGATCTGGTTGTGTAAGAACCCCTGGCTGGGAGCGACCACAACATAGTCTGGTTTCAGCTTAAACTGGGGGATCATTCAAGGACAGTGATAGTTGATTTTAGGGGGTTGGGGCAGCCTTTCAGAACATGGGGAAATTCTCAAGGGGCATTTGCGGGAGATGGAAGCTGTCCAGAGGAGGGCAACTAAAATGGCACAGGGTCTGCACTGGAAGACATATGAAGAGAGACTTAAGGAGCTTAATATGTATAGCCTCGAGGAAAGGAGGGAGAGGGGGGACATGATAGAAACTTTCAAGTACCTCAAGGGAATCAACAAAGTCCAAGAGGGTAGCATCTTTCAAAAAAGAGGTGTGCAAGAACAAGGGCACAATTTGAAGAGGGGCGGCTCAGAGGTAATTTAAGAAGTATTTTTCACAGAGATGGTTGTGGATGCATGGAGCGGCCTTCTGGAGGAGTTGTGGAGTCAAAAACAGGTGGAATTCAAGCATGCATGGGACAGTCATAAGGCAATTCTAGAGGTGGGGTAGGAAGAAGTAGGCTGCTGGTTAACTAGGATCTGCAGCTTATCCATTAGGAAGGGAAATGGGCAGACTGGGTGGGCCAAGCGGTCCTTATCTGCCATCAAATTCCATGTTTCTATGTTTCTATAAAACTAGGTTTGGACATGGAAGGTAGGTGGGAGGTCATAAAGCGGTGGCTACAGGAGGCCACCAGGAGCTGTACAAGAGTGAAGCACAAGGGCGGTATGTCTCGTAAACCATGCCGGTGGACCAAGGAGGTCCAGAAGGAGGTAAGGGAGAAGAAGACTGCCTACAGTAGGTACAAATAAATGAGAGGAGAGAGGGATAGAGAGAATTATTGCCTTGCAACCAGGAAATTCACCAGAGTGGTGAGGGGGGCAAAGGCCTGGAAAGAGCAGAGGCTGGCGCAGGGGATACGGGGTGGGGAAAAGGGGTTCTTTAGGTATATTGGTGAGCGGAGGAAGGTCAAGGGCCAGCTCAGTAGGTTGAGGACAGCTGGGGGGTGGAAGGGGCTGGAGAGCAGGCAGAGGTACTGAATGAGTACTTTGCCTGAGTGTTCACTAGGAGGAGGCAGGGAACTCCAAAAAGGGGTTGAAGGACACAGAAGGCAGCAGACCTAACTATTGGAGTACTTGCTGAAGAACAAGCCACTGGGGAGGTAGACCAGGGTTGAGATATCAGGCTGGTTCTGCTGAATGGGGGTGGGGGAGACGGATACTGATATTCCTATCAGTCGGTGTGGGAAGCCTCCAGTCCCTAAAAAGGATAAATCTCCGGGCCTGATGCTATTCATCTCAGAGTACTGAGGAGTTGGTGGATGTTTTGCTACACCATTGGTGGATCTCTTTAACTTGTCGCTCCAGACAGGGAGGGTGTCAAGGATTGGAAGCAGGCGCATGTTGTGCCCATCCATAAAGGGGGATCGAGAGAAGAGCCAGGAAACTATAGACCGGTCAGTTTGACATCGGTGGTGGGGAAGGTAATAGACAGCATACTTAAGGAAAGGCTGGGAGGTTTCTTGGCGGAGATGGGTTACCTGGATGACCGGCAGCATGGGTTTGTGCCAGGTAGATCATGTCAAATAAACTTTGTAGAGTTCTATGAGTGGGTGATAATAGCACTCGACAGGGGGAGACCAGTGGATGTACTGTTCCTGGACCCTAGACTTCAGCAAGGCATTTGATTCAGTCCTTCACATTGGTCTAAAGGAGAAGCTGGGGGATGGGGGTAGGCCCATTGACAGGTAGATTGGAAATTGGCTTTCAGGTCGCACTCAGTGGGTAGTGGTCGGAGGGGAGGTCTCGTCTCCTAGGAAGGTCATAAGTGGGGTCCCACAGGGATCAGTCCTGAGGCCACTCCTGTTTAACGCCTACATCTCTGATATCAGGGAAGATATCGAGTGTGAAATGAGTCTCTTTGCGGATGACTCTAAGCTGGGGGCGGTGGTGGAGGGGGAGGAGGGGAGATTGGCCCTGCAAGAGGACCTGGATACTCTGGATAGGTGGTCCTGCACCTGGAAATTGAAATTTAACTCCTCCAAGTGCAAGGTGCTACACCTAGGGTGGGAAAACCCCAACTATGTGTACACCCTTGTGGGGTGACTTGCAGGCCACGGCAGGGGAAAGAGACCCAGGAGTCTTAGTGGATGTTAACATGAATGATTCAGAGCAGTGCAGGAGGGCTGCAATCAGGGCAAATAGGATGCTGGGATGCATCGCTAGGGGGGATTACCTAAAGGAACAGGGAGGTGATTTTTGCCACTGTACAACAGCCTGGTTAGACCACATCTTGAATACTGTGTGCAGTTCTGGAGGCCGCATCTAAGGAGGGACATCCAACTCCTGGAGAGGGTTCAGTGGAGAGCAACCAGAATGATCTGGGGCCTGGGGGATATGACATATGAAGAACGACTAGGGAAGCTCAACCTGTTCTCGCTGGAGGAGAGGAGGGACCGGGGGGACATGATTGAGGTCTTCAAGTACCTCAGGGGAGTAAATAAAGTAAGTTGAGATAGAATCTTTCAACTGAAGGAGGGTGGAACTACCATAGGACACAGTTGGAAGATTGAGGCTAGTAGGATTAGGAGGGAAAGGAGGAGGAGGAGGTACTTCGGAGAGAGTGGGTGTAACCGTGGAATGCACTGCCTGGGGAGCTAGTACAGGCAGCTACGGTGGAGGGATTCAAGAGAGGTGGGACAGGTATAGGCAAGGGGTAAAACAGAGGCTGGTTTGCTCGAAGGGGGGGCAGGACTGGGGAATAGAGTAACAGTGGCAGGAGACAGATAGAGGGCTACAGTACCCAATCAGGGTGCTGAAGCACGAGCAGATTTAATCGACCAACAGGCCTACTCTGCTGGCATCTAGTATGTTAGTATGTATTTGTTTAAATTTTTAAGAGCAAAATTTTTCTAGCTTATGCTGCCATATAAAGAGTTTTTTTTTGCCTTGTTAATGAGATCTGTCACCTGACCATGTAGTGCTAGCTTTTCCTTTCCCACCCACATAGGTATTTCTGCTTCTTCATCTAGGGGATAGCTACATCAGCACAGTCCCCAGCTCCCCCAGGTGTGCTTTACTGCATCCCTTGGCACGCACCTGATCATAGTTCTCCCCATGAGTTCCCTTCTCATGACTTGGCCGGAAAGGGAGAGCCATCCTCCCCCCCTGAGTACATCAAGTTCAAGGTGAACCAGGTTACATACCGAGTGGTAGCATGGGTGCGGAGTCAGCTGGGCCAGGCTTCTGGAAGCCCCCCCCGATGTACCATTTCCTGCTTTTTTCTCTTCCCTGCCCCGACTGTGGAGCATCAGATTCCTGCGTGGAGGTGCACCCATCCGTTTCCCACAGTCCCCTCCCATACACTACCTCCATGACCTGCTGTACAAGCCTCCACCTGAAGGCAGCCTAGGGCAGGCCAACAAACCTCCCCTTCCCAGGAAAGAATCACAGTCCCTCGCATGCTGGATCTTTTCCCTCCCCAGGAGAGGATCACAGTCCCTTGCATGCTGGATCTTTTCCCTTCCCAGGAGAGGATCACAGTCCCTTGGATGCTGGATCCTTTCCCTCCCCACCCCAGGAGAGGATCACAGTCCTCGATGTTGGATCCTTTCCCTCTCCACCCAGGAGAGGATCGCAGTCCTCGGATGCTGGATCCACCCAGGAGAGATCGCAGTCCCTCAGATGCTGGATCCTTTCCCTCCCAGGAGAGGATCACAGTCCCTTGGACACTGGATCCTTTCCCTCCCCACCCCAGGAGAGTATCGCAGTCCCTCGCATGCTGGATCCACCCCAGGAGAGGATCGCAGTCCCTCAGATGCTGGATCCTTTCGATCCCCAGCCAACGCTCGATGACCTGAGTCCATTCCCAAACCCGAGTCACTGGTGCGGGAAAAGGTACGGTGCACACGGGCGCCAGCCCTTTGCTGTGGGTCAGCTGTAGTGCTTTTAATGCACTGTCAGGTGACATCCCTAGCCAATGAGGTTTCAGGATTTTATAAAGGGTCTTGATGCATGCTTCAGCCTTGTATTCTTCTATTCCTGGATAGTGCATTGGAATCCTTTAAACCACCCAGCCTGGGGTAACTCTGTTTATAAAATGTCCTGTTTAGAATGAACAGGCAAGCACATTTAAAAATCGTCATACAAAGGTGTATGACTGCAGCAAAACAAGGGGTTTATGTTCCCAGTGTCAGAGGTGCTTAAATAGCCCCCTTTAACAGAAGTGCGACAGGCTCTGGTTGTTGGTGGTGGCACTACTTAAACAGCTCCAGCCCAGCTATGTAAGATGCAGTTCTGGGCAAAGGGCTTTAATCAAGGGACAGAGACAACAGTGTGAGTTTGGGGGGGGGGGTGCTTGTGCTGTTTCTAGTGCAGTCTTAAACAATGGTCAGGTGACTACTTATAACTGATAAGGTTTACAGATTCCCTCTTGCCGTTCTATGGATCTCCGCTTGCCCGTCATATCATTCATTACCCCATCAGTGCTCAATCAAGCGACACTGCACCCGTGCTGCCAGTGCTGCCCCTTTAAAGTCCTCTCCAGCAGCTGCTAGTGTTGTGGCACAGCACAGTACACCCCTCCCCTTGGAGGATAGGATCCTGGGGACATCCAGAACCCTTCCTGTCAGCCCTCGATCTTGACAGCCTGGACTCGGAGTGTGTGAAACAAGGCTGCCAGCATTCCAGAGCAGCCGCCCACCACTCGGCTCCACAGATTGGACAGATGATGTCTAGGGGGCAAAGAGCCTCCTTTCCTACAAATATCTTTAGTTATTTATTTAAAAGTTGATAACCGGAAAGAGTCATTCCAAAACCAGGAGGATACAAATCTGGGACAAGAGGTATGAAGATTAACACAATAGTCTGCTCCGGCTCCTCAAAAACTAAAACATAACATAATTAGTGGATACGCCCATGTTAAGATAGATAGATATGTTTACATAGCTGGTAAATGTAATGGCTTGTTTGCCTATATACAGTTAGTCATTTGCATAGTTACAGCATTTCATTCGTGGACAATAAATACAGATAAACTTTATAAATAATGCCTAAAATACAAAAAGTGTTAAAGGTAACAGAAGGAAAGAAATATCCTTCCAGAATGAACACCTTTGTAATCATACCAGAAGATGGAAGCAGTAAGCAAGTGAATACAGCAATGGATCTTATATGAAAAGAATACACGTGTTCACTTGTATTTTAATTTCAGAAAGAGAAATGAATGTAAATGAAATTTATAAAAAGAAGTCTGTATAAATGCATGTATATAATCATCTTTCTAATAAAGCTGGTTTTAAAACAAATAAAAGTTGATAACTGGGAAAGGCACACAGAGCCAAGGCTCATTTCCGGGTGCGACCCAGGACAGGAGAGAAGGACATAGTATGCAATAAATACGACAGGATAAACTAGGAAGGAATTTACAACACATTTACAATATACAGGCATTTACATCATCGTCATTGTGTAGGCATTTCAGGTACATAGGGTAGTTAACCAGTAGTAAACAGATACAAGCGATGAGAGAAAATGGCACGATGGATTTTTTGCACAGTGACACTAACCTGCAATAAACAATATATACAATGAGAAGTGAACATATATCTATATATATACATGGAGCATTACACAAGGAAGCCGAACGGTAGTGAGTTTGTACGTGAGGCCAGGGAAATCTTAGATGGGTGTGGGGGGGGGAGACAAAGACAAGGGGGTAGGGGAGAAGTCTGAAACCTCTTTAGGGATGCTGCAGTTGGCAAACTGCGACCTGAGAGAGGAAAGTTGTTCCAGAGGGCTGGGAGCTGATGGGCAAAGGCTAGTTTCCCGGAGAGTGAGTTTTTAGTAATTAAGAATGAATTATCCTCAGGAGTTACCCTCTCTAGTAGCCGAACACCTGGGTATCAAGTAGATAACACTGCCAGGATGCTTGGCTGTATTGCCTCTATGTAGGGTTACTGTTGACCTGTCTCTCAGAGCACCCCCACCAGTGCACTGTACCTTATGGGAGGTGGTGGACCTGTACTGCGATACAGTCAGTGCTGGGGTGTGACAGGTAATGAAATGAAGAGACCCACCTGCAGTATATACTCCTATCTTTAAGTGATATTACAATGTACTGTAATAACCTTTGAAAATTCATTAAAAATCATATTAACAAAAAGAATGAATTATCCTGAAATACGGGCGGGATAATAATAGATGCGAGTTCTGCTGAATCCAAGTGCCTAGCTCGCTCTGAGGGGTTAAGTCCACAAACAGCAGGGTGGAATCCTCCCCACACTGTTCTTACTGGTGGGGCCCTGAAAGGCGCATTCCTTCCTTCCTTGATGCATAGCCTGAGCTGGGTGCACCTTAAGGTCAATCAGTGCATCAGCTGCAGGAACAAGTCTCAAAAGTGATTTATCACAACTCATGGAATGAGGAATGCCTTTGCAAAATAAAACATGGTATTTTAGCTGTCAATATAGCTACTAGTAAACTAACATTGTAAACTGTGTTATTTTACCCATAACTTGCAATATTATTTTACATGTAGCTATGTTATTCGAATCCCAATGCTATACTTACAATAGTCTATGAGGTGGCTTAAAATATGATTGTTATTCTGTGTGGATCATTAATGTAATTTCTCCCCTGCAGGTGTGCCTTCACTCAGCCACTTGTTGCAAGAAAACAATGATAGCAACAATCTTCACTGAAGAGCAATCATATTAGTAAACTACTGCATAGAATATGTAAGCATTAATCACCGGCAGAGGAGGGCTCTACCGGGGGTTAATGCCAACTGGGGGCATTGTTGCACGAGGCGGCCAGTTCAACCCCAGCGGGCATTAATCGATGACCGACGCTGCCGGGTGATTAATGCACTTGTAACACGGACAACCCGATTGCGCATAAACGAAACTCCACAGCCATCTAATTTTTGCCTCACACTACCTGCGGCTCTTGCGCGGTGTGCTGTCTAATCCCCACCCCTGCATCCGCATTCAGTCTTCCTCCTTGCTGGCTCTATCCCCCGTTTGGGATCTGTAAGCGCCGACTGCCCACAGCGCTACTTGCCACCCAGTGGCTATAGTACCCACTACAGCAGCAACATGGCATTATGAGACGATAATGCCGTGTTCGGCTCGGGAACGCGCAAGAGCAACACGGCATTATGAGAAATAATGCTGAGTTGGGCTCGTGCCCGCGCTTCCCGCAACACCAACACGGCATTATCGGCTCACAATGCCGTGTTGCTCCTGCACCATGTGACGGCATTGCGCCAATCGCGAGGCTCCCTGGCACGGCTGTCCATAATGCCGTGTTACAATGCCAATTTATTTGCCTCCTTTTATGTCATCCCCAGTTGTGTGTATATCTAAATATCGAAATCTACTGTATATGTATCTCTGTCTGTCTGTCTCTCTAAATACATATACACAGTGCACTCCACTTATAACATGCACAGATAATGCAGACAATTTTGAATGGACCGTTTACATCGTCCTAAACCACACAGTACGTTTCCCTTTACATTTTAATGTTTGAACGGACGTTGCAGTCTGGTTTTGGCAGACAGCTTCTGTGCTATTCTACAGTTAAGTGCAGGCAGTTAGCACTATTATCACCTGTTAACTTCTGCGGTCTTAAGCTGCCAACCCCTCACTAAGTGCGCACTGAGTACAGTGAGCGTTTCTTTCCTGGTTTTTACATATATTTTTCATTCCTCACGGCTGGGGAGGTGTTACCAGTGGTTCCTCCCAAATCCAGTCTGGCCATACAGCCCTTGCTCCTCAAACCCCAAGCTCTACCCTTTCGATACCTGCACAGCGATCTATACCACGCAGTGGCACACACCAGAGCCACCACCGCAGGACCTGGGGCCCAATCCAAGGAGCATCCAGGGAAGGAGTCGATGGCACCACAAAGCCGCCATCACAGCCCGTCGAGGTATTTTTTCCTTTTTCTACCCCTTTCACGCCGATCGCGGCAATGACGCCAACATGCCAAACGTGGACGCCCATCGCGCGCATCCCCAACATGCTCCCAGCGTCAGTGGTACCTTCGGTCACCACTAGAGGCCACTACCGCACCAGGATGCCCCCAGATCCCACCCCAGGAAGAGGAGAGCTGTCCTCCGGATGCTCAATCCTACTCCCTCCTCGCTGACCCCCAGCACCCGGGCTCATTCCTGAACACGGGTCCCTGGTGCGACGTGAGGTGTGACATCCAGTGCCTCAACCCTCAGCGCCACCGGGCCGGCCTTTCCTGTGTTTTTACCACAAATGTCATCACAGACAGCCGCAAAAAGAAATGCTCCTTCTGTCTCGTAAGATTGAGCTCCTAAGGCAGACTGAGTCACTGCCAAAAATGAGCGTTCAGGATGTAGTCGTCCACCTCAGTCTGCCTAACTCAACGGTCTCCAGCTTGATCCGAGGTACAGTATGTATGTATGTATTTGATCCCTACACTACCACCCTGCATCTCCTGATGCAGTAACAGAACCCACCCTTAAGGATCTCTCCCCGCATCAAAATCCAGCACAATCACAGATTTTAAATGAAAGCTGCAAGAATAAAGAATAAAGGTTTAAGTCTGGCGGTATCACCAGAAACACTGAAGCATGTCACCCTGAACCCCAAAATATGCCAAAATAAATGCCTGAAACAGAACAGAATTTACATGTTCTGCTATACTTCATGTAAACCAAAAAAAATATCTTAGTGTGCATGACCATTTATTACGGACGTAGCTTACAACAGACATTTAAGCCCATCACGGATGAGTCTGCTGTAAGCTGCTTTGACTGTATAACATATATTACTACAATAGGTCATCTGATACCTTTTATTAATACAATATTATTCTTTTCATTTATTTCAGCACTACTATAGTAGCAAAGTAGCTAATGTGATTAGCCTAAGAATCAAGAGACAGAAACCAACCACACGGACCACCTAGTCCACCCACCACAATCTTGGCAGATGCACCATCATGTTTTATTTACATTATGATCCCGGCAGGGGAAAGTCTGAAAGGGAGACCTCAACATATAGAATAGTGTATGGAGAACCACACACAACAAAACTGTGTTTCTATCAAGGGGTTGAGGAGACATCCTAGGAACCTTGAGAGCAAAGCTGGAGAGGTCCATGATGTCATCTCATTTCTGAGACGGGAACACAAGATGAGTTGGACATGGCCACCCACAGTCTTAATCGAGGGTCAAAGCTTCTGTTTATGTAATAAGTGGGTCCTGTTCGCTCCCCTCCCGTCTACCTACTTTTCACTGCATGCTAACTATATCAAGAATAAATGATGCAGACTGGAGGAAAACCATACACAACTTTTCATGGCTGTGCTGAACAACTTTCTGACGTTTGCACAGTGTGCAACTTACAACTTTTGCCCATACACAAAAGTGGCGGCTCCAGGAATTCAAGATGACAAGGGCACAGGCAGAGTAAAGAGGGCTTGTGTCTGGACATGCAGGAGATTATGTTGCCAGCTGTGCACCTCTGCTGGGGCACAGCTTGGACACGGCAGCGTTTTAATGGGTCATGTGCCCTGCCTGGCCCTGTTCTGAAGCTGCCCATGCATACACAATGTTTATCCACTGCTGCTGGCACCAGACCTGGTGTTCCTGAGTGCGTCTCAGAGCGCCAATAAACCTGCTATTAAGGCAGTGCCTTCTAGCAATCTCTCAAAGCAGAGTGTTTCATCAAGACCTAAAATATTTACACCGGAGAGCATGATTCCTGAAGACTTTGTTTTCAGACTTAAAACTCTCAGATCAGGTAATCCAGGAATTTAAGGTGCTTAAAAAGCCAGCCACCAGGAAAATGTACAGCTTGGAATGGACGAGATTTTCCATTTGGTATAGTGACAGGCCTAAAAACCCTGACACTGCAGGCATTGAAATGGTTTTAGACCATGTAATGGATTTTAGGTCAAAAGGGTTAAGGCCGTCTGCTCTTAAAAGTTCATCTGGCAGCTCTTTCTGTTTATTAAGCAAAGTTAAATTCAAAACTATAGCTTGCCTCCAGTTTTTAAAACGTCTTATCCATTTGCAGCCTCTTGTAAAGGGTCCAATGTCAGCACAGCGTCTCCAGCTTCATGAGTACCCCTTTGAATCTATGGTTGCATGTGAACTGATTTTACCTCAGATCCCTCTGTCCAGCCCTCCCAACTGTATCAGATTAGCATGGCCATCCATCATTTTACCTCTGTAACCCCACTGGATCTGAGGATAAAATGAAGATCATCTCTCCAAAAGTGGGGCAGTTGAGAAGTAAGGACAGTGGAGTTCCAAGGGTAAACTTACTAATGTGGGACAGTTGAGAGGGACAGACAAGGGTTCTGAGTTAACGTGAATATTTCCCATGCTACGGAATGCAAGAGAGATGTAATAGATGGCCTTTGTTTGTAGCTGGAAGATAGTAGTACTGTACCTTATCAACATAAGTAATGTATCGTTAGGTCAGAAATCTAGAACAGTGCTACTGATCTGCTGACCAGTTTAAGCTGTTGTACTGCTGAATGTGTACTGTCAACAAGTATTGGATATGCAACATGAATACATTCTATATACAAAAAGGGACATTTCCTCTAAAGTGGGACAGCTGAGAGGTATGGCTCAGAATCGCTCGGTCTATACCCAACTGTCCCACATTAGGAGGGACGGCCCTCATTTTACCCCTCAGAACCCCTCTGACCATACATCTCAACGGTTTCACATTAGGAGGCACGTCCCTTTTTTTAATCTTTATATTAAAAACTGACACATAATAGACACTTGGTTCCAAGGCATGAGAATAGATACAGGAATGTTCAGAAAATCAGGATAACTTTTTATTTCTTTTGTTGGTTTATACAGAAAACTGCAACCAGTATCATTACAGCCATGAACATGGACTCTATACATCAAGTCTGAAAAGTGCCAGGCCCTATAAGTCAGCCTGTGACTTTTAAAATCGAGGTATAACCAGTCATTTCGATAACATGCCTTAAGAAAAAGACAAACCTAGAGTCCCCCCCACAAAAAAAAAGTTTCTTCTTTCAACCCTCAGAACCTTTCTGTCTATACCTTTCAGCTGTCTCACATTAGGAGGGCCATTCCTCAGTATACCCCTTCAGTCCTCACCCAACTGTCCCACATTAGGAATGTACCTCATTTTACCCTCAGAGCCCTCTGTGCATACCTCTCAGCTGTCCCACATTAGGAGGCATGTCCCTCCTTTTAACCTCAGAACTCCTCTGTCTATACCTCTCCACTGTCCCACATAGGAGCACCCCTAATTTTATCCAATCTGTCCTTACCCAACTGCCCCACATTAGGAAGGACATCTCGCAGTTCCCATTCAGCCATACCTCTGAATTGTCCCACATTAGGAGGGATGGCCCTCATTTTACCCTTCAGACCACATCTGACCATCCCTCTCTAGTGTCCCACATCAAGAGGAAGTCCCTCCTTTTACTCCTCAGAACCCCTCTGTCTACCTGCCGGCCGTCCTACATTAGGACAAGGAGGGCCGTCCCTCATTTTATTTTACCTCAGAAGCTGCACCGTGATTTAAAATGACAACATAGTTTATTCATGTTTTTAAAATGCGATGACAGAGAAAGGCGCAATGAGCCGCAGCTCGGTGCGATCCACGTGAGGGGGTACCGGGGAGGAGGACCGAAAATACAACGAAGTTTCCAAAGTAAGACAAATGCCCCCGAACAGGACTAGAACAACAAGCGGGAGTTACAAAGTGAGTCCGAGATTAATCCATCCCCAGTTGTAGTAGGTGGGCGCAGGGCACTGCGGGGTGTGGGTAAGGACAGCCGAGGAGGGGCTGGGGCCAATGTTAGGCTGGACAACACAGGTGAACATAATGCGACGGGATAGTAGTCTCTGTAACACAAAAGTGTAACAAATGATATAGAAGGGCAAGTTAGTATAAACCAACATGATGTTATAGAAAGAAAACGACATGAAATTATATATAAAAACCCGACTTTTACTTCACACCTCCCTTGTTGCCCCTTCCCTTTGTTTTGCCCCATTCTGGCGCCTTTGCACTTTATTTTGACTCCTTTTCTCTTGTGTTGTGACTGGTGAGGTGTGGGGCTCTGGGCTAGCTCACAGCTTCCCTCCCTGGCGGGGGTGCGAACCCTGGCACTCTCTAGCCCTGCTCTGTCCGGACCAGGTGGCTTCCCCCCTCTCTCCCGGCCGATCGTGGTACCATCCCCAGGGACAAGGTGCAAAAGGGGGAGTAGTGTGTTCTGAGCTGTGGCTGACCGGTACCAGGTGCGATCTTGTCCCTCCAACCCGGTATCGGGTTGAGTTCCTGCCCGCTACAGTCGCCTGGTTTCCAGCCCGGTATCGGGTTCAGTTCCTGCCCGCTCCAGTCGCCAGGTTTCCAGCCCGGATTCGGGTACAGTTCCTGCCCGCTCCAGTCGCCTGGTTTCCAGCCCGGTATCGGGTTCAGTTCCTGCCCGCTCCAGTCGCCAGGTTTCCAGCCCGGAATCGGGTTCAGTTCCTGCCCGCTCCAGTCGCCTGGTTTCCAGCCCGGATTCGGGTACAGTTCCTGCCCGCTCCAGTCGCCTGGTTTCCAGCCCGGATTCGGGTACAGTTCCTGCCCGCTCCAGTCGCCTGGTTTCCAGCCCGGTATCGGGTTTAGTTCCTACCCGCTCTAGTCGCTTGGTTTCCAGTTCGTTCCGATACCCTGGTATCTGGTTCGGTTGCTACCCGCTCCAATTGCCTGAGTTCCAGCCCGGTATCGGGTTTAGTTCCTGCCCGCTCCCATCGCCCAGTATCATCTTCCGTTCCTGCCGGCTCAAGTAGCCTGGTTTCCAGTCCGTTCCGATCCCCCCCAAATCAGGTTCGGTTTCTGCCCGCTCCAGTCGCCGGAATTGCAGCCCGGTATCGGGTTCAGTTCCTGCCCGCCCTAGTCGCCTGGTTTCCAGCCCGTTCCGATCCCGTGGTATCGGGTTCGGTTCCTGTCCGCTGCAGTCGGCTGAGTTGCAGCCTGGTATCGGGTTCAGTTTCTGCCTGGTTTCTAGTCCGTTCCGATTGCGCCCCCCAGCCCGCTCCTTTTGCCGGGTACCTGCTCCATTTTCAGCCCGTTCCGATCGTCCGTCATTAGGCTTAGTGCCAGCCGCTTCCACCTCCCAGTGCCTGGTGCGGTGAGTCCATCTTAATCGCCCCGAGTGAGGTTCCGGTTCTGCCCTCTCCATTCGCCTGGTGCCGGTTCCGTTTCCAAGCATATTACGATCGCCCGGTATCGGCCTGAGTTCCTTCCCAATCAGATCGCCCGGTCCAGGCCGCCCTGATCACTAGGTATCAGGTTCGGCCTCGGCCCGCTCCAGTCGCTCTAATAGACGGAGGACATTGCATTTTGTGAATCAGGTGAGCATGATAGAAGTTCTCGTTTCAAATAAAAAATGATTTATTCCATACCACTGTATCAATATCGGCAGGCATGGTCTTACATACTATTCCATCAGTACCTGTAGGAATGTTACTCCATACCAGAGGAGCAATGTCGGTAGGAATTTTATTCCATACAACTCGATCGGTCAGTAGGAATTTTATTTCCTGTTACTCGATCAGTAACGGCAGAAATGTTATTACACACTACTCGATTGGCGTAAGCAGAAATGTTACTCCATACTGCTGGATCAATAATACAAATTCAAGTCCACAATACTGCTTGACCCGGTAAGCCCACTGGGCCTAGGAAGTCCCTTTTTCAGGGCGACACTAATAAGTCCATATCCCTGATGCTTATAGTTGAAAACATTCCAATTCTTACCGATGTTGATACAGTAGTATGGAAGTACGAAATCAAATTCCTGCTGATATTGACAGAAGAAGAGTATAGAATTAACATTTTACTGATAGAGTGATATGGAAGAAGTGGAAGACATGAGAATAGGTTGAAGGAGCTGGATTTATATCCTCTGAAGACAAGAATGAGAGACTGGACGTGATCCAAACATTCAAGTATGTTAAGGGATCAGTAAAGTGGGGGAGCTTTTTCAGGGAAGGTAGATACAATAACTAGGGAGGCATGGCTTGAAGATGGAGGGGTGGGGGTTAGGGAAATGTTAGGAAGTATTACTTCATGGAGAGGTGGTTAGGGTTACCTCCTGACCTGATTTTCGCAGGACAGTCCTGATTTGGGCAGCTGTGTCCTGCCAAAAAAAACATGAAACATGCTACATGTCCTGACTTTATAGCAGAAAAAATATTTTCTAACTTTCCACTAAATGTTGCAGAAAACTATATTATGTTAACTAAAATACCTTAAAATGATAAGAAACAATAGAAGCGATTAAGAAACTACAATACTTAGCCGTAACTCTGATTATATAGAGAAAACAAGTGTGCTGCATTGGTCAAGGTTACAGACTCCTGCGAAATATTTTCAGTAAGAAATGTCCCACTTTTGGCTTCTTAAAAGGTGGTAACCCCTAAGAGTGGTTGAGCCGTGGAACGGACTGCTGGACAAGGTGGTGGGAGCCAGTACAGAGGAGGGTTTCGAGAAGGCCTGGGACAAACACAAGGGGTTGTCATGGGGAGGGGCAAGTGGGGGCGGGATGGGCAGACTCTATGGGCCAGGAAGGTTCTTTTCTGCTGACACATGTCTGTGAATCTATAAGATTCGTACTGATAGTCATAGAGTAGTATATGATAAGATTACTATGGATAGAGATCATGTAATAGGAATAATACTCCTGCTGATATTAATAGAGTAGTATTGAATTAGGTTAACAGAATTCGACAGCAGAAAAGACTGCTTAAGCCGCCCATTGGCGAGTGGTAGCACTAACACTCACAACGCCAGTGACCGGGTTCAGGAACCAGCCTGGGTTGTGGGGCCGGCTGGGGGAGGAGGATCGAGCGTTCCAGGGAATGCTTTCTTCCTCCCGGGGAAGGAAGGTGCCGCATCCTGCTGCCGCTTGCAGACGCATGGGTGGTATAGCACACGGGACATGGGAGGGGCACGCTGTATTTCGCATGAGCATACCGATGCACACTCGTGTTGGACTATGTCCCAACGCTGGCGTTCCTACAAGGAGGGGTATATGGGACAGCAGGGAGGGGCAAAGTCAGAAACTGCCCTGGCTGGTTACAGGATGATGACTGACCTGCAGGCCCTGCACCAGTGACCCAGGTGCCTCCGAAGATCTGGATTCATGAAATAGGTAGAGGGACTGTCTGCCACCCCACCGAGGGTGGGGAGCAAGCCGTGGGGACTCGGGAGGATAAGTCCAGGGGGAAGCGCGTGACAGAACTGGGGTGGCGGTCAGTGGGAAGAAGGGCCTACCTATTCCGTCTCTGCAGACCCATCCTGCATCCTGTCTAATATACCCCTATGCATATCCCATGCATGCTTCAAGCCCCCACTGTCCTAGACTCCACCACTTCTGCGGGCTGCCTATTCCAGGCATTTATTACCCTTCTCAGTAAAGGAATATTTCCTCACATTACTTTTGAATTTTTCCAGTTCTAGTTTCATTGCATGCCCCTGGTCCTTGTACCACCTCCCTCCTCCTACTGGAGATACCCCGCCCTATAAAACTAGCCCTACCCACTACCCTGTCACACTGCCCTGCCACTCTGAGGTCCTCTGATATACACTACTGGTCAAAAGTTTTAGAACACCCCCAATTTTCCAGTTTTTATTGAAATTTACGCAGGTTAATGTCTCAATGTACTCTGAAATTAAAGTATAGAACAAATAAACAATTGAAGATAAAAAAGAAATCATAGAATCATTTTGTTTAACAAAATTTAATCTAAATGTTTGACTCATCAAAGTAGCCACCTTTTGCAGATATACTGTAACTGCCGAACACACTCGTGGCATTCTTCCTACAATGGACATCAAATATTGTTCGGGAAGTTCTTCCCAACACTGTTGCAGAAGTTCCCACAAATGTGTTGCACTTGTAGGTTGCTTTGCTTTCACCCTTCTGTCCAGTTCATCCCAAACCAGCTCGATGGGGTTTAAGTCTGGAGACTGTGCTGGCCATTCCATGATTTGAAGCCTACCGTCTTGTTCTTTTCCTCGAAGGTAGTTCTGACATAGCCTGGAGGTATGTTTTGGGTCATTATCTTGCTGTAGGATGAACCCCTGACCAACTAGGCGTAGACCAGAGGGTATTGCATGGCGCTGCAAAATGCTGTGGTAGCCCTTTTGGTTCAGGGTGCCAGTCACTCTGTGCTGTTGTCCTGTGAGCCACCTATCATGCAAGCTGTTGACTCTCAGAAACTTGTCTTCTGATTCTGTTGTGGCTTTGGGTCTGCCAGACCTCTTCCTGTCAGAGTTTCCTCCAGTTTCCAAGTGCCTTTTGATGGTGTGAGGAAACTGTACTCACTGATACCTTGGCTTTCTTTGCAATTTCTCTACAGCAGTTTTGCTAACCTAAACTTTTTTTAACCTCTAGCAGTTTACCGCTTACCTTTGTACCATTTCAGGTTATTCACTGGACTTGAATTGCTTAAATTTCAATAAAAACTGGAAAAAACCGGGGTGTTCTAAAACTTTTGACTGGTAGCGTAATAACCCCTAAGTTCCTTTTCCTGCCCATTGACTGTTAATAACACCACTCCCCGCCATACTCAGCACTAGGGTTTCTGTGTCCTAGGTGCTTTATCTTCATTATTTTGCACTTTTTGGAATTGAATTCCAATTGCCATGTTTTTGACTATTCCTCGAGTTTCCCAAGATCCTTGCACATTTTTCTCACCCCTTCCTGAGTGTCCACCCTATTTCAGAGTTTGGTATCATCTGGAAAAAGGCATACCTTCCCTTCCAGCTCTTTTGCTACCCTGCATGGAAAGGACGAGAAGGGACTTGGCAAGGTTGGAGGAATGGTCGGAAGTATGGCAGCTAGGATTCAATGCAAAGAAGTGCAAAATAATGCATGTGGGAAACAAAAACCCAGGTGAAGATTACACATGGGGGGGGGTAGTAACAACAACAAAAAAGGCAAGGGACCTGGGGGTAATCATATCAGATGACCTTAAGGTTAGCAAGCAGTGTGAGAAGGCAGTAGGGAGAGCTGCTGGGGTATACTGGGATGCATAGTGAGAGGCATCACCAGCAGAAAACAGGAAGTTGTTATCCCTCTGTACAGACAGTTGGTGAGACCCCATCTGGAGTACTGTGTCCAGTTTTGGAGACCCCATCTCTGCAAGGACATAGACAGGATAGAGGCAGTCCAGAGGAGGGCAACTAAAATGGTGCAGGGTCTGCAAGAGAAGCCATACGAAGAGAGACTAAAGGAGCTTAATATGTATACCATTGAGGAAAGGAGGGAGATGGGAGACATGATAGAAACTTTTAAGTGCCTCAGTGGAATCAACAAAGTCCAAGAGGGTAGCATCTTTCAGAAAAAGAGACGTGCAAGAACAAGGGGACACAATTTAATGATGGGGGGCGGTTCAGGGGCAATGTGAGGAAGTATTTTTTCACAGAGAGGGTAGTGGATGCATGCAACAGCCTTCCTGAGGAGGTTGTGGGGTCTAATACAGTGGCAGAATTCAAGAATGCATGGGACAGACATAAGGCAATTTTGGGGGGGTAGGAAGAAATAGGCTGTTGGTTAACTAGGATCTGCGGTTATCCTGTAGGTATGGAAATGGGCAGACTGGGTGGGCCAAGCGGTCCTTATCTGCCGTCAATGTCTATGTTTCTATGTTTGCAATATCCTCTATAAAGATATTGAAGAGGACTGGTCCCAGTACCGAGCCCTGTGGTACCCCACTTGTCACACCCCCCTCTTTAGAATGAACACCATTAATCACCACCCTCTGTCTCCTATCCTTTAACCAGTTTCTAACCCAGTTTACCACTACGGGTCTGTATCAAAGGCCTTGCTGAAGTCTAAGTGGGACACACCCACTGCTTTCAACTGATCAATTTCCCTGGTCACCCAGTCAAAGAACTCTGCTAGATTTGTTTGGCGTGATGACCTCACGCTTGTGAATGCATGTTGTCTGTGGTCTTGTAGCTGGTTGGATTCAAGATACTCTGTAAGCCTTTCAGTAATATTTCAATCAGTTTCCCCACCACTGAAGTGAGATTGACTGGTCTGCAGATGCTAGCCTTTTCCTTGCTGCTGCTGCTATGCAGAGGTGGCACATCAGCCCTTCTCTAGTCCTCTGGAACCATGTCTGTTTCTAGTGAGTTGCTGAATAAGGCCGTCAGTGGGGCAGCCAGGACCTCCCTACATTTTTTGAGTACCTTGGGGTGAATCCCATCTGGTCTCATAGCCTTTTCCATTTTCAGGACTGCAAGTCCTTTCAGCACTCTTTCCTCTGGAAATGGGCTGTGTTCACCCCCTTCCCACCCTGACCCTGCTTTTCCCTCATGGTCAATCCCCTACACCCTCCAGTGTGAAGACTGAGCAGAAGTACCTGTTTAAGATGATGCCAGCTTTTTTGGGGGGTCTCCTTCTGCAGTCTCCCCCTCCTGCCCTTGTAGTTCTTTCTATCCTTACTCTTGTTTTCCTCCTCACGTATGTACCTGATGCTCTTCTGACTTATGTATCTGAAGAAAGTCTTATTCCTGTAGCGACCCTTTGGCAGTCCTTTCTTCTGTGGCTCTGTCCCCTCACCACCTTGTCTGCTCCCTTCTGCTTGGCTAGGTATACCCAGGGCCCCTAGTGCTCTGCTGCAGAATTTTCTAATTTCTCATGCAGGGCTCCTTAGCTTCTGTGGCATTTTCTGATTTCTGCAGCATGATTTATTCATTTCTTTGCAGAACACAGTCCTGCCATTGGCTAAATATGGTGTGATGTCATCAGTGACATCATATGCTGAGCATAGAGGAGGGGCTTTAGGATGTGTTGGGAAAGAAAGTCTGACACTATGGAAAAACAGTATATTTGAATGAAAATTCACCAAAAGCAATGAATTCTGCGGCACTATATATATATTCTGCAGCATGATGCAAATTCTGTGGAAAATTCCGCAACTGCAGAATTCGAGAGCCTTAGGTATACCTCCCACCCTCCTTCCTTTCGCATATCCTTATACTCCTTGAATGCAGCCCTTTTTCTATTACCCCTTGCCACTTCCTTGGAGAGCCATAATGGTCTTCTTTTATATATTTTATGTATAAATGTCTAATCAATTGTTGTTTAATTTTGTTTTATAGATGCCACGTTAAAATCTCAGTGGATCCCCATTTTCCATTTTGAGGAGGACACTGGTGTATACATATAAGTGGTAAAAACTACAAATTAATTAAATGGTACATTCGTGCCAATGATATGGTACTTTGACACGTAGTTTAGTCATTTTAAAAGTTGATTAAATGCTTTTTAATTATTATGTGTACTGTCACTTTAAATTATTGTGTATTTATGGTGAAGGTATCCTGATGTATGTTATTCCCATGATTAGTGCTAGAGGGGAAACGCGCTGATATCCTTGAAGGTTTTTTATGGATGTGGAAGCTGTGTGCTGTGAATAAACTTGTCTGGAAGAAGCACATTACGGCTTTCGGTCTTTCCTTTATGTGCATTTATAGCACATTTCATTCATCCATAAACCCCATTGTGTTGCTCTGCAGTTCTGGCTGGTGCTGGCAACTTTATTCTTCTGCCTCCATTATTCTTGCCTACTGTGCCTCTACCCCCTCCCTGGCACTCCTGCACCCTTCCTAGGCACTTCCTGAGGCAGTCACCATTTCCTTCAGTTCTGCCCTCTTTAAGTCCAGAGCCCTCAATATTGTGTGGTTTGCTTGTATTTGTGTCTTTACGTTGCACCACACTACAGTGATCATTGGTACCAGGGGACTGTCCACTGTGATGTCTTCAGTGCTGTCCCAGTTCGTAAGCACCAGGTCCAGCACTGCCCTGTCCCTAGTGGGCTCCTTGGCTAACTGCCTGAGAAAAGCCCCTTACAGGGGGTCAAAGACAGCCCTGCTCCTTGCTGAAACTGCAGTTGGAAGGCCCCAGTTCACGTCTGGCAGACTGAAGCCACCAGCTAGCAGCACCTCTCCCTTACTTACCATTCTGATGTGGCTTCCCAAAGTGCCTTATCCATCTCCGGGGGGGGGGGGGGCCTGTGCACTGCTTCAGTGTGGATAGTGAACCCAGAGCATGCCTCTAGGTTGACCCATGGTAATTCCAGCCACTCATTTTCCTCGTGTCGTACTGATAGAATAGTATGGAATACAATTCCTGCTGATAGTGATAGAGTAACATGGAATCAGGTTGATACGAATACTGACAGTAGTACAGAATAATCATATTGCTAGAGTACTGTGAAATAGGGTTCATATGGATACTGAAGGAGTATGGCATCAGATTCCTACTGATATTGATCGAGTAGTATGGCACACAGTCAGTACTGATACTGATTGAGTAGTGTAGGACAAGGTCAGTACTGACATTGATCGAATAGTATAGCACAAGGTCAGTACTGACATTGATCGAATAGTATGGCACAAGGTCAGTACTGATATTGATCGAGTAGTATGGGACAAGGTCAGTACTGATATTGATCGAGTAGTATGGGACAAGGTCAGTACTGATATTGATCGAGTAGTATTGCACACAGTACTGATATTGATCGAGTAGTATAGCACAAGGTCAGTACTGACATTGATCGAATAGTATGGGACAAGGTCAGTACTGATATTGATCGATTAGTATGGGACAAGGTCAGTACTGATATTGATCGAGTAGTATGGGACAAGGTCAGTACTGATATTGATCGAGTAGTATGGCACACAGTCAGTACTGATATTGATTGAGTAGTGTAGGACAAGGTCAGTACTGATATTGATCGAATAGTATGGGACAAGGTCAGTACTGATACTGATCGAGTAGTGTTGGACAAGGTCAGTACTGATATTGATTGAGTAGTATGGGACAAGGTCAGTACTGATATTGATCGAGTAGTATGGGACAAGGTCAGTACTGATATTGATCGAGTAGTATAGCACAAGGTCAGTACTGACATTGATCGAATAGTATGGCACAAGGTTAGTACTGATATTGATCAAATAGTATGGGACAAGGTCAGTACTGATATTGATCGAGTAGTATGGCACAAGGTCAGTACTGATATTGATTGAGTAGTATGGGACAAGGTAAGTACTGATATTGATCGAGTAGTATAGCACAAGGTCAGTACTGATATTGATCGAATAGTATGGGACAAGGTCAGTACTGATATTGATCGAGTAGTATGGGACAAGGTCAGTACTGATATTGATCGAGTAGTATGGGACAAGGTCAGTACTGATATTGATCGAGTAGTATGGCACACAGTCAGTACTGATATTGATTGAATAGTGTAGGACAAGGTCAGTACTGATACTGATCGAGTAGTGTTGGACAAGGTCAGTACTGATACTGATCGAGTAGTGTTGGACAAGGTCAGTACTGATATTGATCGAGTAGTATGGGACAAGGTCAGTACTGATATTGATCGAGTAGTATAGCACAAGGTCAATACTGATATTGATCGAATAGTATGGGACAAGGTCAGTACTGATACTGATCGAGTAGTGTTGGACAAGGTCAGTACTGATATTGATCGAGTAGTATGGCACACAGTCAGTACTGATATTGATTGAGTAGTGTAGGACAAGGTCAGTACTGATATTGATCGAATAGTATGGGACAAGGTCAGTACTGATACTGATCGAAGTAGTGTTGGACAAGGTCAGTACTGATACTGATCGGTAGTGTTGGACAAGGTCAGTACTGATATTGATCGAGTAGTATAGCACAAGGTCAGTACTGATATTGATCGAGTAGTATGGGACAAGGTCAGTACTGATACTGATCGAGTAGTGTTGGACAAGGTCAGTACTGACATTGATTGAATAGTATGGGACAAGGTCAGTACTGATACTGATCGAGTAGTACTGGACAAGGTCAGTACTGATATTGATCGAGTAGTATGGCACAAGGTCAGTACTGATATTGATCGAGTAGTATGGCACAAGGTCAGTACTGATACTGATACTGATCAAGTAGTATAGCACAGGTCAGTACTGATATTGATCGAGTAGTATAGCACAAGGTCAGTACTGACATTGATCGAATAGTATGGGACAAGGTCAGTACTGATACTGATCGAGTAGTGTTGGACAAGGTCAGTACTGACATTGATCGAATAGTATGGGACAAGGTCAGTACTGATACTGATCGAGTAGTGTTGGACAAGGTCAGTACTGATATTGATCGAGTAGTATAGCACAAGGTCAATACTGATATTGATCGAGTAGTATGGGACAAGGTCAGTACTGATACTGATTGAGTAGTATAGCACAAGGTCAGTACCAATATTGATCGAGTAGTATGGGACAAGGTCAGTACTGATACTGATCGAGTAGTGTTGGACAAGGTCAGTACTGATATTGATCGAGTAGTATGGCACAAGATCAATACTGATATTGATCGAATAGTATAGCACAAGGTCAGTACTGATATTGATTGAGTAGTATAGCACAAGGTCAGTACTGATATTGATCGATAGTATGGGACAAGGTCAGTACTGATATTGATCGAGTAGTATGGACACGGTCAGTACTGATACTGATTGAGTAGTATAGCACAAGGTCAGTACCAATATTGATCGAGTAGTATGGGACAAGGTCAGTACTGATACTGATCGAGTAGTATGGACAAGGTCAGTACTGATACTGATCGAGTAGTATGGCACAAGGTCAGTACCGATACTGATCGAGTAGTATAGCACAAGGTCAGTACTGATAGATCGAGTAGTATGGCACAAGGTCAGTACTGATACTGATCGAGTAGTATTGGACAAGGTCAGTACTGATATTGATCGAGTAGTATAGCACAAGGTCAGTACTGATATCGATCGAGTAGTATGGCACAAGGTCAGTACTGATACTGATCGAGTAGTATGGCACAAGGTCAGTACTGATACTGATCGAGTAGTATGGCACAAGGTCAGTACTGATATTGATCGAGTAGTATGGCACAAGGTCAGTACTGATACTGATCAAGTAGTATAGCACAGGTCAGTACTGATATTGATCGAGTAGTATAGCACAAGGTCAGTACTGATATTGATCGAGTAGTATAGCACAAGGTCAGCACTGATATTGATCGAGTAGTATAGCACAAGGTCAGTACTGATACTGATAGTATAGTATGGAATAAGGTTCCTGCTGTCAGTAGTATGGAGTAAAATTTCTGCAGATACTGAGTAATATGGAAAAAGATTCATACTAAGTTTATCTCTAGGAACAGATACCAGTCTAACATGAGCATACAATCTACGATATTTTGTTTCTTTTTCAAGAAATATTTACTTAGAAGCTATCTTAGACAAAATAAGTCTTTTTTTTTAAATTTCAGAATGAATGTAAATGTATAGCTATGCCTATAAAATGTAATCTATGAGGTTGTTTTGCTTGTGTTTTTATTAATCTATTCACACGTTCTGCCTATTTTAAATTAGTTTTCAAAGAGGACATTACTAAGAAACTTTCAATGAATGGCTTTATTTTAAAGTCTTAAGTGTGACATTCCAAATAATTACAAATGGCATTTAATTTGAGTTGTTCAAGTGCTATGACTAAGAATACTTTCCTTATATTTTTCAGCTGCTATAATATAGAGAGAATGTAATCTCCCCGTTGGTATTCAAGCAGTTTGTGATTCATGTTTTGAGCTCTGTAGTACCAGTATATGTTGTTTAGGGTCAGTTAGCCACAAGGAAGGGATCCTCTAAGTTCCTGTACAGCAGAGCATATTTCTTTGAAGTGCCTCTACTCTGTCTATGTCCTTTCAGAGATGCGACCTCCCGAACTGGACACAGTACTCCAAATGAGGTCTCACGAGCGATTTGTACGGTGGCATCACCACCTCTTTCCTTCTGCTGGTGATGCCTCTCCCTATGCACCCCAGTACCCCACTGGCTCTCCCCGCAGCCTTGGCGCATTGTTTGGCCACCTTTAGGTCGTTAGATATGATCACCCCCAATCTCGTTAATTTTTGGTGGCCGTTAATAACTCTCCACTCATCGTGTAATCCTCCCTTGGGTTCCTGTGCCCCAAGTGCATGATTTTGCTCTTCTTCACACTGAATCTTAGCTGCCACGCTCTGGACCATTCCTGTAGTTTGGCTGATTCCTTCCTGATTTTTTTTCCACTCCTCCCAGAGTGTTACCCTATGGGGAGTCAAGGGAGCACTTCTGCCCAGTCAAAGTGTTGTATTTGCCTAAGCAAGGCACACTGTTAATTTGCAGAGAGTGCCTCGTGCAGCTGCTCTGGAAATGAGCAGGTTCTGTGCATTACTGTTATTATTATTTTTATTATTTATGCTTCATTATATCCCTTGGCACCCCACTCCTGGCCCACACATCAGTCAGTGGTGCCCACTGGACACCCCTTGCTGCTGATCACCACCTCCAGGGTTCCCAGTGTTTTTGTGGGTATGGCTCAACCCTGCTGTGGTGCCCCAATGTTAGCTGCAAGGGGACGTTAGGATTCCCTGAAAGTGACTGAGGAATGGTGGGTGGGGGAGCAGCACTGGTGTGGGAGGGGGCTGGATGGCGTGATGGGACAAGATGTCCATCATCCAGCAAGCTGAGCTAGGTGCGATGTTCTGGGCCACTGCTGTCTCCCCAGTTGTGCACACCAAATCAACGCCCTGTGGGGTGGAGCTGTCCTTCCCGTCTCCCCAGTGGTGCACACCAAATCAACACCCTGTGGGGTGGAGCAGGCCAGCACTGGTTAACCTGTGTCAGCCAAGGCTCTGTACTCCACCAGGTCTTGCTGTCCAAATGGCGCGTTCCAAGACCCTCCCCATGAGGAGAGTTTCCATGCAGATGTTACTGCACCATCCCTGCCAGCCTCCGCTCCTGTTGTCCTGGGCTCGGACTGCAAATCTGGATCTCTAGTGTGTAGAGAGAGAAAAAGAGAAATGACTTTACATCTGGATATAAGCAGACTGTACTGTTAGGCGATGATAAAACAATACATTTTATTGTTAAAGCACAATTGGCACAGGTAAAGCATACAGGTACCCCCCACTAACGACGTCAACATTTCCCGTCACTCTGACCCTTTGTCAAGACATAAACCACATTCAAGACACACATAAATAGCCCAGATTATTAATATGCTAATGCATTTTCTAGGGATCTTAAAGACACAGGAAATATAGTATTTATAACCATGCTAAAAATATCATAAAGTGCATGCAAGGGGCTGGCAGTATAGCCTAGAGGTTAGAGTAATGAGCTGTGAATGAGTTTGGTACCTCCAGCAGACCTAGGTTTGATTCCCACAACTTCCACTTGCATACTGTGTGACTATGAGCAAGTCACTTAACCTCCCCAGTGTTCCCAGGTCACCCCTGAAATAGGTACTTGTGCCTAGTGGGCCATACCTGGTTACTAAAGACTAAAACAATGTAATATTCCTATCTCGTTATAGTGGATTATTATAAAGTATATCAATGTCTAAGCATCTTTTATAAACGTTCATTAATACAGTGATATCCTACCTAAAATGATATGTGCAATGAATATCTCATATACACCTGTACCTTAGAGGACATATGTTGCGCAGCTTTGTAAATACACTAAATTTTCTTATTCAGAAAAAGTCTCTTCTTTTTCAAGAAAGGCACTAGTCAGAATTGATCACTGAGACCTGGAAAACTGCTGGCTGAGAGTTTATATTGCCAAAAGTTTCCCAGCATGAGTCTATTATACAGGATACCGACCCAGCGTGAGAGTCACTTTCTCCAAACCTCTGAATGAGAATATACGCCCAGGTCCTGCATTAATAGTATACATAACCAGAGCATTCTCTAACCGACCCAATCTGATGCTCCAGAATATTTCAGTGTCCTTACACTAGATTGTTGCGCAGGTTTTCCTATGTAATAACAGCCACAGGTACGTATAGCAATATGTAACATACTAAGTATGTCAGTGCGCTTCACAGACCCACTGTCCCTCTCCCATGGTGCTGCCAGCCCCACCTCTCTTCCCTGTCCCTACCCTCCACATCCTACTCCCACCCACCCCTTCCTCTTACCATTACCTCTCCATCTTCTCTTCCCTCTGTCTACTCTACTGATTTTTGTCTCTCTTTGACGTGGGCATACATTGTACAATGTCTCAGTATAGTGTAACCGTGAGCTTTTTTTTTGTAACTTTTTATTTCTGGCATTTAGTACATAAGCATACATGATACTCATTTCCTGAATAGGTACACAAATGACAGGTATAGTAGTACATTACTTAGGATGAAGACTATGTATTCGGTTGGTACAGCATTAGGGGTATAAACCATCATTAGTATAAAGTAAGCATCACATACATTTCAGGAGCTATAGAAAGTACAGCCAATGCCCTAATTAGGTCATTTAGTAATAAAAACATCAACATGTTGAACTGACCAAAGGTCCTATGTTAGATTTAACATCATTAATGTAATAGAGAGATCTCTGTTCTGGAGCGCCCCCTAATGTACAAAGGAGGTAAATGGTGCTGCCTACAGCAGACGGGGAAATTGTCCTCGAAGTTGTAAAACAGAAATGGTACACTTGGTGCCTATAGAGGAAGAAATTCACTCGCACCAAGACCAGCTCGTGCCTTTAGGATACATAGTAATGGCACCCAATTATGGAAGAGCAAGTCGTCAGGGCTCTCGTAAACAGCTGCATTAACTGATATAATAAAGTATTGTAAGGCAAAAGACACCTGTCACCCCTTCTTATTCAGAGCATAGAACAGTAAACTGGTATGCAATTAAGCAATAAATCGGAACAGCCTGAACACTGATGAAGAGAAGTATCTAGTAGATCCAAACAGAACTTTTAAATGTCCCAGCGCACTTGAGTCATTCTTAGGAACTCTAGTCCTTGAGATATTAAAGTCATTAAAAAGCTGACATTAGTCAGTGCCTTAATTACAGCAACCTTGGAAAACGAACTCACTGAGTACATGAATAAAGGCTAGATAATTTATTAACAAGGCTCACTGTCTCTGGAGCAAATTCAGTCCCCTTCTGATTCTTCCCCTTCCGAAGAATGTTCCTCTCATTGCCGTTTAGCCATTATTCTCTCAGTACAGTCTCCGGCTTCCTTTGGCTCTGTAAATCGGTATTGGCATTGATCGATCATGAAGCATAGTTGGGTAGGGAAGGCAAGGGAGTAGGTAATATCCAGTGCTTGAAGACGCTGCTTAACCCCGACAAAGGCCTTCCTTCTCATGCGGGTGGCATAAGAAACATCCGGAAAAAATAATATACGGGCCTCATCAACATGAATCGGGCCCCTATTTCTTAGGGCCCCCAACAGCAAATCTCTTTCACCTGGGGAACGCAGTGTTAACAAGACAGTCGGGGATTTGTCAATCCATTTGAGGGTCATCTAGGAGTAATGTGGTAGACTTTAATAATTTTAAAGTCTGGTAGATCGGTCAGACCGTTAAGCCAGGATTGCAGATAGTGCAGTAGGGAATCTCCTTCAGACTCCTTAGGCAAACCAAGAACCCGGACATTTGCGGCCCGCACGGAATTTTCAAGCTGTTCCACGTGGTTTCTGAGGGCAGCCTCTTTTTGAGATGTAGCCGTGGTGGCTAGGGCCTTTCCACTGCGGGCTTCCGCCCCACGTGGTTTCTCCCATAGCGCCCAGCCTGTGCTCCATCTTAAGGAATCTTTCAGAAAATTGTCCAACTTTTGGTCCATTTGTTGGACCGCTTTAGTAAGAACTTGTACCGCAATTTGCAAAGATGTCAGGGTAGCCCCATTGGAATTGGAACTCGAAGCTTGAGTCGGGCCTGGTGGATCGTCTGGCGGTTTGGCATTCGAGGAGCGTGGTAAGAAAAAAATCCTGTTTGTTTGTTTTTGTATGCCCCATTTCAATTCGAATTTCAGTGATCCAAGTGCAGAATCTCCTCTCTTATCAATACTCTGTGGCTGAATAACAGTTCTAGGCTCAGAAGTGTATTTTATTTATAATTAAATAGATCAAAGGTAGGGAGCTCCAGAAAACTGCTGCTGCTGGCTGGGCTGATACCTCCGCTCCGGTAACCATGAGCTTTAATTGTATTGTTGTACCGTAACATGTGTTTGTATATTTGCTACTGAATCACTCTGTATTTGAATGTTTATGTATCACTCCGCATTTAAACCGACGTGGAACCAATTAACGAGCAACCGCTCACTGGTGCTATCCAAGATTTCAGAATAAATGAAAAATACCACAAGATATGAATGATTGTACCTTAAAACATTCCCCAGTTCTTGGGAGTGTTAAGTCTTGTCCCACCTGTATATATTCGCAAGCTGTGCAGTTTGCTACATTTAAAATTACCTGCTGGGCTTTTGATTCTTGGGTGCGGATCATTAATTTGAAAACTGTGGACTAGTAGGGCTGAGAGATTTCTTCCCCAGCGGTATGTCAGTTTAGGACCTCTGTTTACTATTTCGCTCAATGCAGGCTCAACCTAGGATGCGCCAGTTCTTTTTGATTATTTCTTCCAATTATGTAGCCGGCGTGCTGAAAGTTGTAATCAAGTTCGGACCATTATACTGGTAGATCCAGAAGCAAATGATTTGATACCTTTTATTGGACCAACATAGATGTAACAAAAAGAACAAAGTACTTTAGCTTTCGAACCAGCAAGTCCTTCCTCGGAAGCTTAAACATTCCATTTGTTACAATCATCACATGTCCTTTCTGGCTGCAATAATTTAATTCTCTCCAGGCATATTGTCAACCTTATTTTTTGCTTTTGTCAGGCACATGTCACTATAACCCCTTTTTCTGGTCTGTTACGATTTCAGAGTTTCTGTTAAAGCCTTCTATTGTACTGCAATTACGTTTTAACTGCATGTACTACCCCACCGGAATGTTGGTGATATGTCTCGGGTGACAACTGTTGAGATGGAGTGTAGCATTCCGGTCAGTGGGCTTACAAAAAAGATCAGTAGATAAGCCATTCTCGTCGTTTTTAAAAATAACTAAATCCAGGAATGCTACTTGTGTTGTACTACCTGTAAGCGTCAATTTCAAATTTGTGTTGGAGTTCTCTGTATATTCCACCCAGTGCTGTAGCTCTTCGATGTCACCGTTCCAAATGATTAAAATGTCATCAATGTACCTTTTGTATGGGTCCAATTTGTCATATTGTATGTTTACATCAGGATCATAAATATACTTTTTTCCCATTCTGACAAATATAAATTAGATAATTGGGGACGCAGCCCTATAGCCATTCCCTTCACCTGATGGTATATTTCAGACAATAATAAAAACATTTCTAGTCAAAGCCACTTCTGTTAAATTTAGTGTACAGTACATTGTGCCTTCACAGAGTGCTTGTTGTAAGGCTTCTAAGCTGTCATCATGAGGTATAGTCATATACAGTGCCTGAATATCTAAGGTGGCTAAAATCAATCGGTTCAACTTCTGTGTTCCCTAAAATATTCAGAATTTGAGTAGTGTTCCTGTCATATGATCTCGATCTCCGTGCTATGTTTTTTATGTGTGTATCTATCAACTGTACCAGTGGTTCAGTCAGGGAACCGCTATTAGATGCAGTAGGTCTTGTTTACGGATCATACAAGTTTTTAGGCAGACCATATATCCTTGCCTTGACTGGATACTGGACAGTCAGAAAATCACACACCTGCTGGTTAGTAACTCCATTCAGCACAGCTTCATTTATAAAGACATCAATCAGTTTTTTATACATTAGCGTTGGGTCAGTGGACATTTTATTAAAATTCACGGTCAGAGAGTTGTGACATTTCGTTTATGTACTTAACTTTGTCCATCACCACAATGGCGCCACCTTTGTCAGCCGGCTTTATGGTGATGGTTTCCAGTTTCTGTAGTCTTTGTATTGCCTCTCTGTCCTCTCGTGTACAGGTCTGACATCTCGGCTTCAGGAGATTTTTGTTGATGTCTGCCACATCCTTTCCACGGGCTTTAAGAAACGCATTGACAGTGGGATTCATTATTGGACTAAAGCCTGACGTTTTCTTCCATTTAGTGTTGTACATAACATCTTCTTATGCTGAGCCAGGTGCGATGTTCTGGGCCCTTCCTGTCTCCCCAGCGGTGCGCACCAAATCAACACCCTGTGGGGCGGAGCTGTCCTTCCTGTCTCCCCAGTGGTGCACACCAAATCAACGCCCTGTGGGGTGCAGCTGTCCTTCCTGTCTCCCCAGCATGCGCACCAAATCAACGCCCTGTGGGGCGGAGCCGGCCAGCACATGGCTCCCCTACGCCAGCCAAGGCTCTGTACTCCACCCGGTCTTGATGTCCAAGTGGCGCTCTCCAATACCCTCCCCGTAAGGAGAGCTTCCACGCAGGTGCTCCTGCACCATCCCTACCAGCCTCCGCTCCTGTCATCCCGGGCTCGGAGTGCAAATGTGGATATCTGGTGTGTCAAGTTGGTACCACAGTGCTTGGCACCCCAGTGTATTGGTGTATATTTCAAAAGTATTAAAAAAAATGAGATTCTGATTGACTTATGATTTATTTATTTATAGGTCCCCCAAAGCACGACTATGATAAGAGTTGTCGGGCTTACATTCTTGTGGTGTAGAGCCACTTACTTTCAGTTAGCGGATGGTTCTCACACTAAAAATGAGCATGCAACCACTTTTCCAGCTGTAGGAGTGGCTTCGGAGGACCTGTAAACATACAAGAGACATATTCTACACACTCCGTAGGTGGTAAACATCAAGGTTAAGCTTTTTTTTTTTTTACAGTTTTTGGCCAGGAAAGACAGACTAAGCTGTGGCTTGTTTCTGATGTTAAGTGATTTTCATGATCACAAAGTATGCAACTTGCGCTGTGGGATTCAAACCCACTTCTCCAGGTTTGCAGCTTAGTGCTTTTAAACACTACGCTATACTGTCTCCCACGCTGGATGACACTGTGAAATTTGGTTTTGTGGTTTTAAATTACGTGGGAGACAGAAACCTTATATCTTGAGAGTATGTTCTGTTGCAAGCATTCTGAATATTTGCCCCATCAAGTCCAGAAAAAAGCTGCAATGTGGTTGGACAGAGTTTGCCTGTGAAACTGACATTTCTCTAGAGCACAACTTGTTGGTTTAGTTTTCAATTAAGAGTCCCAAGGACTACATAATTTCATTATTCCAGGGATTGAAATGACTTTTGAAGCCACAAGCCAGCAGGATTAGGGGAATCATCTGGCTGGAGTGTGTCAGAAGGTTAATTAGTCTGTGCACTTTGTTAAGACCCTTCAACTCACATGGAAGTCATAGCAGTTGTTTCTTTTTTCAGCCATGCAGTGTCAACAGGTGGTGGAGGAGGGCTTGGAAAGGTGGAAGTCCTTTGTAGAGCAGAATCCAGGTGGGGACGGGCACCGCTCAGCTGAGCTGGTGGAGGCAGCAGCACAGATCTGCCAAGAGCTACCAAGCCATCCGGAAAGGCTAGAGAACATTGCCAGTGTCATCCGGAGCGAGCAGCATCAGAATCCATTCTTTCAAAGTGCAGACGTGGTCAGGGCGTACGTGCTCTTCCATTTGAACAGAAGGGAGTACGAGCACGCCTGCAGCCTCTTGAAGGTAAAACTGAAGGCTCGTTAGCACTTAAAGTAGTAGTCACAGTTATGGTAAGAACATTAGCCCTTTCCCTGTGTTGCCAGCTTTAACATTGTTTTCAGCTTTGAACTCATCAGAAGAGAATTTCATTATGAAGACTCTCAAAAGCTTTCATCAATATTCTCAACCATTCTAACACCATTTGCTAATTGTAAACTGGGGGAACTTGTTAACTGTACTTGGTGATTAGCCAGCCCCCTTGGCCCCCTACAGAGCAGATTATATTTATTTATTTAAAACTGGTGACCGGGAGTGGCACACTGAGCCGTGACTCGTTTCCAGGTGCAACACGGGGGAAGGGGAGAAGGGAGCAATACAGAACAAAACAAAGGCGGTATTTACACAACGAAAATTGTTGCAGTTTTTACAGGTAAAATAATCATTAGTTACAATAAATAATGAAACTACATTGGTGTACAAAATAAGCAGGAGAAAAAATGCCATAAAAATACAGTTTCAAACAGTTGACAATGAAAAAATACACACTAATTAGTAAGTGGCACTTTGGGAAGAAAAGGCAATGTTGGTTATGTGGGATGACGCTCATGCCTTGGGAAACGTCACTGTTAACCTATAATCAACACACAGTGCAAACCCTTAAAATGAGTATTCAGAACTTCAGAAGGAATCGGACTAAGTCCATGTTCCTGCACAACGACCCCTGCTCCACCAGTCCTGTATAGACATCGTTCCAAGAATTTGAAGGAAATGACTGCGACAGTCTAGAGTATTTTACAGAAATGCCCTCTCGAGTCACAAGTGAGGCACGGTACCTGCATGTATGAGGTCTGGTCTGTCTCTGCTCTGCGCCGTGCCTACGGGTAACTGCTGTTCTGTTACTTCACCTAGTGCTCCACTCTGCTTTCCGGCCACTTATTGTATGATCGTTCTGCTGCCTGTTGTCATCTGGATGCACCACTGCTCATTGCCTGGTCACTTCAGCACTCCACATCTTCTGGTCACTCTGCTGCTTGCTCCCTTTGGTGGGCCCGCTCCCCTGAACTCTATGGACATTGAGGGCCCTTTCTTTCGGCTGAGGTGGCTTCAAGTTCTTTCATTAACTGTTGCCTGTAAGGTGATGATCGCATCCCACCCTGCCTGGCACTAGCCCCTATTTCCAAACCCCAGGTATCCTCTAGTAGTATTAGACAGCAGTTAGTCAAGAGCTGCTGACTGCTTCCGAACTTTGAGGTAGAATTATGCAAATTAGGAATTTGGAACGCATCATTCAAAACTTCTGCCTCTAGGTGTCATCTAACTGCCAGATTAAATTTTTCTGTTTAGACAGCAAGACTTGCCCTAAGAGCTCCACAGCAACTTCGCTGTAAGACTGTTTATTTTATTTAAAAGTGGTATTTAGGACTGGCTCCATGGCAGAGAGAGTTGAGGCATCTAGAATTGTCTCGGTGTGGTGCTGGTGACCCAGGTTTGGCAACAACCTCGGGTCATCGGGGAGTGGGGAGGTAGGGCAGGACTGAGCCGCCTGTTGGTAGCTCTCCTCTCCTAGGGTGGATGCTGACCCTCCGTAGTCCGGTCACCACCGGGTAGAGGTCAGTGGTGGCGCAGGCAGGGAAGGGGCGGCTAGTAGAGTGGGGTGCTCCGCAGTGCCTGGTGTGCACGCGTACGCACATGCGTACATCAGTGCCCTGGACATGCGCGGGCAGGGACGGGAGAAACGGGGAAAATCGACAAAATGTAAATAAAGAAAAGTTGGCTTTATTCATTATTTTGTTCATATTCTGCTTCTAGTAGTTTTTACTAAACGCTAGACTGGTGGGATATTTTTTGTCGCTTTAGCGGTTCCCTGGAACCAAGTTTCTCATTTTAAACTAGGGTTCATAGCGGTTATTACCTTAGCTATTTGTTTAAAGTGTTTTATTTATTTACAACTTTTAACAACTCTATTTATACTCACGATCATTTCCTCTTCTCAAGCAAGGATCTGATCACATTTTTGGTATTTAAAATACTTTTTGTTATTAAGATTTGTTCCTCAATTCTGTTTAGGAACCAATCGCGTTTTGTTTAAAACAAGAAATCTGTATCTAAATCACAGTTCCCTTTTAACATAAGGAACCCACCGAGACTTGCTGGAAATTCATTTGGGCAAGTTTTTTTTTCAGTCTTCTAACAGTTTGGCATGTCAGACTGACCTAAAAGAAGATGGGACCCACAGGCTTAAAAAATTGTAATAAGTGCTTCCAGATTTTTGCTAAGGCTCATCGCCATGATTTGTGTATAGAGTGCTTGGGTCCCAGTCATATTTTCTCTAATCGTGACGTGTGCAGTACTTTTTGTTTAAAAACTATTAAAAAGAGAGCCAAAAGAGTAGAGCAAATGGCTTATGCTCCCACCTCAGTGTCGCCAAAGCAAACTAAACAGGGTCCTTCTCCTTCCCACTCCAAGACAAAGGAGATTGCAGATGGCCTTGTCCCTGGGGGTGGGTGGTGGGAAGGGAGATGGGTGCCAGCTTGACCAGGAGGGAGAAGGTGTCTTACCAGTACAACCCAACTTCACTGCTTCAAGGACAGCCATCTCCTTGTGAGACCTTTGCAAGCACAACAGTTGACCTCTTTTCTGGGGAAAAGGCACCCATTTCTGGACAGTTTTAATCCAATCAGGGCCACACTCACATGCCTGGCCTCCCGTCTTCTCCCACTGTCCATGTAGATGCAGTTACGCCACACTAGTGATGCCCCTACTGCCCGTTCACCAACTCCCATCCTGTTGATCCCCCCCCCATCTTCCCTCTGCAGCTCACCTTTATTGCTCAAAGGATGCATCACATAAAAGTGCCTGTTGTATGAGGAGCACCCTGCTTCCACCTCTTTGAGGGCTCAATGGCCCGTCACTACAACCACCACACCAGCAGTACTTCCAAGCAGCTGCCCACCTCCACTAATGCTGCCACTCTTGCGGCACTTTAAAGTTGTCACCCACTGCTGCTGCTTCCCAGGGCTTTGAGAAGAGAAGAACCGGGACCTCACAAGAGGGTGACTTTTATGCAAACCCTACCCTAGCTGCAACAACGGACCCCATTGGTCCTGGCTAGCAGCAGGTCAGCCCAGCTGTATTGATCTTCAGGCAGAAGCATCCCCCACACCAGGGGCTGTTTGCTGGGGGTAGGACACCCTATGTTACACAAGCAATACAAAACTTTGACCAGATGAACCAGTATGCAGCAGATACTGCTCCCTGTCCTTACAGGACACTGGGGACATCAGGATTGACTCCTGTTGGCATACCAAAGAAACTGTTCCTACAATTATAGGAGAACTCACTCCATGTATTTGGCATGAAACCTGGAATGCTGGCATAGCATGCTACAACTCAGTTGTGGTAGAGAAAGTGGGTCAGCCCCCTTCCACCCCTTTGTTCCCCTTCCCTCCCTTCCTTTGTCCCTTGTCCCCTCTCCCCTACCCTCCCTTTTTCTCCCTGCCTTTGTCCCCTCCTTACCCCTTGTCCCTTCCTTCTCCCTTTATCCCCTCCCATCCCTGGCTTTGTCCCCATCCACTTTCTCCCTTTGTACCCCTTCCTGCCTTTGTCCTTCCCTTCCTTCCTTTTCCCCTCCCTCAAATGCCCCTCTTCTAACCTGGTTTTGTCCCCCTCCCTTTGCTCGTTGAGCATCTTGCAGCGATCCGGTTGAACATCAGCTGCATCAGAGATTGCTGAGATCCCCACTCAGTGCCACTCAAAGTGGGGAGCGGGGTTGGGGACAGAGACAAATTGCCATGCTTTCTAATCTTCCATGGAGACCAACTATGTCACCTGCCTGGTTCTCCGGCCCTTTCCCAGCCCCTTAAGACAATCGAGGTGCCCTTGAACCTAGCTCCTCTGTGGAGCACCCAGCTGTTAGTAAACCCCGGGGCTGGCAGTTTATGTACTGATTTTTTAAATTTATTGTTTCTCCCCGGCTGTGCTCAACCAGGCATATACCTTGATCCCAGGATATACCCTGTTCCGGCCATGCCCCACCAGGTATATTCCCTGGTCCCAGGATATACCCCGATCTGGCCATGCCCCACCACGTATATACCCTGGTCCCAGGATATACCCATATCTGGCCATGCCCCACCAGGTATATACCCTGGTCCCAGGATATACCCATATCTGGCCATGCCCCACCAGGTATATACCCTGGTCCCAAATATGTACTCCGATCTAGCCATGCTCTGCCAGGTATATACCCTGGTCCTAGCATATACCCCGATCTGGCTATGCTCCCACCAGGTATATAATTCTGGTCGCAGGATATACCTCTCGGTCTGGCCATGCCCCACCAGGTATATACCCTGGTCCCAGGATATACCCATATCTGGCCATGCCCCACAGGTATATACCCTGGTCCCAGGATATACCCATATCTGGCCATGCCCACCAGGTATATACCCTGGTCCCAGGATTCCACCCATATCTGGCCATGCCCCACCAGGTATATACCTGGTCCCAGGATATACCCATATCTGGCCATGCCCCACCAGGTATATACCCTGTCCCAGGATATACCATATCTGGCCATGCCCCACCAGGTATATACCCTGGTCCCAGGATATACCCATATCTGGCCATGCCCCACCAGGTATATACCCTGGTCCCAGGATATACCCATATCTGGCCATGCCCCACCAGGTATATACCCTGGTCCCAGGATATACCCCGATCTGGCCATGCCCCACCAGGTATATACCTCTGGTCCTAGGATATACCCCATCTGGCCATGCCCCACCAGGTATATACCCTGTCCCAGGATATACCCATATCTGGCCATGCCCCTGGTCCCAGGATATACCCATATCTGGCCATGCCCCACCAGGTATATACCCTGGTCCCAAATATGTACTCCGATCTAGCCATGCTCTGCCAGGTATATACCCTGGTCCTAGCATATACCCGATCTGGCCATGCCCCACCAGGTATATACCTGGTGCAAGGATATACCCGATCTGGCCATGCCCCTAGTATATACCCCTGGTCCCAGGATATACCCATATCTGGCCATGCCCCACTAGGATATACCTGGTCCCAGGATATGTACCTTCGATCTGGCCATGCCCCCACCAGGTATATACCCTGGTCCCAGGATATACCCATATCTGGCCATGCCCCACCAGGTATATACCCTGGTCCCAGGATATACCCATATCTGGCCATGCCTCACCAATTATATACTCTGGTCATGGGATGTATCCTGGTCCAGCCATGCTCTACCAGGTATATACCCTGGTCCCAGGATATACCCCGATCTGGCCATGCCCCACCAGGTATATACCCTGGTCCCAGGATATACCCTGATCTGGCCATGCCCCACCAGGTATATACCCTGGTCCCAGGATATACCCTGATCTGGCCATGCCCCACCAGGTATATACCCTGGTCCCAGGATATACCCCAATCTGGCCATGCCCCACCAAGTATATACTCTGGTCATGGGATGTACCCTGATCCAGCCATGCTCTGCCAGGTATATACCCTGGTCCCAGGAATATACTCAGATCTCATCTGGCCATGCCCCACCAAGTATATACACTGGTCATGGGATGTACCTATATCCAGCCATGTACGCCAGGTATACCCTGGTCCCAGAGATTTACACTGATCCAGCTATGCTGTGCCAGGTATATACCCTGGTCCCAAATATGTACTCCGATCTAGCCATGCCCTGCCAGGTATATACCCTGGTCCCAGGAATATACCTGAATCTGGCCATGCTCCACCAGGTATATACCCTGGTCCCAGGGATGTACCTTGATCTGGCCATACACCGCCAGGTATATACCCTGATCCCATGGATGTATCTTGATCTGGCCATGCACCGCGAGGTATATACCCTGGTACCAGGGAAGTAGCCTGATATGGCTCTGCCCTGCCAGCTAGCCCCAACGATGTACCCTGGTCCAGCCGTGCTCTGCCAGGTATATACACTGCTCCCAAGGGATGTGCCACAATCCATCTCTGCTCTTCCAGGTATGTAACATGGTCCTGTGGATGTACCTTGGTCCAGCCATGCTCCATAAGGTATATTCCCTGGTCCCAGGGATGTACCCTGATCTGGTCATGCCCTACCAGGTATTTACCCTGGTCCCAGGGATGTACCCTGATTTAGTCATGTTCCACCAGGTATATACCCCGGTCCAAGGGATGTATCCCAATCCGGTCATACTCCGCCAGGTATATACAGTGGTAGTCATACAAAAGTTGATCAGTACTGAGGTATACCTGGGTATACTGAAGCAGAATCACATTACAGTCAATGCAGATTGCAACCTGAGTGCCTCAGTGGTACCTTGAGGTACCTCGAGGTAGTCAATGTTTAGACTAAACTACCACTGTACCCTGGTCCTATGGCTGTACCCTGATCTGGTCATGCTCCACCAGGTATATACCCAGGTCCCAGGGATGTACCCCGGTCCAACCATTCTCTGCCAGGTATATACCCTGGTTCCAAGCATGTACCCTGACCCGGGCATGCTCCACCAGGTGTATACCCAGGTTCCAGGGATGTACCCTGATCTGGATGTGCTCTTCTAGGTTTATACCCTGCTCCCAAGAGATGCACTCCGATCTGGCCATGTTCTGCTGGGTATATACCCTGGTCCCAGGGATGTACCCTGATCCGGCCATGCTCCACCAGGTATATACCCTGGTTCCAGGCATGTACCCTGACCCAGGCATGCTCCAGCAGGTATATACCCTGGTCCCAGGGATATACCCCTATCTGACCATGCTCTGCCAGGTATATACCCTGGTCTCAGGGATGTACTGCAATCCAACCATGTTCTGCCAGGTATATACCTGGTCCCAGAGATGTACCCTGATTCAACCATGCTACACTAGGTATATACCCTGGTCCCAGGGATGTGCCCGATCTGACCATGCTCCAGGATATACCCTGGTCCCAGGGACGCACCCAGTCTGGCCCTGCCCTGTCAGATATATACCCTGGTCCAAGGGATGTGCCCATATCTGATCATACCTTGCCAGGTATATACCCTGGTCTCAGGGATGTACCCAGTCTGGTACCAACTGGACATCATTTTAGTTCTGGTAAATAGTAAACTGTTTTATGTCAGGGAAATGGTGAGTTTACAGGAAGCATCCTATTCCTGAGGTGAGCAGAGTTTTATAACAACATCAGCATAGCTGGCAGCCACAGGAAATAGGTACACTCCTCACCCCAAAACAACAAGCACAGAATGATGTAATAGAGAGGAGTACATCCTGCAGCCACAGGAAATAAGGTACACTCCTCTCCCCAAAACAATAAGCACAGAATGATGTAGTACAGAGGAGTAAACTCCTGCAGCCACAGGAACTAGGGTACACTTCTCTCCCCAAAACAACACGCACAGAATGATGTAGTACAGAGGAGTAAACTCCTGCAGCCAATGGATTACAACTTGCTGCCAGGAAAATGAATACATTCTCATGGAGAGATCTGTGAGGAGACCCTGCAGAGCGAATGCCTCATAGACCTATTGTAACCACTTGGCAGCTTATTTGAAACATAGACTCTGATTGCAGATAAGGGCTGCCTGGCCCTCCCAGTCTCCCCATTTCCCCCTACCTATATTCTCACCACAGACCCTACTTGATCTACAACTCTTCCTCCCCCTTCCCCTTCATTTCCCTTGTAATGTCCTTGTTCCTGTCCCATGCATTCTTGAACCCCACCACCATTTTCACCCCCACCAGAAGCCTGTTCCAGGCATCCACCACTCCTTCTCTGAATAAATGTTTCTTTATGTCTCTCCTGAATCTACCCCCTTCCAGCTTCATAGTATGTGCCCTTGTTCTTGAACACTTTTTTTCTGAAATATAGTTCCCTCCTATACCTTATTTATCCCTGTGAGGTATTTAAAGTCTCTATCATATCCTCTCTCTCTCCCTTCTCTGTTCCAGGGTGTACATATTGAGGTCCTTTAGTCTCTTCTCATAGGCCTTTTGATGCAGATCCTGCACCATTTTAGTGGCCGCCCTCTGGACCGCTTCCAGCCTACGTCCTTCCTGAGATGTGGTCTCCAGAACTGGACACAGTACTCAAGGTGAGGACTTACAAGCGATTGATAGAGGGGCAACACCACCTCCCCTCTTTCTGCTGGTGATACACTTCCTGTGCTCCCCAACATCCCGCTAGCGCTACCTAGTACCTTGTTGCACTGCCTGGTGACCTTTAGGTCATCTGATATCACCCCCAGCTCTCTCTCCTGCTTGGTGGTCTTCAGTACCACCACCCCATTCTGTACCCCACCCCTCGGTTTCTGTGCCCTAAGTGCAGTATTTTGCACTTTTTCACACTGAAACCCAGCTGCTATTCCCTTCACCACTCCTCTAGTTTTCTCAGGTCTCTGCTCATCCTTTCCACACACACCCCTCCCCCCCGGGAGTGTCCACGCTATTGTAGATCTTGGTGTCATCCACAAAGAGGCAGACCTTACCTTCTAGCTCCTCTATGGTGTCACTTATAAAGAAATTAAAGAGGACCAAAGAGCTGAGGAGCTGAGCAGACGCAACCGAGGGCACTGAGCAGGGAACAGTGTGCTTCCCTCTCCGGAGTGATGTTAAACAGGAACACTACTTGTAACACAGGAGGGCAGTTAGTTATTTAATTATTTATTGAAAACTTCAGAGAGTAACTTTGAGCACAAGTGTTCTTTTACAAAGGTTCCATGTCAGTCACAGAGATTACAAGGCAGCATAACGTATAGAGTAAGCAAGTTTCAGTACAGATACATGGGGTGGAATCCGTTGCCTACAGTTTTACAATAAGGCAGGCAGACAGAATCAGTGTACAGCAAGCCTAGTGATGGTGCATGAACTCAGAGCCAGAGTTGGACACAGTTCAAAGGGTATATCGGGAGGAACTTTAGTCACGATGAGTAGCGGGTACAGTTGCACTGAAATGCTAAAGGGTTGCCTGCAGGTGCTCTCTTTAACTGGTCAAACTTAGGCAGACTGAGCAAGTTATCAGGCGGCTCATTTAACTGGTCAGCGACCCTACCTGCGAATGAACGCTTGCCCCGCTGAGTGCGGCGGAAAGGCAGTTCAAGAGCATTCCAAGCCATGCTCCTGGTGTTGTAGAAACTGACGACAGGGCAGAAGCAGTGAGCTAAGGCTGGGGGGGGGGGGGTTAGCCCAGTAGCCCCTTTTTGGCTAGCAAACATGTCTGGTACTTAATTCTGCTAGGTAGGGGTAACCAATTGTTGGGGTGTAGAAGGTGCAGTTGAGGGTGCGCCTGTCAGCCTCAAGCACAAAGTGACAAGCCCTGTTACAGATTAGATTTATTCTGCTGAGAACTGAGTTGCAGGCAGTTACATAGACAGGGAGGCCATAGTCAAGTAGTGTCAGTACTGAGCGTGCCACTGTGAGGCGTCTAGCATCAGCAGTGAGGTTTACCTGGTTAAAATACAAGACTCCCAATCTCTGTTTACCTTGGACACAAGGTGATCAACGGGATATACTATGATATGCAGAAATGCATCGGCCTGATGCTCATGCTCCTGACCCCGGGCACCCGAAACACAGTTGCCTGACATCAGGATTTTACCTGCAGGAAATGTTTCAGGGGCTTCGCCCCCACACTCCCCATGCTTTTAAGATTCCCGCTCTGCGGCGTGCCGTCCGATGAACAACCATGTCAGGTGCCCGGGCCGGAGCGTGAGTCATCGATATATTTCGCATATCAAATGGACCCTAGTCAACGCGAGGCAAAAGATTGTCCAAGATCACCCCGAGGTGTTTAAAGGTTTCCACCTGTTTCAAGTATATGTCCCAGATCACCGTGGAATGACAAGGGGTATCTTTTTTCCATTTCTGGGCTTGTGAAGAGCATTGTCTTAGTTTTTTGTAACTTAGAACCAGTTTGTTTTGGAGAACCATTCTCAAGGGCCTCAGAATTACCCTGGAGGATGGAGGTATGGCTGCCAAGGTTAGGGTTCTTGGAATAGATAACGGCATCATCTGCATAGAGAAGTATCTTTGCAGACTGACAGGCATCAGGCAGGTAGTCGCCCAAACATGCAGAAAGTCCTAGGAAGGCATGCTTGGAAGTGCAAGGCTTCAGTTGTTCTGTAAATTACTATATAACAGCTGGTGACCTCCTAGAATGAATGGGTAGCCAGTCCCAATACAGTGCTATAATAACTCATTAAATTCCTTAATAACTCGATAGCAAGTTATTACAGCATTTTTTTTCCTCACGCTCTCACTTCACGGAAGTGCAAAAGAAAGCACACTGCATTTGTGTGACTACGGTGGCTGCTCAGAGACACGCCACCACACAAATACAGCTTACAGTTTTTCTCTCTGATAAAACCTTGCACCAGTTATGAAAAATAATGCCTGTGGAAGGTTTGTCGATGAGGATTTTTCACACACCAAGGTGTGCGATAATCCCATAGACCTCTTTGAGCGTGTGAAAATCTTCATAACACACTCCTGCACTGGCGTTATTCTCCATGTATTGCACCGCATTCAGTATGTTCAGTATGTTTGTTCCACTGGTCAGTTTTGTGTTCGGGAGCACAAAAAGTTCTCATTATCCCTCCAGGAATGTCTGTGTGAAAGGGTTGGTCAAAGCAGAGTTTCACTTGGACTCAGAGCCATGGAGGATGGCCAGAGATAGGGAGGGGCTAGGGTTACTACAGGTACTGAGGACTAGATACCTTAACACCTGGCTGTGCAGATGTAGCAGCCTCACTGCAGGTAAGATCAGTATACACAATTGTGGCACTGCCAGGCTATAAAGTAGCATCATGGAATACAAAGGCAGCCCAGACCAAGAAAATATGGCACCAAATCCTTCAACATCATAAATCTCTGGGCACCCAAATCACAATTTTACAGGAAATAGAAGAACATTAACACCTTGTGGCATAGAGGGTGGGTGGGCCAAGCCTTTGCCACTGGCAGTAGCAACAGCAAGGCAGGGGTGTTGAGTCTGTTTTCGAGATCTGTTCTTTTTTAGCTTACCTCCACATATAAGGATCCAGAGGGACGTTTTATTATAGTGAGATGAATGCTTGAACTAACAGATGGCACATTAGCGTGTATTTATTGCCTGAACAGCGAGGACTCTGACGTTTTATGCATTCTCAGCTAGACACTCTCCATGGCTGATGCACTATAACTGCCGGGGACTTGAAGACGGTACAAGACGCTGACATTTGACAGGTTGGGGCACCTAAGAATGGTCTTTCACCTGCCAAAGAGCGTTAACGGGCTTGAAGGACACATTGGGAGTTACTGAACCTTGAAGAATGCTCTACCCGCAACAAAGGAAGTATACATTTCACTCACAGGCACATAGCACAGACTCTAGAGTAGTTCCTTCCTCATCACACAAAACCTGATAGCTGGAGTGCTTTCTTATGAAATCGTGGCCACAGCAGTATCTGGCCATGCACCTGGTGCGCTCTCCCCCAATACTGAGGCTAATTAAGAGAGGGACAGAATGTGAAGGGTGAATAACCACCTGCTAAAAGATCAGAATTGTTTAAAAATCTTGAAGGAACACACTGAGTACTTTTTTAAAGAGAATAACATCTCAGTGCAGAATTTTAGTAATATGTGTGTGTGGGGGGGTGGCATATAAATGTACCATCCGGGGTGAGCTTATTCACCTAGTCTCAGTATGTAAAAGGTAGAATGAAAGTAGTGCTTCCTGAAGACAGTTAGGGATTGGAAAAAGTATAAAAGAAACATCAATAGACGAGATTGGCAGACTCTTATCCAGAATTGATGAGACATATGCAAAAGCTTCCGGGGAGGGGCAGAGAGGGCCATCTTTTGGGCTAAGCTAACCTAGCTAAATCAGTGTGTGAAGTCAGGGAAGTTCTTCGCCCTAATGCTCAGGCAGAATGAAGCAGCCCACCTGGTTCCCTCCATCAGAAGAACCCAGGGCTCACCTTTAGTCACACAACCATGGGAGATAGTTCAGGAATTTGGGAGATTTTATTAGACCGATACGCCGCAGAAAACCAGGGCAATGGGGAGGAGCTACGCAGTTTTTGCAAGCAGCAGAGCTGCTGCAGGTTTGAGAGATAGATACGGAAATGCTGGGAGACCAGATAAAAGTGGCGAGATATGTGGGGCTCTCAGAGAACTTGTTAGACAAAGCTCTGGGTCCGAACAAATATTTGACAAATTTTTTCAAGACATTGAGGGTGGAAATGGCACCACTGTTAACCACACTACATAGTATGGCCTACGAAGACTGGGTCCTAGACCCTAGATTCCAATAAGCATGGATCACTCTGGTCCTGAAACCAAGGAGAGATCAGGAAGTCATTGGCAACTACAGGCCACTATCGCTGCTGAACATAGATGTAAAAATCCTGGCTAAGGTGTTGACAGCAAGGGTTTAAAAAGTCTGGCCGACACTGGTGGGGTTGGAACAAGTAGGGTTCATGCAGGGTAGACACTCTCAAGGGATGATATGAGGAAACATAACTATATAATTTCTGTGTCTGGAGACTCGAGGATCCCCACGGTTCCAATGTCTTAGAACACAGAAAAAGCTTTCGACAGGGTGGCATAGGACTATCTGTTTGCTACCCTGAGGCGTTTGGTTTTCCTGTACAGTTCATTGAGTGGGTGAAGCTGTTGTATTCTCATCCCTCGGCGTAGGGAGTGCTGTAATGGCTTTAAAGTCCATGCAGTTTACCTTAGGCAAGAGGACCCAACAGAGATGCCCTTAGCCCCGCTTGTCATTTAATTTATACTTGGAGCCATTAACGATACCATTCAGAAGAATCAGAAATGACAGGGTGACAGTGGGAGCAGAGATGCACAATTCCAGCATATAACTGATAATATACTACTACTCCTACTCCTAGAGTATTCGGAGGTCTCTTTACCAGAAGTCTTTAATATTTTAACATTGTTTGACAGGCTGTCTGGTTACAGGTTGAATACAGAAAAACAGTTATGCCACTGAAGCGATATATGAATTAGACTTAAGTTATGTGGTAGGGCACACATGGGCACCAAAGCCCATTAAATACCTGGGTGGGGGCCAGCACCTGAGCTGTAACAGCATCTCACTACAGCTCTGCGTCCAGGAGACTAATTTTACATTAAAATAACACTTTATAAAAGAGAATTTGGTGTTAGCTGGTCTTGGACGAAAGAACTCCCTTCAGGTTATCTTTTGGGCTATACATTTTAACTGTGTGCTCCTTGGAAAGACAAATATGGGTTGCACAAACAGAGCAAGTGCGGCTGCAGAGAGAACCCACCAGAAAGAAATCAGAGCTGGCAGCAGTAAAGATACACCTCTCGAGTCCTCCGATTAAGAGGGCCCGCAACCCTCCAATGAACGATTCAAGGACTTGACCGTAAACTCGAAGAATTTGGGTTCGACCTAAAGCAACTCCACACAAAGGTGGACATTGTTGCAGAAGACACCAAAGGAGCAACTCTGAAAGCCGACAAAGCTCTAATGGTAGTGGCAGGACTTACCAATGAAAATGAGCTGCTTCGTAGATGGCTCGAAAATTTGGAAAATGCGATCCACGTATATTCGACTTCTTGGACTACTGGAGGATTCAGAGGGGGAGCAGCCTTTATTTTTCCTACAATCCTGGCTACAAGAACTTTAAGACAGAGTTTCCTTTTGAGGTAATCAAGGCCTATAGGATTAACCCACATGGAGGCATATGCAAGGTCGTGACTGTAAAGGCACTACCAAGAACTCTAATGTTGGAAGTCTGGTCCACTGCAGAGAGAGACAGGCTTCTGCAACAAGCCAAACATCTAAGCCCACTGTCATCAAAAGAGCACAGAGTTGGGGCGGAGCTATCAGCCCAGCATGGAAGACGTCCCTTGGTGAGCTCTTCAATAACGCAAGTTTAATCTTTAAAAACAGGGAACTTAACAGGAGACTTGCTGCTATTTGAGGACTTAACTAAAGCTACTAATACCTAGAGTGAAGGAAAACCTGCTTTTGAAAGATGGGTCGAACTCGAAATAACCCAAAACAAGACCAAATGGTTGTGGGGCCATTGTCAGCTCAAGGCCCTAGCCTCCAACAGAGCGATAAACGCGAATCTCCAGCATCCCTGGAATCACTACAAACAGCTGTGAATGCACTAACCAGATCTATTCAGCTACTGGACAAGAAATTCAGCTCTTATACAGATCGTCTGGTAAAGGTGGAATCTACCGTGGAGGCAATGAATCCGGTCATGGAAGAATCGAACCGGACATTAGGCAAAGCTCTAGCGGCAGTGGCGAATTCAATAAAGGAGCAAAGCCTGTTGAAGGCTAGAATCGAGCAGCTGGAGAATTTCATTAGGGCACCGAATATTCGAATCCTAGGACTACCAGAAGGATCAGAGGGGGACGACCCGGTTCGTTTTTTAGAGAGATGGATGCCAGAAGCCCTGGGATTGGGGTTTGCTCCGGTAATCATGAAGACGTATCGAATTACTCCTAGACGGGCCCGCAACCTGGAGGATGGCCCGCGCACCATGCTGTTAGTGACTCAATCTTCCAATATGAGGGACAAAATCCTTAAGGCGGTTAGGGAACAAGGAGGAAAAATTGAATATGAAGGCGCCAGAATACTTTTTTTTCCAGACTACTCCTTTGCGACACGAAACCGGAGAAAAGCCTTTGACGGTGTGACCCAGAAATTAAGAGAAATGGACATCCCCTATCGTCCAGGCTTCCCAGTGCGACTACAGTTCACCCTGCACCAAAAGACGTATGTATTTATGGATTCCAAAGCAGCTGGGGCCTGCATTGCTAAAGCTTATTCTCGAATGGAAGTCCAGAACCGGACATTTCTGACTCAGATGAGCTGGCTGAAACCGGGACTGAATTGTAGGTACTCTGGGACGATTCTTGTCCTCAAGGAGAAATTAAAGACTCTGCATAGGCCGCTAACTCGAGGGTGCATAGGCCTCACTGAACTGTGAGCATCGTGGTCTTGTACTCGAAATGTTGATGTAAACTAAGAACCGCCTTAACTTAGAAATTTGTTAAAATACGCTTAGTGGGTTTGTAAGTTCTCAAATAAGTTTAAAGTTGAATGTTCCGGTGGTAATTGCTCTCTGCAAGTTTGAAAGTGTGGGTGAGTGAGTACTTGGAGAATGTGATATAAAAAGGGAAATGTTGTTGTGAAGTAAATGAATGAAGAAAAGCATAAGACAGGCTATTGTACACTCACACAATGTTTGGCAATATACCACCACTGGATAACTGCTCAATGTAAGTTAATTAAGATCTTTCCACCAAGTTAGGTAAACTGTTTAATTAACATCAAAGTAACTTTTGAATGTTTGTTGAGAGGGAGTAGTTTAATCAGGGGTCCAATAAATAATTTCTTTACACTATGGAGCAGTAAGATAGGCTTAGACTGGCCTGGTAAACCTATCCTGCATGAATGTTTACGTATAAATACAAGATAGCATTGGCTGCATTATGCTCCAATTTGAGTGGAAGGTTGTGAATGAAAATGTGTCTTCTCCCCAATGTGGTTAAATGAAGGATAGTGTACCATCTAACCTGTAATAATAATAATGTGAATGTGGTATTTTCTGGTGGTGATTCTACCTATCCTTGGTAGAATTTTGTATGTATAATTGATGAAATTCTAATAAAAATTAAAAAAAAAAAAAAAGCACAGAGTTCACCTGTTCCCTGACCTGAGTTATATGACAGGGATGCGCAGGAAAGGTTGTGACGGCATCCGAGGTCAGCTTAGAGCCCTTGGGATTCATCACGTACTGTTAATGCCTGCCAGTCTGCACATTGTATATGGGGACTAAAAGTATAAATTTTCAGACAGTGCAGAAGCTTCAAGATTCCTGGATAAAACTGAATGGCAATTTGCGGTCTGAGAGGAGGCAACCAAATTCTGAGGAGGAGCAGGCAATTTGAACTTTCCAGTTGTTAAATGCCCAAACGAGGTGGGGTATGTTGGAGAGAGTAATGCTATTTTTTTGTTAAAATAAACAGCAGTGATTTAAAGTTGGACTTCCTCTCCAAGATGTTAGTTGCTCTTTAAGATTTAATAACGCTAAATATTATGTTAGAGGGAATTTTTTATCAGGAGTAACAAAGAAGTGGGGAAGTTACAGCTATGTTGGATTAGTATGCTATTTTCTCTCCTATCACCCGTGGTATGGGGAGTAGGAGGGTTCCTAGTTCTTGTTTTGCCAGTATTAAAACTATACTGAAGAGTATTTTGTTCGACTGGGCATGAAGAGCTGGGGATGCAATGCCAATTACTTACCGATTATAAGGTGGGATGTTTTATCTGGGGCCAGGGTGTGTGATGTGGTTCAACGTTCATCTTCCCTGCTCTTGGCAGCACAGGCCTTTCGGGACATGGATAATTACAGAAGTTGGACATTATGCAATAATGATTATATTATAATATTATAATTATATAATTATATTATACCTGCAAATATATGAATACTGTTTGCTATTCGCTGTTTGGTATGTAACAAAAAACTTCTGTAATCTCTTGTCTATCATATTGCATTGCAGTTACTGTCTTTGTGTTGAATCCACCGGAACTGACGTGGAGCTTTTGAAATGAGTCGTTGACTCAAAGGGTTGTAATCTCGATATGTAAAATAAATAAATAAAAAAAATTTACTATGTGCTATTTAAGCACAAAATCATTTTGTGGACTTAATTTTGGAAATTGCAAGTAGTTTATGCCCCCAGGTGTGGTAACATTTTTCAGGGGCACAGCAGTAGAGGTTACTGTAAAGATGCGTTTCATTGACTGTAATTCTGAATGCCTGCCTGTATGGAATGGAATGCACTGTAGTGCAGAAACTAATAAAATGCAAGTATATAAAAAAAAATTCCTGGGTGTGGAGGTTAGCAAGGACAGACGGTTCATGTTCACCAAAAATATTGCTAATCTGCTGACCCACATCAAATCTGTTCTAGCCAGGTGGACAGTGCTTCCGTTGACACCACGGGTTAGAATCAGTATAATAAATATGGAAGTGGCGCCCCGTATTCTGTACCCCTGTGTATGACAGGTCTGTTTATGCAAAAAACACTGGTTCTCCTCATTTGAATCTATTCAATTGTCCTTGCGTTGGTGTAGTAGGCCCCCAGGAAAGTGTATATGAAATTGACTCCAGCAAAGGACAAAGGTGGTCTGCAGTTACCCAACTTGTTCCTGTACTACCTAGCATGTCATGAGTACCACTCCCTTTGGTGGCGGGCAGATTCCCCTCCCAGATAAAAAAATGCGGTCACTGGCCCCCACGTAGGACCATAGAAGCCCACTTTTGCAAGCAGCATGGCCTTAACATGGTAGCCCTGACTTCATGTAAGTTCAACACACTGCCAACAGACTTGGAAGACATGCCACTGGGCACGTCTCTATGAGTGTGTAAGCAGTTGCACACATTCCTGTTACAAACCCTGGCTCGACCTCTTCAGTCCATCCACAATAACCCCAATTTTAAAATGGGGGTTAAATGATAGGGACACCTTTCTGTGGGGCCTGCTTAAATAGCCTGTCTGATACAGTGGAGGTGGACAGGCTGATTCCCTTTGCTACATTCTATAGAAGGAACGACCTTTAAGCACAACAGGTGTTTCACTTTCTCCCGGTATGCAAAAGGTTGGGGGGGGCTCGCCCTTGGCCAGTATGGCACGAACATGTATAGACAGAGAGATCAGTAGGAGCGGAACAAAGGCAAGCAGTGTCAGTCCTGTACAAATACCTTAGGAATTTTACAACAGACTCAGTGCATCTGAACTTATCATACTGGAGTAAGGAGTTTCTTGAACTAGAGTACCCAGCCAATGTTACTAAAGTCTGGACTTCAGTGCACAGATTTTTAAAATGTTATGGTCTCATATTAGAACAGTATCAGCTGCTTAAGTAAGCAATAACATATGACAGGTTATACAGTAATGCTACCGTACCTCATGCCCCAGTGGGCTGTGAGCACCTCATGCCTTCAACCACCTGGGAAATGTGGTAATTTATGGCATCATCACACACCCTGGAGTGTGTTTGTGCACTTATAAAATGGTTTTAAAGAGCAGCTTTCTGCCTGGTGCCCCCAAGAAACAAAAACGGCCCTTACCTGACCCGAAATTAAATCCTGCAAAAATTATTTTAGGGAACGTTTCCATTTTGGAAGGGAAGGGAGCATATTTTTGCTCTGTGGTGCTCTCCGCACCGATCCCTTCCACTTCCTGGTACCTCTGCCTAGATTGATCTGCCCCATGCTACCGCATTTTGTGACAGCACTGTTTGAGTAGCGCTGGGGTGAGCGTCCATTGACTTGAATGGGGCTGTTTTAAAAAGTTAAATTTGGGTAGTTTAGATGGCCAGTCGGAATAAATCATGGCCACAGCTTAACTAACAAGGGACCTTGGTGTTGCTGCAGCAGCAAAATAAAGTAATAGCTAGGCATTGGATGCATGACAGTGTGTCCCAGGTGCTAGGGAATGTTGGCTGCAGTCCAGGAGGCCCCAAGAATGGAAACGATGCTGGCAAACATAAACCACAGAGTTAAAGCATTTATGACCAGGTGAGAATGGTTACAAATGCTGTTGCAACTACCCAGAAAGATAATGGAGACTAATGTTGTCCACTGCCGAGACCTACGGCGGCGGCAGGGTAAGGGTCATAGTATCCCCCCAGTAAATCATAGAGGCCTATCTCACTGAGTTAGACATATAGTAACCATCTGCTTTGAGAAGGTTTATAGGTAAAAAATGAAACACAGTTTTTATATGGGGTTTAATACAGTATATTGTATGCTGCTGTTTGTTTATTGTTGACTGTTCGTTAGCTCCACAAACCGTTTTTGTTTTTTAATGAGATCATAGCAGCACATTATTTTAACTGTGCTTATTAAATATATACAGCACATGTATGTATTGTTGAAGCACTCTGATGAACCTAATAAAGTGCATTAAGTTTAATAAACAAATTCCTTGCAGTGGTTGACTGGGGGAAGGGGCAGGAATGTGGGGGGGGGCACTGGTTACCCAGCATCTCTGCACCACCCATGCCTGCTAACACAGCTGGCCAGAGGAAGGGCTTAGCTGTGGCAGTTGCCATTACTGAGGTTGGGGATGGGGAACTGGGGAAAAAGATTAAAATAAAAAATATTAATACAATTATGTAAACTTGTCAGCGAGAGAATGTTAGGAACAGTGTATATCAGGAGAGCAGGAACATTTTACACAGTCTGGACAGTAACTGCATGCAAAAAAACTGTTCCCAGCAAGAAATGCTGATGTAATGTGCACTAAGCATGATGTAATGTGCAGTAAGCATGTTGTAATGTGCAGTAAGCATGATGTAATGTGCAGTAAGCATGTTGTAATGTGCAGTAAGCATGTTTCCTCAGTGTTTTCAGAATGTTGTAATTCACACTTTAGAATGCTGTGAAAGAATGGATTGGAGCGCGAGCTGATTTACCCTCTAGCACTTCGCTGCACTAGATAAGAGCTCACAAACTGTATAAAAAATGTCTGCTTAAAACACATTTCATAAAGCGTGATCTACTCTTCTTTTTTACTTTATGTTTATTGTTTTAACAAAAACAAACATACAGTTATAGTTACCAACATTCAATTTACAGACTATATTAATTAGACCATGAGGACGCCACTCTTAATACACTCATAAAAAAATAATCCATTGAATGTTAAAAGATACGTCATACGGTGTACAATAATTAATAAACCTTACTTAACCAGAAGATTTACATGTTATGCTGTATTTAAGTCTGGGATCTGCATGGTTTTAACCAGGAAATAGTCATAGGCCCGGATATTCAAAGGCGCAATCCGCATTGCGCGGTGGGATATTGAGAGGCTGCCTGGTGCAGCGCAAATCCTGATGTGCTGGGGCGCAGTGATAATGTATGCGAAGCGTAGATACAGGGGTGTGCCCATGCATATACGGCGCAATATTCAGCCCAGGATATACGGTGCATGCGCTGGCGCACCTGCACTCGCCGCATAGGGCTCAAAGTTGAGCCCGTGCAGAGTAGGAGGAACTCAGCCACCACAGGCAAAGCTGCTGTATTGCAGGGGCGCACACAGCAGCCCAGCTGCAGGCAAATCCGCCCCGCCCAGAACAGTGTCCGCAAGCACACACAACCCTGGTGGTCTAGTGGAACCCTGCCCATAACGCAGTCACGCTGTATATGTGTATAAAGAGAGCCATGGTAGTCTAGTGGCCTCCCCAGTCTTCGATGCATATGAAACACAACCATCTCTGGTGGTCTAGTGGTTACCCCTCCCACCCGAGTCCCTGATAAATGACATTAAGACATCCCTGGTGGTCTAGTGGCACCCCACTGCCCGTTTCTGTGATCGCAGTACACTCCCGTGTGAAACGCCCTGGTGATCCAGTGCATCTCCCCTCACCCACACACAACCCCTTGCCCCCGCCCCTCCCATCATTGGCTGGCGGCTCGCATCTGGCTGCACACCACCCGCCACCTGCCGAATGATAGGTACAGTATGGCGATAAGCATACTGTATTAGACAGTCCATGTATGTGAATGGCTACATTCACATATTCGGACTCTGTCTAGTCAGTATGCCCTGTAAGCCCATTGGTCCTCACTGGGGCCAATGGGCTCTCAGCCCATACTGTACCTGTCATTCGGTGGTGGCTGGGTGGTGTGTGGGCGTGATGCAGCTGCCCGCCAATGATGGGGGGAGCGGGTGGGCAAGGGGTTCTGTGTGGGTGGGTGAGGGGGTGCCACTGGATCACCAGGGCATTTCAGTACAGGAGTTTACTGCAATCGCTGCAACGGGCGGGGGTTTCCAGTAGACCACCAGGGATGTCTTAATGTCATTTATCGGGGACTCGGGTGAGAGGGGGACCACTGGACCACCAGGGATGGTCATGTTTCATATGCATCGGGGACTGGGGGGGGCCGCTAGACTACCAGGGCTATCTTTAGCAACATATACCACGCGATCATGGCTACGTGGCGGGGGATGCCTCTGGATCCCCACAGCACACATCATGCTGTGCAGGGCGTCAGGCGCAAGTCACCAGCCTGCCCTGCGCAAGGCATGCAAATGGAGCCATAGTGACATGCAAATGGCCCCATTTGCGCCTTGCATATATTGTGGTTTCATTTGCATGCCCCCTGCTGAATATCACGGGTGATGCGCCTAGTGCAACTGCACCTGCGCTGGTGCATCCCCATGCTCCCTATCAGTGGCTTGCGCCGGCGCAGTGCCACTGTGTCATGCGCAGTTTGTGCATTGCCCGTGCCATATTCAACGGTGCTGCGCCACTGTTGAATATCACCTGGCCGCAGCGCATCCCGGCTGCGCTGTGCCCAGGCTTGTGCCACTGCCTGGCGCAGTCTGAATATCCCGGCCATGGTCTGTAAGTCACATTACTCGTCCCTGATAAGGGTTGAGGAGATTTCACTATGCCTTGACCAAGTAAGTGCACTAAAAAGTGCTAGAGAAGCAAGATAGTCACTTCGATGCTTGAGCCTCAGACCAACAGATTTAACAGTTACTAATCTACTACTTGACAATTCGGGCTTGATTATTCACTAAGTTTTTAACTTATTCTGCACTGAAACTGTTTTAACTGGGCGCGTTACTTCACATAGAAAGCCAACTTATATTAACAAAACATTTCCAAACTGTTAGGCAAAAGCCTGAAATTCAAGGGTGGGAAGAAAGGAAGCTACACTCCCAGGTACATTTAAACAAAAACATTCCTCAGCTTAAAGTAAGGGAATAATTACTCTTACCTTAGGGCCCAGACACCACCCCCTCCCCATTTATAATACATGCAGAGCTAAATATTTAAACTTTTATAAGGACAAAGTCAGGTAAGGTCTTCTTCCGACTGGGTTTCCTCTTCTTGAGACACTTGGGTTCTGGCAGCGGCATTCTTCTGTCACCTTTTTACAGCTTCGGCTGGATCCAAAAACATATAGATTCTGCCCTGTTGCACAATCCAAAGGCAAGCTGGGAGCACCAGGCTGTGGTAGACTCCTGCTTCATGAAGTAGCGCTCTGGCCCCATCAAACCTTTTTTGTTTCCGCCTGGTAGCATTGGAAAGGTCCAGGAACCATCCGTAGTTGTTGCCTGTCATGTAGGAGCGTCTTCTTCCATCTCGCTAAACCTAGTAGGTGATCTCAGGATCCCACTCCCTCCATGATGATCACCATTATTCGAGGGGCTTCAGAGTTGTCCAGTTGGCCTCTAGCAGTAAGTCAGTACACCTTCTGAAAGCGCTGGGCCACTGGAGTGATGTCTTCACCCAGCTGTTGAACCAACCACTCTTGGATGAATAACATTCGGTGGTCGTCTTCACATCCTTCTGTCAGCCCTAATATTCTTAGGTTCTGAGCCTGCACCTGATTCTCAAGTGTCTCCAGGCAGGCTTTAAGGTGGTTGTTTTCCTTAATAATGGATGTAACTGCTCCTAATGCTGCATCTCCTGTTTTGGTTGCTTCCACTGTCGCTACTGTGACCAATTCCACATTGGTTTCCACCAAAGCAACCTTGTTTGTAAGGGCATCAAATTTGTTGGACAAACCAGTCACCAGTGTTATTAACCGATTGAGTTTAACACCCAGCGTCTGCAGAGTTTCTTCGTTAGACCTCTCCACGTGTTCAGGATTGTGGCCCTACGCCGCCTTCGTGTTTGGTGTCACAACTCCACTCAGCATGTCAGGCCCTCTGCTCCCACAGTGCCAACCTCCGAGCGCAGTATTGTGAACAGTTAACAGAACAGGGTAACCCTCCTGTCTGTTTTGTGGGTTTGAATCAACCTTTGTTCTCAAGTTCTTGGAGGGATTCAAACTGTGAACCTCTTGCTAGCGTACCCAATGTACAGGCTCAGATAATTCTGGTCTTCGGGGGATGCCAGATATCTTTCGCCTATGGGCACCTAACCAGGTGTACAAAATGAACCCTCAAAAACTCTATTAAAGACCTCAGAATAAACTCTTACCTTTTCCTAGTTTGGTAAAACCAGTAAATGTTGCACAGTGTCAACTTTAACCATATATGCTTCACTTGTCAAAGAAGGAATTTCAAAGGCACACCAAGCAGTCTCTTAAAATGAGATGTTTACTTAAAAATAGATTAAAATGTAAAATGTAAGACACAGAACCATATATCACAAAACACTACTATCAGCCAGCCCGCCAGCGCAGCGGTTGTATTTCCGCTTGCGAGCGACCGAGTTCGAGAGCGAGCCGGGAGCTGGAAGAGGCTGGCAGGGAGAAGGACTTGGCGTCCCAAGGACCGCTCGTCCTCTCGAAGTACCTGAGCTTGGCGCTTGTCTGGCCCGGGTGGGAGCCAAGGTACAGCAAGCCCGATGCTCCAACAGAAGGGCGGCGTGCCAGACGTCGGCGCGCCCAGCGCCTTGACGCCTGGGGACCTGGCACGCCGAGAACATCAGGAAAACCCTTTGCAGCCTCCCAGTAGATCGGAGCACCAGGCCCCAACCTTCAGTGCCCTACCTTCCCGGAGACAATGCCGGCAGAAACACAGAGAAGCGTCGGGGTGTAGGGGCTCCCCACCCCGTACCCGCCTCGGGGGTATAGCCACGGCTTCATGGGGCACGGACTGCACTGGTCACCAGGTAGGTGAGCGAAGACTGATAAGGTCACAGGTGTCTCCCGAAGAGGGGAGAGCTGCAAGGAAGGAGGAGGATAAAGGGAAAGTAAAAAAAAACCAAAAACACTACAATCACTTAAAAAGAAAAACAGGTTTAAAAGTGCAATTTCCTACCAACCATACACTTAGCCTCGCCTAGCTAATGCATTCTTGTATTCTTACAGTACTGAAAGATGTTTTAGCTTCAGAGTCCAAATGTGTGTGTGTCTAAAGGTCAGTTACAGCATAATTAAAAAACTGTCTTGACCCTGCCTTCTCCATGATGTCACCCAGCTCCTCCTCTGTTTATTAAAAATTATACTATCAAGATGTCTTGTGTTAGGAGGTAAATTAATAGGTGACATCAGCAAAAAAAAAATTTTTCCCCATATGACTTCCCAATTAAGTCTATAATTTTCCAAGTTCTTTCTTTCATCCATGAGCAGCATCCTGCTCTTCACAGATATCAAAGAGCATTTGTGGCGTAGCACCTAAGTGACATAACCTGTATTCTTCCTCTAAACGCCATAAAAGTTTATGATTTCCAGCCTAGCAGCTGGCAGCTAGAGTTAAGCTAGATAAACAGAAGATCCTTAATTTAGGTCTCTTCTAGCCCTTAATTACCTCCTGGTTTTTAACTTTTAGCTGAAACAGCATGTCTCATGAAAGACACTCAATAACACATTTTTATATTACAAAAAGCATAGATTAATGAGACCCATCTGTCCAAGCGTCACAATCCTCCCTACCTAGACTGATTTTGGGGGCTCTATCCCCTGCATGGGAGAAGCTTCCCAAATCAGTTCACTCCTAATAGACACGAGACAACCCATCTGAGTTCTGATTTTTCGCTCCAGCCCTATGTAGAATTGTCATGTCATACCCTTGCAAAGCAAGACTCCATCTTAGCAATCTACCATTGTTTTTTCACATCTGCGTCTGCCAAACCTGGGGGTTGTGGTCAGTCTGTAACACAAAATGCTGCCTATACAGCATGGCTTCAACTTCTTTAGGGCCCACACTATGGTAAGACACTCCTTTTCCACAGTGGAGTATGCCTGCTCCCTGGGAAGTAGCTTTTTACTCAGATAGGCTACAGGGTGATCTGTCCTTTGGCTGGATGTCTGACTCAGTAGTGCCCCAATACCCATGTCGGAGGCATCAGTCTGAACTATAAAGGGTCTGCTATAGTTAGGACTTGTCAAAACAGGAGCACTGCACAGTGCCTCCTTCAGTCTGGTAAAGGCTTCTTCACAGGCTGGTCCCCAGGTAATTTTCTTTGGCATCCTTTTCTTTACCAGGTCAGATAGGGGAGCAGCCAGGGCACTTGTCATTGGGTACAAATTTTCTATAGTACCCTGCTGTCCCAAGAAAACTCCTGACCTGCATCTGCATTTCTGGTCTAGGCCATGCGTGGATCACCTCTATTTTTGTTTTGTTAGGACGGAGCTATCCCCAGCCTACCACATGCCCGAGGTATGCCACATCTCCCATGGCCACCTGGCACTTCTCTGCTTTGACAGTGAGCCCGGTCCTCTGTATCCTGCCCAGCACTTCCCTAAGGTGGGATAAGTGTTCCTCCCAGCTGGTACTAAAGATGGCAGTGTCATCCAGGTACGGCACGGCGTACTCCTCAGCACCATTTAACACCTGGTTCACCAACCTTTGGAAAGTGGCGGGCGTTCTTCATTCAAAAAGGCATTACTTTAAACTCAAATAAGCCTATTGGAGTGATGAACGCCGACCTCTCCCTAGCTCCATCCGTCAACTCTACCTGCCAATACCTCTTGGTCAGGTCAGTGGTCATAAGGTAGGTTGCCCCTCCCAACTTGTCCAGGAGTTCGTCCGTCCGTGGCATTGGGTGGGCGTCTGACTTCGTGACTGCATTCAGTCCACAATAGTCCACACAGTAACGAGCAGAGCCATCTGGCTTGGGCACAAGGACTACGGGTGAGGCCCAGGGGCTGTGGGATCTCTGGATTACCCCTAAATCCAGCATCTCCTCCACTTCCCTCCTAATGTCCTTTTGGACAGCCTCTGACACCCGATATGCTGTCCGCAGTATGGGCGTCTATGTCCCTGTCTCCACATCGTGAGTCGCTAAGGGGGTTAGTCCAGGCTTGGCACTGAACAATGGGGCAAAGTCTGCTAAAACCTCCCTTACTTCCTGGATCTTGTCCGGGGTCAGCTGGGGAAACAATTTAACTGCCTCCACAGAGGACTCCTGCTTACTTTCTTCCAGCAAGTCCAGAAGGGGGTCTCCTTCGTCCATCCCCTCCCCAGGACTACACACTGCAAACACCATGTCAGCCCTATTTGCATATGGCTTCACCATGTTTATTTATTTATTTGCTTTTGTTTACCGGGTAAGTCACGCTAGACAGCCAAGTGCCTATTTTCAGGTGCGACCGGAGAGTTACAAACTAGAGTATACAAGTACAGTGATGAGTCAGTTTTACATACAATGAGATAACAGGTGATATCAGAGAATGACAACCAGAAAAATGTCACGACCCGGGGGGGGGGGGTTACAGACGACCCGGGAGCGTTACAAGCTAGAGCATACATGAACAGTGAGTGAGTCAAATTTACATACAATGGGAGAGCAGGCGATACCAAATTTGACATTCAAGAAAGAAGTGGCACGCTTAGCATGATTTGAGTAGGTAGTTAACAGCATTCAGAATGTTTTAGGACAAGATAGATACAGTGCACATAATAACCACAACACAGGTTCCAGTCATATGATAAACCGAAGTAAGTGCCATCATGTAGGCGGGGGATGGGGGCTTGGGACGAGCCAACAAGGGGGATGGGGAATAGATGGCCTGGTGACCTCATTTGGGAAGGAAGACAGGAAGTCAGACTGGAGTAGGGATGCCATTTAACCATTACTTGACCAGTTGACATGGTACATCCTTTCTGTCTGTCTTCTGTCAGCCAACTCTATAATATAGTTCACGTCATATACCTTCCTAACTACTTTGTACGGTCCTGCCCAGTCAGCCTGCAGCTTGTCTTTCCGGCCAGAATAAGGACCATGACTTCCTGACCCACCATGTACGAGCAAGCTCTGGCTCTGCGGTCGTACGACACTTTTTGTTTCTGTTGGGCAGCTGCCAGGTTGCTCTGGGCTGTCCCCATAAGCTCCTTCAGCCTTTCCCTAAACCTAAGGATGTAATCCTCAATGGGAGTTCCCTGGGTGGTGTGCTTGCCTTCCCAGTCCTCCCAGATCAAGTCTAGGGGACCACGTACCCAGTGTCCATATAAGAGTTTGAAGGGGGAAAATCCTGTCGACTCTTGGGGCACCTCCCTGTATGCATACAACAGGTGGGGAAGGTATTTCTCCCAGTCCCTCACATGCTGTTCAGCAAACACTCGTAGCATTTACTTCAGGGTACCACTGAATCTTTCCACAAGCCCATTGGCTTGTGGGTGATAAGGTGTCGTGCATCTCTGCACCACCCCACACGTCTCCCATAAACATTTCATCACGTCCGATATGAAGGAACCCCCTTGATCGATGATAACGTCCTGTGGAAACCCAGCATGGGAGAAAATCCCAAGTAAGGCATCTGCCACTTTGTCTGTCCTCAGTGAGGATATTATGACTGTCTCTGAGTACCGGGTGGCATAATCCACCACAGTCAGGATGAATCTCTTCCCTGTGGAGCTGGGGGTACTTAAAGGCCCCACAATATCCATTCCCACCCTCTGGAATGGCTCCTCCACTATGGGCAATGGAATCAGGGGGGCTTGTGTTTTCTTGCCTGCCTTCCCTATTTCTTGGCACTGGTGACAAGACCTGCCAATCTCCTTCCCTGCTGGGTGAAGTTTGTGTCAATGGAAATTCTGGGTAAACCGCTGCGTGGTGCGCACGATTCCCAGATAACTAGACAAGGGAATATCATGTGCAGTCTTGAGCAACTGCTCACGATACCCCTGGGGAACGACAAGCTGCCTGCCTAGCATCCCTCCCTCTGTCTGCACAGCCTGAGTATACATCAGTCCATTTTCCCAATAAACCTTATGTTTACCATCACCTCCTTGTGCTCTGTCAGAGTCTGCCCAAGCTTTCAGCTTCTCTAGACTAGGGTCACTTCTCTGAGCACCTGCAAACCCCTCACACATTCCCAAGGCATGGGACAGGTCCCCTTCAGTCACGAAACTAGGGTCCCTAGCACTAGCGTCAGGGCAGTCAGGATCACTGTCAGTCCCAACCCTCTGACAGTGGGTCACCCCTCCCTCCTTGGAGCAACCCTCTGTAGCTGTGTGGTTAACTGCTACTGGGGAAATTTCTACCCCCTTTTCATTAGTCTCCATATCAGGAGACACAGGCTGGGGAACCAGCCTCCCAGTGGTTTCCACAATGGCTTCTGTGGGGTCCGGGGAACTACAGTGTTCCTTTGTCGCTTGGCTATGGGTAACTGCACACACCATCCTTTGTTTGAGATTGTTGCCCAGGATCACATCCACTGCTAAGGTTTTGGCTACAGCCTCCTGTTGCACAGTTCCTCCTGTTTCACCCCAGTCTAAGAGAACACTAATGAGGGGCAGTGTTTTCTCTTCACCAGTAAAGTCCTGTACAGTGATGTATTTATTGGGTATAAGCTGACCCGGCTGTACCAGGTTCCCCTTTACCAAGGTCAAGGATGCTCCTGTGTCCCTTAACCCGTGCATCTGTACACCATTCACCATGACTGGGTGCATGTGTTCCCACATGTTCACTGGCATGCTTCCAGGGACACACAAACAACCCACTTCCTTCCTAGCAACCTGTTGTGTAGTGCTCGCCTTTTTGGGACACTGTCTGGCAATATGGCCAGTTTCTTTACACAACCAACATTCATTTCTTTTCTCAGAGAAATCTTTTCTCTGAAACCTGGGACTAACTGGTTTTGGTGGAGGCAGTGAGGGTTTTAGCTGCCCTGAAGGTGCGCTTTTCCCTTTCTGCGCTGCCATGCCCGCCCCATTCGCTCTCAGAGCAGGTCTGCCTTTGGCATAGCGGTCCGAGAGTTCAGTAGCCTCTTGCACTGTTTTGGGATCTCTGTCCTCCAGCCAGGTTTTCAGCTCTGCTGGGCATGCCCAGAAAAACTGTTCTAACAAAATCACATTTTCAATTTTATCAACAGAGTTTGCTTCAGTTCCTTCCCACTAACGTTTTAAAAACTGACGTTGTTTCATGGCTAGCTCCTTGTAGCTCATGTCCGGGCTTCTCCTGAGCTTACGGAATTTAGCTCTGTTTGACTCAGCAGTTAATTCAATTTTTTTTTTAAACTTTATTTATCGTTTTAGTATTACATACAAGATTACGACACACACAGGAGTAATGTACACAGATACAGGTATCACTTAATTCATACATTGAATTCCGTTTGGCTGATTGAAAAAAGATAAAAAGCAGAAAAATGTTAAAGAAATACGAGGAGTATCATCAATAAACAAATTATACATTAGGGCATAAAAGTCTTACTTTTTACATTGATATTTTCCCTTAGGGAGGCCCTTAAATTTTACTATGGAATTCCAGAACCCAGGCTACACCTCTCCCACTCTGGGAATGATGAAGCCACACAAGACCAGCCACTGGTCTACTTAACTCATAAAAACTGTGTGGGGAAGCTAAAATGAGGCCCCCTGTTGATCAAATCATGGGATAAAATCTGGCCTCTCCCTGGCCATATACAAGACCCACCTTCTCCAAAGAATCTCAAATTGAGAGGTTTTCTTGTTAAGTTTTGCCATTAAGGTTTCCATTCTATAAATATTTATCATAAGTTCATGCCACATTGGAAGGGTAATAGCCTGTCGAGAAAGCCAATTCTTTGTTGTAACTTTTTGGGCTGCAAGGCAAGCAATCTTTAAAAACTTACTTGTAAGGGCATCACTATACTTTTTAGGTAACTCCATGAAAAAATAAAGAGAAGGGGTTAAGAGTATACCAGTGTCTATTATAGCTTGCAATGCCAGCTGCAAATCTCTGAAGAAATGGGGTCAAAAGTGGGCATCCCCACATTATATGAACCAGTGCTGCTGGGGAATACCCCCAGTTTCTCCAACAAGTCGGGGGGAGGGGGCACCACCCTGGTACTTCATTTGTATTGCTGGGGTCCGAAAAAATCTAATGAAGACTTTCCATGAGAACTCCTGCCAGCTTACAGATGATAGGGCCCAGTGTATCCTCGATTGGGTCCAGGCCCATAATTCATCTGAGATCTGTGACCCTAAGTCCCTCTCCCACGCCCTCTTCGTGGAGAGAGTGGAATCGCCTTTCCACAAGAGCAAAGCTTTATAAAGGATAGAGATGATAGGGGCTGTTGGGGGTTTCCCCTCCACCGCCATCTTGAGGAGGTTAGCGATTGGCGGGGGAGAAGAATTCCCATCCTTTAATTGGGCTTGAAGAGATCTAATGAAGTTTCTGATTTGGAAATACCTAAATCTGTCTTGCCAAGATATTCCATATTTGGTAACCAGCGTTTGAAATGCCTGAATTTCATTACCTTCTAGAAGGTGCCAGATCAGATACAGATTTTTTCCCCTCCCAGTTCTTGAAACCTGAATCCCATCTGGCAGGAGTAAATGAATCTATGTACGGAACAGACCAGAGGAGGTGTCTCCATCTCCCTGCCTCTCTGTCTGAAAGAATCTTATGCCAGGCGTGGGATCTGTATAAGGGTTTCCTTCCCAAGGTGGGGATGGCTTTGCCACTTGCCTAAGGAGAGTACTGTTCAAGTTTGTAAGGGTTCCCTCTCGTAATTCCAGAGTTTTCCATTTAGCCAGATACCTAGGATCTAACCAATAGAAGGTTGTTCTTAACTGAGCTGCACGATGATATAGTTTAAAATTAGGCAAGGATAAACTTCCCTCCCTCTTAGGAATCTGGAGAGCCGATTATCGGACCCTTGGTCTCTGCTTGCCCCACAAAAAACAAGAAATTCCCCTGTTGAGTGAATTAAAGTAAGAATCTGGGAGGAGTATGGGGTTTGTTTGCACTAAATATAAAAATTTAGGGAAGAGTATCATTTTAACAGCTTCCACTCTCTGCATCAAGGGGATAGGGACCGGAGCCCATCTATCCAATTCCAGCTTAATTTTACCTGGGATTGGGGTGAAATTAAGGGAGAAAAGCCGATCAGCTCGGCAGCTTAAATGAACCCCCAAGTATTTTATATGGGAAAGGTTCCATTTAAAAGGATAATTCTGTTGAATCCTCTCTGAGGGTTCCTATTGGAGTTGGAGAACCTTCATCTTAGCCGTGTTTATTTGATATCCAGCTACATGAACAAACGCTGTCAAACATGCCCATGGGGTGTTGGAGACTGGCCTGGATTTTTGAGCTAATTAGCAGATCATCTGCATATAGAGCGAATTTGTAAGTTTCCCCGCCCCATTCCCATCCCTGTATTGTCTCTGCCGGTCTTATTGCTTGAGCCAAGGGCTCAAGGTATAATGCGAAAAGAAGAGGGGAGAGGGGGCATCCCTGCCTGGTACCACGTTTCAGAGGTATTGGAGGGGATATCCTTTTTTTTTTTTTTTAACTTTATGTTTATTGTTTTGAAATACAACCATACAGTTTGAATTCCTATCACCAATATTACAATACTTTGATCATATCCATTGAGGACGCCACCCCTCTTAATATACTCAAAATATTAGCATTAGTGATAAAAGATACATCTTTGGGAGGTATTCAGCTTGTTTTACCAAATTAAGAAAAGCAAAACACTACTGTGAAAATAGCCCATGAGCTACATGGTACCAATATCAATATTTATCAAGTCCAATGTTCAGGTAAAACACCCCAGCTATTGAGGCAGCAAAAAAAGCAAGGCACCATGCATTTTCATAATTATACACATTATGTGTCAATCAAGGTGGGAGAAAGAGCAATGTGCTACACAGATTAGAATAATTATCAAGGTCAATCTGGCCTATTAAACAAAGCTGGTAGAGACATTATTACTGAAACAGTATCCTAAATTACATTAGTTCTCCTGAAATGGGAATTATTCCTTTTACAGCACTTCAAATAATAAGACCCATTACAGAGCCACAGTACCATTTTAAACTACCATGAAGCCCACAAATAACTATTTAACTGTTTAATAACATGAGTTAGGGACTTGAAGGACTCTATAAAAAATGTTTCTGTCGGTAACATTAGAACAAATAGTTCAAAGTCCAACTTTATGATGGGCGTTAGTCAGGAGCTAGTAGGACCCACGACTTACTAAGCTTTGCGAGGTCCTACCTGTTCAATACTGTCCACCCTGAACATAACCACGACACAGTTCCAAACCTGATCAGGATTCTTCTTCATCCGAAGATTGTTCTGATAAAGTGGTTATACGATTTCTGGGCACCGAGTACTTCTGGCTCCACTTCAGGGCATCAGTTGGGTCAGAGAAAAGGTAAATCTTACCCTTGTGCGCTATTCGGAGACGGGCTGGAAACACCATACCGTGTGGGATGGATGCCTCACGCAAGATAGCTCGAACCCCATTGAATTTCTTCCTCTTTTGTCAGGTAGCATAGCTTATGCCAGGGTAAAGAGCGATTCGTTGTCCGTCCAGTAGAAGCAATCTCTTTCGCCGAGCTAATGCCAGTAGTGTATCACGAGTGCCTGCTCCATCCGATACTAGCACAATGGCACGTAGCGCTTCGGGGTTCTCAGGCCGACCACGCTGTGTCACTCTGTAGGCCCTCTGAAACAGTTGGGCTTTCTCCACCGCTTCTTCTCCCAACTGGAGCTCGAACCATTCCCTCAAAAAAAAAAGGAGCATATGGTCCCCCTCAGCACCTTCAGGCATTCCCACGATCCTCAGGTTAGGAGAACGGACTTGATATTCAAGTGTCTCTAATCATTTTTTTAGATGGGCATTTTCTTTTACAATGTTGGAGGTAGCTCCCATTGCTGCATTAGCTCACTTAGATGATTCTACTGCCATTGTCTGAACGTGCTCTACGGTAGTCTCCAGAGTAGCCACTCTTGTAGTTAGACCATCAAATTTGTCTGACAATATAGTAACAGATTTGATGAGGCAGAAAGTTTCAGCCCTATTGTTTGTAAAGTCTAGTCTCCAGTTTCCTCTGGCTGTTCCTCATTCCGGGCCTGAGTTGACCTCGTGGCTGGAGTCGAAGAGGTCTGTTTAGATTTTACTCCCGATCCCGACTGCTGGTCTCTACGAGGGTTTCCCATTTTGGTATTCCAAAGTTCAGCTGTAATAAGCTTTGACTTTTGCCTTGATCTATCTCAATTTTCAGTGTTTTATAGCTTATTCTGCCTTTCAGAATACAGAGCTCTATCTCCAAGCAGCCATTATGCTCGGGCTCCACAGCGCCCCCCTGGAGGGGATATTCTCCCATTAATTTTAATGTACGCCTTGGGGTTAGTGTATATATTATTGATAATTTTGATGAAGGTTTCCGAGAAACCGAACCTACTCAAGGCCAAACCCAAAAATTCCCAGGCTACCCGGTCGAAGGCCTTCTCTGCGTGCAGACTTAAAAGCAAGAACGGAGACCCCGACCGGGCAGCATGGTGCAAAATATTGAAAGTTCTCTTAATATTATCCTGGGTCTGCCTACCTGGCACAAAACCTGTCTGATCAAGATCAGTTAATCCAGGGAGCACCATCTCTAAGTGTTTTGCCAATATTGATGCATATAATTTATAGTCAGTGTTGAGGACAGATATGGGGCGGAAAGATTTACATTGTGTGACATCCCTACCTGGTTTGGGTATGCTTGAAATTACTGCAAAGTTCCAGGTGTCCGGGAACGCTTCCCCCGATTGTGCTGTTATACATGCCTCTAGCAAAGAGGGTTTAAGTTCTTTTTTTAAAAACCTAAACAATTCTGAGGTATACCCATCTGATCCTGGAGATTTGTTTTAAAATTTTTAATTGCTGTGTCCAATTCTAATGAGGTAATAGGTGCATCAATGGAATCCCTAAGATCCTGTGTCAGCTTTGGAAGTTTAAGCCTTGCTAAGTATGCCTCTATTTGTGGTGCTTTTGGGGTTTGTTCCAGAGTATAGAGATTCTGATAGAAATCCCGAAAACTAGCTAATATTTTTTCTGGAGACTTCGTCAGAAGACCAGACTTATGGTCCCGGATCTGGGTAATGGTAGTCTGGGATGTCAGTTGTCTCAGTCGATGGGACAATAGGCGCGATTCCCTAGGCCCATTTTCATAATACCGCGGGCGTAAGCGTTGCAGCGCCTGCTCTGTCTTAACCTCCAATAATTTTTGGATCTGATGTCTGGTTGCCTGCAGGTTTCCCTGAACCGAGGTATCCCCATTGGCATGTTGTCTCTGCAAGTCTTGCAGTTGCTTCTGGAGGTCATCCAACTGTTGGTTTTGCTGCTGTTTAAGACGGGCAGCATATCTGATAACAGTCTCCCCTAAAAACTGTCTTTATCGTGTCCCGTAAAGTGGTTCTGGAAATGTCTGGCAAATCATTTTCCTGTATTATCGGTGTTATTCATGCTTTGGCCATGTCTGTGAACTCTTTTAAATTCAACAAATAAGTGTATTCCCGGTAGGGGAAGGGGGACAGACCTCCTCTTCCTGGCCTCACCGTGGGTGGGGCAGTCCATGGAGGACTCAAGCCAGTAAGTCCTGGGGGAAGCATGTGCCAGCTGGGGTGGGTTGGAGCTGAAGGCAGGCCAACTCTGAGGGCAAGAAAACCCTTTGTGGGGAAAAAGGTGCCAAGCTGAGGAGCACTACAGAAAGCGTCTAGCCTGCTGAGCTGCTAGGCTCCACCCTCGTCTTGTACCATGTTTATCAGTTGCCCCAGTGTGGAGTTGACTGTTGGGAGTGTTAACTCCCCCACTGAATGTCTCACTGGAGCCAGAGGTTTCATCTTGTTGCTAAGGCCTACTGTCCTTGGAGGTTTGTTTCGATTTTAAAATGCCTCTGGCTAGAGCTGCTGTACAAGGTGTACCCATTTTGCAAGGATAGTTTTAAGCAATGTAGTCTTATCAGTCTGTTAGAGAAGCTGCTTGAAAAAATGTGCTTCAAGTTATAATGTAGACCTCTCTCAGGAGCTGCAGTGAAGGAGTCTGTTCCCTTCAGAAGCTAAGGCATCGCCCCGTAGGAACTACGTTAACAAGTGGATGTACTGGAATCCATTTCTTGAGGTTTTCAGCAGTTTAAAAACATTTTTGTCTTTATTTAAACATATTTCCATGTTATAAATGCAATAAGCCATGGCAGGGCATGGGCAGAGAAACATATAATTTGAGGGCAGATGAGGACTGCTTGGCTCATCTAGTCTGCCTGTTTGCCTTACCTACTGTAACACTGCAGACCCTCTTGATTTCCAGTCCCCTTCCTCCCTTTCCTTTCCACTAAGATTCCCTTATGTGTCATATCTGAATCCATGCCCTTACACACACATGCCCTTTCGTGGATCATTGCTAATGTAAACAGCTGCTGACTGGCAAATGTTAACCCTGGTACTGCTTTGTCTGGGCAGGAGTACAGCGGGGAGGAGGAGAAGGAGAAACTGAGGGAGCTGTGGTACGAGGTGCACTACTGTCGCCTGAGAGAACGACTTGGGATAAACAGCCTTAACCCAGTACAGCGGTTCCGCTGCAGACAGAGGTACGATGCACAGAAATAGGCAAAGGGTTGTACCTCAACCTCTGTTAAATAGAGATTTTTCTTAATCCCACTGGGGGAGGGAACAAGATACAACAGTGAGGTGGAATGAAAAAGTTAAACTCTAGCATTATGGGATGCAGAACTGCTCTTTGACAAGACTGTTAACAGACAAGTAGATTATAACGGACACTGTATTGCTTGACTGAGCCAACAGAGCTGCTTATTTAGTTCAGCAACAGAGCTCCTAGTGATGTTAGCAGCTGGAGAGGGGACACAGAAAATAACCTATCCCCTTGGATGCAAAGTCCCCTATCAGCCACTGGATCTGCTTAATTCCATTACAAAGCACTAAATGTAAATTCCTCTCGTGCACAGAAGCCATCTACACTCGTCTTCCACGTGCCACGGAAGCCACCTACACTCATCTTCCACATGCCACGGAAGCCACCTACACTCATCTTCCACATGCCAGGGAAGCCACCTACACTCATCTTCCAGAATTGAACCCAGCAGACTTAATGCAATAATCATTTCAGTTGCTTTCCTGTTTTGCCCTCACCATGACCCAAATTAGTAAGACCGTGATAGGGTTGGTTCCTTCTTCTGGGCCGGTACAGATGAGGCACACTGGTGAGTCCTGAGAAAGACGAAACACATGTCTGTGTCTTCTGCTTTTAGGCTTTGCAGCTTGTATGAGAGGCCATTCGGCAGCATACTCCTGCTTTAGTCTAAATTCCTGATTATTTCCATGAATTTATTATAAAGCTGTGCAATATTAAGGCATGTGTAATTTTGCATTTGCTTAAATCAGGAGTGTATGTTATAGTGCAGATTATGAAACTCCACTATTTTATACCATTTGTAGGTTGCCTTTCTTGTTCTGCCCTGTACGATGCCATGCTCCCTTGTTCTGCTTTAGCTTTTATTTTAGATTTGAAATTACTAAAACGGATGCTCCTTTCAATCTGGCTAGCCACTTTGTTTTTTGTACTTTTCTATTTTTGCCCCCATTTCTCCTTGCCAGCTGCCAGGTTCTCCTTCTACCTTCTCAAGCCTTTCTGCCTGCCATAAGAGTCCTCCGATATTCCAACCAGCCTCTGCCCAGCATCGTCTCTGGACAACCTAACCATAACCCACAGCTTGTCCCCTACAGGTGGGAACCCCTGGTTCCCCAAGCCAGGAGGGGGATACTTCACTTGATGGTTGAGGCTTGGGAGGAGAAGTTGGTGAAGTATGGAAGGAGTTGGACGGACCGTCCTGTGGTGTGGAAGGAGGGCGTGGCTTCATCAGTGGGGTGCTGCTGGGGTATTTTCCCTGGTTAAGCCATCCCTTATCCCTTCCCAGGGCGGGGTCCTGAGAAGTGACCTAGTAAAGCACCTGTCAGGGCCATCAGAAGAGCAGGTCAGCCCTGCCCTACCTTTGGAAGTCCCCTGCTGGACCCACTCTGGGCATGTGACGCTTCCGTGCCACTCGCCAGATGAGCACGTGTGCCGACTTAAGGCCACTCCAGCGGAACCAATTGTTCCTTCCCACATGACACGCCCCCCCCGGGCCATATGGGGGCAGTCATGCAGTGGAAGGAGGTGCCCTCCCTCTGCGAGGCAGGAAATATCCAGATAGACATCAGAACCCCACCTCACCAGTTGGCATCAGACATCCTGGTCTTGGGGTGCGAACGCAGGTCATCTGGCTGGCAAGTGGTAGCGCTACCACTGCACTAGCCGTCCAGCTAACCACAAGTGTTTATCAGTATTTGCAGTTGTCTCTGAAAGATCACTATAATGAACTAACATGCAGCACACACTGCTCCCTAACCTTATGGGACAACTGGCTTACAAAAATAGCTGAAAATACTGGTGAACCCCTGGAGTGAGCCCCTTTTATTATTTAAAATGTAGAAAGAAAGTGGCAAAGCACACTCAGATATGGGAAAGAAGTGTATCATACAAGTGAGGAGATGAGGCAGTCTAAAATAGAACAAAAAAGTATAGGTCAGAATTTTCACTGCTGTCATGCACTGCTACTTTCACATAACTTTTCCTGCGACTAAGGGAGAACCAGCATGCAGAAGACTGATCTCTCTCCTTATGAGGCAACAGGTGTTCAAAAACATCTGAGACTAGGGAATGAAACCCTGGAGACAGATATATTAAAAGGAACACTCTGTTTAATTGCTTAAAATACCACAGGGGTGTTAGGGGCAAAAACAGTGGAGGAATTCAGAAATGCATGGGACACACACAGTGGAACCCTAGAAAAAAGGAAGAGTAGGAAAGCCACAGATCAACTACAGTCTGCAGCATAAGTTAAAGGTAGAAAAATGGGCAGACTAGATGGGCCTGGCGGTCCTTATCTGCTGACAGATTCTATATATATGTATGTATCTAAAGAATGTGCCGCCCAGTGGCACTGAAGTTTGAAGCGCTGCCAAGCACCTTACCTTGTGCCACAATGGCAACCTAAGTTCAGTCACAAGCTTGGGGGGGCAGGAGCAGGATTGAGCTACCCGCCAGGCAGTTTTCCTATTCCGGGTAGGTATGGTTAGTTATCTCCGCCTCGGCTGACAGCTGGTGGGGGCCGGATGCCAGAGGAAGGACATCGGGAGGCAGATGTCATGTCGGGTTGGTGGATGGAGAAGTGAGCTGGGAGCACATGCGCGGCTTCACGCACTAGCGTTTGCCACATGCATCTGGGGGCTAATAACCAGATGACCCAGTATAAACTTAATGATATTATATTAGATAGCATGGTTGAGGAAAAAAGACCTTGGAACATGGATTACTAACAACCTAACATTTGACAATCACACTGGAACAACAGTTAAAAAATGTCAAAGGATAGTGGGATGTATCTTAAAAAACAAATCTAGGAAAAAAGAAATATTCTTACCACCATACAAGGGCTTTGTACGTCCTCATCTAGAGTACTGTCCCCAGTTTGGGGCACCCCACACTTTAAGAAGTAATAAACTAATTGAAGGAGTTCAGAGAAAACTAACCAAAAAAGTCTCCAGTACCAAAAATCTGAGTTACAATCACATATTGAATACATTGGGGTAGTACTCAGCAAAGTAAAGGCAACTGAGAAGAGGTGACCTTTGTTTGACATACAAAGCAATTAGAGACCCTTTGATGAAGGAAACACTGGGCCTAGTAGTACATGAAACAAAAATACCCAAAAGAACCCACAAGCGCAAACTTATTGGTGAAAAATGTTCAATAAAAAAAAGAATAGATTCTTCACCCAAAGAATAATCAACGTTTGGACTACTCTGCCACAAACGATAGTTGATAGCCAAAATATAACAATATTAAACACAGATTAGACCATCATATGGAGGCAGTATAGCACAGTGGTTTAAAGCTCTGAGCTGCAAATCTAGAGACCTGGGTTTGAATCTCACAGCCCCCACTTGCAGACTGTGTGACCCTGAGCAAGTTGCTTAACTTCTCTGTGCTCCCAGGTTGCACCTGTAAACAAGCCTTCAGCTTAGTGTGTCTCACCTGGTTAAACAATTGGGAAGAAAAAAAAAAAAAAGTATACGATTTCCACCCATGACTTATGAGTGGCGAATTCACTAAAAGGCATCACTGTCTACTGAATTCGTATCAATCTATGTACTTATGAACATGCCACAACCTCGGGTTGGGGAGAAAATGGATGGCATGGGGGGGGGTGACACCTGCGCACTACACTTCTGTCTGCCTTGTCACCGGAGCTTGTGGCAACAGTACTGGATATCGATTTTGGAGGGGGGAGATGGCCTTCCCCCTCTGCTGTGGCCTAAGAGCATAAACAAGTGGTGAAAAAAAGTTGGCACAGTAGTAGTGCTTTTGCTCGTGATGCCGGTACCTGAGTTTGGGAGAGAGCTCAAGTTGCTGGGGGGTCGACCATCACAGAGGATGCTGTCTGGGGAGGGAGGGAGGGCAGCTGCCTCCGATGCAAGACTGCTACCTGGGTGACCACAGGTGGCAGTGCATATGGAGTGGCACACAGGGTGGAGGGATGCTTGCTGGTGATGGGCTGCGCATGCTTGCGTATGTAACTTTTATACCCTAACATGCCAGCATCCAAAGAGGAATACAGAATGAGGTAAATCCCCAGGCCAGCAGCAGGATGAAAGGTGGCTGTGCACCGGTGATGTGGCTGCCCTCTGGAATTGGATCCTAATGCGCAGCAGGTTTTGGGAAGCCCTGCCGAGCCCACTGTGTGGGATAATGCATTGGTGTATCCGAGCAGAGGTGAGCTCATGAGAAGTTGGGGGACGGGGTTGGGGAGGGCGGAAACAGAAGTGGGGGTACAGCAGGGAGTACAGGTGATATGAACAGAACAACCAAAAAAAAAAAAATCTTCAGAAAATGCTAATGCAGATTCCACATGGGGGACAATGGCAATCTAAAACAGAAAAGAAGGCATGGAATGTTACCATAAACATTCACTGCAGATTGAATGCTGTTTTATTTAATAATTCAGGAACAGAAGTCAATAACATATTTGTGGGGGCAGAGGTTTTCAGGCTCTGTGTCCTTAGTGTTTTGTTTCATCCATTGTTGCAACTGTGGGTAGAGGACAGCAGTGTAACTGCTATGGGACAGGAAAGGAGTGAAGAGTAACTACCAAGGGACAAGAAGGGAGTACTTAGTAACAAGGAGGGACAGGAAGGGAGTGCAGTGTATCTACTGAGGGAGAGGACAGGACTGCAGAGTAACTAGTAAGAGATTGGAAAGAAGTGCAGAGTAATTACTTATGGACTGGAAGGGACTGCAGAGCAACTACTGAGGGGCAGGGAGAAAGTGTAGAGTAACTACTAAGGAACTAGAAGGGAGTAACCATTAACTAATAAGGGACAGGAAGGGAGTGCAGAGTAACTATTAAGGAGCAGGAAGGCAGTCCTGAGTAACTACTGAGAGACTTGAAGGGAGTGAAGAGTAACTACTGAAGGACTGGAGGGAATGCGGAGTAACTACTGAGGGACTCAAAGGAAGTGCAAAGTAGCTACTGAAGGACTGGAGGGAATGCTAAGTAACTACTGAGGGACTAAAAGGAGTGCAGATTAGCTACTGAGGGACAGGAAAGGAATAGAGTGTAACTACTGAGAAATTAGAAGGGAGTGCAGAGTGACTACTGAGCGACTGGAAGGGAGTGCAGGGTAACTACTGAGAGATGGGATGGGAGTGTAGAGTAACCACTGAGGGACTGGAAGGGAATACAGAATAACTACAAAGGGACTGAAAGGGAGTGCAGAGCAACTACTGACAGACAAGGAGGGTGTGCAGAATAACTACTGAGAGGCTGGAAGGGAATGCAGAGTAAGTAGTGAAGGACAGGGAGAGAAGAGTAACTTCTGAGGGACGGGGAAAGTGCACAGTAACTGCTGATGGATTGGAAAGGATTACACATTAAACACTGAGATACAGAAAGGGAATACAGAGTAACTACTGAGATACTGGAGAGAGTGCTGAGTAACTACTGAGGGACTGGAATTGAGTACAGAGTATCCACTGAGGGACAGAAAGAGTGTGGAGTAATTACTCAGGTACAGGAAGGGAGTGAAAATAAGTACTGAGGTACAGGAGGGGAAAATAGAGTAATTAATGAGGGGTTAGAAGGGCGTGCAGAGTAACTACTGAGGGACAGCAAGAGAGGGTGTAGTAACTACTAAGGGAAAGAAGGGGAATGCAGTGTAACTAAGAAACTGGAAGGGAGTGCAGAGTAAGTACTGAGGGACAGGCAGAGAAGGAGAGTAACTTCTGAGGGACAGGGAAATGCAGAGTGACTGCTGATGTATTGGAACGGAGTAGAATTACTACTGATGGACATAAAGGGAGTGCAGAGTCACTACTGAGGGACTGGAAGGGAATGCAGAGGAACTACTGAGGGACAGGGAAGGAGTGCAGAGGAACTACCGAGGAACTGGACGAGAGTTCAGAGGAACTACTGAGGAACTGGAAGGGAGTGCAGAGGAAATACTGAGGGACAGGGAATGAGTGCAGAGGAAATACTGAGGAATTGGAAGAGATTGCAGTGTATCTAGCAAGGGACAGGAAGAGAGTGTAAAATAACTACTAAGGATAGGAAGGGAATACAGAGTAACCACTGAGAGACTGGAATGGAGGGCAGAGTAAGTACTGAGAGACAAGATGAGAGTGTATAGTAACAACTGAGGGACAGAAAGGGAGTGCAAAATAACTAAGGATGGACTGGAGGGCACGCAGATTTACTACTGAGGGACTGGAAGGAACACAGAGTAATTACTAAAGATCTGGAAGACTCTTACTTCATTCCTGCTGATTTTGTCTTGCCCTGGGACAGGAACCCTCCCCCACCATGCCTGTGTCCTGTTAACATCAGAAGTCGAAACTATTCAGAAGAAGTACGCCTGCAGCTGAGTCGATTTGCTGCTGAAGTTACCGCCAGCCCTAACAGGGAGCAGCAGGTATGATACCATTTGTATGAGTGACAAAAGAAGATGCATACAGACCATGGGACGAGGGAAGGGAAGCAGCCAGTGTGAGCAGACTGATGGACAGACGACAGATAATTCACACACTAGCTTTGCAAGCTGTGTTGCGCATTGAGATCGGGGAAGTTGCTAAGCAGTCCGATCCACACACCAATACACTAGGGCACAGGGAGTCAAACCCACAGCCTCTGAGTACAAGTTGAATCCGCACACCAGCACACTAGGGTCCTTGTATTCAAACACAGAGCCTCCGAATACAGGAGGATCCTTACACCAACAGACTAATGCACAGGGTTCAAATTTCCAGCCTCTGAGTACAGGAGAATCCACACACCAACACACTAGCGAACTGGGATTCAAACCCACAGCCTCAGAGTACAGGAGGATCCACACACCAGTACACTAGGGAACCGGGATTCAAACCCACAGCCTCTGAGTACAGGAGGATCCACACACCAGCAAAGAAGGGAACTGGGATTCAAACTCACAGCCTCTGAGTACAGAAGAATCCACACACCAACACACTAGGGAACTGGGATTCAAACCCACAGCCTCTGAGTACAGGAGGATCCACACACCAGCACACTAGGGAACTGGGATTAAAACCCATGGTCTCGGAATACAGGAGGATCCCTACAGCAGCACATTAGGGCACTGGTATTCAAACCCACAGTCTCCAAGTACAGGAGGATGCACATGCCAGCACACTAGGGAACTGGGATTCAAACCCACACTCAAGAGTACAGGAGGGTCCACACACCAACACAGTAGGGAACTGGGATTCAAACCCACAACCTCTAAGTACAGGAGGAGCCACATACAAGCAGATTAGGGCACTGGGATTCAAACTCGAGCCTTTGAGTATAGGAGGATCCTCACACTGGCATATTGGGATTCAAACCCACAAATTTTGTGTATAAGAGGATCCACACACCAGCAGACTAGGGCACTGGGATTCAAACCCACAGCCTCTGAGTACAGGAGGGTCCACACACCAGTATACTAGGGAACTAGGATTCAAACCGATAGCCTCCAAGTACAGGAGGATCCACACACCAGCACACTAGGGAACAGGGATTCAAACCCGTAGCCTCCGAGTACAGGAGGATCTACACACCAACATAAATGTACAGCTTCTGGTTATACGAGGATTAGCATATCAGTGTGCTGAGTAGAAACATAGAATTTGACGGCAGATAAGGACCGCTTGGCCCACCCAGTCTGCCCATTTCCCTACCTAATGGATAAGCTGCAGATCCTAGTTAACCAGCAGCCTACTTCTTCTACCCCCACCCCTAGAATTGCCTTATGACTGTCCCATGCATGCTTGAATTCCACCACTGTTTTTGTCCCACAACCTCCTCTGGAAGGCCATTCGCCATCCACAACCCTCTCTGCGAAAAATACTTCTTAAATTACCTCTGAGCCCCCCATCTTCAAATTGTGCCCTCTTGTTCTTGCACACCTCTTTTTTGAAAGATGCTACCATCTTGGACTTTGTTGATTCCTTGAGGGTACTTGAAGTTTCTATCATGTCCCCCTCTCCCTCCTTTCCTCGAGGCTATACATATTAAGCTCCTTAAGTCTCTCTTCATTTTGTCTTCTGGTGCAGACCCTGCACCATTTAGTTCCTTCCTCTGGACAGCTTCCATCCTGTCTATGTCTTTCTGAGATTGGGTCTCCAGAACTGCCGCAGTACTCCAGATGGGGTCTGACCAGCTGTCTGTACAGAGGGATGATAACTTCCTGTTTTCTACTGGTGATGCCTCTCCCTATGCATCCCAGTATCCCCCCAGCCCTCCTTGCTGCCCTCTCACATTGTTTGCCCACCTTTAGGTCATCTGATATGACTACCCCCAGGTCCCTTTCCATTTTTGTTGTTGTTAGTATCTCACCCCCCATTGTGTACTCTTCCCCAGGGTTTTTGTTTCCCAGGTGCATTACCTTGCACTTCTTAGCATTGAATCTAAGCTGCCATACATTTGACCATTCCTCTAACCTTGCCAAGTCCCTTCTCATCCTTTCCACCCCACCTTGTGCATCAACTCTGTTGCAGATCTTTGTGTCATCTGCAAAGAGACATACTTTCCTTCAGTCCATCTGCAATGTCACTTATAAAGACATTAAAGAGGACGGTCCTAATACTGAACCCTGCGGTACCCTAGTAACCCCTTTCTTCAGAGTGGACTCCATTTACTATTACTCTCTGTGTCCTATTCTCCAGCCAATTCTTTCCAGGCTGTCATCTTGGGACCCACTCCCAGGCTGGCTAACTTGTATATAAATCTTTTGTGTGGGACTGTGTCAAATGCCTTGCTAAAGTCTAGGTAGGCCATGTCTGGCCCCTCCTGATCTACTACTTTGGTCACCCAGTCAAAGAAATCTATCAGATTTGTCTGGCATGACCTTTCCGCTGTGAATCCATGTTGCCTTGGGTCCTGTGCCCCTCTAGATACTCGACCATTCTTTCCTTCAAAGTGATTCCATCATTTTCCCTACTACTGAGGTTAAACTAACAGGTCTGTAGTTTCCTGCTTCTGCTCCCACTTTTGAAGGGGATCACATCTGCCCTCCTCCAGTCCTCAGGTACCACCCATCCTCCCATGATTTGTTAAAGAGGGTAGTCAGTGGTGTCACTAGTTCTACCCTTAGTTCTTTTAGAATTCTGGGATGAATCCCATCAGGCCCCATTGCTCTGTCCACCTTCAGTTTTAGAGTTCTTTCAGAACCCTTTCTTCTGTAAATGGGCTGGTATCAACTTCTGTATCCAGAGTGTCTCTACTGTTTGTTTTAGGTACCTCCCCTCTTCCTTTGTAAATACTAGCAAAAATATTTGTTTAGTATCCCTGCCTTTTCTGAGTCACCCTCTGCCCACCCTCCCTCCCCTTTATTAAGCCTCACTATCCCTCCCTTGGTCTTCCTTTGCTCCTGATGTACCTATAAAGGGTTTATCCCACTTCTTAACTGAGTTGGCTATTTTTCCTCGGTTTGGGCCTTTGCTGTTCTGACTGCCTTCCCATCTTCCTTTTGCTTTAACTGATACAGTTCTCTGTCCTGCTCCTTGTGTGATTCCTTGTACTTCCTGAATGCTTTCTTTTTCTCTTGAACCTTCACTGCTACTTCCTTTGAGAACCATAGTGGTTTCTTACATCGTTTCGTTTGTTTTTGCTTCACACAAGGCTTGTTACCTCTGTGATGGCAGTTTTATTATTCCCCATTGTTCTTCCACCCTCCTTCCTGCCCATTTGCTAGTGCATTCCTTAGGCACTCACCCATTTGCAAAAGTCAGCCTTCTAAAGTCCAGTACTTTTGCCTTTGTGAAGCTTGACTCCATTGCTGTGTTATGTAGAACCATACTGTTGATGGTCGCTAGTTCCCAGATGGCTACCCACTTCACATCTGTGATCCTCTCTTCATCTCCATTTGAGAGAACCAGGTCTAAGATTGCTTCCTCTCAGGTGGGCTCCAATACTAGTTGTCTAAGGCATGCCCCTGTAGGGCATCTAGAATAGCCCACCTCTTTGAAGTGGCTGCTGCAACTGCACTCAGTTAACATCTGGCATATTCAGATCACCCATCAACAATATCTCCCTTTTCTGCCATTCTAAGTATACTCTATCATTTCCTTGTCCATTTCCTCCCCCTGAGAAGGGGGTCTGTATACAACCCCTGTGCGGATTGTGGTGCCATTACCGGTCTCCAAATTTTCCCACAGTGCTTCCTCTCCTCCCTGTTTTCCCTTTTGTTCTGTTGCTTTGATTCCTTCCCTTATGTAAAGAGCTACTCCTCTTCCTCTTTTACCCTCCCTGTCCTTCCTGTAGATAGTGTATCCTGGTATGTTTACGTCCCAGTCATGGTTTTGTGTGTACCATATTTCTGTGACTGCCACGATATCCAGATGTTCCTCCTCCATCAAGGCCACTAATTCAGGAAGCTTGTTACTCAGACTACGGGCATTGGTACTCATTGCTCTCCATTTCTTGATGGCTTTACCTTCTGTTGCAGCATCCCCCACTGACCTTTCTACCTCGGTCTTTTTCTTATTTAGTACCCTGTTTTGTAGGGAGAGGCTGGGATTTTCCTGCTGCTTATCAGTGAAGTATTTAAACCGATTGCTCAAAAGTAGAGTAGAGTATCAAGATTCAAAGAACCTCACAGAGCAGCTGGACACACCGTTGTGTAGATCCGTAAGTTGGAGTATTGATCAAGTTTGTCTCACTGAGGAAAGTACAGCATTTAAAGTGCTAACCATAATAATAGTTCCTTACTGCCTTCAAATATTGTGCGGTGGTTGTGGTTATCAGTGCCAGGGACACATTATTCATTGGATCGCCTGTATGCACTGTGCATATGCATAAATGCTTTTTAAGTAGGGCATAGAGACAGCACTGGTGTAAAGTTCGAGCACTAGTGCAGTCAAGGATGGTGATAAAAAACAATTGTAGATGAATTTATAAAAACAAATAACGGGGATGGCGGCTAAATACATTGGGTGGTTTTAAAAAAAATTAGAGTGGTGGTCCACTGTGTTAAAATAATGAACGGGGAACATATTGATAAAAGAATTTTGGGGGTCATTAAAAATGTCTTTCTGTGATGCTGATTTTTACTTTGTTAGTGGTACAGAGCCCAGCCCCTTCTACAGGCGCACAGAAAATTCAGTCGCTAGATTAATTCAAGAACATTGTTCACCAGGACAGAGCCACAAGAGATGTGATTTTTTATCTACAGGGGGGTCCCAGAGGCGACAGCAACAGCTTGGAGTAACACACAAGACAAAGAGAACATGCAGTCATCACCAGTGGATTTATGTGCATGTTAGAGCAGCATTGCAGCAAAAAAGGGGTTGCTGCAACTGGACCCCTTCCACCTGTCGATGTATTTCATTTTGCAGTATTGACAGTGCTCAGATTTATCTGAACTAGTTAGGGAAATTAAATGTGCTTTCATGCATGACAAAAATTTGGCCACTGAGCTATGATATTCCGTCCCACTTGTGACCACTCTTGTAACTTCTGATTGAGAGGAGCACAGCCAGGACAGGTGCAAGGAGGTAGGATTCATTGGTTTGATGTACTAAATCTGAGGTCCAGCAAAACGATCTGCTGGTTTTTATGAGAAAGAATGTGGTTTGCCCTAAAATGGCAAGATACAGGCATCCGTGATGGGGAAGGGATATTCATTGCTGGTAGTTCTAAACACAGGAAGGTAATGCTGTGCACAGGCTGCAGTGCAACACCTACATGGTCCTTCGGGCTCATTGTTCTTCTCTTCTTCCCCACAGGTGAGACTGTCCCAGGTGATGGGCCTTCAGCTACAGCAGATCTACAACTGGTTTGCCAACTACAGGAGAAGGAAGAAGCTGGAAAGAGCACGAATGCAGGGACAGACCTACTCTCTCTCTACTAAAAGAGGACAGACAAACTCCATTTACAGTGTGAGGAGGGACAAATCAACTCTTATCTACAGTAAGGGAGAACAAACAATCGCTGTTTACAGTATGGGGGACAGACTAACTCTTGTCTACAGTAAGGGGGGTTGACAGGCCAACTCTGTCTACATACAGTAAAGGGAGACAGACCAACTCCATTTACAGCAAGGGGGACAGCTCAACTCTTGCCTGCAGTAAGGGGCACAGATCAACTCTGTTTGCAGTAAGGGGGACAGACCAACCCTGTCTACAGTAAGGGAGGCAGACAATCTCTGCTTACAGTAAGGAGGACGGACCAACTCTTCTAGAGTAAGGGGCACAGACCAACTCTTGTCTACAGTAAGGGGGCAGACAAACTGTATACAGTAATGGAGCATATCAAATTTGTCTGCAGTAAAGGGGGCGCATACCAACCCTGCCTACAGTAAAGGGGGGGGGGGGGAGACAGACAAATTCTATCTACAGTAAGAGGGAACAGACCAGCCCTGTTTACAGTAAGGGGAAGAGACCAACTATGTGTGCAGTAAAGGGGGACATAGCAACTCTGTCTACAATGAGGGGAACAGACCAACTCTGTCTACAGTAAGAGGGCAGATCACTGTCTACAGCAAGGGGCATACCAATTCTGTCTGCAGTAAGTATGTGCACACACACTAGTTTATTTAGGTTTTTTTTGTTGACCGGGTAAGTGCACTGGACAAATCCTGCCCATTTTCGGGCATGACCTGGGGGAGGGGGATACAGATGAATGCCAACTGACCTTGAACCAGATTAAGCTGTTGGTGGTATTTTTAGTGAATTGAAATTTGGCAAGGACACCGGGGAAATTCCCCTACTCTTTTCGATAAGTGCCATGGGATCTTAACATCCACCTGACCTACCGCCAGTCCAGAAAGATGGGACCTCGGTTTAACGTCTCATCCGAAAGGCGGCACCTCAGAAGTGCAGCACCCCTCTCATGCTGCACTACAGTGTCAGTACTGGGATATTAACCCAAGTGCCAGATGTGGGAACTGAACCCACAGCCCTCTGATCTCCCGGCCTCAGAGGCAAGTGTGCTACCAACTGAGCCACTGACATTGCTGCATTAGATCATGTATAGTTGGTTGACTCCTGTCATTTCTTCCCTTCTCCAGATACTCCAACTACAGCCATCACTTCAGACCTGAGAGGCACGATCACATCCTGTGACCCCCATGAATCAGGAGTGGCAGGGAACCCTGTGCGTCCAGGGCTTGCCTTCGCAGGAGAGGATCGAGCAGTACGGTAATATAACAAATCCTTTTCCCCACTTCTCATTTGTATAGGGTGGAGGGAGTGAAAAGTGTTCCCCTGTATGACGTTCCTGGGATCTCATTACATTAGTACGGTCTTTATGACTCAAAACATCCCTGGAACTATAAGACTTCATCTCCGTTCCTCAAGGAGTGCCAAGATGAGGGTTTTTAGGATGTCTGTCCCAGATTTCTCTAAAAGGTGCCACATCTGGTGCTGACTCGGTGGGCTGGCGTTGAGTCGGCGCCAGGACTGGAAGTGCGGGTCCAGTGTCAGGATCCATGGTGCGGGTCTGGTGCGGTTCCAGTGTCTCCTGTTTATCCATTGCCCAGACCAGGCAGCGGCTTATTAGGCGTCTCCTCCGGGGTGACATGGAGCAGGATGAGTCTGATCCTGACCTTGCTGTATAATTCATGAAGACTCGTTTCCAGTTTGGACGGTAAGCTCGCTTCCAGCTGAAAACCTAGTAGAAGACCTTTCCTTTCAGTCGCCACTTAAGAATATGAGGGCAGTTCTGCCTCTGCAGACCTCTTCTGTAGACCCAGGTAGACTTGCTCCTGGAGTGGCTTCATGTTCCTAATATTCCAGTGAACCTTATGCCACCTGTTCCCCCCACCCTTCGAGACTTTGTCCGAGGCTGTTTGGGCGAGACCTGCTCTCATTCCTTCCGTCTGCAAATCTATAGACAGGAAATATGTCCCTCCCAAGGAGATACCCATTTTAGCCTCACAACCCACTGCAGATGCACTGGTTGTCCTTGCTTAAAATGACAAAGCTGTTCTTCCACATGAAGTATCAGCACGTTTTATCAATAAAGAATCTCGTAAGATAGATACCTTGGGAAAAATGGCCTTCACAGCTGCAACTCTGGGCATGCGTATTGACAGCTATTAAGGGCACTTCTCCCAATACAAATACGCCCTTTGGACCTCCCTTAAATCCTTAGTAAGGTCTCCCAGTGTCTGACTCCAAAAATGGAGATTTTACAGACTATTACTCGACAAATAGAATGTAATAGCCATCAGCTTAAAGCTTCTATGGATGCTTACAACATAGCTTCCACGGCGGCTGCTGCTGGAATCTGTATTAGATGACATTCCTGGCTTAGGACATCAGGGTTTTCCTATGACACTCAGCAGCAGGTCATGAATGTCCCCATTTTTTTTTGTTTAATCATTCTGTTTATCCGCCTTTACTAACTCTGTCCTCCACTCAGTCAGATCCCCTCATGCCTCGCTACATCCTTGATGCCCCAGGAGTCTGCCCCTAGGCGCAACCAGTCGCTCGAGACCCCAATACCTCTGGATAACCCCTGGGTAGGGCGAGGGAAGGCTTCCTTTACCTTCCTTGGACTATGGTGGAAGCGGATGGGCGCACATTGGAGTCTGCCCCCAAAGACAACTGAAGGACATGCTTGTCGGCTTCTTTGAGAGGTCGCCACCTAGGAGTGACAGAGTTGCGTTTCCGTGTTCTGGTACCCTGCAGTCGCCGGCGCTCGACGAGAGCCAATTGGAGGTGTGCATCGTGACGCAACTCCTCTCAGGGCTCTCGGCTGACATCTGCCCCTCTCGCTGCTTGTCCCCAACTACACTGTCAAGCCCAGGTTCACCCGGGAGATGGCAGTAGAACAGCAGGACTAGCACAGAACCCTCCCCAGAGAGGGAGAGCTGCCTCTGGGTGCTCAGTCCCTCTCTCCCCCTACCGACCCCCGGCGGCCCTAGTCTGATCCCGAACTCGGGTCACCGACGTGGTGCGAGGTGTGGCGTCCAGTGCCTCAACCCTCAGCACCACCGGGCTGGCCCATGAATGCCCCCTTTGATGGTACTTTTCTGTTTGGCCAGCAGGTGGAGCAAGCCCTGAAGGCTTCAGAAAACCAGGACTGCCATTAAGACAGTCAGGTTGGCTCCTTCAGCCAATCAGAGAGGCAGGAACTGTTCAATGTTTTTGTAACAGGCAGCCCTTTTGAGGAAGAGGCCGAGGAGCCCAAACAAGCACCAGTCTCCTAAGCTTCAGAAGAAAATGCAGCAGAAGGCACAAGGGCTGATAGCACCGTGTGACCTCTGAGAATTGGCCCCAGTCTCACCTCCAGCTGCCCAAGGTGGACTTGTTCGGCAGTGGAGGTCGAGACTCAGTTTCCTGAGTCGGGATAATGGTCCTCACATCATCCGGGAAGGATACTCTCTCAACTTTTCTGAGATCCCCCCAGACCTTCTGCCCAAATGCAACACAGTCTGTCAGCCATTCAGTCAGACCTTCTCGCTTCAGAGATACAGGGCCTTCTCAAAAACAGGGCAGTGGAAGTAGTTCCCTGGGCGGAGTGGAATACAGGCTTTTACTCCCATTACTTTCTGGTTCTAAAGAAGAAGATGGCATGCGCCCCATTCTCGATCTCAGAAAGCTGAACAAGTTCTTATACCACAAGAAGTTCAAGATGCTCTCCCTTGGGACACTTCTACCACTTCTCAATCAACACAACTGGCTGGCATCTCTGGACATGCAAGATGTCTACCAGCACATTCTAGTACACCCAAATCACCACAAGTACCTTCGCTTTGTGGCTTTGGGTCAGCATTTCCAGTTCAGAGTCCTGCCCTTTGGGCTCTCCTTGGCGCCTTGAGTCTTTACCAAGAGTTTCGCAGTTCTCGCTGCACACATTTGACAGCTCGGCATTCAAGTCTTTCCTTACCTAGATGATTGGCTTTTGGCAAGCCTGTCAAGGCAGGAGACACAGAAGGCGGTATCCACAGCTTCTCAGTTCCTCACCTCCATGGGGGTCCTGCTGAACCTGGAGAAGTCACAGCTTCAATCCTCCCAGCAGCTCCTATTAATAGGGGTCCACCTAGACACGACAAAGGCGAGGGGGTTTCTCCCAGAGGACAGGAGGAATGATGTTCTCCAGATGGCTTGCTTCATCAGAAAGAACAATCCGGTACAAGCTCACTCCACGCAGCAGATGCTAGGTTTCATGCCTTCATCTGTTTTCACATTGCCTCTAGCTTGTTTGCAAATGAGGACCACTCAGTGGATGCTCAGTACAAAGTGGTCCCTAGCAACTCTTCCGCAGTCTTACCCCATCAAAGTGACAGAGCCTTTGTGGAGATCACTTGCGTGGTGGATGCAAGAGGACAGCCTTCTACAAGGTCTATCTTTTGCTCCACCTGAGTCTCAGATTACCATCACCACAGATGTGTCTCTGCTGGGCTGGGGAGCTCACTGCCAGGACCTTCACACTCAGGGAGTGTGAACTCTGGAGGAGTCTCATCTTCACATCAGTATTCTGGAGATGAGAGCAGTCCTGTACACCCTCCGACCCTAGAAGAGGTTGTCAGTTACAAAGTCATTCTTCTTCAGACAACAAAGCTGTGATGTACTACATCAACAAGCAAGCAAGCAAGGCAGGGCATATTCCTGCTCTCTATGCAGAGAAGCCATAAGGGTATGGTAATAGTGCCTCGTACATGATGTTCTGATTCAGGCAGTGTACCTGCCAGGAATTCAACGATCTAGTGGACCACCTCAGCAAGGCAGCAGCACATCCTCATGAATGGGCACTTGCAAACGCTCTTTGATGAGTGGGGCAGTCCAGATCAGGACCTTTTTGCGTCCCCACTCAACGGAAAACTGCCTCTGTTCTGCTCCAGAACCTGGCATTTTCTGTCAGGATGCATTCAGGCTGTTGTGGACAAGATGTTTTCTGTACACATTTCCTCCTCTTCCGTTAATTCAGAGGGTGCTGCTCAGATTGAAGGTGCACAGGGACAAGATGATTCTAATTGCACCATACTGTCCTCAGCAGATATGGTTTCCTTTGATCGACAAGTTGTAGGAGGCCCCTCCAAGGCAGTTGCCCTTGTGAACGGACCTCCTGACACAGGGACCCCTGGTCCATCCCAACCTGATCTCCCTTCATCTCCGTGCCTGGCTCCTGAGAAGATAGAAGTGGGCAGGTTTAAAGTTTCTCAGAGAATCTCACAGATCCTTCAGTTGAGCATAAGCCCTCTACCAGGAAGACTTATACCACTAAATGGAAGCGATTCTCAGAATGGTGTGCTAAGATCTAATTAGATTCATTTCAGTGTCTCCATAGATAAGGTATTGGAGTACCTGCTACACCTTTCAGATGCAGGACTGCAATACTCATCTGTAAAGGTGCACCTCTGGGCACTTTCTGCCTATCATGAGCCAGTCTAGAACATGTCGCTGGCTCAGCTGCTGCTATTTAAACAGTTCCTTAAAGGCTTTCTTCACACAAGGCCCCAGTTAGGAAGCGGTTTGCCCCGGATATTAATCTTGTGCTAGACATGCTCACTTGTAAACTCTTTGAGCCTCTAGCCACATGTGATTTGAAGTTTTGGACCTGGAAGACCGCCTTTCTGGTGGCCATCACTTCTGCTTACAGGTCTCTGGAAATACATGCCTTGGTCCAGACCCTCCTTGTACAGTTTTTCACAAAGACAAGGTGGACCTACATACTCACCTAAGTTCCTTCCCAAAGTGGTTTGGTTCCACCTACCAGCCTTTGGTTCTTCTCATTTACTGCAACTTCCAATGAAGGGAGGCACACTTCATTCCTGGACATTAAAAGAACGCCACGATTCTACATCGATAGAACTGGGGATATCCGCAGGCCAAGCACCTCTTTGTGCCCTTCAACATAGCCCGCTGGGTCAGCCAGTGTCCATCAGAAGCATCTGTGCTTGGATAGTGGCATGCCTTCGCCACTGTTACTCCATGGCGCAGGTGAAGTTGGAGGGCCAGGTGCATTCCCACTCTATCAGAGCAGTTGCTGCATCCTTGGCGGAGATCCATTCTGTTCCCATTGATGACTTTTGCAAAGTGACTACTTGGAGCTCAGCGCATACTTTCATGAAGCACTATGCTCTTGACATCCATGCCAGACAGCATGCTTCCTTTGGCAGGACAGTCTTTAATGGACTTCTGTACTGCATGAGCGCCATCCCCTACTGCCCTGTTCGGGGGATTTGGTTTTAGCTCGGTACTCTAACCCAGTAGTATGAATAAATGGTGACGACTTTAAGTCCAGGAAGATATGAAAATTACATACCCGCCATAATTCTTAATCTTCTAGGACAAGTCTTCACCATTTATTCATACACCCACTCACCATCCCCTGAGCTCACTCAGTCTGTTCCTGGTCTTCACTCCCTTGTTTGGTTTGGGCTGTAAAGACATTGTTTAAGTTGACGCTTCTTATACAGGTCAATCGGGCTCTCTTATGCCCTTGTTAGCTTAGGTTTTTCTAAAGTTTTATTACGCAGCACCTCCTTGGTAAAAAAGGTACTGAGGCAGTTGGAGGGTCGGCACCGAAGTAGCCTACACAGACGTGAGCCAGCCTCGCAGTGCCGCGCATGTGCAATCCTACCTCGGTGCTGGCCTTCCTGAAAATGTTGGGCTTCCACAGGGTCTCAGCGCCTCTGGCTTGTAACCCAACAGTATGAATAAATGGTGAAGACTTGTCCAAGAATATCAAGAATTACGGTGAGTACGTAATTTTCGTTTCTCACCTTTTCAGTGTTTGACACTAGAGGTTAGTTAGTAAAATAGGAACAGCAGTGTAATGGCCCCCCCGCCGTGCCTGTTGTACCGGTCATACAGTATATCGAGGGAGCATGCTTAGCCAGGCGGAGTGCTCTGTTCCCCATCACAAGACACACGTAGTCTGCAGAGTGTCTGACTCTTAATTGTCCTGGAAATGGGCACATTCGGTGGGGTGTTTTTTATTTGAAAAAGACCTAGTGCTCTGTCTAAAAAATATTAATAAGCCCCCACAAACTGGGGAGGACATGATGAACCTAGAATCCCTTCTAATCTAAATTACTATGTAAGAGGGTCTCCACGAGCTTTACGTTGTGTGTAGAGCCAGTGAAATCACTCTTTTTAGTATTTTGCATTCCCTCCTCATGTCCCCAGTGCCTGGTCCCTCCAGAGACCGTGACATACCTCAACCCTCTGTGACTCACTCCTGCACTCACCTGTGGCCTCTGCCTTGGAAGTCGCCCCCAAGTGGGGTCAAAGTGAGGGGATGTACCTCCGACAGCATCCATCTCGTTAGGTGTTGGAGATGATGGACCTAGATGTACTGGGGTCTGTCATCTCTAGGCATTGAGGCATTTTTCTGTTTCATATTGTGCCTTCCCACCAGGATGCCAACCTTGCCGATGCCAAGCGCACGCACACAGAGTGTGTGACTTACATGGCATTGCTCTTCCCCCACCCCAAAGAAGCAACCCTGCCTGTAATGCCACCTGTGGTCACCTGCGCTGTAACAGTGGTGTTTCATAGAGCCTCTCCCCAGAGAAGGAAAGCATCTTTGGGATGCTCTTTCCCTCTCCCCAGCCGGCCCGGAGGACCAAGACTTGTTTCTGAACTCCGGTCACCAGCATTCGAGCAGTAGCCCTACCGCTACACTGGTGGGCCACCTTGCCGCGATACCACGACTGGAGGTGCATATTAATATTTTAGAAATCAAGAGGTGCATAATTGTTTGAAAGGAAAACTGAAAATTCTACACCTACCCAGCCAGTAGATTTCCTCCTGATTAAGGTTTTGGCTGTGACATTACAGTACCTTAACAGATACTATTTATTTATTTTCCACAGTGCGTCATAACATCGATGCAGAGCCATGCCACAGCCCTCTCACAGGCAGAAGCCAACTTCAGCGCTCTTGCTGTGCTAATGAGTGCCATGCTATGTTAATGAGTGTTCTTTAATTAGTGGGTGGTATTCATTAGAACAGCACTAGTGACAGATGCTGACAGCTGCCTGTGAGATGGCCATGGTGTGGCTTTGTATCGTAAGTAATTAGCTGGTATGGAAAAGAAAAGAAAGAATATCTCTAGGTACTAAAAAAACGTATGAGGTACCTAAAAACCTTATTAAGAGGTGTGTATTTGCTGGGGAGGTGGCTATGATTTCTGCAGTTTTCCTTTAAAATTTAAAGAACAAAAAATGTCCCTACCAAGCATGCCCATATCGAGAGCAGCTGTACTCTGCATTTATATATACACAGCACTGTGGTGAGTTACTGTGCTGCGGTGCCATGTGTACTGCCTGTGCTGTGGTGTCTACTGTACTGATCGTGTAGTGCTTGTTGTACTGACTGCACTGCATTGCCTGTTGCACTGACCACGCAGTAGTGCCTGTTGTAGTGTCTGCGCTGCGGTGCCTATTGTACTGACAGTGTTGCAGCTGCTTGTTGTACTGACTGCACTGCATTGCCTGTTGCACTGACCATGCAGTAATGCCTGTTGTAGTGTCTGCGCTGCGGTGCCTATTGTACTGACAGTGTTGCAGCTGCTTGTTGTACTGACTATGCAGTAGTGCCTGTTGTAGTGTCTGCGCTGCGGTGCCTATTGTAATGACTGAGCTGCAGTGCCCAATGTACAGATTGAACTGTGGTGCTGTTGTACTGACAACGCTGCAGTACCTGATGACCTGGGTGCACTGCAGTGCCTATTGTACTGACAGTGTTGCAGCTGCTTGTTGTACTGACTGCACTGCATTTCCTATTGCACTAACCATGCAGTAATGCCTGTTGTAGTGTCTGCGCTGCAGTGCCTATTGTACTGACAGTGTTGCAGCTGCTTGTTGTACTGACTGCACTGCATTGCCTGTTGCACTGTCCATGCAGTAGTGCCTGTTGTAGTGTCTGTGCTGTGGTGCCTACTGTACTGACAGTGTTGCAGCTGCTTGTTGTACTGACTGCACTGCATTGCCTGTTGCACTGACCATGCAGTAGTGCCTGTTGTAGTGTCTGTGCTGCGGTGCCTATTGTAATGACTGAGCTGCAGTGCCCAATGTACAGATTGAACTGTGGTGCTGTTGTGCTACACTGCAGTACCTGATGACCCTGGGTGCACTCGCGGTGCCTATTGCACTGACAGTGTTGCAGCTGCTTATTGTACTGACTGCACTGCATTGCCTGTTGCACTGACCATGCAGTAGTGCCTGTTGTAGTGTCTGCGCTGCGGTGCCTATTGTACTGACAGTGTTGCAGCTGCCTGTTGTACTGACTGCACTGCATTGCCTGTTGCACTGACCATGCAGTAGTGCCTGTTGTAGTGTCTGCGCTGCGGTGCCTATTGTACTGACAGTGTTGCAGCTGCTTGTTGTACTGACTGCACTGCATTGCCTGTTGCACTGACCACGCAGTAGTGCCTGTTGTAGTGTCTGTGCTGTGGTGCCTATTGTACTGACAGTGTTGCAGCTGCTCGTTGTACTGACTGCACTGCATTGCCTGTTGCACTGACCATGCAGTAGTGCCTGTTGTAGTGTCTGCGCTGCGGTGCCTATTGTACTGACTGAGCTGCAGTGCCCAATGTACAGATTGAACTGTGGTGCTGTTGTACTGACAGCGCTGCAGTACCTGATGACCTGGCTGCACTGTGGTGCCTGTTGTACTGACAGTGTTGCAGCTCCTTGTTGTACTGACTGCACTGCATTGCCTGTTGCACTGACCATGCAGTAGTGCCTGTTGTAGTGTCTGCGCTGCAGTGCCCAGTGTACAGATTGAACTGTGGTGCTGTTGTGCTGACAACGCTGCAGTACCTGATGACCTGGCTGCACTGCATTGCCTGTTGCACTGACCATGCAGTGGTACCTGTTGTAGTGTCTGCACTGCGGTGCCTATTGTACTGACCGAGCTGCAGTTCCCAGTGTACAGATTGAACTGTGGTGCTGTTGTACTGACAACGCTGCAGTACCTGATGACCTGGGTGCACTGCAGTGCCTGTTGTACTGACAGTGTTGCAGCTGCTTGTTGTACTGACTACTTTGCTTTGACAAAGGACAGAGGGTATATATCAGGTAGTTTTTTACATTTCCCCTTTTCCGAGATCAAATTGAGGCTGTGGTGAAAACTCCAGACTGTCTCTTTGACAAGCACTTTGAACCATTTATTATAATAACTACAGGAGTTTGAACAGCCAGATGAAGAACTGCTCCCTAGAAACTTGTTTATTCGACTTGGGCATGGTATTATGTATGTCACTGTGAGTTCCAGTCTCAGTGCAGTATTTGTGTCCTAATAGTAGACAATTACCTAGGACTCGGTCTAGAAACTGATCGCTGTATGTGAATGCCTTACAGCTGCACAGAGAACAATTTCTTTGGGAGTGGGGTGATGTTTCTTAAACTTCACGTAACTCAAATGAGAGCTGGCAGGGTAAGATCAGAGCTGAATAGGAAGAAAACATGATAATGTGTGACCTGCTTGTCATCTTGATAAATAAATCTTACATCTGGCAGGGAGTGGAATATTGTCCTGTCTCTCCCCCCCCCGACCTCCCAGTGCAAGAGTTGAAAAATTAATTGGTCTTCAAGGGTCAAACTTCCAAAGACACACATCTACCACTGGAAGAACTCTGCCAACACTGACTCCGTTGCATGGCATATATAAGATTTTAAAATAATCCGTGGCTTTCTGATTGGTGGTAGTGTTTGTTTCTGCGCACCTCACCTGCCTGCACCCTTTGGGCCATAAAGTGGTGAAAAAAAAAGCACTGCAAATATGGAGGTTGTCTTCAAATCAGCTGCATCCAACAGAAAAGCCGCACCTGTAAAACCTGCACAGTTTGTCTGTAGTGGTCCAAAAGGCTGTGGTAGATTTTGGGGAGAGGATCAGTGGCATCTATCCCCCCAGCTGAAGTGTCAGCATGTGTGTTGATGGGCACAGGAAGCAACCCTGGCTATTCGTTTCAGCGTGGAACTGAGGGGGGCTCTGACAATATACCTTCTTGTGATGTCCTTTGTTGAAGTCTTTCAAATATTGTATATGTTTATATGTTTAGATACATTTTAATAAATATTAAAGTTATTATAAATGCTATTCTATTTATTTTTGTCCAGAAAAAGTAAAAGTCAGTTGCTATGTTTTCTTGCAGATTTGGGTAAAGGGCCAGTGGTTTTTAAGAGGGTGGCATTTCCCCCAAAAAATATCAAATGGTTTCTTTTAAAAAAATGAACGTCTGCTTGCTGTAAGCCAAAGGGGTAGGGGATGTTACTCTACTTCAAGGCTTGACCTGTTGGCACTCTAAAGTGCAGAAACGGTAAGGAATATGCCACGACAGGGTGTGGAGGGTTTTAATTTATTTATTTGAAAACTGGTGACTGGGAGAGGCACACTGAGCTGAGGCTCGTTTCCAGGTGCAACTTGGGGGAAGTGATGGCAGAGCACAGTAAAAACAAACCAGCATGAATAAAAATAATTACATACAGTGACATAAAGTGCATTAGTTGAAACACCGTATAGGCAGTAATCTCAAAATTACAACAGGTTGTCCAATAAATAAAATACTTATATAAATAGTATGCAGAATCAACACACAATAATAACTAGTTTACAAATAAAATGGAACCCAGTTGATGGGATGGTGAGTCAGTGCACTGTTCCGAGTTTGGAAAGGTTCGGGAAGAGGGCATGCAGGAAATGGGAGAAGTTTTAGTTGGCGCATGAGGGAAGGGAGGGAGAGAGAGAGAGAAAGAGATGGGCGGAGGATGGTAGTTGACTCCACAGAGAGGGGAAATGGTATGAGAAAGCAGATTTTACATCTGAGGAGTATGGTGGAGCTGGCAATGTGGGGAGCGATAATTAGGGAGGGGCAGAGGGAGCAGTGGTGAGTGCAAGAGGGAGAGTTAATGGCAAAAGGCATTGCAGAGGGTGCCCAATCTGGCCAGGGAAGTAGAAGGGTGGTGCCACAGACCACATCTGCAATCGAAGACTGGGAGCACCATTTTGATGACTAACTTCTGGTGGACCAATGGAGCAAGGTGATACTGTGGTAAAGGGCACGAGTTTGGGGCAGAGTTTGGCATGGGTGGCATCGATGTGAACCAAGAATCCAAGCCTGTTACTTAACCACACACCAAGGTAATTGAAGGTTGGGACAGCCGCAATTGGGGAGCCATCTAGTGAGGAAAACTGGGAGGTGTGTGAACTGGGCCAATTTCTGGCTGGTACTTTTTAATGTATGTCTAGTGAGTGAGGCATGGGGATGCATGAAGTGTTCTTACACTCCTGGAAGCGCATTCAAATCTTTTAATGCACACCCTGGAATAGAAACGACCTATGGCTTATATCTGTTGTTTGTAAGAAGAAACAGGTTTAATATTTTTTTTTTTTTTTTTGAAAGAGGAGCTGGCGGCACCTCTGATGACCCTTTACCTGTCATCAGAAATGGGAGAATTACCGGGGACTGAGGAGGGCAGATGTAGTCCCACCCTCAAAAGTGGAAACAAGGAGAAGGCAGGAACTACAGGCGTGTCAGCCTGCGTCAGTGGAGTGCATGGTAATGGAATCACTATTGAAGGAAAGGATTGGGAATACCTTGTGTCCAGTGGTCTGTAGGATCCTAGGCAACATGGTTTCACAGTGGGAGGTCATGCCAGACAAACCTAATTGAGTTCTTGATTGGGTAACCAGAGAGGTGGATCAGGGAGGGGCAGTGGATGTGGCCTACCTGGATTTCAGCAAGGCCTTCAACAGCATTCCACGTGGGAGATTGATAGGCAAGCTGGGGAGCCTAGGGAGTAGGCCTAAAGTAGTAAAATGGGTAGAAAGTTGTCTGAGCAATAGAAGTCAGAGGGTGGTGGTAAATGGCACCCAATCTGGAATAGGCAATGTGACTAGTGGGGTGCCACAGGGAGTTAGTACTTGGACCAGTCCTCTTCAATGTCTTTATTAGTGACTTTACAGAGGGATTTGAAAGGAGTATGCCTGTTCGCAGATGACACAAAACTCTGCAACACAGTAAACACACTGGAAGGGGCAGAAAGAATGAGGGATGATTTAAAGAATTTTCAGCAAGGTGCTAAAGTGGGGACACCTGGAACCCCTGAAACAACACCTCCGTAGCACTGACTGGTCATTACTTGATGCCACAAATGATATAAATATTGCCCTGGACCACTTCATGAAGCTCTTTAATGAAGCTTGTGATAGCCATGCCCCTTGAAAAGGATGAAAATCCGAGCACCATCAATTTCTGGTTAGCCGCCGACCTCATTAGTCAGATGAATCACAGCGATCACCTCTGGTGTCCTGCAAAGGCTACTGGCAAGCATGCAAATGTGCAACAATATAAAACTGTCAGGAATAAGTGCATCTGGGCTATTCGCATTAAAAAATGCAAGTACCATAGGGAACGGCTTGCTAACACTTGAGGTGACAGGTAGAACTTTTGGAACAATATAAAAGATGTAACAGATAAAGATACTAAGGTTGCACCCACTCTTGACCCACTGACCATAGCCAATGCTTTTAATAACGCATTCACTGACCTGGGCAGTGTCCTCCCACCAGACTTCTTCAAGGACATCACTGAAGACACTGGACAGCGGCCAGACGATTCGCTTCCTGCATCACCTCCTTTCTACTTCAAAGAGGTCCCGCTGTATATGGTCAGGAAATATCTAGTAAAAGTAATCGGGAAGTCAAGGCATAGCAGTGATTCCTTAGACCTTAAATTAGTTTTCCTTACCATTGAAGAAGTACTGGCACCCATTGCAAAGATTCTAAACCTCTCACTGAGACTGCCACAATTCCCCCAAATCTGGACGTCATCCCTTGTTACCCCTGTTCACAAAAGTGGAGACCGCACTATAGACACAAACTTACACACAAACTATAGACCTATCTCATACTTCCCACCTCTGTCTACAGCACTTGGGCGCATAGTTGCAATCAGCTGGTGGAGTATAAGGAAAAATACTTCGATCCAGTGCCCCCAACAACATGGATGTAAGCGACTAAGCACTACCACAGCACTGCTAGAATTCACTGGTTTCATTCACTAATCTCTGGATCAAGGTAGATTGGTGGGTGCGGCCTTCATAGACCTCACAAAGGCCTTTGATACAGTGAACCATGCTCTACTTCTCAAGCAACTGTCGTCAGTTGGCATCTTGGCAGATACTGTGTCCTGGTTCAGAAGTTATCTTGTAGGCCGCTCCCAACGGGTGAAGATAGCTAATGTCGCCTCTGACCATCAACATGTCCACTCTGGAGTACCACAGGGCTCCATACTGGGTCCACTTCTCTTTAGCATCTTTCTTAACAATCTCCCTCGCTCCTGTCACCAGCAGATCCTCCTCTATGTGGATGACGTCATATACACTAGCAACACTGACCCTGAACCACTGGAACACCAGCTTCAACTCAGCTTTGAGGAAGTGGAGGACGATTCAGAAAACACAAGCTGATTCTGAACTACAAAAAAAGCAAAGTCATGTTGTTCAGCGGTGCTCACAGCAAACACAGATCAATGCCCTACCTATCAGGAATTCCTCTGGCGTCCTGCTTGAACAAATTCAACATTTCAAGTATCTAGGGTGTAGTTTGTGGTGTAGTGGATTGGGGTTTGACTGTGATGTAAAGGGTTGTGGGTTTGAAACCCACAGTAGAACTTCTAAGTACCTCAGTGGAATCAACAAAGTCCAAGAGGTAGCATCTTTCAAAAAAAGAGACATGCAAGAACAAGGGGACACAATTTAAAGATGGGGGTGTCAGGGCAATGTGAGGAAGTATTTTTTCACACACAGAGCGGTGGGACGATGGAACAGCCTTCCTGAGGAGGTTGTGGGGTCTAAAACAGTGGGGGAATTCAAGAATGCATGGGACAGACATAAGGCAGTTCTTGTGGGGGGTAGGAAGAAGTAGGCTGTTGGTTAACTAGGATCTGCGGCTTATCCTGTAGGTAGGGAAGTGGGCAGACTAGGTGGGCCAAGCGGTCCTTATCTGCTGTCAAATTCTATGTTTCTGTTTCTAACCGTGGATAGCTCCCTATCATATGCCCAGCATGACCCCAGTGCCCTTGAGCAGCAACTACAGAGTGACTTCACCAGTGTAGAGATGTGGTTCAAAGATCATAAATTGATAATGAACTACAAGAAAACAAAAACCATGCTGTTTTCCAGCTCTCTAAACAAACACAAAAACTACCCACTATCAATATGCAATAGTGGCGTGGTTTCCCTTGAACTTGTTCAACACATTAAATACCTCGGTATCACTATTGACAACTTGCTCTCCTATACTCTGCACATTGAGAACACGGCTAAAGCCATCAACAAGCGTACAGGGCTACTTTATTGTCACAAGAATGGCCTCCCCCCGAAGCCCTCAGCATAGCTGTTCGCAGTTCTGTGGGTTCCCTGGTGGACTACAGGCTGCCTATATGTGGTTCTGCCACAGATACTGCTCTCTGGTGCATAAAAACAGCACTCAACAAAGCCTGCCATCTCACCTTAGGTGCACACCGACTGACTCACACCTGTGATCTCTGTGCCAGGGCATGCTGGCTCATGCTCAATGGCTGACCAAAATATCAATCCTGCCTTTAGTCCAAAAATATCTGCCTTGGTCAGCTACCGCCAGGGGTCCAACAACTTCTGTTTCCCAGCAATAATCCATGGCACACCCGTAACTCCGAATACCAGTCCTTCCTAACTCTGAAATGTCAAACATCTCAAGAACAAAAGGTCCTTTGCTTACTGTGCACCGCTGTGGTTCAACTCCTTCCAGGAGAACATTGCGCACCTGGCACACTGGGTACTTTCAAAACGAACTTGAAGCTCCTTATATCGCAATCTTTTTTTAATTTTTTTTTTACGCTTTATTCCTCCTTCGCCTTATCGCCACCGCCGGAACTATCAGCCGTCGTAGCTTCCACCTTCTCCAGAACGGCCTCAAACCCTCGTACCTCGCTGCTTACCTCGGACGGGTTACGGGAGCGGGGAAACACCTCGCAGACACTAATTTTGAACCGGAGGGCCGCCTGAGAGGTTAATTGAAGCCGCTGGCGCTGCCTATGTAGGGCGGCTGACAGCCGCCCATTTTCTGTTTTTTCCGGGGAGGCGGGAACGTGCAATGACGTAATGACGTCTGGCCCGCCTCCAAGTCCTCTGAAGTGTCAGTGGCTGTGTGGCTCCGGGCCTCCGCCCGGGGTCGCTAGTGCTCCGATCACTGACCCACCCTCCCCCCTGGAGAAGGACAGCAGTCCGTAGGACGCTCCATCCTTCTCCCCCCAGCCGGCCCTCCGACGATCCAGGTCTGTTCCCGAACCCGGGTCGCCGGCATCGCATGCGGAAATCCCACCGCGCCTAAAGGGCCGCCAGTGACACGCCAATCTTGATGTGCCTGCCAGTTAGCTAGCACCACCTTCCACCCCCACATTTCATCCCTGCCCTCAACCCTCCCTCTCTCCCCAAGTAGGCTCCTCCTGCCCCCCACACACCTAGCACCCTTCCTCTGCTCTCCAATCTACCACCTCCTCCATCCCTACTGCTATACTGATATTACGCTCTCCTTTTGCACATTGTACTTGGGCTCCTCCCCTTCACCCCTTTTTTCTTTTTTTCTTTAGCACTTAGTAACGCTCCAAACAACCTCTTGTTTTCTGACAACTGACTGGTTTCACTGTTGGGCACTGTAAATTGTCTGTTTTTCTGTGACCTGTACTGTGCTTGATATATAATCCTGTTTGTTTACCTTTGTATTTCTGCGATCCTTTGTATAATTTCACCGATCTGTTTTACTGAAATTCCCTGACGTGGAACCTATGTAAAGAGCTCTGAGCTCAAATGGTTTTCCGAGTACTGAAATAAATGTTGAGAATGTTGCCAGGTCTGCCAGTATCAAGACAAGGTTACTCCATAGACATGAACACAATCTAACCCCTGAAGCCCTTATACTAGCTATCTATAGCTCCATAGTATCCATTGTTGACTATGGTCTGGTTATCTACAGCTCAGCTTCCACCACTACCCTCCACAGAATATCAATGGCACTCATTAAAGCATGCCGACTTCTTACTGGAGCAGCATGCCTTACCCACACATGGGAACTGTATGCGCAAACAGGTTGGCTTCAACTAAATGAGAGGATTCACTATCAAACCTGTTTGCTAACTAAAAAGGTACTTCTCGGGCTCCTGCCTTCTGGTGTTACAAACTTACTCAACTCATCTTCAGCTACCAGCACACGCGTAACTCAGTCAACCAATTCTTCTCTGTCCCAAGATGCTAACACAAGGGCAACGATCTTTTGCAAATAGAGCACCACTATGGTTTAATGCGCTGCCCAGAGAGTTCTCTTCCTTACCAAAATTGGGACCTTTTAAAGGCACTCTTCATCAGCACCTTACAGCTAACAGTTCCTGTGACTGTTTCAACTGACATGGCACTACCTTAGCAGTATTGACACATCCTTGTGTGCCAACTTCTCCCCCTTTCTCTGCAAATTACCACTTTCACCCTGACCGCTGTGCCCTATTTCCTGCCTCCTTCCCTGATTCTTCTTTCACCTTACTCTTCTCACCCTCCACCTTCTTTCCACTGTTTATCTTTACTTACCTGAACTTTTGTTCACCCAAATCTACCTATATCTATTTGACAAAGCACCTTGGGCTGCCTCCTTTTATTAGTTTATTTTTGATTTCCTACCGATTCATAGTTTTAATTTTAGTTGCAATGTTAATGTAATTTTAAATACTTTCTTGTCAAAATGTTATGTATACCATCCTCCGTTGTATGTCTGTCACCCTTCCCACTGACATGGAACCTTTGTAAACAAGCTGTTATGTGCTCAAAGGTATTGTACTCTAAGAATAAATAAATAAAAATAAAGCTAGAAGCATGGTCACGGTTTGGCGGCTGGGTTTCAATGCAAAAAAAGTGCTAAATCATGCACCTGGGACACAGAAACCAGGGGGCAACAACCATCTGGGAGGAGAGGTATTAGCAGTCACAAAGGAGGAAAGGGACCTGGGGTCCTCATTTCTGGTTACCCGAGGGTGCTAAGCAGTGTGACAAGGAAGTGAGTAAGGCTAGCAGAATGCTTGGATGTATACAGAGGGGTACCACCAGCAGAACGACGGAGGTAATAATACCCTAGTTTAGATCACTGGTGAGACCCCACCTTGAGTACAGTGTACAGTTCTGGAGAAGACCCCATCTCTGAAAGGACATTGGTAGGGTAGAGGTGGTGCAAAGGAGGGCAACCAAAATGGTGCAAGGCCTGCATCTGAAGCCCTATGAGGAGAGACTTAAGGATTTGAATATGTACTTTCTAGAAGACAGGAGGGAATGGGAGGATATGATAGAGACATTCAAGTACCTCACAGGAGTAAGCGAGGTGGGCGGAAGGGAGCATTTTCCAAAGGAGGAGATATGCGCAAGGACAAAGGGTCATGATATGAAGCTGGAAGGGGAGAGGCTCAGAGGTAATGTGAGGAGGTACTTCTTCATGGAGAGGGTGGCAGATGCTTGGAATGGCCTCCCAGAGGAATTGGTGGGGGCTAAAACGGTCACAGGTTTTACGAATGTATGGGATAGACACAAAGGAATCTTAGAAGTAAGAGGGGGAGTAGGCTGGGGTCCAGGTAGGGACTCAGGTAGCACCACAGGCAGGGAATTTAGGGCAGACTGGATGGACCAAGTGATCCTTATCTGCTGACAACTATGTTTCTATTTGATCATTTAGTGGAAAACCTATGGGCGTGGGCTAATAGCAAAGGGGTAGCTATCTGGGAGGTAACCAGTAGAGGAAACTGGCTAAATCATAGGAGGTGGGGGGGATGACAGGTGGGTTGGGACTGATGGGGCCTACTGGAGGAGTGGATAGCAGGAAATCAGGACAAAAAGGAGGTTGACTTTGAGTGCTATAATGAATTTGAGCCATTGAGTAAGTTAGTTGGAGAGGACAGGGTGAGGGGGCAGAGGAGGAAAAGGAGGGTGGAGGAGAGAGGGATACGGTGAATCGGACGAGGGTGGGCATCGGTTATTCAAATAAGTATGCTAGCAGAGGAGGGGGCAAATCAAGTGTCAAAGAAAGGAAGGGGGGAACCAGCAGAAGGAAGGTGTGGAGGCTGCGAGTCAACTTGGTGAGAAAGGAGGAGAGACTAAGATGAGGAAGGGGCATCCTTTGAGGGGAGGATCATACTAGAAAGGCCCAAAGGTAAGGGGACCTGCAGGTGGGCATGGAAGGGCAACAGGAAAGGGAGGAGGTAGGAGGGTGATGGTGATGGGAATGCTGTGTTGGGGGTAACTGGAGAGGTGGGAGCTGGAAGGGGAGGAGGTCGGGAGAAAAAGGCTTGACTGGGATAGGGAGTGGGGTGGAGGCTAAACTGGGGGAGCTGGGAATTCAGTTATAAAAGACGCAACAAGAGGGGTAGGGCAGCTAGGGTTCTCTTTGCAGAGGGTCCAGAGAGAAGCCAAGGAAGTGGTCTCGAGGAGGGGAGGTGATGGGGCTGGTGGGGAGTCCAAAAAGGAGGTGTACAAAAGATCAAGGGGGACACTAAGGTTCTCCTGCTGGGGGACTCCATGAGCAGGGGTATTCATTGGGTGTGGCAGGGTGAGGGGAAAATCCAGTCCAGTTAAGGTAGTGGGTATTTCCGGTCTGACTGTGCATAGGGCGAAGTTCATGGTGTAAGAGCTGGCGTGGGACTGTGGAGGATCACCGGACTTCCTGATGCATCTGGGAACAAATGATATTGAGCGGAATAGTATGCTGACCATTCAGGCAAGGTTCTGAGAACTGGCCAGGGTCTGTCATGACAATGGATGCCCAGTCTCTTCTCGAAAATCCTGCCAGTGCCAAGGGCCACTGTGGAGAACAAACAGAAGATCAGGGAGATTAATGACTGGCTCGGGCAGTAGGGTAAACACAGCGGATTAGGGTGTTGGGAGACTTGCAGGGGGGGTTAGAATACAAGGGACTGTATGCCAGGATGAACTCACACCTAAATCGTAGGAAGGAGTTCTCAAACTGGGGATAATGGATTTCATTCAGGCTAGATGGGGTTTAAACTTGTGGAATGGGGAGGGGCACTGCGGGCTCATACCACTGGTAGGACTGGCCTGCAACCCCATAGAGGAGGGACAGGCAGTACCCTAGGGGAGAAGTGTGGATGACTGTATGAAAGATCTGGGGAGGATATGGTAAAGAAGGGTAGGGACAAGGGTTGGAGGGCGGCTTTAATAAATGACAGGAGCCTGGGGAATAAAATGCCTAAGTTCTAGTCCATGTTGTTTGAGGGTGGAGCGGATGTAGCAGTGGTCACTAAACTTGGGCCATGACTGGACCTTAATCTGGTGGGTACCTTGTACTGGGAAGGACAGAAAGGTGGGCAGAGGGGAGGAGTGGCAATGTTCATTAGGGGATACACTGAGATTATGAGAGTGGAGGAAGCAGAGGCAACGTGGAGGCCCTATAGGTCATCTTGCAAACCCCGTGGGAGGGAAGATCAAGTTGGGGATGGTATATAGGCCCCAGGACTAGTGGAGGACCTGGAGGATTGCCTGTTGGCTAACATTAAGGGGCAGTGTGGACTGGAAGGGAAGGTGATGCTGATGGGGACCTTATATGCAGCTGATTGGGATACTTCAGCGTCCACTTTAACCAGGGAGCAGAAACTGCTGGATGGCTTCTTGGATGTGTTCTCAATCAGCAGGTGATGGACTCGAGGAGGTCATATCCTGGATGTGATTTTAACGGATGGGGATCTTGTAGAGATCTGGTTGTGTAAGAACCCCTGGCTGGGGCGACCACAACATAGTCTGGTTTCAGCTTAAACTGGGGGGATCATTCAAGGACAGTGATAGTTGATTTTGAGGGGTGGGGCAGCCTTTCAGAACATGGGGAAATTCTCAAGGGGCATTTAGGGAGATGGAAGCTGTCCAGAGGAGGGCAACTAAAATGGCACAGGGTCTGCACTGGAAGACATATGAAGAGAGACTTAAGGAGCTTAATATGTATAGCCTCGAGGAAAGAGGAGGGAGGGGGGACATGATAGAAACTTTCAAGTACCTCAGGGAATCAACAAGGTCCAAGAGGTAGCATCTTTCAAAAAAGGGTGTGCAAGAACAAGGGCACAATTTGAAGAGAGGCGGCTCAGAGGTAATTTAAGGAATTTTTTCACAGAGATGGTTGTGGATGCATGGAACGGCCTTCTGGAGGAGGTTGTGGAGTCAAAAACGGGTGGAATTCAAGCATGCATGGGACAGTCATAAGGCAATTCTAGGGGGTTGGGGTAGGAAGAAGTAGGCTGCTGGTTAACTAGGATCTGCAGCTTATCCATTAGGAAGGGAAATGGGCAGACTGGGTGGGCCAAGCGGTCCTTATCTGCCATCAAATTCCATGTTTCTATGTTTCTATAAAACTAGGTTTGGACATGGAAGGTAGGTGGGAGGTCATAAAGCGGTGGCTACAGGAGGCCACCAGGAGCTGTACAAGAGTGAAGCACAAGGGCGGTATGTCTCGTAAACCATGCCGGTGGACCAAGGAGGTCCAGAAGGAGGTAAGGGAGAAGAAGACTGCCTACAGTAGGTACAAATAAATGAGAGGAGAGAGGGATAGAGAGAATTATTGCCTTGCAACCAGGAAATTCACCAGAGTGGTGAGGGGGGCAAAGGCCTGGAAAGAGCAGAGGCTGGCGCAAGGGATACGGGGTGGGGAAAAGGGGTTCTTTAGGTATATTGGTGAGCGGAGGAAGGTCAAGGCCAGCTCCAGTAGTTGAGGACAGCTGGGGGGTGGAAGGCTGGAGAGCAGGCAGAGGTACTGGAATGAGTACTTTGCCTGAGTGTTCACTAGGAGGAGGCAGGGAACTCCAAAAAGGGGTTGAAGGACACAGAAGGAGCAGACCTAACTATTGGAGTACTTGCTGAAGAACAAGCCACTGGGGAGGTAGACCAGGGTTGAGATATCAGGCTGGTTCTGCTGAATGGGGGGTGGGGGGAGACGATACTGATATTCCTATCAGTCGGGTGGGAAGCCCTCCAGTCCCTAAAAAGGATAAATCTCCGGGGCCTGATGCTATTCATCTCAGAGTACTGAGGGAGTTGGTGGATGTTTTGGCTACACCATTGGTGGATCTCTTTAACTTGTCGCTCCAGACAGGGAGGGTGTCAAGGGATTGGAAGCAGGCGCATGTTGTGCCCATCCATAAAGGGGGATCGAGAGAAGAGCCAGGAAACTATAGACCGGTCAGTTTGACATCGGTGGTGGGGAAGGTAATAGACAGCATACTTAAGGAAAGGCTGGGAGGTTTCTTGGCGGAGATGGGTTACCTGGATGACCGGCAGCATGGGTTTGTGCCAGGTAGATCATGTCAAATAAACTTTGTAGAGTTCTATGAGTGGGTGATAATAGCACTCGACAGGGGGAGACCAGTGGATGTACTGTTCCTGGACTCCTAGACTTCAGCAAGGCATTTGATTCAGTCCTTCACATTGGTCTAAAGGAGAAGCTGGGGGGGATGGGGGTAGGCCCATTGACAGGTAGATTGGAAATTGGCTTTCAGGTCGCACTCAGTGGGTAGTGGTCGGAGGGGAGGTCTCGTCTCCTAGGAAGGTCATAAGTGGGGTCCCACAGGGATCAGTCCTGAGGCCACTCCTGTTTAACGCCTACATCTCTGATATCAGGGAAGATATCGAGTGTGAAATGAGTCTCTTTATGGATGACTCTAAGCTGAAGGTGGTGGAGGGAGGAGGAGATTGGCCTCTGCAAGAGGACCTGGATACTCTGGATAGGTGGTCCTGCACCTGGAAATTGAAATTTAACTCCTCCAAGTGCAAGGTGCTACACCTAGGTGGGAAAACTCCCCATTATGTGTACACCCTTGGGGGTGACTTGCAGGCCACGGCAGGGGAAAGAGACCCAGGAGTCTTAGTGGATGTTAACATGAATGATTCAGAGCAGTGCAGGAGGGCTGCAATCAGGGCAAATAGGATGCTGGGATGCATCGCTAGGGGGGATTACCTAAAGGAACAGGGAGGTGATTTTTGCCACTGTACAACAGCCTGGTTAGACCACATCTTGAATACTGTGTGCAGTTCTGGAGGCCGCATCTAAGGAGGGACATCCAACTCCTGGAGAGGGTTCAGTGGAGAGCAACCAGAATGATCTGGGGCCTGGGGGATATGACATATGAAGAACGACTAGGGAAGCTCAACCTGTTCTCGCTGGAGGAGAGGAGGGACCGGGGGGACATGATTGAGGTCTTCAAGTACCTCAGGGGAGTAAATAAAGTAAGCTGAGATAGAATCTTTCAACTGAAGGAGGGTGGAATCACCATAGGACACAGTTGGAAGATTGAGGCTGGTAGGATTAGGAGGGAAAGGAGGAGGAGGAGGTACTTCACGGAGAGAGTGGTGTAACCGTGGAATGCACTGCCTGGGGAGCTAGTACAGGCAGCTACGGTGGAGGGATTCAAGAGAGGGTGGGACAGGTATAGGCAAGGGGTAAAACAGAGGCTGGTTTGCTCGAAGGGGGGGCAGGACTGGGGAATAGAGTAACAGTGGCAGGAGACAGATAGAGGGCTACAGTACCCAATCAGGGTGCTGAAGCACGAGCAGATTTAATCGACCAACAGGCCTACTCTGCTGGCATCTAGTATGTTAGTATGTATTTGTTTAAATTTTTAAGAGCAAAATTTTTCTAGCTTATGCTGCCATATAAAGAGTTTTTTGCCTTGTTAATGAGATCTGTCACCTGACCATGTAGTGCTAGCTTTTCCTTTCCCACCCACATAGGTATTTCTGCTTCTTCATCTAGGGGATAGCTACATCAGCACAGTCCCCAGCTCCCCCAGGTGTGCTTTACTGCATCCCTTGGCACGCACCTGATCATAGTTCTCCCCATGAGTTCCCTTCTCATGACTTGGCCGGAAAGGGAGAGCCATCCTCCCCCCCTGAGTACATCAAGTTCAAGGTGAACCAGGTTACATACCGAGTGGTAGCATGGGTGCGGAGTCAGCTGGGCCAGGCTTCTGGAAGCCCCCCCCGATGTACCATTTCCTGCTTTTTTCTCTTCCCTGCCCCGACTGTGGAGCATCAGATTCATGCGTGGAGGTGCACCCATCCGCTCCCACAGTCCCCTCCCATACACTACCTCCATGACCTGCTGTACAAGCCTCCACCTGAAGGCAGCCTAGGGCAGGCCAACAAACCTCCCCTTCCCAGGAAAGAATCACAGTCCCTCGCATGCTGGATCTTTTCCCTCCCCAGGAGAGGATCACAGTCCCTTGCATGCTGGATCTTTTCCCTCCCCAGGAGAGGATCACAGTCCCTTGGATGCTGGATCCTTTCCCTTCCCACCCCAGGAGAGGATCACAGTCCCTCGCATGTTGGATCCTTTCCCTCTCCACCCCAGGAGAGGATCGCAGTCCTCGGATGCTGGATCCACCCCAGGAGAGGATCGCAGTCCCTCAGATGCTGGATCCTTTCCCTCCCAGGAGAGGATCACAGTCCCTTGGACACTGGATCCTTTCCCTTCCCACCCCAGGAGAGTATCGCAGTCCCTCGCATGCTGGATCCACCCCAGGAGAGGATCGCAGTCCCTCAGATGCTGGATCCTTTCGATCCCCAGCCAACGCTCGATGACCTGAGTCCATTCCCAAACCCGAGTCACTGGTGCGGGAAAAGGTACGGTGCACACGGCGCCTCAGCCCCGTTTGCCAGTGGGTCAGCTGTAGTGCTTTTTAATGCACTGTCAGGTGACATCCCTTAGCCAATGAGGTTTCAGGATTTTATAAAGGGTCTTGATGCATGCTTCAGCCTTGTATTCTTCTATTCCTGGATAGTGCATTGGAATCCTTTAAACCACCCAGCCTGGGGTAACTCTGTTTATAAAATGTCCTGTTTAGAATGAACAGGCAAGCACATTTAAAAATCGTCATACAAAGGTGTATGACTGCAGCAAAACAAGGGTTTATGTTCCCAGTGTCAGAGGTGCTTAAATAGCCCCTTTAACAGAAGTGCGACAGGCTCTGGTTGTTGGTGGTGGCACTACTTAAACAGCTCCAGCCCAGCTATGTAAGATGCAGTTCTGGGCAAAGGGCTTTAATCAAGGGACAGAGACAACAGTGTGAGTTTGGGGGGTGCTTGTGCTGTTTCTAGTGCAGTCTTAAACAATGGTCAGGTGACTACTTATAACTGATAAGGTTTACAGATTCCCTCTTGCCGTTTCTATGGATCTCCGCTTGCCCGTCATATCATTCATTACCCCATCAGTGCTCAATCAAGCGACACTGCACCCGTGCTGCCAGTGCTGCCCTTTAAAGTCCTCTCCAGCAGCTGCTAGTGTTGTGGCACAGCACAGTACACCCCTCCCCTTGGAGGATAGGATCCTGGGGACATCCAGAACCCTTCCTGTCAGCCCTCGATCTTGACAGCCTGGACTCGGAGTGTGTGAAACAAGGCTGCCAGCATTCCAGAGCAGCCGCCCACCACTCGGCTCCACAGATTGGACAGATGATGTCTAGGGGGCAAAGAGCCTCCTTTCCTACAAATATCTTTAGTTATTTATTTAAAAGTTGATAACCGGAAAGAGTCATTCCAAAACCAGGAGGATACAAATCTGGGACAAGAGGTATGAAGATTAACACAATAGTCTGCTCCGGCTCCTCAAAAAAACTAAAACATAACATAATTAAGTGGATACGCCCATGTTAAGATAGATAGATATGTTTACATAGCTGGTAAATGTAATGGCTTGTTTGCCTATATACAGTTAGTCATTTGCATAGTTACAGCATTTCATTCGTGGACAATAAATACAGATAAACTTTATAAATAATGCCTAAAATACAAAAAGTGTTAAAGGTAACAGAAGGAAAGAAATATCCTTCCAGAATGAACACCTTTGTAATCATACCAGAAGATGGAAGCAGTAAGCAAGTGAATACAGCAATGGATCTTATATGAAAAGAATACACGTGTTCACTTGTATTTTAATTTCAGAAAGAGAAATGAATGTAAATGAAATTTATAAAAAGAAGTCTGTATAAATGCATGTATATAATCATCTTTCTAATAAAGCTGGTTTTAAAAACAAATAAAAGTTGATAACTGGGAAAGGCACACAGAGCCAAGGCTCATTTCCGGGTGCGACCCAGGACAGGAGAGAAGGACATAGTATGCAATAAATACGACAGGATAAACTAGGAAGGAATTTACAACACATTTACAATATACAGGCATTTACATCATCGTCATTGTGTAGGCATTTCAGGTACATAGGGTAGTTAACCAGTAGTAAACAGATACAAGCGATGAGAGAAATGGCACGATGGATTTTTTGCACAGTGACACTAACCTGCAATAAACAATATATACAATGAGAAGTGAACATATATCTATATATATACATGGAGCATTACACAAGGAAGCCGAACGGTAGTGAGTTTGTACGTGAGGCCAGGGAAATCTTAGATGGGTGTGGGGGGGGGAGACAAAGACAAGGGGGTAGGGGAGAAGTCTGAAACCTCTTTAGGGATGCTGCAGTTGGCAAACTGCGACCTGAGAGAGGAAAGTTGTTCCAGAGGGCTGGGAGCTGATGGGCAAAGGCTAGTTTCCCGGAGAGTGAGTTTTTAGTAATTAAGAATGAATTATCCTCAGGAGTTACCCTTTCTAGTAGCCGAACACCTGGGTATCAAGTAGATAACACTGCCAGGATGCTTGGCTGTATTGCCTCTATGTAGGGTTACTGTTGACCTGTCTCTCAGAGCACCCCCCCCCACCAGTGCACTGTACCTTATGGGGAGGTGGTGGACCTGTACTCGCATACAGTCAGTGCTGGGGTGTGACAGGTAATGAAATGAAGAGACCCACCTGCAGTATATACTCCTATCTTTAAGTGATATTACAATGTACTGTAATAACCTTTGAAAATTCATTAAAAATCATATTAACAAAAAAGAATGAATTATCCTGAAATACGGGCGGGGATAATAATAGATGCGAGTTCTGCTGAATCCAAGTGCCTAGCTCGCTCTGAGGGGTTAAGTCCACAAACAGCAGGGTGGAATCCTCCCCCACACTGTTCTTACTGGTGGGGCCCTGAAAGGGCGCATTCCTTCCTTCCTTGGATGCATAGCCTGAGCTGGGTGCACCTTAAGGTCAATCAGTGCATCAGCTGCAGGAACAAGTCTCAAAAGTGATTTATCACAACTCATGGAATGAGGAATGCCTTTGCAAAATAAAACATGGTATTTTAGCTGTCAATATAGCTACTAGTAAACTAACATTGTAAACTGTGTTATTTTACCCATAACTTGCAATATTATTTTACATGTAGCTATGTTATTCATCCCAATGCTATACTTACAATAGTCTATGAGGTGGCTTAAAATATGATTGTTATTCTGTGTGGATCATTAATGTAATTTCTCCCTGCAGGTGTGCCTTCACTCAGCCACTTGTTGCAAGAAAACAATGATAGCAACAATCTTCACTGAAGAGCAATCATATTAGTAAACTACTGCATAGAATATGTAAGCATTAATCACCGGCAGAGGAGGGCTCTACCGGGGATTAATGCCCGCTGGGGGGGCATTGTTGCACGAGGGCGAAGCCCGAAGGTTCAACCCCAGCGGGCATTAATCACCGGTAGAGCCCGACGCTGCCGGTGATTAATGCACTTGTAACACGGACAACCTCGATTGCGCATAAACGAAACTCCACAGCCATCTAATTTTTGCCTACACTACCTGCGGCTCTCTACGTGTGTGCTGTCTAACTCTACCCCCTGCATCCGCGCGTACCAGTCTTCCTCCTTGCTGGCTCTATCCCCGTTTGGGATCTGTAGCGCCGACTGCCCACAGCGTCATTTGCCACCCAGTGGCTATAGTACCCACTACAGCAGCAACATGGCATTATGAGGCGATAATACCGTGTTCGGCTCGAAGACAGCCGCAAAGAGCAACCGGCATTATGAGAAATAATGCTGAGTTGGAGCTCGTGCCAGCGCTTCCCATAACCTAACTCGGCATTATCGACTCACAATGCCGTGTTGCTCCTGCACCATGTAGACGGCATTACGCCAATCGCGAGAGTCTCTGGCACGGCTGTCCATAATGCCGTGTTACAATGCCAATTTATTTGCCTCCTTTTATGTCATCCCCAGTTGTGTGTATATCTAAATATCAAATCTACTGTATATGTATCTCTGTCTGTCTGTCTCTAAATACATATACACAGTGCACTCCACTTATAACATGCACAGATAATGCAGACAATTTTGAATGGACCGCTTACATCGTCCTAAACCACACAGTACGTTTCCCTTTACATTTTAATGTTTGAACGGACGTTGCAGTCTGGTTTTGGCAGACAGCTTCTGTGCTATTCTACAGTTAAGTGCAGGCAGTTAGCACTATTATCACCTGTTAACTTCTGCGGTACTTAAGCTGCCAACCCCTACCAAGTGCGTCACTGAGTACAGTGAGCGTTTCTTTCCTGGGTTTTTTTTTTACATATATTTTTCTCATTCCTCTACGGCTGGGGAGGTGTTACCAGTGGTTCCTCCCCAAATCCAGTCTGGCCATACAGCCCTTGCTCCACTCAAACCCCAAGCTCTACCCTTTCGATACCTGCACAGCGATCTATACCACGGCGGGCACACACCAGAGCCACCACCGCAGGATCGGGGGTGGGGCCCAATCCAAGGAGCATCCAGGGAAGGAGTCGGGCGGCACCACAAAGCCGCCATCACAGCCCGTCGAGGTATTTTTTCCTTTTTCTACCCCTTTCACGCCGATCGCGGCAATGACGCCAACATGCCAAACGTGGACGCCCATCGCTACAAGATCCTCAACATGCTCCCAGCGCCAGTGGTACCTCTCGTCACCACTAGAGGCCACTACCGCACCAGGATGCCCCAGATCCCACCCCAGGAAGAGGAGAGCTGTCCTCCGGATGCTCAATCCTACTCCCTCCTCGCTGACCCCAGCACCGGGCTCATTCCTGAACACGGGTCCCTGGTAGCGACGTGGAGGTGACATCCAGTGCCTCAACCCTCAGCGCCACCGGCCGGCCTTTCCTGTGTTTTACCACAAATGTCATCACAGACAGCCGCAAAAGAAATGCTCCTTCTGTCTCGTAAGATTGAGCTCCTAAGGCAGACTGAGTCACTGCCAAAATGAGCTGCTCAGGATGTAGTCGTCCACCTCAGTCTGCCTAACTCAACGGTCTCCAGCTTGATCCGAGGTACAGTATGTATGTATGTATTTGATCCCACACTACCACCCTGCATCTCCTGATGCAGTAACAGAACCCACCCTTAAGGATCTCTCCCGCATCAAAATCCAGCACAATCACAGATTTTAAATGAAAGCTGCAAGAATAAAGAATAAAGGTTTAAGTCTGGCGGTATCACCAGAAACACTGAAGCATGTCACCCTGAACCCCAAAATATGCCAAAATAAATGCCTGAAACAGAACAGAATTTACATGCTCTTGCTATACTTGAGGTAAACCAAAAAAAAAATATCTTAGTGTGCATGACCATTTATTACGGACGTGGCTTACAACAGACATTTAAGCCCATCACGGATGAGTCTGCTGTAAGCTGCTTTGACTGTATAACATATATTACTACAATAGGTCATCTGATACCTTTTATTAATACAATATTATTTTCTTTTTCATTTATTTCAGCACTACTATAGTAGCAAAGTAGCTAATGTGATTAGCCTAAGAATCAAGAGACAGAAACCAACCACACGGACCACCTAGTCCACCCACCACAATCTTGGCAGATGCACCATCATGTTTTATTTACATTATGATCCCGGCAGGGGAAAGTCTGAAAGGGAGACCTCAACATATAGAATAGTGTATGGAGAACCACACACAACAAAACTGTGTTTCTATCAAGGGGTTGAGGAGACATCCTAGGAACCTTGAGAGCAAAGCTGGAGAGGTCCATGATGTCATCTCATTTCTGAGACGGGAACACAAGATGAGTTGGACATGGCCACCCACAGTCTTAATCGAGGGTCAAAGCTTCTGTTTATGTAATAAGTGGGTCCTGTTCGCTCCCCTCCCGTCTACCTACTTTTCACTGCATGCTAACTATATCAAGAATAAATGATGCAGACTGGAGGAAAACCATACACAACTTTTCATGGCTGTGCTGAACAACTTTCTGGCGTTTGCACAGTGTGCAACCTCCAACTTTTGCCCATACACAAAAGTGGCGGCTCCAGGAATTCAAGATGACAAGGGCACAGGCAGAGTAAAGAGGGCTTGTGTCTGGACATGCAGGAGATTATGTTGCCAGCGTGCACCTCTGCTGGGGCACAGCTTGGACACGGCAGCTGCTTTAATGGGTCATGTGCCCTGCCTGGCCCTGTTCTGAAGCTGCCCATGCATACACAATGTTTATCCACTGCTGCTGGCACCAGACCTGGTGTTCCTGAGTGCGCCTCAGAGCGCAATAAACCTGCTATTAAGGCAGTGCCTTCTAGCAATCTCTCAAAGCAGAGTGTTTCATCAAGACCTAAAATATTTACACCGGAGAGCATGATTCCTGAAGACTTTGTTTTCAGACTTAAAACTCTCAGATCAGGTAATCCAGGAATTTAAGGTGCTTAAAAAGCCAGCCACCAGGAAAATGTACAGCTTGGAATGGACGAGATTTTCCATTTGGTATAGTGACAGGCCTAAAAACCCTGACACTGCAGGCATTGAAATGGTTTTAGACCATGTAATGGATTTTAGGTCAAAAGGGTTAAGGCCGTCTGCTCTTAAAAGTTCATCTGGCAGCTCTTTCTGTTTATTAAGCAAAGTTAAATTCAAAACTATAGCTTGCCTCCAGTTTTTAAAACGTCTTATCCATTTGCAGCCTCTTGTAAAGGGTCCAATGTCAGCACAGCGTCTCCAGCTTCATGAGTACCCCCTTTGAATCTATGGTTGCATGTGAACTGATTTTACCCCTCAGATCCCCTCTGTCCAGCCCTCCCAACTGTATCAGATTAGCATGGCCATCCATCATTTTACCCCCTGTAACCCCACTGGATCTGAGGAGTAAAATGAAGATCATCTCTCCAAAAGTGGGGCAGTTGAGAAGTAAGGACAGTGGAGTTCCAAGGGGTAAACTTACTAATGTGGGACAGTTGAGAGGGACAGACAAGGGTTCTGAGTTAACGTGGAATATTTCCCATGCTACGGAATGCAAGAGAGATGTAATAGATGGCCTTTGTTTGTAGCTGGAAGATAGTAGTACTGTACCTTATCAACATAAGTAATGTATCGTTAGGTCAGAAATCTCGACAGTGCTACTGATCTGCTGACCAGTTTAAGCTGTTGTACTGCTGAATGTGTACTGTCAACAAGTATTCGATATGCAACAACGAATACATTCTATATACAAAAAAAGGGACATTTCCTCTAAAGTGGGACAGCTGAGAGGTATGGCTCAGAATCGCTCGGTCTATACCCAACTGTCCCACATTAGGAGGGACGGCCCTCATTTTACCCCTCAGAACCCTCTGACCATACATCTCAACGGTTTCACATTAGGAGGCACGTCCCTTTTTTTAATCTTTATATTAAAACTGACACATAATAGACACTTGGTTCCAAGGCATGAGAATAGATACAGGAATGTTCAGAAAATCAGGATAACTTTTATTTCTTTTGTTGGTTTATACAGAAAACTGCAACCAGTATCATTACAGCCATGAACATGGACTCTATACATCAAGTCTGAAAAGTGCCAGGCCCTATAAGTCAGCCTGTGACTTTTAAAATCGAGGTATAACCAGTCATTTCGATAACATGCCTTAAGAAAAGACAAACCTAGAGTCCCCCACAAAAAAAAGTTTCTTCTTTCAACCCTCAGAACCTTTCTGTCTATACCTTTCAGCTGTCTCACATTAGGAGGGCCATTCCTCAGTATACCCCTTCAGTCCTCACCCAACTGTCCCACATTAGGAATGTACCTCATTTTACCCCTCAGAGCCCCTCTGTGCATACCTCTCAGCTGTCCCACATTAGGAGGCATGTCCCTCCTTTTAACCTACAGAACTCCTCTGTCTATACCTCTCCACTGTCCCACATAGAGGAGCACCCCTAATTTTATCCAATCTGTCCTTACCCAACTGCCCCACATTAGGAAGGACATCTCGCAGTTCCCATTCAGCCATACCTCTGAATTGTCCCACATTAGAGGGATGGCCCCCATTTCCACCCTTCAGACCACATCTGACCATCCTCTCTAGTGTCCCACATCAAGAGGAAGTCCCTCCTTTTACTCCTCAGAACCCCTCTGTCTACCTGCCGGCCGTCCTACATTAGGACAAGGAGGGCCGTCCTCATTTTATTTTACCTCAGAAGCTGCACCGTGATTTAAAATGACAACATAGTTTATTCATGTTTTAAAATGCGATGACAGAAAGGCGCAATGAGCCGCAGCTCAGTACGATCCACGTGAGGGTACCGGGGAGGAGGACCGAAAATACAACAGAAGTTTCAAAGTAAGACAAATGCCCCGAACAGGACTAGAACAACAAGCGGGAGTTACAAAGTGAGTCCGAGATTAATCCATCCCCAGTTGTAGTAGGTGGGCGCAGGGCACTGCGGGGTGTGGGTAAGGACAGCCGAGGAGGGGCTGGGGCCAATGTTAGGCTGGACAACACAGGTGAACATAATGCGACGGGATAGTAGTCTCTGTAACACAAAAGTGTAACAAATGATATAGAAGGGCAAGTTAGTATAAACCAACATGATGTTATAGAAAGAAAACGACATGAAATTATATATAAAAACCCGACTTTTACTTCACACCTCCCTTGTTGCCCCTCCCCTTTGTTTTGCCCCATTCTGGCGCCTTTGCACTTTATTTTGACTCCTTTTCTCTGTGTTGTGACTGGTGAGGTGTGGGGCTCTGGGCAGCTCACAGCTTCCTCCCTGGCGGGGTGCGAACCCTGGCACTCTCTAGCCCTGCTCTGTCCGGACCAGGTGGCTTCCTCTCCCGGCCGATCGTGGTACCATCCCCAGGGACAAGGTGCAAAAGGGGAGTAGTGTGTTCTGAGCTGTGGCTGACCGGTACCAGGTGCGATCTTGTCCCTCCAACCCGGTATCGGGTTGAGTTCCTGCCCGCTACAGTCGCCTGGTTTCCAGCCCGGTATCGGGTTCAGTTCCTGCCCGCTCCAGTCGCCAGGTTTCCAGCCCGGATTCGGGTACAGTTCCTGCCCGCTCCAGTCGCCTGGTTTCCAGCCCGGTATCGGGTTCAGTTCCTGCCCGCTCCAGTCGCCAGGTTTCCAGCCCGGAATCGGGTTCAGTTCCTGCCCGCTCCAGTCGCCTGGTTTCCAGCCCGGATTCGGGTACAGTTCCTGCCCGCTCCAGTCGCCTGGTTTCCAGCCCGGATTCGGGTACAGTTCCTGCCCGCTCCAGTCGCCTGGTTTCCAGCCCGGTATCGGGTTTAGTTCCTACCCGCTCTAGTCGCTTGGTTTCCAGTTCGTTCCGATACCCTGGTATCTGGTTCGGTTGCTACCCGCTCCAATTGCCTGAGTTCCAGCCCGGTATCGGGTTTAGTTCCTGCCCGCTCCCATCGCCCAGTATCATCTTCCGTTCCTGCCGGCTCAAGTAGCCTGGTTTCCAGTCCGTTCCGATCCCCCCCAAATCAGGTTCGGTTTCTGCCCGCTCCAGTCGCCGGAATTGCAGCCCGGTATCGGGTTCAGTTCCTGCCCGCCCTAGTCGCCTGGTTTCCAGCCCGTTCCGATCCTGGTATCGGGTTCGGTTCCTGTCCGCTGCAGTCGGCTGAGTTGCAGCCTGGTATCGGGTTCAGTTTCTGCCTGGTTTCTAGTCCGTTCCGATTGCGCCCCCCAGCCCGCTCCTTTTGCCGGGTACCTGCTCCATTTTCAGCCCGTTCCGATCGTCCGTCATTAGGCTTAGTGCCAGCCCGCTTCCACCTCCCAGTGCCTGGTGCGGTGAGTCCATCTTAATCGCCCCGAGTGAGGTTCCGGTTCTGCCCTCTCCATTCGCCTGGTGCCGGTTCCGTTTCCAAGCATATTACGATCGCCCGGTATCGGCCTGAGTTCCTTCCCACTCAGATCGCCCGGTCCAGGCCGCCCTGATCACTAGGTATCAGGTTCGGCCTCGGCCCGCTCCAGTCGCTCTAATAGACGGAGGACATTGCATTTTGTGAATCAGGTGAGCATGATAGAAGTTCTCGTTTCAAATAAAAAATGATTTATTCCATACCACTGTATCAATATCGGCAGGCATGGTCTTACATACTATTCCATCAGTACCTGTAGGAATGTTACTCCATACCAGAGAGCAATGTCGGTAGGAATTTTATTCCATACAACTCGATCGGTCAGTAGGAATTTTATTTCCTGTTACTCGATCAGTAACGGCAGAAATGTTATTACACACTACTCGATTGGCGTAAGCAGAAATGTTACTCCATACTGCTGGATCAATAATACAAATTCAAGTCCACAATACTGCTTGACCCGGTAAGCCCACTGGGCCTAGAAGTCCCTTTTTCAGGGGCGACACTAATAAGTCCATATCCCCGATGCTTATAGTTGAAAACATTCCAATTCTTACCGATGTTGATACAGTAGTATGGAAGTACGAAATCAAATTCCTGCTGATATTGACAGAAGAAGAGTATAGAATTAACATTTTTACTGATAGAGTGATATGGAAGAAGTGGGAAGACATGAGAATAGGTTGAAGGAGCTGGATTTATATCCTCTGAAGACAAGAATGGAGAGACTGGACGTGATCCAAACATTCAAGTATGTTAAGGGGATCAGTAAAGTGGGGGGGAGCTTTTTTTCAGGGAAGGTAGATACAATAACTAGGAGGCATGGCTTGAAGATGGAGGGGGTGGGGGTTAGGGGAAATGTTAGGAAGTATTACTTCATGGAGAGAGTGGTTAGGGTTACCTCCTGACCTGATTTTCGCAGGACAGTCCTGATTTGGGCAGCTGTGTCCTGCCAAAAAAAACATGAAACATGCTACATGTCCTGACTTTATAGCAGAAAAATATTTTCTAACTTTCCACTAAATGTTGCAGAAAACTATATTATGTTAACTAAAATACCTTAAAATGATAAGAAACAATAGAAGCGATTAAGAAACTACAATACTTAGCGTAACTCTGATTATATAGAGAAAACAAGTGTGCTGCATTGGTCAAGGTTACAGACTCCTGAAATATTTTCAGTAAGAAATGTCCCACTTTGGCTTCTTAAAAGGTGGTAACCCTAAGAGTGGTTGAGCCGTGGAACGGACTGCTGGACAAGGTGGTGGGAGCCAGTACAGAGGAGGGTTTCGAGAAGGCCTGGGACAAACACAAGGGGTTGTCATGGGGAGGGGCAAGTGGGGGCGGGATGGGCAGACTCTATGGGCCAGGAAGGTTCTTTTCTGCTGACACATGTCTGTGAATCTATAAGATTCGTACTGATAGTCATAGAGTAGTATATGATAAGATTACTATGGATAGAGATCATGTAATAGGAATAATACTCCTGCTGATATTAATAGAGTAGTATTGAATTAGGTTAACAGAATTCGACAGCAGAAAAAGACTGCTTAAGCCGGCCCATTGGCGCAGTGGTAGCACTAACACTCGCAACGCCAGTGACCCGGGTTCAGGAACCAGCCTGGGTTGTGGGGGGCCGGCTGGGGGAGGAGGATCGAGCGTTCCAGGGAATGCTTTCTTCCTCCCGGGGAGGGAAGGTGCCGCATCCTGCTGCCGCTTGCAGACGCATGGGTGGTATAGCACACGGGACATGGGAGGGGCACGCTGTATTTCGCATGAGCATACCGATGCACACTCGTGTTGGACTATGTCCCAACGCTGGCGTTCCTACAAGGAGGGGTATATGGGACAGCAGGGAGGGGGCAAAAGTCAGAAACTGCCCTGGCTGGTTACAGGATGATGACTGACCTGCAGGCCCTGCACCAGTGACCCAGGTGCCTCCCGAAGATCTGGATTCATGAAATAGGTAGAGGGACTGTCTGCCACCCCACCGGAGGGTGGGGGAGCAAGCCGTGGGGGACTCGGGAGGATAAGTCCAGGGAGAAGCCCGGTGACAGAACTGGGGTGGCGGTCAGTGGGAAGAAGGGCCTACCTATTCCGTCTCTGCAGACCCATCCTGCATCCTGTCTAATATACCCCTATGCATATCCCATGCATGCTTCAAGCCCCCACTGTCCTAGACTCCACCACTTCTGCGGGCTGCCTATTCCAGGCATTTATTACCCTTCTCAGTAAAGGAATATTTCCTCACATTACTTTTGAATTTTTCCAGTTCTAGTTTCATTGCATGCCCCTGGTCCTGTACCACCTCCTCCTCCTACTGGAGATACCCTCCCTATAAAACTAGCCCTACCCACTACCCTGTCACACTGCCCTGCCACTCTGAGGTCCTCTGATATACACTACTGGTCAAAAGTTTAGAACACCCCATTTTCCAGTTTTTATTGAAATTTACGAGGTTAATGTCTCAATGTACTCTGAAATTAAAGTATAGAACAAATAAACAATTGAAGATAAAAGAAATCATAGAATCATTTTGTTTAACAAAATTTAATCTAAATGTTTGACTCATCAAAGTAGCCACCTTTTGCAGATATACTGTAACTGCAACACACCTGGCATTCTTCCTACAATGGACATCAAATATTGTTCGGGAAGTTCTTCCCAACACTGTTGCAGAAGTTCCCACAAATGTGTTGCACTTGTAGGTTGCTTTGCTTTCACCCTTCTGTCCAGTTCATCCCAAACCAGCTCGATGGGGTTTAAGTCTGGAGACTGTGCTGGCATTCCATGATTTGAAGCCTACCGTCTTGTTCTTTTCCTCAAGGTAGTTCTGACATAGCCTGGAGGTATGTTTTGGGTCATTATCTTGTTGTAGGATGAACCCCTGACCAACTAGGCGTACCCAGAGGGTATTGCATGGCGCTGCAAAATGCTGTGGTAGCCCTTTTGGTTCAGGGTGCCAGTCACTTTGTGCTGTTGTCCTGTGAGCCACCTATCATGCAAGCTGTTGACTCTCAGAAACTTGTCTTCTGATTCTGTTGTGGCTTTGGGTCTGCCAGACCTCTTCCTGTCAGAGTTTCCTCCAGTTTCCAAGTGCCTTTTGATGGTGTAGGAAACTGTACTCACTGACACCTTGGCTTTCTTTGCAATTTCTCTACAGCAGTTTTTGCTAACCTAAACTTTTTTTAACCTCTAGCAGTTTACTGCTTACCTTTGTACCATTTCAGGTTATTCACTGGACTTGAATTGCTTAAATTTCAATAAAAACTGGAAAAAACGGGGGTGTTCTAAAACTTTTGACTGGTAGCGTAATAACCCCTAAGTTCCTTTTCCTGCCCATTGACTATTAATAACACCACTCCCCTGCATACTCAGCACTAGGGTTTCTGTGTCCTAGGTGCTTTATCTTCATTATTTTGCACTTTTGGAATTGAATTCCAATTGCCATATTTTGACTATTCCTCGAGTTTCCCAAGATCCTTGCACATTTTCTCACCTTCCTGAGTGTCCACCCTATTTCAGAGTTTGGTATCATCTGAAAAAGGCATACCTTCCCTTCCAGCTCTTTTGCTACCCTGCATGGAAAGGACGAGAAGGGACTTGGCAAGGTTGGAGGAATGGTCGGAAGTATGGCAGCTAGGATTCAATGCAAAGAAGTGCAAAATAATGCATGTGGGAAACAAAAACCCAGGTGAAGATTACACATGGGGGGGGGTAGTAACAACAACAAAAAAGGCAAGGGACCTGGGGGTAATCATATCAGATGACCTTAAGGTTAGCAAGCAGTGTGAGAAGGCAGTAGGGAGAGCTGGGGGTATACTGGGATGCATAGTGAGAGGCATCACCAGCAGAAAACAGGAAGTTGTTATCCCTCTGTACAGACAGTTGGTGAGACCCCATCTGGAGTACTGTGTCCAGTTTTGGAGACCCCATCTCTGCAAGGACATAGACAGGATAGAGGCAGTCCAGAGGGAGGCAACTAAAATGGTGCAGGGTCTGCAAGAGAAGCTTTAAAGAGAGACTAAAGGATTAATATGTATACCATTGAGGAAAGGAGGAGATGGGAGACATGATAGAAACTTTTAAGTGCCTCAGTGGAATCAACAAAGTCCAGAGGTAGCATCTTTCAGAAAAGAGCGTGCAAGAACAAGGGGACACAATTTAATGATGGGGGCGGTTCAGGGGCAATGTGAGGAAGTATTTTTCACAGAGAGGGTAGTGGATGCATGCAACAGCCTTCCTGAGGAGGTTGTGGGGTCTAATACAGTGGCAGAATTCAAGAATGCATGGGACAGACATAAGGCAATTTTGGGGGGGGGTAGGAAGAAATAGGCTGTTGGTTAACTAGGATCTGCGGCTTATCCTGTAGGTATGGAAATGGGCAGACTGGGTGGGCCAAGCGGTCCTTATCTGCCGTCAATGTCTATGTTTCTATGTTTGCAATATCCTCTATAAAGATATTGAAGAGGACTGGTCCAGTACGAGCCCTGTGGTACCCCACTTGTCACACCCCTCTTTAGAATGAACACCATTAATCACCACCCTCTGTCTCCTATCCTTTAACCAGTTTCTAACCAGTTTACCACTACGGGTCTGTATCAAAGGCCTTGCTGAAGTCTAAGTGGGACACACCCACTGCTTTCAACTGATCAATTTCCCTGGTCACCCAGTCAAAGAACTCTGCTAGATTTGTTTGGCGTGATGACCTCACGCTTGTGAATGCATGTTGTCTGTGGTCTTGTAGCTGGTTGGATTCAAGATACTCTGTAAGCCTTTCAGTAATATTTCAATCAGTTTCCCCACCACTGAAGTGAGATTGACTGGTCTGCAGATGCTAGCCTTTTCCTTGCTGCTGCTGCTATGCAGAGGTGGCACATCAGCCCTTCTCTAGTCCTCTGGAACCATGTCTGTTTCTAGTGAGTTGCTGAATAAGGCCGTCAGTGGGGCAGCCAGGACCTCCCTACATTTTTTGAGTACCTTGGGGTGAATCCCATCTGGTCTCATAGCCTTTTCCATTTTCAGGACTGCAAGTCCTTTCAGCACTCTTTCCTCTGGAAATGGGCTGTGTTCACCCCCTTCCCACCCTGACCCTGCTTTTCCCTCATGGTCAATCCCCTACACCCTCCAGTGTGAAGACTGAGCAGAAGTACCTGTTTAAGATGATGCCAGCTTTTTTGGGGGGTCTCCTTCTGCAGTCTCCCCCTCCTGCCCTTGTAGTTCTTTCTATCCTTACTCTTGTTTTCCTCCTCACGTATGTACCTGATGCTCTTCTGACTTATGTATCTGAAGAAAGTCTTATTCCCTGTAGCGACCCCTTTGGCAGTCCTTTCTTCTGTGGCTCTGCTCCCCTCACCACCTTGTCTGCTCCCTTCTGCTTGGCTAGGTATACCCAGGGCCCCTAGTGCTCTGCTGCAGAATTTTCTAATTTCTGCGGCAGGGCTCCTTGGCTTCTGTGGCAGCATTTTCTGATTTCTGCAGCATGATTTATTCATTTCTTTGCAGAACACAGTCCTGCCATTGGCTAAATATGGTGTGATGTCATCAGTGACATCATATGCTGAGCATAGAGGAGGGGCTTTAGGATGTGTTGGGAAAGAAAGTCTGACACTATGGAAAAACAGTATATTTGAATGAAAATTCACCAAAAGCAATGAATTCTGCGGCACTATATATATATTCTGCAGCATGATGCAAATTCTGTGGAAAATTCCGCAACTGCAGAATTCCAGGAGCCTTGGGTATACCTCCCTGCCCTCCTTCCGCTGCGTATCCTTATACTCCTTGAATGCAGCCCTTTTTTCTATTACCCCCCTTGCCACTTCCTTGGAGAGCCATAATGGTCTTCTTTTTATATATTTTATGTATAAATGTCTAATCAATTGTTGTTTAATTTTGTTTTATAGATGCCACGGTTAAAATCTCAGTGGATCCCCATTTTCCATTTTTGAGGAGGACACTGGTGTATACATATAAGTGGTAAAAAACTACAAATTAATTAAATGGTACATTCGTGCCAATGATATGGTACTTTGACACGTAGTTTAGTCATTTTTAAAAGTTGATTAAATGCTTTTTTAATTATTATGTGTACTGTCACTTTAAATTATTGTGTATTTATGGTGAAGGTATCCTGATGTATGTTATTCCCATGATTAAGCGCTAGAGGGCGCGAAACGCGTTGGGATATCCTTGAAGGTTTTTTTTATGGATGTGGAAGCTGTGTGCTGTGAATAAACTTGTCTGGAAGAAGCACATTACGGCTTTCGGTCTTTCCTTTATGTGCATTTATAGCACATTTCATTCATCCATAAACCCCATTGTGTTGCTCTGCAGTTCTGGCTGGTGCTGGCAACTTTATTCTTCTGCCTCCATTATTCTTGCCTACTGTGCCTCTACCCCCTCCCTGGCACTCCTGCACCCTTCCTAGGCACTTCCTGAGGCAGTCACCATTTCCTTCAGTTCTGCCCTCTTTAAGTCCAGAGCCCTCAATATTGTGTGGTTTGCTTGTATTTGTGTCTTTACGTTGCACCACACTACAGTGATCATTGGTACCAGGGGACTGTCCACTGTGATGTCTTCAGTGCTGTCCCAGTTCGTAAGCACCAGGTCCAGCACTGCCCTGTCCCTAGTGGGCTCCTTGGCTAACTGCCTGAGAAAGCCCTTACAGGGGTCAAAGACAGCCCTGCTCCTTGCTGAAACTGCAGTTGGAAGGCCCCAGTTCACGTCTGGCAGACTGAAGCCACCAGCTAGCAGCACCTCTCCTTACTTACCATTCTGATGTGGCTTCCCAAGTGCTTATCCATCTCCGGGGGGCCTGTGCACTGCTTCAGTGTGGATAGTGAACCCAGAGCATGCCTCTAGGTTGACCCATGGTAATTCCAGCCACTCATTTTCCTCTGTCATACTGATAGAATAGTATGGAATACAATTCCTGCTGATAGTGATAGAGTAACATGGAATCAGGTTGATACGAATACTGACAGTAGTACAGAATAATCATATTGCTAGAGTACTGTGAAATAGGGTTCATATGGATACTGAAGGAGTATGGCATCAGATTCTTACTGATATTGATCGAGTAGTATGGCACACAGTCAGTACTGATACTGATTGAGTAGTGTAGGACAAGGTCAGTACTGACATTGATCGAATAGTATAGCACAAGGTCAGTACTGACATTGATCGAATAGTATGGCACAAGGTCAGTACTGATATTGATCGATATAGTATGGGACAAGGTCAGTACTGATATTGATCGAGTAGTATGGGACAAGGTCAGTACTGATATTGATCGGTAGTATTGCACAGTACTGATATTGATCGAGTAGTATAGCACAAGGTCAGTACTGACATTGATCGAATAGTATGGGACAAGGTCAGTACTGATATTGATCGATTAGTATGGGACAAGGTCAGTACTGATATTGATCGAGTAGTATGGACAAGGTCAGTACTGATATTGATCGAGTAGTATGGCACACAGTCAGTACTGATATTGATTGAGTAGTGTAGGACAAGGTCAGTACTGATATTGATCGAATAGTATGGGACAAGGTCAGTACTGATACTGATCGAGTAGTGTTGGACAAGGTCAGTACTGATATTGATTGAGTAGTATGGGACAAGGTCAGTACTGATATTGATCGAGTAGTATGGGACAAGGTCAGTACTGATATTGATCGAGTAGTATAGCACAAGGTCAGTACTGACATTGATCGAATAGTATGGCACAAGGTTAGTACTGATATTGATCAAATAGTATGGGACAAGGTCAGTACTGATATTGATCGAGTAGTATGGCACAAGGTCAGTACTGATATTGATTGAGTAGTATGGGACAAGGTAAGTACTGATATTGATCGAGTAGTATAGCACAAGGTCAGTACTGATATTGATCGAATAGTATGGGACAAGGTCAGTACTGATATTGATCGAGTAGTATGGGACAAGGTCAGTACTGATATTGATCGAGTAGTATGGGACAAGGTCAGTACTGATATTGATCGAGTAGTATGGCACAAGTCAGTACTGATATTGATTGAATAGTGTAGGACAAGGTCAGTACTGATACTGATCGGTAGTGTTGGCAGGTCAGTACTGATACTGATCGAGAATGTTGGACAAGGTCAGTACTGATATTGATCGAGTAGTATGGGACAAGGTCAGTACTGATATTGATCGAGTAGTATAGCACAAGGTCAATACTGATATTGATCGAATAGTATGGGACAAGGTCAGTACTGATACTGATCGAGTAGTGTTGGACAAGGTCAGTACTGATATTGATCGAGTAGTATGGCACACAGTCAGTACTGATATTGATTGAGTAGTGTAGGACAAGGTCAGTACTGATATTGATCGAATAGTATGGGACAAGGTCAGTACTGATACTGATCGAGTAGTGTTGGACAAGGTCAGTACTGATACTGATCGAGTAGTGTTGGACAAGGTCAGTACTGATATTGATCGAGTAGTATAGCACAAGGTCAGTACTGATATTGATCGAGTAGTATGGGACAAGGTCAGTACTGATACTGATCGAGTAGTGTTGGACAAGGTCAGTACTGACATTGATTGAATAGTATGGGACAAGGTCAGTACTGATACTGATCGAGTAGTACTGGACAAGGTCAGTACTGATATTGATCGAGTAGTATGGCACAAGGTCAGTACTGATATTGATCGAGTAGTATGGCACAAGGTCAGTACTGATACTGATACTGATCAAGTAGTATAGCACAGGTCAGTACTGATATTGATCGAGTAGTATAGCACAAGGTCAGTACTGACATTGATCGAATAGTATGGGACAAGGTCAGTACTGATACTGATCGAGTAGTGTTGGACAAGGTCAGTACTGACATTGATCGAATAGTATGGGACAAGGTCAGTACTGATACTGATCGGTAGTGTTGGACAAGGTCAGTACTGATATTGATCGAGTAGTATAGCACAAGGTCAATACTGATATTGATCGAGTAGTAGGGACAAGGTCAGTACTGATACTGATTGAGTAGTATAGCACAAGGTCAGTACCAATATTGATCGAGTAGTATGGGACAAGGTCAGTACTGATACTGATCGAGTAGTGTTGGACAAGGTCAGTACTGATATTGATCGAGTAGTATGGCACAAGATCAATACTGATATTGATCGAATAGTATAGCACAAGGTCAGTACTGATATTGATTGAGTAGTATAGCACAAGGTCAGTACTGATATTGATCGAGTAGTATGGGACAAGGTCAGTACTGATATTGATCGAGTAGTATGGGACACGGTCAGTACTGATACTGATTGAGTAGTATAGCACAAGGTCAGTACCAATATTGATCGAGTAGTATGGGACAAGGTCAGTACTGATACTGATCGAGTAGTATGGGACAAGGTCAGTACTGATACTGATCGAGTAGTATGGCACAAGGTCAGTACTGATACTGATCGAGTAGTATAGCACAAGGTCAGTACTGATATTGATCGAGTAGTATGGCACAAGGTCAGTACTGATACTGATCGAGTAGTATTGGACAAGGTCAGTACTGATATTGATCGAGTAGTATAGCACAAGGTCAGTACTGATATCGATCGAGTAGTATGGCACAAGGTCAGTACTGATACTGATCGAGTAGTATGGCACAAGGTCAGTACTGATACTGATCGAGTAGTATGGCACAAGGTCAGTACTGATATTGATCGAGTAGTATGGCACAAGGTCAGTACTGATACTGATCAAGTAGTATAGCACAGGTCAGTACTGATATTGATCGAGTAGTATAGCACAAGGTCAGTACTGATATTGATCGAGTAGTATAGCACAAGGTCAGCACTGATATTGATCGAGTAGTATAGCACAAGGTCAGTACTGATACTGATAGTATAGTATGGAATAAGGTTCCTGCTGTCAGTAGTATGGAGTAAAATTTCTGCAGATACTGAGTAATATGGAAAAAGATTCATACTAAGTTTATCTCTAGGAACAGATACCAGTCTAACATGAGCATACAATCTACGATATTTTGTTTCTTTTTCAAGAAATATTTACTTAGAAGCTATCTTAGACAAAATAAGTCTTTTTTAAATTTCAGAATGAATGTAAATGTATAGCTATGCCTATAAAATGTAATCTATGAGGTTGTTTTGTTTGTGTTTTTATTAATCTATTCACACGCTCTGCCTATTTTAAATTAGTTTTCAAAGAGGACATTACTAAGAAACTTTCAATGAATGGCTTTATTTTAAAGTCTTAGTGTGACATTCCAAATAATTACAAATGGCATTTAATTTGAGTTGTTCAAGTGCTATGACTAAGAATACTTTCCTTATATTTTTCAGCTGCTATAATATAGAGAGAATGTAATCTCCGTTGGTATTCAAGCAGTTTGTGATTCATGTTTTGAGCTCTGTAGTACCAGTATATGTTGTTTAGGTCAGTTAGCCACAAGGAAGGGATCCTCTAAGTTCCTGTACAGCAGAGCATATTTCTTTGAAGTGCCTCTACTCTGTCTATGTCCTTTCAGAATGCGACCTCGAACTGGACACAGTACTCAGTAAGTCTCCCTTGCCTGAAGCGATTTATGCAGTGGCATCACCACCTCTTTCCTTCTGCTGGTGATGCCTCTCCTATGCACCCCAGTACCCCACTGGCTCTCCCGCAGCCTTGGCGCATTGTTTGGCCACCTTAGGTCGTTAGAATGATCACCCCCAATCTCGTTAATTTTGGTGGCTGCATCAACTCTCCACTCATCGTGTAATCCTCCTGGGTTCCTGTGCCCCAAGTGCATGATTTTGCTCTTCTTCACACTGAATCTTAGCTGCCACGCTCTGGACCATTCCTGTAGTTTGGCTGATTCCTTCCTGATTTTTTCCACCTCCCAGAGTGTTACCCTATGGGGAGTCAAGGAGCACTTCTGCCCAGTCAAAGTGTTGTATTTGCCTAAGCAAGGCACACTGTTAATTTGCAGAGAGTGCTCGTGCAGCTGCTCTGGAAATGAGCAGGTTCTGTGCATTACTGTTATTATTATTTTTATTATTTATGCTTCATTATATCCCTTGGCACCCCACTCCTGGCCCACACATCAGTCAGTGGTGCCCACTGGACACCCCCTTTGCTGCTGATCACCACCTCCAGGGTTCCCAGTGTTTTTGGTGGGTATGGCTCAACCCTGCTGTGGTGCCCCCAATGTTAGCTGCAAGGGGACGTTAGGATTCCCTGAAAGTGACTGAGGAATGGTGGGTGGGGGAGCAGCACTGGTGTGGGAGGGGGCTGGATGGCGTGATGGGACAAGATGTCCATCATCCAGCAAGCTGAGCTAGGTGCGATGTTCTGGGCCACTGCTGTCTCCCCAGTTGTGCACACCAAATCAACGCCCTGTGGGGTGGAGCTGTCCTTCCCGTCTCCCCAGTGGTGCACACCAAATCAACACCCTGTGGGGTGGAGCAGGCCAGCACTGGTTAACCTGTGTCAGCCAAGGCTCTGTACTCCACCAGGTCTTGCTGTCCAAATGGCGCGTTCCAAGACCCTCCCCATGAGGAGAGTTTCCATGCAGATGTTACTGCACCATCCCTGCCAGCCTCCGCTCCTGTTGTCCTGGGCTCGGACTGCAAATCTGGATCTCTAGTGTGTAGAGAGAGAAAAAGAGAAATGACTTTACATCTGGATATAAGCAGACTGTACTGTTAGGCGATGATAAAACAATACATTTTATTGTTAAAGCACAATTGGCACAGGTAAAGCATACAGGTACCCCCACTAACGACGCCAACATTTCCGTCACTCTGACCCTTTGTCAAGACATAAACACATTCAAGACACACATAAATAGCTCCAGATTATTAATATGCTAATGCATTTTCTAGGGATCTTAAGACACAGGAAATATAGTATTTATAACCATGCTAAAATATCATAAAGTGCATGCAAGGGGCTGGCAGTATAGCCTAGAGGTTAGAGTAATGAGCTGTGAATGAGTTTGGTACCTCCAGCAGACCTAGGTTTGATTCCCACAACTTCCACTTGCATACTGTGTGACTATGAGCAAGTCACTTAACTCCCCAGTGTTCCCAGGTCACCCCTGAAATAGGTACTTGTGCCTAGTGGGCCATACCTGGTTACTAAAGACTAAAACAATGTAATATTCCTATCTCGTTATAGTGGATTATTATAAAGTATATCAATGTCTAAGCATCTTTTATAAACGTTCATTAATACAGTGATATCCTACCTAAAATGATATGTGCAATGAATATCTCATATACACCTGTACCTTAGAGGACATATGTTGCGCAGCTTTGTAAATACACTAAATTTTCTTATTCAGAAAAAGTCTCTTCTTTTTCAAGAAAGGCACTAGTCAGAATTGATCACTGAGACCTGGAAAACTGCTGGCTGAGAGTTTATATTGCCAAAAAGTTTCCCAGCATGAGTCTATTATACAGGATACCGACCCCAGCGCTGAGAGTCACTTTCTCCAAACCTCTGAATGAGAATATACGTCCAGGTCCTGCATTAATAGTATACATAACCAGAGCATTCTCTAACCGACCCAATCTGATGCTCCGTAAATATTTCAGTGTCCTTACACTAGATTGTTGCGCAGGTTTTCCTATGTAATAACAGCCACAGGTACGTACAGCAATATGTAACATACCAAGTATGTCAGTGCGCTTCACAGACCCACCGTCCTCTCCCATGGTGCTGCCAGCCCCCCCACCTCTCTTCCCTGTCCCTACCCTCCACATCCTACCCCACCCACCCCTTCCTCTTACCATTACCTCTCCATCTTCTCTTCCCTCTGTCTACTCTACTGATTTTTGTCTCTTTGACGTGGCATACATTGTACAATGTCTCAGTATAGTGTAACCGTGAGCTTTTTTTTGTAACTTTTTATTTCTGGCATTTAGTACATAAGCATACATGATACTCATTTCCTGAATAGGTACACAAATGACAGGTATAGTAGTACATTACTTAGGATGAAGACTATGTATTCGTTGGTACAGCATTAGGGGTATAAACCATCATTAGTATAAAGTAAGCATCACATACATTTCAGGAGCTATAGAGTACAGCCAATGCCCTAATTAGGTCATTTAGTAATAAAAACATCAACATGTTGAACTGACCAAAGGTCCTATGTTAGATTTAACATCATTAATGTAATAGAGAGATCTCTGTTCTGGAGCCCTCTAATGTACAAAGGAGGTAAATGGTGTGCCTACAGCAGACGGGAAATTGTCCTCGAAGTTGTAAAACAGAAATGGTACACTTGGTGCCTATAGAGGAAGAAATTCACTCGCACCAAGACCAGCTCGTGCCTTTAGGATACATAGTAATGGCACCCAATTATGGAAGAGCAAGTCGTCAGGGCTCTCGTAAACAGCTGCATTAACTGATATAATAAAGTATTGTAAGGCAAAAGACACCTGTCACCCCTTCTTATTCAGAGCATAGAACAGTAAACTGGTATGCAATTAAGCAATAAATCGGAACAGCCTGAACACTGATGAAGAGAAGTATCTAGTAGATCCAAACAGAACTTTTAAATGTCCCAGCGACTTGAGTCATTCTTAGGAACTCTAGTCCTTGAGATATTAAAGTCATTAAAAGCTGACATTAGTCAGTGCCTTAATTACAGCAACCTTGGAAAACGAACTCACTGAGTACATGAATAAAGGCTAGATAATTTATTAACAAGGCTCACTGTCTCTGGAGCAAATTCAGTCCCCTTCTGATTCTTCCCCTTCCGAAGAATGTTCCTCTCATTGCCGTTTAGCCATTATTCTCTCAGTACAGTCTCCGGCTTCCTTTGGCTCTGTAAATCGGTATTGGCATTGATCGATCATGAAGCATAGTTGGGTAGGGAAGGCAAGGGAGTAGGTAATATCCAGTGCTTGAAGACGCTGCTTAACCTCGTCAAAGGCCTTCCTTTCGCGGGTGGCATAAGAAACATCCGGAAAAATAATATACGGGCTCATCATCGATGAATCGGGCCTCTATTTCAGGGCCCCCAACAGCAAATTCTTCACCTGGGGAACGAAATGTTAATAAGACAGTCGGGATTTGTCAATCCATTTGAGGGTCATCTAGGAGTAATGTGGTAGACTTTAATAATTTTAAAGTCTGGTAGATCGGTCAGACCGTTAAGCCAGGATTGCAGATAGTGCAGTAGGGAATCTCCTTCAGACTCCTTAGGCAAACCAAGAACCCGGACATTTGCGGCCCGCACGGAATTTTCAAGCTGTTCCACGTGGTTTCTGAGGGCAGCCTGCTCTTTTTGAGATGTAGCCGTGGTGGCTAGGGCCTTTCCCACCGTGGCTTCCGCCGACTTCGTGGTTTCTCCCATAGCGTCCAGCCTGTGCTCCATCTTAAGGAATCTTTCAGAAAAATTGTCCAACTTTTGGTCCATTTGTTGGACCGTTTTAGTAAGAACTTGTACCGCAATTTGCAAAGATGTCAGGGTAGCCCCATTGGAATTGGAACTCGAAGCTTGAGTCGGGCCTGGTGGATCGTCTGGCGGTTTGGCATTCGAGGAGCGTGGTAAGAAAAAAATCCTGTTTGTTTGTTTTTGTATGCCCCATTTCAATTCGAATTTCAGTGATCCAAGTGCAGAATCTCCTCTTATCAATACTCTGTGGCTGAATAACAGTTCTAGGCTCAGAAGTGTATTTTATTTATAATTAAATAGATCAAAGGTAGGAGCTCCAGAAAACTGCTGCTGCTGGCTGGGCTGATACCTCCGCTCCGGTAACCATGAGCTTTAATTGTATTGTTGTACCGTAACATGTGTTTGTATATTTGCTACTGAATCACTCTGTATTTGAATGTTTATGTATCACTCCGTACTTGTTAACCGACGTGGAACCAATTAACGAGCAACCGCTCACTGGTGCTATCCAAGATTTCAGAATAAATGAAAAATACCACAAGATATGAATGATTGTACCTTAAAACATTCCCCAGTTCTTGGGAGTGTTAAGTCTTGTCCCACCTGTATATATTCGCAAGCTGTGCAGTTTGCTACATTTAAAATTACCTGCTGGGCTTTTTGATTCTTGGGTGCGGATCATTAATTTGAAAACTGTGGACTAGTAGGGCTGAGAGATTTCTTCCCAGCGGTATGTCAGTTTAGGACCTCTGTTTACTATTTCGCTCAATGCAGGCTCAACCTAGGATGCGCCAGTTCTTTTGATTATTTCTTCCAATTATGTAGCCGGGCGTTGAAAGTTGTAATCAAGTTCGACCATTATACTGGTAGATCCAGAAGCAAATGATTTGATACCTTTTATTGGACCAACATAGATGTAACAAAAGAACAAAGTACTTTAGCTTTGAACCAGCAAGTCCTTCCTCGGAAGCTTAAACATTCCATTTGTTACAATCATCACATGTCCTTTCTGGCTGCAATAATTTAATTCTCTCCAGGCATATTGTCAACCTTATTTTTTGCTTTTGTCAGGCACATGTCACTATAACCCCTTTTTCTGGTCTGTTACGATTTCAGAGTTTCTGTTAAAGCCTTCTATTGTACTGCAATTACGTTTTAACTGCATGTACTACCCCACCGGAATGTTGGTGATATGTCTCGGGTGACAACTGTTGAGATGGAGTGTAGCATTCCGGTCAGTGGGCTTACAAAAAAGATCAGTAGATAAGCCATTCTCGTCGTTTTTAAAAATAACTAAATCCAGGAATGCTACTTGTGTTGTACTAGCTGTAAGCGTCAATTTCAAATTTGTGTTGGAGTTCTCTGTATATTCCACCCAGTGCTGTAGCTCTTCGATGTCACCGTTCCAAATGATTAAAATGTCATCAATGTACCTTTTGTATGGGTCCAATTTGTCATATTGTATGTTTACATCAGGATCATAAATATACTTTTTTCCCATTCTGACAAATATAAATTAGCATAATTGGGGGACGTGGCAGCCCCCATAGCCATTCCCTTCACCTGATGGTATATTTCAGACAATAATAAAAAACATTTCTAGTCAAAGCCACTTCTGTTAAATTTAGTGTACAGTACATTGTGCCTTCACAGAGTGCTTGTTGTAAGGCTTCTAAGCTGTCATCATGAGGTATAGTCATATACAGTGCCTGAATATCTAAGGTGGCTAAAATCCAATCGGGTTCAACTTCTGTGTTCCCTAAAATATTCAGAATTTGAGTAGTGTTCCTGTCATATGATCTCGATCTCCGTGCTATGTTTTTTATGTGTGTATCTATCAACTGTACCAGTGGTTCAGTCAGGGAACCGCTATTAGATGCAGTAGGTCTTGTTTACGGATCATACAAGTTTTTAGGCAGACCATATATCCTTGCCTTGACTGGATACTGGACAGTCAGAAAATCACACACCTGCTGGTTAGTAACTCCATTCAGCACAGCTTCATTTATAAAGACATCAATCAGTTTTTTATACATTAGCGTTGGGTCAGTGGACATTTTACAATAAAATTCACGGTCAGAGAGTTGTGACATTTCGTTTATGTACTTAACTTTGTCCATCACCACAATGGCGCCACCTTTGTCAGCCGGCTTTATGGTGATGGTTTCCAGTTTCTGTAGTCTTTGTATTGCCTCTCTGTCCTCTCGTGTACAGGTCTGACATCTCGGCTTCAGGAGATTTTTGTTGATGTCTGCCACATCCTTTCCACGGGCTTTAAGAAACGCATTGACAGTGGGATTCATTATTGGACTAAAGCCTGACGTTTTTCCATTTAGTGTTGTACATAACATCTTCTTATGCTGAGCCAGGTGCGATGTTCTGGGCCCTTCCTGTCTCCCAGCTGCAGCACTAAATCAACACCCTGTGGGGCGGAGCTGTCCTTCCTGTCTCCCCAGTGGTGCACACCAAATCAACGCCCTGTGGGGTGCAGCTGTCCTTCCTGTCTCCCCAGCATGCGCACCAAATCAACGCCCTGTGGGGCGGAGCCGCCAGCACATGGCTCCCCACGCCAGCCAAGGCTCTGTACTCCACCCGGTCTTGATGTCCAAGTGGCGCTCTCCAATACCCTCCCCGTAAGGAGAGCTTCCACGCAGGTGCTCCTGCACCATCCCTACCAGCCTCCGCTCCTGTCATCCCGGGCTCGGAGTGCAAATGTGGATATCTGGTGTGTCAAGTTGGTACCACAGTGCTTGGCACCCCAGTGTATTGGTGTATATTTCAAAAGTATTAAAAAAAATGAGATTCTGATTGACTTATGATTTATTTATTTATAGGTCCCCCAAAGCACGACTATGATAAGAGTTGTCGGGCTTACATTCTTGTGGTGTAGAGCCACTTACTTTCAGTTAGCGGATGGTTCTCACACTAAAAATGAGCATGCAACCACTTTTCCAGCTGTAGGAGTGGCTTCGGAGGACCTGTAAACATACAAGAGAGACATATCTCTACACACTCCGTAGGTGGTAAACATCAAGGTTAAGCCTTTTTTTTTTTTTTACAGTTTTTGGCCAGGAAAGACAGACTAAGCTGTGGCTTGTTTCTGATGTTAAGTGATTTTCTCATGATCACAAAGTATGCAACTTGCGGCTGTGGGATTCAAACCCACTTCTCCAGGTTTGCAGCTTAGTGCTTTTAAACACTACGCTATACTGTCTCCCACGCTGGATGACACTGTGAAATTTGGTTTTGTGGTTTTAAATTACGTGGGGAGACAGAAACCTTATATCTTGAGAGTATGTTCTGTTGCAAGCATTCTGAATATTTGCCCCATCAAGTCCAGAAAAAAAGCTGCAATGTGGTTGGACAGAGTTTGCCTGTGAAACTGACATTTCTCTAGAGCACAACTTGTTGGTTTAGTTTTCAATTAAGAGTCCCAAGGGACTACATAATTTCATTATTCCCAGGGATTGAAATGACTTTTGAAGCCACAAGCCAGCAGGATTAGGGGAATCATCTGGCTGGAGTGTGTCAGAAGGTTAATTAGTCTGTGCACTTTGTTAAGACCCTTCAACTCACATGGAAGTCATAGCAGTTGTTTCTTTTTCCAGCCATGCAGTGTCAACAGGTGGTGGAGGAGGGCTTGGAAAGGTGGAAGTCCTTTGTAGAGCAGAATCCAGGTGGGGACGGGCACCGCTCAGCTGAGCTGGTGGAGGCAGCAGCACAGATCTGCCAAGAGCTACCAAGCCATCCGGAAAGGCTAGAGAACATTGCCAGTGTCATCCGGAGCGAGCAGCATCAGAATCCATTCTTTCAAAGTGCAGACGTGGTCAGGGCGTACGTGCTCTTCCATTTGAACAGAAGGGAGTACGAGCACGCCTGCAGCCTCTTGAAGGTAAAACTGAAGGCTCGTTAGCACTTAAAGTAGTAGTCACAGTTATGGTAAGAACATTAGCCCTTTCCCTGTGTTGCCAGCTTTAACATTGTTTTCAGCTTTGAACTCATCAGAAGAGAATTTCATTATGAAGACTCTCAAAAAGCTTTCATCAATATTCTCAACCATTCTAACACCATTTGCTAATTGTAAACTGGGGGGAACTTGTTAACTGTACTTGGTGATTAGCCAGCCCCCTTGGCCCCCTACAGAGCAGATTATATTTATTTATTTAAAACTGGTGACCGGGAGTGGCACACTGAGCCGTGACTCGTTTCCAGGTGCAACACGGGGGAAGGGGAGAAGGGAGCAATACAGAACAAAACAAAGGCGGTATTTACACAACGAAAATTGTTGCAGTTTTACAGGTAAAATAATCATTAGTTACAATAAATAATGAAACTACATTGGTGTACAAAATAAGCAGGAGAAAAATGCCATAAAAATACAGTTTCAAACAGTTGACAATGAAAAAATACACTAATTAGTAAGTGGCACTTTGGAAGAAAAGGCAATGTTGGTTATGTGGATGACGCTCATGCCTTGGGAAACGTCACTGTTAACCTATAATCAACACACAGTGCAAACCCTTAAAATGAGTATTCAGAACTTCAGAAGGAATCGGACTAAGTCCATGTTCCTGCACAACGACCCCTGCTCCACCAGTCCTGTATAGACATCGTTCCAAGAATTTGAAGGAAATGACTGCGACAGTCTAGAGTATTTTACAGAAATGCCCCCCCCCCCCGAGTCACAAGTGAGGCACGGTACCTGCATGTATGAGGTCTGGTCTGTCTCTGCTCTGCGCCCGTGCTCACGGGTAACTGCTGTTCTGTTACTTCACCTAGTGCTCCACTCTGCTTTCCGGCCACTTATTGTATGATCGTTCTGCTGCCTGTTGTCATCTGGATGCACCACTGCTCATTGCCTGGTCACTTCAGCACTCCACATCTTCTGGTCACTCTGCTGCTTGCTCCCTTTGGTGGGCCCGCTCCCCTGAACTCTATGGACATTGAGGGCCCTTTCTTTCGGCTGAGGTGGCTTCAAGTTCTTTCATTAACTGTTGCCTGTAAGGTGATGATCGCAATCCCACCCTGCCTGGCACTAGCCCCTATTTCAAACCCCAGGTATCCTCTAGTAGTATTAGACAGCAGTTAGTCAAGAGCTGCTGACTGCTTCCGGAACTTTGAGGTAGAATTATGCAAATTAGGGAATTTGGAACGCATCATTCAAAACTTCTGCCTCTAGGTGTCATCTAACTGCCAGATTAAATTTTTCTGTTTAGACAGCAAGACTTGCCCCAAGAGCTCCACAGCAACTTCGCTGTAAGACTGTTTATTTTATTTAAAAAGTGGTATTTAGGACTGGCTCCATGGCAGAGAGAGTTGAGGCATCTAGAATTGTCTCGTGTCGTGCTGGTGACCCAGGTTTGGCAACAACCTCGGGTCATCGGGGAGGTGGGAGGGTAGGAGCAGGACTGAGCCGCCTGTTGGTAGCTCTCCTCTCCTAGGGTGGATGCTGACCCTTCCGTAGTCCGGTCACCACCGGGTAGAGGTCCAGTGGTGGCGCAGGCAGGGAAGGGGGCGGCTAGTAGAGTGGGGTGCTCCGCAGTGCCTGGTGTGCACGTGCATGCACATGCGTACATCAGTGCCCTGGACATGCGCGGGCAGGGACGGGAGAAACGGGGGAAAAAACGACAAAATGTAAATAAAGAAAAAGTTGGCTTTATTCATTATTTTGTTCATATTCTGCTTCTAGTAGTTTTTTTACTAAACGTTTAGACTGGTGGGATATTTTTTTTGTCGTTTTAGCGGTTCCCTGGAACCAAGTTTCTCATTTTAAACTAGGGTTCATAGCGGTTATTACCTTAGCTATTTGTTTAAAGTGTTTTTATTTATTTACAACTTTTAACAACTCTATTTATACTCACGATCATTTCCTCTTCTAAGCAAGGATCTGATCACATTTTTGGTATTTAAAATACTTTTTGTTATTAAGATTTGTTCCCAATTCTGTTTAGGAACCAATCGCGTTTTGTTTAAAACAAGAAATCTGTATCTAAATCACAGTTCCCTTTTAACATAAGGAACCCACCGCGACTTGCTGGAAATTCATTTGGGCAAGTTTTTTTTTCAGTCTTCTAACAGTTTGGCATGTCAGACTGACCTAAAAGAAGATGGGACCCACAGGCTTAAAAATTGTAATAAGTGCTTCCAGATTTTTGCTAAGGCTCATCGCCATGATTTGTGTATAGAGTGCTTGGGTCCCAGTCATATTTTTCTAATCGTGACGTTGCAGTACTTTTGTTTAAAACTATTAAAAGAGAGCCAAAAGAGTAGAGCAAATGGCTTATGCTCCCACCTCAGTGTCGCCAAAGCAAACTAAATAGGGTCCTTCTCCTTCCCACTCCAAGACAAAGGAGATTGCAGATGGCCTTGTCCCTGGGGGTGGGTGGTGGGAAGGGAGATGGGTGCCAGCTTGACCAGGAGGGAGAAGGTGTCTTACCAGTACAACCCAACTTCACTGCTTCAAGGACAGCCATCTCCTTGTGAGACCTTTGCAAGCACAACAGTTGACCTCTTTTCTGGGGAAAAGGCACCCATTTCTGGACAGTTTTAATCCAATCAGGGCCACACTCACATGCCTGGCCTCCCGTCTTCTCCCACTGTCCATGTAGATGCAGTTACGCCACACTAGTGATGCCCCTACTGCCCGTTCACCAACTCCCATCCTGTTGATCCCCCCCCCATCTTCCCTCTGCAGCTCACCTTTATTGCTCAAAGGATGCATCACATAAAAGTGCCTGTTGTATGAGGAGCACCCTGCTTCCACCTCTTTGAGGGCTCAATGGCCCGTCACTGCAGCCACCACACCAGCAGTACTTCCAAGCAGCTGCCCACTCCACTAATGCTGCCACTCTTATGGCACTTAAAGTTGTCACCCACTGCTGCTGCTTCCCAGGGCTTTGAGAGAGAGAACCGGGACCTCACAAGAGGGTGACTTTATGCAACTCCTACCTAGTTGCAACAACGGACCCCATTGGTCCTGGCTGCAGCAGGTCAGCCCAGCTGTATTGATCTTCAGGCAGAAGCATCCCACACCAGGGGCTGTTTGCTGGGGTAGGACACCCTATGTTACACAAGCAATACAAAACTTTGACCAGATGAACCAGTATGCAGCAGATACTGCTCCCTGTCCTTACAGGACACTGGGGACATCAGGATTGACTCTGTTGGCATACCAAAGAAACTGTTCCTACAATTATAGAGAACTCACTCCATGTATTTGCATGAAACCTGAATGTTGGCATAGCATGCTACAACTCAGTTGTGGTAGAGAAAGTGGGTCAGCCCCTTCCACCCCTTTGTTCCCTCCCTCCTTCCTTTGTCCCTTGTCCCTCTCCCTACCCTCCCTTTTTCTCCCTGCCTTTGTCCCCTCCTTACCCCTTGTCCCTTCCCTTCTCTCTCTTATCCCTCCCATCCCTGGCTTTGTCCCCATCCACTTCTCTCCTTTGTACCCCTTCCTGCCTTTGTCCTTCCCTTCCTTCCTTTGCCCCTCCCTCAAATGCCCCCTCTTCTACCTCGTTTTGTCCCCCTCCCCTTTGCTCGTTGAGCATCTTGCAGCGTCCGGCGTTAGACATCAGCTGCATCAGAGGGGATTGCTGAGATCCCCACTCAGTGCCACTCAAAGTGGGGAGCGGGGTTGGGGACAGAGACAAATTGCCATGCTTTCTAATCTTCCATGGAGACCAACTATGTCACCTGCCTGGTTCTCCGGCCCTTTCCCAGCCCCTTAAGACAATCGAGGTGCCCTTGAACCTAGCTCCTCTGTGGAGCACCCAGCTGTTAGTAAACCCCGGGGCTGGCAGTTTATGTACTGATTTTTTAAATTTATTGTTTCTCCCCGGCTGTGCTCAACCAGGCATATACCTTGATCCCAGGATATATCCTGTTCGGCCATGCCCCACCAGGTATATTCCTGGTCCCAGGATATACCCCGATCTGGCCATGCCCACCGCGTATATACCCTGGTCCCAGGATATACCCATATCTGGCCATGCCCCACCAGGTATATACCCTGGTCCCAGGATATACCCATATCTGGCCATGCCCCACCAGGTATATACCCTGGTCCCAAATATGTACTCGATCTAGCCATGCTCTGCCAGGTATATACCCTGGTCCTAGCATATACCCCGATCTGGCTATGCCCCACCAGGTATATACTTCTGGTCGCAGGATATACCTCTCGGTCTGGCCATGCCCCACCAGGTATATACCCTGGTCCCAGGATATACCCATATCTGGCCATGCCCACAGGTATATACCCTGGTCCCAGGATATACCCATATCTGGCCATGCCCCACCAGGTATATACCCTGGTCCCAGGATATACCCATATCTGGCCATGCCCCACCAGGTATATACCCTGGTCCCAGGATATACCCATATCTGGCCATGCCCCACCAGGTATATACCCTGGTCCCAGGATATACCCATATCTGGCCATGCCCCACCAGGTATATACCCTGGTCCCAGGATATACCCATATCTGGCCATGCCCCACCAGGTATATACCCTGGTCCCAGGATATACCCATATCTGGCCATGCCCCACCAGGTATATACCCTGGTCCCAGGATATACCCCGATCTGGCCATGCCCCACCAGGTATATACCCTGGTCCTAGGATATACCCCGATCTGGCCATGCCCCACCAGGTATATACCCTGGTCCCAGGATATACCCATATCTGGCCATGCCCCACCAGGTATATACCCTGGTCCCAGGATATACCCATATCTGGCCATGCCCCACCAGGTATATACCCTGGTCCCAAATATGTACTCCGATCTAGCCATGCTCTGCCAGGTATATACCCTGGTCCTAGGATATACCCCGATCTGGCCATGCCCCACCAGGTATATACCCTGGTCGCAGGATATACCCCGATCTGGCCATGCCCCACCAGGTATATACCCTGGTCCCAGGATATACCCATATCTGGCCATGCCCCACCAGGTATATACCCTGGTCCCAGGATATACCCCGATCTGGCCATGCCCCACCAGGTATATACCCTGGTCCCAGGATATACTCCATATCTGGCCATGCCCCACCAGGTATATACCCTGGTCCCAGGATATACCCATATCTGGCCATGCCTCACCAATTATATACTCTGGTCATGGGATGTATCCTGGTCCAGCCATGCTCTACCAGGTATATACCCTGGTCCCAGGATATACCCCGATCTGGCCATGCCCCACCAGGTATATACCCTGGTCCCAGGATATACCCTGATCTGGCCATGCCCCACCAGGTATATACCCTGGTCCCAGGATATACCCTGATCTGGCCATGCCCCACCAGGTATATACCCTGGTCCCAGGATATACCCCAATCTGGCCATGCCCCACCAAGTATATACTCTGGTCATGGGATGTACCCTGATCCAGCCATGCTCTGCCAGGTATATACCCTGGTCCCAGGAATATACTCAGATCTCATCTGGCCATGCCCCACCAAGTATATACACTGGTCATGGGATGTACCTATATCCAGCCATGCTTCGCCAGGTATATACCCTGGTCCCAGAGATTTACACTGATCCAGCTATGCTGTGCCAGGTATATACCCTGGTCCCAAATATGTACTCCGATCTAGCCATGCCCTGCCAGGTATATACCCTGGTCCCAGGAATATACCTGAATCTGGCCATGCTCCACCAGGTATATACCCTGGTCCCAGGGATGTACCTTGATCTGGCCATACACCGCCAGGTATATACCCTGATCCCATGGATGTATCTTGATCTGGCCATGCACCGCGAGGTATATACCCTGGTACCAGGGAAGTAGCCTGATATGGCTCTGCCCTGCCAGCTAGCCCCAACGATGTACCCTGGTCCAGCCGTGCTCTGCCAGGTATATACACTGCTCCCAAGGGATGTGCCACAATCCATCTCTGCTCTTCCAGGTATGTAACATGGTCCTGTGGATGTACCTTGGTCCAGCCATGCTCCATAAGGTATATTCCCTGGTCCCAGGGATGTACCCTGATCTGGTCATGCCCTACCAGGTATTTACCCTGGTCCCAGGGATGTACCCTGATTTAGTCATGTTCCACCAGGTATATACCCTGTCCAAGGGATGTATCCCAATCCGTCATACTCCGCCAGGTATATACAGTGGTAGTCATACAAAGTTGATCAGTACTGAGGTATACCTGGGTATACTGAAGCAGAATCACATTACAGTCAATGCAGATTGCAACCTGAGTGCCTCAGTGGTACCTTGAGGTACCTCGAGGTAGTCAATGTTTAGACTAAACTACCACTGTACCCTGGTCCTATGGCTGTACCCTGATCTGGTCATGCTCCACCAGGTATATACCCAGGTCCCAGGGATGTACCCCGGTCCAACCATTCTCTGCCAGGTATATACCCTGGTTCCAAGCATGTACCCTGACCCGGGCATGCTCCACCAGGTGTATACCCAGGTTCCAGGGATGTACCCTGATCTGGATGTGCTCTTCTAGGTTTATACCCTGCTCCCAAGAGATGACTCCGATCTGGCCATGTTCTGCTGGGTATATACCCTGGTCCCAGGGATGTACCCTGATCCGGCCATGCTCCACCAGGTATATACCCTGGTTCCAGGCATGTACCCTGACCCAGGCATGCTCCAGCAGGTATATACCCTGGTCCCAGGGATATACCCCTATCTGACCATGCTCTGCCAGGTATATACCCTGGTCTCAGGGATGTACTGCAATCCAACCATGTTCTGCCAGGTATATACCCTGGTCCCAGAGATGTACCCTGATTCAACCATGCTACACTAGGTATATACCCTGGTCCCAGGGATGTACCCCGATCTGACCATGCTCCGCCAGGTATATACCCTGGTCCCAGGGACGTACCCCAGTCTGGCCCTGCCCTGTCAGATATATACCCTGGTCCAAGGGATGTGCCCATATCTGATCATACCTTGCCAGGTATATACCCTGGTCTCAGGGATGTACCCAGTCTGGTACCAACTGGACATCATTTTAGTTCTGGTAAATAGTAAACTGTTTTATGTCAGGGAAATGGTGAGTTTACAGGGGAAGCATCCTATTCCTGAGGTGAGCAGAGTTTTATAACAACATCAGCATAGCTGGCAGCCACAGGAAATAGGGTACACTCCTCACCCCAAAACAACAAGCACAGAATGATGTAGTACAGAGGAGTACACTCCTGTAGTCACAGGAACTAGGGTACACTCCTCTCCCCAAAACAACAAGCACAGAATGATGTAATAGAGAGGAGTACACTCCTGCAGCCACAGGAAATAAGGTACACTCCTCTCCCCAAAACAATAAGCACAGAATGATGTAGTACAGAGGAGTAAACTCCTGCAGCCACAGGAACTAGGGTACACTTCTCTCCCCAAAACAACACGCACAGAATGATGTAGTACAGAGGAGTAAACTCCTGCAGCCAATGGATTACAACTTGCTGCCAGGAAAATGAATACATTCTCATGGAGAGATCTGTGAGGAGACCCTGCAGAGCGAATGCCTCATAGACCTATTGTAACCACTTGGCAGCTTACTTGGAAACATAGACTCTGACGGCAGATAAGGGCTGCCTGGCCCTCCCAGTCTCCCCATTTCCCCCTACCTATATTCTCACCACAGACCCTACTTGATCTACAACTCTTCCTCCCCCTTCCCCTTCATTTCCCTTGTAATGTCCTTGTTCCTGTCCCATGCATTCTTGAACCCCACCACCATTTCACCCCACCAGAAGCCTGTTCCAGGCATCCACCACTCCTTCTCTGAATAAATGTTTCTTTATGTCTCTCCTGAATCTACCCCTTCCAGCTTCATAGTATGTGCCCTTGTTCTTGAACACTTTTTTCTCTGAAATATAGTTCCCTCCTATACCTTATTTATCCCTGTGAGGTATTTAAAGTCTCTATCATATCTCTCTCTCCCTTCTCTGTTCCAGGGTGTACATATTGAGGTCCTTTAGTCTCTTCTCATAGGCCTTTTGATGCAGATCCTGCACCATTTTAGTGGCCGCCCTCTGGACCGCTTCCAGCCACGTCCTTCCTGAGATGTGGTCTCCAGAACTGGACACAGTACTCAAGGTGAGGACTTACAAGCGATTGATAGAGGGGCAACACCACCTCCCCTCTTTCTGCTGGTGATACACTTCCTGTGCTTTCAACATCCGCTAGCGCTACCTAGTACCTTGTTGCACTGCCTGGTGACCTTTAGGTCATCTGATATCACCCCAGCTCTCTCTCTCCTGCTTGGTGGTCTTCAGTACCACCACCCCATTCTGTACCCCACCCCTCGGTTTCTGTGCCCTAAGTGCAGTATTTTGCACTTTTTCACACTGAAACCCAGCTGCTATTCCCTTCACCACTCCTCTAGTTTTCTCAGGTCTCTGCTCATCCTTTCCACACACACCCCTCCCCCCCGGGAGTGTCCACGCTATTGTAGATCTTGGTGTCATCCACAAAGAGGCAGACCTTACCTTCTAGCTCCTCTATGGTGTCACTTATAAAGAAATTAAAGAGGACCAAAGAGCTGAGGAGCTGAGCAGACGCAACCGAGGGCACTGAGCAGGAACAGTGTGCTTCCTCTCCGGAGTGATGTTAAACAGGAACACTACTTGTAACACAGGAGGGCAGTTAGTTATTTAATTATTTATTGAAAACTTCAGAGGTAACTTTGAGCACAAGTGTTCTTTTACAAAGGTTCCATGTCAGTCACAGAGATTACAAGGCAGCATAACGTATGAGTAAGCAAGTTTCAGTACAGATACATGGGGTGGAATCTGTTGCCTACAGTTTTACAATAAGGCAGGCAGACAGAATCAGTGTACAGCAAGCCTAGTGATGGTGCATGAACTCAGAGCCAGAGTTGGACACAGTTCAAAGGGTATATCGGGAGGAACTTTAGTCACGATGAGTAGCGGGTACAGTTGCACTGAAATGCTAAAGGGTTGCCTGCAGGTGCTCTCTTTAACTGGTCAAACTTAGGCAGACTGAGCAGAGTTATCAGGCGGCTCATTTAACTGGTCAGCGACCCTACCTGCGAATGAACGCTTGCCCCGCTGAGTGCGGCGGAAAGGCAGTTCAAGAGCATTCCAAGCCATGCTCCTGGTGTTGTAGAAACTGACGACAGGGCAGAAGCAGTGAGCTAAGGCTGGGGTTAGCCCAGTAGCCCCTTTTTGGCTAGCAAACATGTCTGGTACTTAATTCTGCTAGGTAGGGGTAACCAATTGTTGGGGTGTAGAAGGTGCAGTTGAGGGTGCGCCTGTCAGCCTCAAGCACAAAGTGACAAGCCCTGTTACAGATTAGATTTATTCTGCTGAGAACTGAGTTGCAGGCAGTTACATAGACAGGGAGGCCATAGTCAAGTAGTGTCAGTACTGAGCGTGCCACTGTGAGGGCCTAGCATCAGCAGTGAGGTTTACCTGGTTAAAATACAAGACTCCCAATCTCTGTTTACCTTGGACACAAGGTGATCAACGGGATATACTATGATATGCAGAAATGCATCGGCCTGATGCTCATGCTCTGACCCCGGCACCGAAACACAGTTGCCTGACATCAGGATTTTACCTGCAGGAAATGTTTCAGGGGCTTCGCCCCCACACTCCCCATGCTTTTAAGATTCCCACTCTGCCGTGCGTAAACCTTCCGACGTCGGGCAACCATGTCAGGTGCCCGGCCGGAGCGTGAGTCATCGATATATTTCGCATATCAAATGGACCCTAGTCAACGCGAGGCAAAAGATTGTCCAAGATCACCCCGAGGTGTTTAAAGGTTTCCACCTGTTTCAAGTATATGTCCCAGATCACCGTGAATGACAAGGGGGTATCTTTTTTTCCATTTCTGGGCTTGTGAAGAGCATTGTCTTAGTTTTTTTTGTAACTTAGAACCAGTTTGTTTTGGGAGAACCATTTCTCAAGGGCCTCAGAATTACCCTGGAGGATGGAGGTATGGCTGCCAAGGTTAGGGTTCTTGGAATAGATAACGGCATCATCTGCATAGAGAAGTATCTTTGCAGACTGACAGGCATCAGGCAGGTAGTCGCCCAAACATGCAGAAAGTCCTAGGAAGGCATGCTTGGAAGTGCAAGGCTTCAGTTGTTCTGTAAATTACTATATAACAGCTGGTGACCTCCTAGAATGAATGGGTAGCCAGTCCCAATACAGTGCTATAATAACTCATTAAATTCCTTAATAACTCGATAGCAAGTTATTACAGCATTTTTTTTCCTCACGCTCTCACTTCACGGAAGTGCAAAAGAAAGCACACTGCATTTGTGTGACTACGGTGGCTGCTCAGAGACACGCTCACTCACACAAATACAGCTTACAGTTTTTTCTCTCTGATAAAACCTTGCACCAGTTATGAAAAATAATGCCTGTGGAAGGTTTGTCGCATGAGGATTTTTCACACACCCAAGGTGTGCGATAATCCCATAGACCTCTTGAGCGTGTGAAAAATCTTCATAACACACTCCTGCACTGGCGTTATTCTCCATGTATTGCACCGCATTCAGTATGTTCAGTATGTTTGTTCCACTGGTCAGTTTTGTGTTCGGGAGCACAAAAAGTTCTCATTATCCCTCCAGGAATGTCTGTGTGAAAGGGTTGGTCAAAGCAGAGTTTCACTTGGACTCAGAGCCATGGAGGATGGCCAGAGATAGGGAGGGGCTAGGGTTACTACAGGTACTGAGGACTAGATACCTTAACACCTGGCTGTGCAGATGTAGCAGCCTCACTGCAGGTAAGATCAGTATACACAATTGTGGCACTGCCAGGCTATAAAGTAGCATCATGGAATACAAAGGCAGCCCAGACCAAGAAAATATGGCACCAAATCCTTCAACATCATAAATCTCTGGGCACCCAAATCACAATTTTACAGGAAATAGAAGAACATTAACACCTTGTGGCATAGAGGGTGGGTGGGCCAAGCCTTTGCCACTGGCAGTAGCAACAGCAAGGCAGGGGTGTTGAGTCTGTTTTCGAGATCTGTTCTTTTTTAGCTTACCTCCACATATAAGGATCCAGAGGGACGTTTTATTATAGTGAGATGAATGCTTGAACTAACAGATGGCACATTAGCGTGTATTTATTGCCTGAACAGCGAGGACTCTGACGTTTTATGCATTCTCAGCTAGACACTCTCCATGGCTGATGCACTATAACTGCCGGGGACTTGAAGACGGTACAAGACGCTGACATTTGACAGGTTGGGGCACCTAAGAATGGTCTTTCACCTGCCAAAGAGCGTTAACGGGCTTGAAGGACACATTGGGAGTTACTGAACCTTGAAGAATGCTCTACCCGCAACAAAGGAAGTATACATTTCACTCACAGGCACATAGCACAGACTCTAGAGTAGTTCCTTCCTCATCACACAAAACCTGATAGCTGGAGTGCTTTCTTATGAAATCGTGGCCACAGCAGTATCTGGCCATGCACCTGGTGCGCTCTCCCCCAATACTGAGGCTAATTAAGAGAGGGACAGAATGTGAAGGGTGAATAACCACCTGCTAAAAGATCAGAATTGTTTAAAAATCTTGAAGGAACACACTGAGTACTTTTTTAAAGAGAATAACATCTCAGTGCAGAATTTTAGTAATATGTGTGTGTGTGGGGGGGGGGGGTGGCATATAAATGTACCATCCGGGGTGAGCTTATTCACCTAGTCTCAGTATGTAAAAGGAGTAGAATGAAAGTAGTGCTTCCTGAAGACAGTTAGGGATTGGAAAAAGTATAAAAGAAACATCAATAGACGCAGATTGGCAGACTCTTATCCAGAATTGATGAGACATATGCAAAGCTTCTTGGGGAGGGGGCAGAGAGGGCCATCTTTTGGGCTAAGCTAACCTAGCTAAATCAGTGTGTGAAGTCAGGGAAGTTCTTCGCCCTAATGCTCAGGCAGAATGAAGCAGCCCACCTGGTTCCCTCCATCAGAAGAACCCAGGGCTCACCTTTAGTCACACAACCATGGGAGATAGTTCAGGAATTTGGGAGATTTTATTAGACCGATACGCCGCAGAAAACCAGGGCAATGGGGAGGAGCTACGCAGTTTTTGCAAGCAGCAGAGCTGCTGCAGGTTTGAGAGATAGATACGGAAATGCTGGGAGACCAGATAAAAGTGGCCGAGATATGTGGGGCTCTCAGAGAACTTGTTAGACAAAGCTCTGGGTCCGAACAAATATTTGACAAATTTTTTCAAGACATTGAGGGTGGAAATGGCACCACTGTTAACCACACTACATAGTATGGCCTACGAAGACTGGGTCCTAGACCCTAGATTCCAATAAGCATGGATCACTCTGGTCCTGAAACCAAGGAGAGATCAGGAAGTCATTGGCAACTACAGGCCACTATCGCTGCTGAACATAGATGTAAAAATCCTGGCTAAGGTGTTGACAGCAAGGGTTTAAAAAGTCTGGCCGACACTGGTGGGGTTGGAACAAGTAGGGTTCATGCAGGGTAGACACTCTCAAGGGATGATATGAGGAAACATAACTATATAATTTCTGTGTCTGGAGACTCGAGGATCCCCACGGTTCCAATGTCTTAGAACACAGAAAAAGCTTTCGACAGGGTGGCATAGGACTATCTGTTTGCTACCCTGGAGGCGTTTGGTTTTCCTGTACAGTTCATTGAGTGGGTGAAGCTGTTGTATTCTCATCCCTCGGCGAGGGAGTGCTGTAATGGCTTTAAAGTCCATGCAGTTTACCTTAGGCAAGAGGACCCAACAGAGATGCCCCTTAGCCCCGCTGTCATTTAATTTATACTTGGAGCCATTAACGCATACCATTCAGAAGAATCAGAAAATGACAGGGGTGACAGTGGGGAGCAGAGATGCACAATTCCAGCATATAACTGATAATATACTACTACTCCTACTCCTAGAGTATTCGGAGGTCTCTTTACCAGAAGTCTTTAATATTTTAACATTGTTTGACAGGCTGTCTGGTTACAGGTTGAATACAGAAAAAACAGTTATGCCACTGAACGTATATATGAATTAGACTTAAGTTATGTGGTGGGGCACACATGGGCACCAAAGCCCATTAAATACCTGGGTGTGGGGGGGGGGGCCAGCACCTGAGCTGTGAACAGCATCTCACTACAGCTCTGCGTCCAGGAGACTAATTTTACATTAAAATAACACTTTATAAAAGAGAATTTGGTGTTAGCTGGTCTTGGACGAAAGAACTCCTTCAGGTTATCTTTTGGGCTATACATTTTAACTGTGTGCTCCTTGGAAAGACAAATATGGGTTGCACAAACAGAGCAAGAGTGCGGCTGCAGAGAGAACCCACCAGAAAGAAATCAGAGCTGGCAGCAGTAAAGATACACCTCTCGAGTCCTCCGATTAAGAGGGCCCGCAACCCTCCAATGAACGATTCAAGGACTTGACCGTAAACTCAAGAATTTGGTTCGACCTAAAGCAACTCCACACAAAGGTGGACATTGTTGCAGAAGACACCAAAGGAGCAACTCTGAAAGTCGACAAGCTCTAATGGTAGTGGCAGGACTTACCAATGAAAATGAGCTGCTTCGTAGATGGCTCGAAAATTTGGAAAATGCGATCCACGTATATTCGACTTCTTGGACTACTGGAGGATTCAGAGGGGGAGCAGCCTTTATTTTTCCTACAATCCTGGCTACAAGAACTTTAAGACAGAGTTTCCTTTTGAGGTAATCAAGGCCTATAGGATTAACCCACATGGAGGCATATGCAAGGTCGTGACTGTAAAGGCACTACCAAGAACTCTAATGTTGGAAGTCTGGTCCACTGCAGAGAGAGACAGGCTTCTGCAACAAGCCAAACATCTAAGCCCACTGTCATCAAAAGAGCACAGAGTTGGGGCGGAGCTATCAGCCCAGCATGGAAGACGTCCCTTGGTGAGCTCTTCAATAACGCAAGTTTAATCTTTAAAAACAGGGAACTTAACAGGAGACTTGCTGCTATTTGAGGACTTAACTAAAGCTACTAATACCTAGAGTGAAGGAAAACCTGCTTTTGAAAGATGGGTCGAACTCGAATAACCCAAAACAAGACCAAATGGTTGGGGCCATTGTCAGCTCAAGGCCCTAGCCTCCAACAGAGCGATAAACGCAACTCCAGCATCCCTGGAATCACTACAAACAGCTGTGAATGCACTAACCAGATCTATTCAGCTACTGGACAAGAAATTCAGCTCTTATACAGATCGTCTGGTAAAGGTGGAATCTACCGTGGAGGCAATGAATCCGGTAATGGAAGAATCGAACCGGACATTAGGCAAAGCTCTAGCGGCAGTGGCGAATTCAATAAAGGAGCAAAGCCTGTTGAAGGCTAGAATCGAGCAGCTGGAGAATTTCATTAGGGCACCGAATATTCGAATCCTAGGACTACCAGAAGGATCAGAGGGGGACGACCCGGTTCGTTTTTTAGAGAGATGGATGCCAGAAGCCCTGGGATTGGGGTTTGCTCCGTAATCGTGAAGAGACGAATTACTCCTAGACGGGCCCGCAACCTGGAGGATGGCCCGCGACCATGCTGTTAGTGACTCAATCTTCCAATATGAGGGACAAAATCCTTAAGGCGTTAGGGAACAAGGAGGAAAAATTGAATATGAAGGCGCCAGAATACTTTTTTTCCAGACTACCTTTGCGACACTAAACCGGAGAAAAGCCTTTGACGGTGTGACCCAGAAATTAAGAGAAATGGACATCCCCTATCGTCCAGGCTTCCCAGTGCGACTACAGTTCACCCTGCACCAAAAGACGTATGTATTTATGGATTCCAAAGCAGCTGGGGCCTGCATTGCTAAAGCTTATTCCCGAATGGAAGTCCAGAACCGGGACATTTCTGACTCAGATGAGCTGGCTGAAACCGGGGACTGAATTGTAGGTACTCTGGGACGATTTCGTTGTCCTCAAGGAGAAATTAAAGACTCTGCATAGCGTCGGCTAACTCGAGGTGCATAGGCCTCACTGAACTGTGAGCATCGTGTCTTGTACTCGGAAATGTTGATGTAAACTAAGAACCGCCTTAACTTAGAAATTTGTTAAAATACGTTTAGTGGGTTTGCGTAAGTTCTCAAATAAGTTTAAAGTTGAATGTTCCGGTGGTAATTGCTCTCTGCAAGTTTGAAAGTGTGGGTGAGTGAGTACTTGGAGAATGTGATATAAAAAGGGAAATGTTGTTGTGAAGTAAATGAATGAAGAAAAGCATAAGACAGGCTATTGTACACTCACACAATGTTTGGCAATATACCACCACTGGATAACTGCTCAATGTAAGTTAATTAAGATCTTTCCACCAAGTTAGGTAAACTGTTTAATTAACATCAAAGTAACTTTTGAATGTTTGTTGAGAGGGAGTAGTTTAATCAGGGTCCAATAAATAATTTCTTTACACTATGGAGCAGTAAGATAGGCTTAGACTGGCCTGGTAAACCTATCCTGCATGAATGTTTACGATAAATACAAGATAGCATTGGCTGCATTATGCTCCAATTTGAGTGGAAGTTGTAATGAAATGTGTCTTCTCCCAATGTGGTTAAATGAAGGATAGTGTACCATCTAACCTGTAATAATAATAATGTGAATGTGGTATTTTCTGGTGGTGATTCTACCTATCCTTGGTAGAATTTTGTATGTATAATTGATGAAATTCTAATAAAAATTAAAAAAAAAAAAAAAGCACAGAGTTCACCTGTTCCCTGACCTGAGTTATATGACAGGGATGCGCAGGAAAGGTTGTGACGGCATCCGAGGTCAGCTTAGAGCCCTTGGGATTCATCACGTACTGTTAATGCCTGCCAGTCTGCACATTGTATATGGGGACTAAAAGTATAAATTTTCAGACAGTGCAGAAGCTTCAAGATTCCTGGATAAAACTGAATGGCAATTTGCGGTCTGAGAGGAGGCAACCAAATTCTGAGGAGGAGCAGGCAATTTGAACTTTCCAGTTGTTAAATGCCCAAACGAGGTGGGGTATGTTGAGAGAGTAATGCTATTTTTTGTTAAAATAAACAGCAGTGATTTAAAGTTGACTTCCTCTCCAAGATGTTAGTTGCTCTTTAAGATTTAATAACGCTAAATATTATGTTAGAGGGAATTTTTTATCAGGAGTAACAAAGAAGTGGGGAAGTTACAGCTATGTTGGATTAGTATGCTATTTTCTCTCCTATCACCCGTGGTATGGGGAGTAGGAGGGTTCCTAGTTCTTGTTTTGCCAGTATTAAAACTATACTGAAGAGTATTTTGTTCGACTGGGCATGAAGAGCTGGGGATGCAATGCCAATTACTTACCGATTATAAGGTGGGATGTTTTATCTGGGGCCAGGGTGTGTGATGTGGTTCAACGTTCATCTTCCCTGCTCTTGGCAGCACAGGCCTTTCGGGACATGGATAATTACAGAAGTTGGACATTATGCAATAATGATTATATTATAATATTATAATTATATAATTATATTATACCTGCAAATATATGAATACTGTTTGCTATTCGCTGTTTGGTATGTAACAAAAAACTTCTGTAATCTCTTGTCTATCATATTGCATTGCAGTTACTGTCTTTGTGTTGAATCCACCGGAACTGACGTGGAGCCTTTGGAAATGAGTCGTTGACTCAAAGGGTTGTAATTCCGATATGTAAAATAAATAAATAAAAAAAATTTACTATGTGCTATTTAAGCACAAAATCATTTTGTGGACTTAATTTTGGAAATTGCAAGTAGTTTATGCCCCCAGGTGTGGTAACATTTTTCAGGGGCACAGCAGTAGAGGTTACTGTAAAGATGCGTTTCATTGACTGTAATTCTGAATGCCTGCCTGTATGGAATGGAATGCACTGTAGTGCAGAAACTAATAAAATGCAAGTATATAAAAAAATTCCTGGGTGTGGAGGTTAGCAAGGACAGACGGTTCATGTTCACCAAAATATTGCTAATCTGCTGACCCACATCAAATCTGTTCTAGCCAGGTGGACAGTGCTCCCGCTGACACCACGGGTTAGAATCAGTATAATAAATATGGAAGTGGCGCTCAGATTCTGTACCCCTGTGTATGACAGGTCTGTTTATGCAAAAACACTGGTTCTCCCATTTGAATCTATTCAATTGTCCTTGCGTTGGTGTAGTAGGCCCCAGGAAAGTGTATATGAAATTGACTCCAGCAAAGGACAAAGGTGGTCTGCAGTTACCCAACTTGTTCCTGTACTACCTAGCATGTCATGAGTACCACTCCTTTGGTGGCGGGAGATTCCTCCCAGATAAAAATGCGGTCACTGGCCCCACGTAGGACCATAGAAGCCCACTTTTGCAAGCAGCATGGCCTTAACATGGTAGCCCTGACTTCATGTAAGTTCAACACACTGCCAACAGACTTGGAAGACATGCCACTGGGCACGTCTCTATGAGTGTGTAAGCAGTTGCACACATTCCTGTTACAAACCCCTGGCTCGACCCTCTTCAGTCCATCCACAATAACCCCAATTTTAAAATGGGGGTTAAATGATAGGGACACCTTTCTGTGGGGGCCTGCTTAAATAGCCTGTCTGATACAGTGGAGGTGGACAGGCTGATTCCTTGCTACATTCTATAGAAGGAACGACCTTTAAGCACAACAGGTGTTTCACTTTCTCCCGGTATGCAAAAGGTTGGGGGCTCCCTTTGGCCAGTATGGCACCTAACATGTATAGACAGAGATCAGTAGATGAACAAAGGCAAGCAGTGTCAGTCCTGTACAAATACCTTAGAATTTTACAACAGACTCAGTGCATCTGAACTTATCATACTGGAGTAAGGAGTTTCTTGAACTAGAGTACCCAGCCAATGTTACTAAAGTCTGGACTTCAGTGCACAGATTTTTAAAATGTTATGGTCTCATATTAGAACAGTATCAGCTGCTTAAGTAAGCAATAACATATGACAGGTTATACAGTAATGCTACCGCATTCCTCATGCCCCAGTGGGCTGTGAGCACCTCATGCCTTCAACCACCTGGGAAATGTGGTAATTTATGGCATCATCACACACCCTGGAGTGTGTTTGTGCACTTATAAAATGGTTTTAAAGAGCAGCTTTCTGCCTGGTGCCCCCAAGAAACAAAAACGGCCCTTACCTGACCCGAAATTAAATCCTGCAAAAAATTATTTTAGGGAACGTTCCCATTTTGGAAGGGAAGGGAGCATATTTTTGCTCTGTGGTGCTCCGCCGCACCGATCCCTTCCACTTCCTGGTACCTCTGCCTAGATTGATCTGCCCCATGCTACCGCATTTTGTGACAGCACTGTTTGAGTAGCGCTGGGGTGAGCGTCCATTGACTTGAATGGGGCTGTTTTAAAAAGTTAAATTTGGGTAGTTTAGATGGCCAGCGGAATAAATCATGGCCACAGCTTAACTAACAAGGACCTTGGTGTTGCTGCAGCAGCAAAATAAAGTAATAGCTAGGCATTGGATGCATGACAGTGTGTCCCAGGTGCTAGGGAATGTTGGCTGCAGTCCAGGAGGCCCCAAGAATGGAAACGATGCTGGCAAACATAAACCACAGAGTTAAAGCATTTATGACCAGGTGAGAATGGTTACAAATGCTGTTGCAACTACCCAGAAAGATAATGGAGACTACGTTGTCCACTGCCGAGACCTACGGGTGGCTGCAGGGTAAGGGTCATAGTATCCCCCAGTAAATCATAGAGGCCTATCTCACTGAGTTAGACATATAGTAACCATCTGCTTTGCGAAGGTTTATAGGTAAAAAATGAAACACAGTTTTTATATGGGGTTTAATACAGTATATTGTATGCTGCTGTTTGTTTATTGTTGACTGTTCGTTAGCTCCACAAACCGTTTTTGTTTTTTAATGAGATCATAGCAGCACATTATTTTAACTGTGCTTATTAAATATATACAGCACATGTATGTATTGTTGAAGCACTCTGATGAACCTAATAAAGTGCATTAAGTTTAATAAACAAATTCCTTGCAGTGGTTGACTGGGGAGGGCAGGAATGTGGGGGCACTGGTTACCCAGCATCTCTGCACCACCCATGCCTGCTAACACAGCTGGCCAGAGGAAGGGCTTAGCTGTGGCAGTTGCCATTACTGAGGTTGGGGATGGGGAACTGGGGAAAAAAGATTAAAATAAAAAATATTAATACAATTATGTAAACTTGTCAGCGCAGAGAATGTTAGGAACAGTGTATATCAGGAGAGCAGTGAACATTTTTACACAGTCTGGACAGTAACTGCATGCAAAAAAACTGTTCCCAGCAAGAAATGCTGATGTAATGTGCACTAAGCATGATGTAATGTGCAGTAAGCATGTTGTAATGTGCAGTAAGCATGATGTAATGTGCAGTAAGCATGTTGTAATGTGCAGTAAGCATGTTTCCTCAGTGTTTTCAGAATGTTGTAATTCACACTTTAGAATGCTGTGAAAGAATGGATTGGAGCGCGAGCTGATTTACCCTCTAGCACTTCGCTGCACTAGATAAGAGCTCACAAACTGTATAAAAAATGTCTGCTTAAAACACATTTCATAAAGCGTGATCTACTCTTCTTTTTTACTTTATGTTTATTGTTTTAACAAAAACAAACATACAGTTATAGTTACCAACATTCAATTTACAGACTATATTAATTAGACCATGAGGACGCCACTCTTAATACACTCATAAAAAAATAATCCATTGAATGTTAAAAGATACGTCATACGGTGTACAATAATTAATAAACCTTACTTAACCAGAAGATTTACATGTTATGCTGTATTTAAGTCTGGGATCTGCATGGTTTTAACCAGGAAATAGTCATAGGCCCGGATATTCAAAGGCGGCGCAATCCCGCATTGCGCCCCGGTGGGATATTGAGAAGGCTGCCTGGTGCAGCGCAAATCCTGATGTGCTGGGGCGCAGTGATAATGTATGCAGCGTAGATACAGGGGGTGTGCCCATGCATATGCGGCACATCCCAATATTCAGCCCAGGATGTGCGGTGCATACGCTGGCGCACCTGCACTCGCCGCATAGGGCTCAAAGTTGAGCCCGTGCAGAGTAGGAGGAACTCAGCCACCACAGGCAAAGCTGCTGTATTGCAGGGGCGCACACAGCAGCCCAGCTGCAGGCAAATCCGCCCCGCCCAGAACAGTGTCCGCAAGCACACACAACCCTGGTGGTCTAGTGGAACCCTGCCCATAACGCAGTCACGCTGTATATGTGTATAAAGAGAGCCATGGTAGTCTAGTGGCCTCCCCAGTCTTCGATGCATATGAAACACAACCATCTCTGGTGGTCTAGTGGTTACCCCTCCCACCCGAGTCCCTGATAAATGACATTAAGACATCCCTGGTGGTCTAGTGGCACCCCACTGCCCGTTTCTGTGATCGCAGTACACTCCCGTAGTGAAACGCCCTGGTGATCCAGTGGCATCTCCCCTCACCCACACACAACCCCTTGCCCCCGCCCCTCCCATCATTGGCTGGCGGCTCGCATCTGGCTGCACACCACCCGCCACCTGCCGAATGATAGGTACAGTATGGCGATAAGCATACTGTATTAGACAGTCCATGTATGTGAATGGCTACATTCACATATTCGGGACTGTCTAGTCAGTATGCCCTGTAAGCCCATTGGTCCTCACTGGGGCCAATGGGCTCTCAGCCCATACTGTACCTGTCATTCGGTGGTGGCTGGGTGGTGTGTGGGCGTGATGCAGCTGCCCGCCAATGATGGGGGGAGCGGGTGGGCAAGGGGTTCTGTGTGGGTGGGTGAGGGGGTGCCACTGGATCACCAGGGCATTTCAGTACAGGAGTTTACTGCAATCGCTGCAACGGGCGGGGGTTTCCAGTAGACCACCAGGGATGTCTTAATGTCATTTATCGGGGACTCGGGTGAGAGGGGGACCACTGGACCACCAGGGATGGTCATGTTTCATATGCATCGGGGACTGGGGGGGGCCGCTAGACTACCAGGGCTATCTTTAGCAACATATACCACGCGATCATGGCTACGTGGCGGGGGATGCCTCTGGATCCCCACAGCACACATCATGCTGTGCAGGGCGTCAGGCGCAAGTCACCAGCCTGCCCTGCGCAAGGCATGCAAATGGAGCCATAGTGACATGCAAATGGCCCCATTTGCGCCTTGCATATATTGTGGTTTCATTTGCATGCCCCCTGCTGAATATCACGGGTGATGCGCCTAGTGCAACTGCACCTGCGCTGGTGCATCCCCATGCTCCCTATCAGTGGCTTGCGCCGGCGCAGTGCCACTGTGTCATGCGCAGTTTGTGCATTGCCCGTGCCATATTCAACGGTGCTGCGCCACTGTTGAATATCACCTGGCCGCAGCGCATCCCGGCTGCGCTGTGCCCAGGCTTGTGCCACTGCCTGGCGCAGTCTGAATATCCCGGCCATGGTCTGTAAGTCACATTACTCGTCCCTGATAAGGGTTGAGGAGATTTCACTATGCCTTGACCAAGTAAGTGCACTAAAAAGTGCTAGAGAAGCAAGATAGTCACTTCGATGCTTGAGCCTCAGACCAACAGATTTAACAGTTACTAATCTACTACTTGACAATTCGGGCTTGATTATTCACTAAGTTTTTAACTTATTCTGCACTGAAACTGTTTTAACTGGGCGCGTTACTTCACATAGAAAGCCAACTTATATTAACAAAACATTTCCAAACTGTTAGGCAAAAGCCTGAAATTCAAGGGTGGGAAGAAAGGAAGCTACACTCCCAGGTACATTTAAACAAAAACATTCCTCAGCTTAAAGTAAGGGAATAATTACTCTTACCTTAGGGCCCAGACACCACCCCCTCCCCATTTATAATACATGCAGAGCTAAATATTTAAACTTTTATAAGGACAAAGTCAGGTAAGGTCTTCTTCCGACTGGGTTTCCTCTTCTTGAGACACTTGGGTTCTGGCAGCGGCATTCTTCTGTCACCTTTTTACAGCTTCGGCTGGATCCAAAAACATATAGATTCTGCCCTGTTGCACAATCCAAAGGCAAGCTGGGAGCACCAGGCTGTGGTAGACTCCTGCTTCATGAAGTAGCGCTCTGGCCCCATCAAACCTTTTTTGTTTCCGCCTGGTAGCATTGGAAAGGTCCAGGAACCATCCGTAGTTGTTGCCTGTCATGTAGGAGCGTCTTCTTCCATCTCGCTAAACCTAGTAGGTGATCTCAGGATCCCACTCCCTCCATGATGATCACCATTATTCGAGGGGCTTCAGAGTTGTCCAGTTGGCCTCTAGCAGTAAGTCAGTACACCTTCTGAAAGCGCTGGGCCACTGGAGTGATGTCTTCACCCAGCTGTTGAACCAACCACTCTTGGATGAATAACATTCGGTGGTCGTCTTCACATCCTTCTGTCAGCCCTAATATTCTTAGGTTCTGAGCCTGCACCTGATTCTCAAGTGTCTCCAGGCAGGCTTTAAGGTGGTTGTTTTCCTTAATAATGGATGTAACTGCTCCTAATGCTGCATCTCCTGTTTTGGTTGCTTCCACTGTCGCTACTGTGACCAATTCCACATTGGTTTCCACCAAAGCAACCTTGTTTGTAAGGGCATCAAATTTGTTGGACAAACCAGTCACCAGTGTTATTAACCGATTGAGTTTAACACCCAGCGTCTGCAGAGTTTCTTCGTTAGACCTCTCCACGTGTTCAGGATTGTGGCCCTACGCCGCCTTCGTGTTTGGTGTCACAACTCCACTCAGCATGTCAGGCCCTCTGCTCCCACAGTGCCAACCTCCGAGCGCAGTATTGTGAACAGTTAACAGAACAGGGTAACCCTCCTGTCTGTTTTGTGGGTTTGAATCAACCTTTGTTCTCAAGTTCTTGGAGGGATTCAAACTGTGAACCTCTTGCTAGCGTACCCAATGTACAGGCTCAGATAATTCTGGTCTTCGGGGGATGCCAGATATCTTTCGCCTATGGGCACCTAACCAGGTGTACAAAATGAACCCTCAAAAACTCTATTAAAGACCTCAGAATAAACTCTTACCTTTTCCTAGTTTGGTAAAACCAGTAAATGTTGCACAGTGTCAACTTTAACCATATATGCTTCACTTGTCAAAGAAGGAATTTCAAAGGCACACCAAGCAGTCTCTTAAAATGAGATGTTTACTTAAAAATAGATTAAAATGTAAAATGTAAGACACAGAACCATATATCACAAAACACTACTATCAGCCAGCCCGCCAGCGCAGCGGTTGTAGTTCAGCTTGCGGCGACCGAGTTCGAGAGCGAGCCGGGAGCTGGAAGAGGCTGGCAGGGAGAAGGACTTGGCGTCCCAAGGACCGCTCGTCCTCTCGAAGTACCTGAGCTTGGCGCTTGTCTGGCCCGGGTGGGAGCCAAGGTACAGCAAGCCCGATGCTCCAACAGAAGGGCGGCGTGCCAGACGTCGGCGCGCCCAGCGCCTTGACGCCTGGGGACCTGGCACGCCGAGAACATCAGGAAAACCCTTTGCAGCCTCCCAGTAGATCGGAGCACCAGGCCCCAACCTTCAGTGCCCTACCTTCCCGGAGACAATGCCGGCAGAAACACAGAGAAGCGTCGGGGTGTAGGGGCTCCCACCCCGTACCCGCCTCGGGGGTATAGCCACGGCTTCATGGGGCACGGACTGCACTGGTCACCAGGTAGGTGAGCGAAGACTGATAAGGTCACAGGTGTCTCCCGAAGAGGGGAGAGCTGCAAGGAAGGAGGAGGATAAAGGGAAAGTAAAAAAAAACCAAAAACACTACAATCACTTAAAAAGAAAAACAGGTTTAAAAGTGCAATTTCCTACCAACCATACACTTAGCCTCGCCTAGCTAATGCATTCTTGTATTCTTACAGTACTGAAAGATGTTTTAGCTTCAGAGTCCAAATGTGTGTGTGTCTAAAGGTCAGTTACAGCATAATTAAAAAACTGTCTTGACCCTGCCTTCTCCATGATGTCACCCAGCTCCTCCTCTGTTTATTAAAAATTATACTATCAAGATGTCTTGTGTTAGGAGGTAAATTAATAGGTGACATCAGCAAAAAAAAAATTTTTCCCCATATGACTTCCCAATTAAGTCTATAATTTTCCAAGTTCTTTCTTTCATCCATGAGCAGCATCCTGCTCTTCACAGATATCAAAGAGCATTTGTGGCGTAGCACCTAAGTGACATAACCTGTATTCTTCCTCTAAACGCCATAAAAGTTTATGATTTCCAGCCTAGCAGCTGGCAGCTAGAGTTAAGCTAGATAAACAGAAGATCCTTAATTTAGGTCTCTTCTAGCCCTTAATTACCTCCTGGTTTTTAACTTTTAGCTGAAACAGCATGTCTCATGAAAGACACTCAATAACACATTTTTATATTACAAAAAGCATAGATTAATGAGACCCATCTGTCCAAGCGTCACAATCCTCCCTACCTAGACTGATTTTGGGGGCTCTATCCCCTGCATGGGAGAAGCTTCCCAAATCAGTTCACTCCTAATAGACACGAGACAACCCATCTGAGTTCTGATTTTTCGCTCCAGCCCTATGTAGAATTGTCATGTCATACCCTTGCAAAGCAAGACTCCATCTTAGCAATCTACCATTGTTTTTTCACATCTGCGTCTGCCAAACCTGGGGGTTGTGGTCATTCTGTAACACAAAATGCTGCCTATACAGCATGGCTTCAACTTCTTTAGGGCCCACACTATGGTAAGACACTCTTTTCCACAGTGGAGTATGCCTGCTCCCTGGGAAGTAGCTTTTACTCAGATAGGCTACAGGGTGATCTGTCCTTTGGCTGGATGTCTGACTCAGTAGTGCCCCAATACCCATGTCGGAGGCATCAGTCTGAACTATAAAGGGTCTGCTATAGTTAGGACTTGTCAAAACAGGAGCACTGCACAGTGCCTCCTTCAGTCTGGTAAAGGCTTCTTCACAGGCTGGTCCCCAGGTAATTTTCTTTGGCATCCTTTTCTTTACCAGGTCAGATAGGGGAGCAGCCAGGGCACTTGTCATTGGGTACAAATTTTCTATAGTACCCTGCTGTCCCAAGAAAACTCCTGACCTGCATCTGCATTTCTGGTCTAGGCCATGCGTGGATCACCTCTATTTTTGTTTTGTTAGGACGGAGCTATCCCCAGCCTACCACATGCCCGAGGTATGCCACATCTCCCATGGCCACCTGGCACTTCTCTGCTTTGACAGTGAGCCCGGTCCTCTGTATCCTGCCCAGCACTTCCCTAAGGTGGGATAAGTGTTCCTCCCAGCTGGTACTAAAGATGGCAGTGTCATCCAGGTGCACGGCGTACTCCTCAGCACCATTTAACACCTGGTTCACCAACCTTTGGAAAGTGGCGGGCGTTCTTCATTCAAAAAGGCATTACTTTAAACTCAAATAAGCCTATTGGAGTGATGACGCCGACCTCTCCCTAGCTCCATCCGTCAACTCTACCTGCCAATACCTCTTGGTCAGGTCAGTGGTCATAAGGTAGGTTGCCCCTCCCAACTTGTCCAGGAGTTCGTCCGTCCGTGGCATTGGGTGGGCGTCTGACTTCGTGACTGCATTCAGTCCACAATAGTCCACACAGTAACGAGCAGAGCCATCTGGCTTGGGCACAAGGACTACGGGTGAGGCCCAGGGGCTGTGGGATCTCTGGATTACCCCTAAATCCAGCATCTCCTCCACTTCCCTCCTAATGTCCTTTTGGACAGCCTCTGACACCCGATATGCTGTCCGCAGTATGGGCGTCTATGTCCCTGTCTCCACATCGTGAGTCGCTAAGGGGGTTAGTCCAGGCTTGGCACTGAACAATGGGGCAAAGTCTGCTAAAACCTCCCTTACTTCCTGGATCTTGTCCGGGGTCAGCTGGGGAAACAATTTAACTGCCTCCACAGAGGACTCCTGCTTACTTTCTTCCAGCAAGTCCAGAAGGGGGTCTCCTTCGTCCATCCCCTCCCCAGGACTACACACTGCAAACACCATGTCAGCCCTATTTGCATATGGCTTCACCATGTTTATTTATTTATTTGCTTTTGTTTACCGGGTAAGTCACGCTAGACAGCCAAGTGCCTATTTTCAGGTGCGACCCGGGAGAGTTACAAACTAGAGTATACAAGTACAGTGATGAGTCAGTTTTACATACAATGAGATAACAGGTGATATCAGAGAATGACAACCAGAAAAATGTCACGACCCGGGGGGGGGGGGTTACAGACGACCCGGGAGCGTTACAAGCTAGAGCATACATGAACAGTGAGTGAGTCAAATTTACATACAATGGGAGAGCAGGCGATACCAAATTTGACATTCAAGAAAGAAGTGGCACGCTTAGCATGATTTGAGTAGGTAGTTAACAGCATTCAGAATGTTTTAGGACAAGATAGATACAGTGCACATAATAACCACAACACAGGTTCCAGTCATATGATAAACCGAAGTAAGTGCCATCATGTAGGCGGGGGATGGGGGCTTGGGACGAGCCAACAAGGGGGATGGGGGGAATAGATGGCCTGGTGACCTCATTTGGGAAGGAAGACAGGAAGTCAGACTGGAGTAGGGATGCCATTTAACCATTACTTGACCAGTTGACATGGTACATCCTTTCTGTCTGTCTTCTGTCAGCCAACTCTATAATATAGTTCACGTCATATACCTTCCTAACTACTTTGTACGGTCCTGCCCAGTCAGCCTGCAGCTTGTCTTTCCGGCCAGAATAAGGACCATGACTTCCTGACCCACCATGTACGAGCAAGCTCTGGCTCTGCGGTCGTACGACACTTTTTGTTTCTGTTGGGCAGCTGCCAGGTTGCTCTGGGCTGTCCCCATAAGCTCCTTCAGCCTTTCCCTAAACCTAAGGATGTAATCCTCAATGGGAGTTCCCTGGGTGGTGTGCTTGCCTTCCCAGTCCTCCCAGATCAAGTCTAGGGGACCACGTACCCAGTGTCCATATAAGAGTTTGAAGGGGGAAAATCCTGTCGACTCTTGGGGCACCTCCCTGTATGCATACAACAGGTGGGGAAGGTATTTCTCCCAGTCCCTCACATGCTGTTCAGCAAACACTCGTAGCATTTACTTCAGGGTACCACTGAATCTTTCCACAAGCCCATTGGCTTGTGGGTGATAAGGTGTCGTGCATCTCTGCACCACCCCACACGTCTCCCATAAACATTTCATCACGTCCGATATGAAGGAACCCCCCTTGATCGATGATAACGTCCTGTGGAAACCCAGCATGGGAGAAAATCCCAAGTAAGGCATCTGCCACTTTGTCTGTCCTCAGTGAGGATATTATGACTGTCTCTGAGTACCGGGTGGCATAATCCACCACAGTCAGGATGAATCTCTTCCCTGTGGAGCTGGGGGTACTTAAAGGCCCCACAATATCCATTCCCACCCTCTGGAATGGCTCCTCCACTATGGGCAATGGAATCAGGGGGGCTTGTGTTTTCTTGCCTGCCTTCCCTATTTCTTGGCACTGGTGACAAGACCTGCCAATCTCCTTCCCTGCTGGGTGAAGTTTGTGTCAGGAAATTCTTCTGGAGTAAACCGCTCGTGGTACGATTCCCAGATAACTAGACAAGGGAATATCATGTGCAGTCTTGAGCAACTGCTCACGATACCCCTGGGGAACGACAAGCTGCCTGCCTAGCATCCCTCCCTCTGTCTGCACAGCCTGAGTATACATCAGTCCATTTTCCCAATAAACCTTATGTTTACCATCACCTCCTTGTGCTCTGTCAGAGTCTGCCCAAGCTTTCAGCTTCTCTAGACTAGGGTCACTTCTCTGAGCACCTGCAAACCCCTCACACATTCCCAAGGCATGGGACAGGTCCCCTTCAGTCACGAAACTAGGGTCCCTAGCACTAGCGTCAGGGCAGTCAGGATCACTGTCAGTCCCAACCCTCTGACAGTGGGTCACCCCTCCCTCCTTGGAGCAACCCTCTGTAGCTGTGTGGTTAACTGCTACTGGGGAAATTTCTACCCCCTTTTCATTAGTCTCCATATCAGGAGACACAGGCTGGGG